>CAWUFW010003435.1:1200000-1825670 GCA_963921515.1 Calotriton arnoldi | reverse complement strand
TGCTGGTGGTATGTTTGATGTGGCGGATGGGCGGGCCTAGGTGCGGGCTTACATTCCGGACATGGGGGTTAGTTGGATTGGCGACTAGTTGCAGTACACGGGACACGTCTCTTCCTTTCCACATCTGGGTCATCCCTTGTACTAACTGACAGTGATACAGTCATCTTCGCCCCAGCCCTCATGTCCTCCCCTCGCTCCCCCAATATGCATGCTCACCTGCGAGGCTAGCGCTTGCACAGGCAGCCCCAAGCTCGCACCAGAGAGGGCAAGGAGTGTATGTGTGGGTCCAGTTGCACGAGTGGGCTGTCTCAGGGTATGATGTGTTGCGGGACGCCGTCCACCTGCGTGGTGCCCCAAATGGAGACCCGGCCTGCATGGACTATGCATCACAGTCTTCGCCTTCCGGATCCGCCACCTGCGACACCCAGTGGCTGTGGCTGCCCTTGCGGCCAGGCCGCGTCCGTCTGTGGCTGATGGCCCACACATTCACTCTTTGGCCTCTCTGGGGAGGGCTCGGGGGTGGTGGCGCACGCGCTTGCACTTAGTCGCAATGGCATGTGGCGTGGTTGGTATGATGGGCAATGGATGGGATGGTGCGAGCCACCTCCCGTGACGTCAGTGCTGCTCGTGCTGTGGTGCGTCCCCCTACACTTCCATGTGACTTGTGCCATGCTAGACGTTGAGGTTCTATTGCCTGCGTGATATGACCAGGAGGAGCGCGAGGAGACCTCTCACACACCATGCTCCACTGCCATCCCGTGCCCTGTATCGCCTGTGCGGATTGGACTATGTTGGGGTTACACCTGGTCGACTGGGGCTGTGTGTGCCTTGTCAAGGGGCATGGCGGGCGCACAACAGGATCCAGCTTGTCCACAGAGGGTGGGCTGAGGTGCGCCTGGTACCGCTTTGTACGTGTGCCCGGCTGCTGTGCACACACGTGTTCACTCCCCCCGACAGGTGTCCTCTCACAATGCCCAGGGAAGCGGTGGTGTACTGTTCATGACCCCTCCCAACACGGCGTGCTCCAACTTGGCATGTGCGCATCTACCCGTCGCACCCACCCACCTGAGCACTGCGTCCATACGACTTCACACGACACATGTGTGTCTTCCACAGTAGTGCTACTCATTTGCGTTGACATCCAATACCAGTGGACTACATGGTCATGTCACGACTGCCGTGTACTTCACATACTCTCATCCTCTCTCATTCGTACTTGTGAAATGAGTCAGCGGAGACAGTTTTGGTTTCAAACATTATATTGTATCTTCTGTCCTCTGCGATGCAGTATAGTGGACACTACTGGCAGCGGAATACATGTTGAGGATATACTGAGCATGATTGCAAATGGGATAGGGTGTGGGGTTACATGTGATTGGCTGTTGCATGTGGGATGTGGGCTTCAGAGTGACATCTGCTTGGCCAAGGCTGTGCTAATGTACATTTACGTATAGCTGCGGAGCTGCGGACTTTGACACAGACGGTATACATGTAGCCTACCAGACCGCTTGGCATCATGGGCACAGTCCATCTCAGTTCCATGTGACAGGTCTGCTGCGGTTGTTCCTCATGCACGCGTGCATGTGAGTTGACATCAGGGCATGTGCTTGCGTGCATGCAGCGGCGTGCCACTTGTTGTTGCACTGTGGTGGTTACTGGACATGTCACAGTCACTGGGGTCGTGTTGTTGTTGTATGCACTTGTCGTCCATGCAAAGGTCCTGGTATGGGATTCCCGGGGCGGGGGTGGAGGGGTGCAGCACCCACAGACTCCAGGCGACCTATTCATGTCCACTGAGCGGTGTGTGTGTCCATGTGCGCTGGATCCATGTTGTGTCCTGGTTGTTCGTGCAGTTCCGTCCATGTGGGTGCGATACACAGAGCCCATGCCACTGCCTCCCACGATGCATGCGGTGTTCCTGGATGTGATGGGGAACAGTGTGCATGTCCCGGTCATCTCCGATGTCATGGCGATGTCGTTGATGGTGTGGTTACAGTTGCCGGTCGTTTGGTATGGCTGTTGTGGTGGTGACTGGCCAGTCCGTGCGGAAGCTAAGCATGGGTGCGGGGTTGGACATCATAGGTCACTCGGGGAACCTGCGTTGTGGTCCGACGTATTTACAGGTTGTCAGGTATGCGATGCCGCCCAGCAGGGCTTCCATGTCATTGGTGGTGTACATGTTTGCCAGCCAATGTAGCGGATGGTGGCTGTCAAGGTGTTGTTCGTAAGTTGTCCCTTGGAGGACCATGATGGGGCATGCTGGGTGACATTCGATGTAGCTGTTCTCGATGATCCGTCGTGTGGAGGCACAGTGGTCCCATTTCAGTGCAGGTGCGATGTTGGCCACATACGCCATGCCCCCATAGGCAGAGCAGGCCCTGTCGTGTGCGTCCAGAGGGAGGAGTAGTGGTAGCAGGTCCGCCTTCAGACATGCCGGGTTGGAGAGGCATATCTCGACGGGATGCTGGTAGGGACACCTCCGACAGTAGAAGACGGGCATGACGCAGCTGAACAATGTGATGCGGTAAGTCAGTCGGTAACTTACGTTCAGCAGGGACAGGAGATCGCATCCCAATGTATGGCACAGGTTGGTTTTGTACAGCTTGAGCTGTTCGGCGTAGTTGGGTAGGTGTGTTGCGGTTGCCATTTCGCAGCGGTTCGTTGAGGTGGCGTGCTCCGGCTGTGTGTGCAGTCTGCAATGTGCACGCTCCGGGGTTGCTGTGAGCTCTGTGTAGTCGTAGGGAGACAGGACTTGTGTTCTGTTGGCTTGTTTGGAGGACACAGGCCCTCTTCCCACATGCTTCTCAGACAGTTCAAGGTCAGTGCTGTGTGACTCCTTCCAATTAACTTGCATGTGGCCGACATGGGGGAGTGTTTTCTTCTTTCTTCCCCGTCCGTTGTGTGCTTCTGTGATATGCGCTATCTGCCCTGTGGTCGGTCTCCTCGGCATGCCTGTGTTGGTCTATTCTTGGACAATGGCTGTATTCACCGGCTTCTGTCGTAGGGCTGTGGTTTCGGAGTTGGAATGGAAGGTCATTCAGTGCTGTCTGCTCTCCCTTGTGTGGGCGGCAGGCTGCCTTTCCGCTCTGCGTTGGGCCTTGTGTGTGAATGTTATTCTTGGGCCACCTGTTGTCGGTCCCGGGCTCTTTGGTGTTCCGTTTTATATGTCTTGTTCATATGTGCAGGGTGGTATGGGTGTTTCTGTGTGGTACTGGCGTTCCTCTTCCCGAAGGGGCCCTGCTTCTCCTAGTTGGTGTTGCCGCCGCTGTGTGCTACGCCATGTTTGTTACACTGGGGTGTGTCCTGCTGTTGCGTGTCTTCACTGACATGTGTGCGTCGGTTGTGTGGCGTTGGGTGTTGTCCGTGAATTGGGCGTTGGGGACATGTCTGTGGCAGGCCTGTCACGTGTCATGTGCGTTCGGGGTGGGGCTGATGTGTGTGCTGCTTGGTTGTGTCCCTGTGTCTGTGTGCGACGCATGCATGGCGCTGCGGTTGGCCTCTGCGTTGTGCGCATGTAGTGGCGGCGTCATCGGCGCTTTGGGGCCGTGACGGGGTGGTTGGTTCCTAGTCCCAGGTGGTGTGTACACATGTGTTCTGCGATGTTACGATTTGGCCTGTGTGTCATATGTGGATGCGATGGTGGATGTGTAGTGTACACGCGCTGGTGGGGGTTGTCCGCTTTTTCCGCCCTTGCACTGTGTGCGCTGTTTGCGTGCACTTGTTGTGTGTGTGCCTACCTGCGTCTCCGCGGTGCGTTGCGTCCTTGGTGGTGCATCAGCAGAAGCATGGGGAGTGCCTGCAGTGCTGGATTCATGCTCGGGGAGCCGCTTCTTCGTTGTCCGTGCTCGGCATCCGTGTTACCGCTTCGGTTTGTCGTACGGTATCTCTTGGCCGTGGGTGCCGTTTGTTTGCGGCATCGTAATTTATGCGCCGGGCGGGACGTGTTTCGTCGGACGGTGTGTGTCAGTTAGCTGCGCCGCTACATGTACGGGCGCACTTTGATGGCGGACGGTGTTGCTGGCTTGCCGGCGGTGTTTGGCCTACTTTTCGCATCGTAATTGGGCGGGCGTGTGGACTGCTGCGTGCCGGCGGTAACTGGTGGTTTTTGCATCCGCCAGCACGGCGGTGGTGCTTCCGCCCGCCATCGTAATGGGCCCCTAAAATACATAACACTAAATAAAACAACGATGTTTTTAACAACGATATTTTTAACGATATTAATTACTTCGATATTTTGAAAAACGATATTACTTACCTTCAACTCGATATTCTTTACACTGATATTCTGACTGTCGATATTTTTGTAGTCCGAGATTTTGGACTCGATATTACTGCTACTCGATATTACTGCTACTCGAAATTGTCTGTTCACCTTCTATTCTGTGCATTCATTTGGGGGGAGAGGGGCCAGTAATGACAAACTTTTTCCTCATTAATACAAAGCATTATTTCAGCAGCTATAGTCTCATTTGTAATACTCAAATGTGTATAGTACAACAGGTATTTATTTATTTATTTTATTTATTTAAGAAATTTGTTATGCGCACAAATACCCTTGGGTGTCTCGGCGCTATGGACGACTAGGTAGAGAAGGACTAGAGGTAGGTGATTTATTGATTGAATAGCCAGGTTTTTAGGTGTTTACGAAAGGACAACAGAGTGGGAATGGTCTTAATGTGAAGGGGGAGTGTGTTCCATAGTCTAGCAGTGGCGACAGTAAATCTTCTATCGCCCCAAGAGGTTTTTTTGCTTCTGGGGACAGTTAGCAAGTTTGCTGCTGAAGAGCGTAAGGGTCTGGATGGCCTGTAGGAGCATAGAGTTCTCTTGAGGAACTCAGGTCCTGTGTTGTGAATTGCCTTATAGGCAATGCATAGGGCCTTGAACCTGGTTCTGCTCCTGATGGGTAACCAGTGAAGCTGTCGTATCACCTTAGATATTGGTTTGAACTTGGGGGTGCCTGACAGGATCCTCGCCGCTGTGTTTTGCACCATTTGTAATTTGTTTAGCACTCTTTCCTGGGCATTGATGAGTAGACCATTGCAATAGTCTACCTTAGACATGACCAGCGTGCTGATGAGTCCTGCCGGCGCTGGGTGGAAGGTAAGGCAAGAGTTTCTTTATCATCCTGATGGTTTGGAAGGATGAGGAGACGACTGTATTAGCGTGGTGGATGAATGAGAGCTTGTCGTCGAACATGACCTGGCATTCTTCCCTCACTCTGAGCAGGTCCAGCATAAGTAGTAGAAATGCAAGCATAGACAGAAACGGATCTGGTGCATAAACTTTGTATCTAACACCAATCTGGCAGACCTGTCAGTCTTATGGTGGCCTTCCCGCAAATGTTTTGCCTTCACCCCTCCTATTTTTCTGACTTCTTTTTTGTCAACCTTAGGACCCTGTGCAATTTATCACTGCTAACCAGTGCTAAAGTGCTTGTGCTCACTCCCTAAAACATGGTAGAACTATCTTGCACCTGATTGGCATAATTAACTTACTTATAAGTCCCTAGTAAGGTGGTATACCATATACCCAGGCCTGGTAAATTTAATGCTACTAGAGGGCATACAACACTTATTATGTCAGCCACTTAAGTAGCCCTTAAAACATGTCCCAGGCCTGCCATAGCAGCCTGTTTGCAGTTTTAAATTGCTAATTCGACTTGGCAAAATAACACTGTTGCCAAATCTTAAAGTCCCTTTAAATTATTTAATGTTACCCCTAAAGTAGGCCTTACACAAGCCATAGAGCAGGGTGAATTGTAATTGAAATGTTGGACATGTACTTTAACTATTTACTTGTACTGATAATGAAAAACTCACAAATTCACTTTTCACTATTGTGAAGCCTATTACATTTAATAAGTGGTAACTTTTGATAGGCAGCAGATAGTAAAGGCATGTTTGATGTCTGAGGAATTGTAATTTAAAATCATCTTTAATGGTAAAGTCAGATTTTAAGTTACAATTCAGAAAATGCCTCTTTTAGAAAGTTGTCAGTTTCTTGTCCTAACTGCCCTAAGTTGGCAGGGTATGCCCAGACGTGGGTCCCGTGCTCACTTTGCCACTGGATTCAAGCTAGCCTGGCTGATGAGGGCTGTTAGCACGAAACCGGTCCAAAGATGCTTGTTTCCGGTCCAGGGAAGACATGGCTTGGCAGTTCGGGCTGGACTGTTCCCATGAGGCAAAGGGTCAAGACTGATTTGCATATAGCTGTGTCTGAACTGAAGTGGCGAAGTGAGCTAAAGAACGATGATGGATTCAACCCAGATCTGTGACTGGGGGTGAGTGTCTGAAAAGTGTCAGCACTCTGTCCATTATCTCGTTGTGTTTGCCTAACCATTTCGTGCCTGCAGCCTTCCTGGGCCACATGACTAGGTGTAGTTGGCAGTTGTACTTTGTTTAGTCATACCAAACAGTCACACAATAGAGGGACTAGGTGTGCCTGGATGGGCCGCCTCTGACCGGATGAGGGGATGGAGCTGTGCACAGCCCTACTTGCACTTCAAAGGACTGTGCTTATGCCCTCACACAAAGAACTTCACACTAGCCTATTGTGCCTGGAGACAGTCTGGGACCAGGGTAGGGAGGCAGGAAATCCCAAATACTTTTGTGGGGGGAAGCCTCCAGACATTTCTCCCACTTCAAAGGGGAACCTAAGACCCCCCTCTTCAATTCCTTGTTGGACCTATGTACGGACTCTGAGGACTGCCTGTGGCCTGCTGTGTACTTCAGAGGACTGCCTTGCTGCACCTAGAAGGACTGCTCTATTGCCTGAAGCCTGTTCTGTGATCTTGTCTGTCCTGCTGCTTGAGACCTGCTCTTCTACTTGAAAGCAGGACTTCCAGAGTGACTCCAATGGCTAGTTGGCTGGCCTCCCGATCATAGCCTCAGGGACAGAAAAGGCTCCAACCATCTTTTACCCGCACCTGGAAAAGCCTGAGTGAGTCCTGATCCTCCAAGTAGTGCCCACCCAGACCTGGACACTGGGGCCTGGTGTTAAAGGTGCCCAGATAGCCCAAATCCAAAACTTGGGTCTTAGAAAGCTTTTGACCAAAAAGTTCTGAGATCTGAGCTGAGACCAGGAACTACCTACTTGCTGATCTGCCAAAGGTGCATTGCCGGTCGTCCTGACTTCGCTGTAGCTCCCTCTATGTTCTTCTCCACAGCAGCAAATCCTGTTCAACTGCTGCTTGCCAAAGGGATATCCTTCCTCGTGGAGCCCTCGTCGGCTAAAGCTTGCAGCTTCTTTCCTCTTGAGATGTTAGAATTCCAAAAAAGAGACTAAGTCGAATGTTGGCATCTTCACCGTGACCTCGTGCAGTGGCACCCCGACAATGACGCCTTCTCCTCGGACACCACCAGCTGCCTTGCCCCGCTGAACTCTTTCCTTCTCAACATTTTTATCCAAAATTTCTTCTAAGTCTGAAGGTAAGCAGAGACCAGACCCAATCCCCTTTGTGTATCCGACCTGCACTCCATTGCGGTAGGCCATAACTTACAACTTTGCCCCAGTCATGCACAACTAGATATCTGTGGATGTCGCTTTGATCTTTTAGGCACTATTTTACACTGAACATTTTAAAAATTCATAACTCTGTTTCTACTGGTTTGCCTTTTGGCGTTTTGAAATCAAATAATTTATCAAAATGTAGTTTTCTAAATTGGTGTGGGATTTTTCTTGTGTTGTTTTCACTTTGTTACTGTATGTGTGCTGCATAAATACTTTACACATTGTCTGTAAGATAAGCCTGACTGCTTTTGTGCCAAGCTGCCAGACAGGGACGGATTGGTACTGCGGGCACTCGGGCATTAGCCGAAGGGCCGGTGTCTCAATGCCCTTTGTCAGATGTTTTTTTTTCCTTTCCCAGTCCACAGAGGGCACTGGACAGGGAGAGTAAAGCAGCCTTGCCGGGCAGCCATGTGATATGGCCGTTCAGCGATTATCAGCTGTGGCCTCTCCTTGACCCCCTGCCCAGCAATCACGCTGATGGTGGGCTGGGAAGCGGGTGAGTGTGTCCCTCCCTGGGGGCCAGGTGTTGCTCGGGCCATTGAGGCATTTTCACCTCGTCCCCCCTGGGGCCCACGCAGCCCAGAAACAGTGTTTGCATTTGACACCCCGCCCACAGCCCTTCTCATTCAGGGAATAGTGTGCGAGGAACAATGGGTCTCGCTGTGGGGGCCAGGTGATGCTGTGAACTCACCATCTTCACCTCAAATGTGGGCTACTTTTTTCGGCAGTGCCCGGTCCAAATTGTGATCCCAATTCGACCCGGCTACCAGAGGGTTAAGAACAAGTTAATTTAGTGACTTTTTCTGGTTTACAAGGATTGCGGCTGTTGTTTGAGTTGGGTTTCACCCCCCAAAACCAAAAATCCGATTTCTCACACTATCCAACAAAACTTGCTAATTGACCTCATAACACTTATCCTGAGCACATTGAGTTTAAATGACATGGAGATATGACTCCATTCAAGTATGTAAATCCAGTGAGGATGTGCTCTGAGAAGTTTCATTTATATAGGAACAGCATCTGCTCACTTTACTTCTGTAGCAATGTGGGGCAAGGAAACTGCTTTTGTGTAAAGCAGAGCAAGAGGTGACAATGTGAACAGGAGGATGTGTGAGCTATTTTGCAACATTGGGTGTTACTCACAAAGGTTATTTTTCATGTGATTAAATATACATGTATAAATTTACTCTTACACTTTGTAATTAATGTTTTAATTTGGCTAATCATCATTTACAAGTGTATATTTACTACAAAGTGTAGACTTACATGTCCCAAATGTACAAGTGTAAAGTTACTAATAGTCATTTGTTTTTCACATGTAGGCAGAGATCACCACTACCTGGGTGCAGCTCCCCTGTGGTAAAGGATAGGGAAAAGTTAAAAACAAAGTTTCTTTTGTTAAACCTTAAAACAAATTAGTTAAACTATGAACTTATATTAATTTTCTGTATTTATTTTAAATTGAAAACAACCTTTAAAAATGCTACATTGCAATTAACTTAATTTTGAAATGAATATTTAATTAATTCAAATATATAACATTCATTAAAAATGCTAAAAGTAATGTACAGAATTAATTTATATTATTTCAAGTATTTATTTAAAAATGCATTAAAATATTTTAAAATGAAATATTTTTTATTTTAATTCATGTAGATTTTTTTAGCATTAATTAAATGTATATACATTTTTCAATAGTCCAAATAAATTAAAATGAGTTTCTATGGGGCTCTTTTTTAATTCCCTCCTCCATTATTTTCTAATGGAGAGTGTTGCAGTACCAGTGATTGGCCATGTGTAGTGCTGGACATACTCCAGGTCTTAACTGGAGTACATTTACAATTATATGGGGTCTTATTTGGCTGTAGTAACTTTAAAAGTGCAGTTTGTGAATGGTATTGGGCTTATTCTTTTGTGAGCGGTCACATGTCCCTGACTAAACCCCTCTCTAGCCCACCATTTACCCCCTCCTTACTGTACACTAAACCCCTCCCATTTAGTCATAAAAATGCCCCATTTGTAGTCACTTCCACTTGTTTCTCTCACATTTACTGTAGAAATAAATGCATATGTGTATGGAAACCCCGCACTCGGACAGAGATCTCCACACATAGAAGCAAAGGCCTGGCATGTAGATTAGTGAATGTCATTTTGTACTACATGAGTAGTAATATTGTAGTACGACTAAATGTACTACAAAGTGCAGTCTGTGAATAGGTCAAAGAGAGTAGGAGTGGAAGCAAGAGTGGTAGTATACCGGTGAATGCAGGGCCGGAACCGATACCGGCCCTGGCACACTGCTCGGCCGGCACCCCTAGGGGGGAGGAGGGGGGTGCGGCCGAGGTGTTTGCAGGGCCGGTTTCAGCCGATTTTTGTTACAGGGATCCGATATTGCCAGCCCCCGGTAACAAAAACGGCCCCCCAGGGGCCTAAAACCGGCCCCGAACCTGGCGGCCCACCGGGGAAATGCCCGGTGCCCGCTATGGCCAGTCCGGCCCTGGGTGAATGTGTTCAAGATCCTTCTGCTTCATGGAACCATGCTCGCCTACTTAGAAAGTCCAATGAGTATTCACCTCTCATCTCTGAATCCCAGAGCCTAGAACCAGTATTAAGTGGTGCAGAAATGTGAGCAGCATTAGTGACCGCCTCCAATCATTTCATGTGATTGACAAAGCCACCAAGGAACACTGTCCACAGCTAACTTCAAAAGTGTAATGACACAGCTGCTCACTGTGGCATTTCAGAGTGCTTTCGAATTCAAAGCAGTGAGATCTGCACCTCAGGGGGCAAACTCAAAGCACGAGAAGCTGGTGATTTATCTGCCTAAAATAATCTGACTGCTGTCTCTGGAGCTCTTTATAACATTCCATCAACATTTTAGAAATACTTCATTGACACTGAAGGGCAGTGGGAATCAGCTAAAAACTGCAAACACAGAAATAGCTCGAAGTCGGGTAAATGTATGTAGAGGATACAAGTCCTAAATTGCTGCAAAATAATTTTGAGCTGCAGTTAGTAGAGTTCATACATCTTTTGTCCAGTGGCCACTTCCGCAATGCCCCCCCTACCCACCCCTCCCAACCCCCCAGTCCCCCTCCCCACACCATCCATGTGCTGTTTTGCTCTCTTCGGGTTCAGAGACTGGATTATCACTCCTGCTTGCTGAACCCCCATGCCCGGGCGACGCTGCAGGGGGGCAGATATGCCAAGAAGCAAATCACAGACATAAAAGACACTCCACCTTGGCACGCACATTTATTTGCCCATTTTACTATTACAGCAAAGCAGTGTTTGTTTGAGGCAATACACAATAACATGTTTATTTAAAATTTCTATATCTGACTTTCTATGTATGCGTTTATATATGTATAGATAGATAGATAGATAAATAGAAACAGTCAGATTTCAACATTTTAAGAAAAATGTGCAGGTGGACCAACCAGCTTTAATTGTGGCCAAGTGTTTGCACTCAGCTTAAAAATCACTTCTGGAGATTACCACTGTCACCATGAGACCATGCTAGCTACTGCTGCCTCTTGTCTACCTATCTTTCATAAGAAAACAAAATGGCGGCAAGGCAAAACAGCACACACAGCTTCAGTGCAGCCCAAGTCATGCCCTCCCATCCCATACTAGTTACAGCAGAACTAACATATGCAGTGCTGTACCATCTGCCACCATACATGTCCCTTACGTACAGGCCACAGCGCCAATGCACTGCCTGTACCAATGCTAGCTCTTTGCCTCTGCGTGGTCACCCATTGAACTCCTTCTTAGCAGTCCCTTGTTTACTCATACTTTTTCACACTCATTCAAAGTAAAGTGTGCATAGGTAGGACATTATCTGCCTATATCATGCACTCGGGGCACAAATCTGACATGTTTTGGTCAACAATAAGTAGGTGCAATCTGTGTCTTTAATGGTTGCGTAGGTCCTTCTCAGGTTGCCAACCTTGACTGCTTTTCCACATGTCATCATGGTCATCTAGCATGAATGCACACATTTAGACAGTATCCATGCCTTTCAGGGATGCATGTCTCCTGCTCAAATCACCATCTGTGATTGCTGCTCCAGCTGTTATTTCACCTGCTTATCTTAATTTTAGTCAGTTGGCAGCATCCATGCCTTTCGCATGCTACCATTGGATGCTGGGCCTTGTGAGATTTCACTGTTTTCTTGTAAGCACATACAACACTCTGCTGCCTCTGTGGCTGTGTTCACCCTATGTACATGCCTATCTGTTGTATCCTTCCTGCCCCACAGGGCAATCCTATCTGAGGCAGACTTTAGAGGGAAGAACACAGCTTACATATCCAGCATAGTGCAGATACACAATACTGTTGGGTATCACAGCACTCATTCAAATCATTCAGCATAGCATATTAAAAACACTATGGGGCCGATTCCGATCTCGGCCGGTAGGGCTCCGAATCGGATTCGGCTTTACCTGATCCGATTCGGAGCCCTGTTTCCCGACCGAACCGTACGCGGGTCCGGCCGAGCGAGTACGATGCGAATCGCCGACCGACTCGTCCGGGCGTCCCGACCGCTCCGACCGACTCGCTCCCGGCTCGAACCGCTCCGACCGACTCGCTCGGACTCGACTCGCACCGCGCAATGGAGACGTTTCCCGGCCGGGTAAGTACGATGCGCGCCGCGAGCAGTCCGACCGAGCCGCGCACTCCGGCTCGTAAGAGCTGTCGGAGCTGTACTTTGGGGGTCCGTGTCGGACCCCCTGTACGCGTAGCCGCGCGAGTCGCACACAGGGGGACCCATGGGTCCCCCTACCTGTGCGTGTACGGCGCGAATCGCTTCGCCGCGTACCCGCTGTAGGGGCGCCCTTGTCCGACTTCGCACCCATTGAGTCAATGGGAGCCCGCGTACGCGTTGTACGACCGGCTCCCATTGACTTCAATGGGAGTCCGACCGACTCGAGTCCGATAACATACGGACGCATCGTACTCGTTCGGTCGGACTGCACGGGTCCGATTCGGTCGGAAATCTCTCCGGGTCCGGCTCGGTCGGAGAAATTTCCGGCCCGAATCGGAATCGACCCCTATGTGCACATTTCGAATATTTCCTATAGTTGGGTATTAAAGAGCGCACAAAAGCACTCGCAATAACACAGAAGAGAGAACACTGGACAGGGCTGCACACGAGTGCATCTGTTATTTGTAGGACAAAACACAAATCCTTCCACTAGGAAACACCACAACAGAACACAGACCGAAAAGTGCGCATCCTACCAGTGCAGCTCAGAAGCATTGTGTAGTTGGACTTCCCTGAGCTCACAAAAGCACCCCAGTTTCAACAAATAATTACTACACAGCAACACATAAAACACTAAACCAACATCCCCACAGTTAGTATAGCTAAACCCCATGTGGACACCATTCTCACAATGCTCTCAGAGACATACTACATACTAGAAGCCAGGCAATATACATATCAAATTGGTAGACATCCAGCAATGCACCGCAGACATTAAAACCCACTATAAAAGAGAAATGGCCAAACACATACACAAAATCATCAACTCAACTACACTCATGCTATTGATCATCCAACTCAAACATTTAGAAATCAGAATATAATCTATCCAAACTCTGACAGTGCTACAATGCCTTACCAGGGATAGAACGCAGACTACTCAATTCTCTACGTGATAACATAACATGTGGCAAAACCTGCTCTTTTTTTAGTAAAATGTCACATTTCACCCATACACAAATGACTTATTTGTCTGATCAGATTCTAATTCATCTTCTCTAGATAGTGCACTCCCTCTGGATCCTTCATGTTGCTTTATCATTGTACCCAGAGTGCAGTGGCAAATGGGAGCATTGGCCCTGCATTTAAGTTCCACTTCTTGCTGCTTCAGCCTTGGGAACACAATCTCCATTGTCTCCTGCTCAAGGAATTCTGAGGTGGCCTCCAGATATTTGACACGCTTTAAAAATGTAACAAATAAATAAAAATATGTGTAGTGCATAAATCCAGTTGGAAGCATTGAGGGACAGATTTGCAAAAGTTGTTACTGGTTGAAAACCCTCAAATTAGCCAAATAAGAATTTTTCAAATCCACTAAACTCATTAGGCAATTTTGAAAGGTTTTTCCAAATCTCCAAATGGGTATAGAAATGATTACCAATTTGAAACTTGGAAGGGGCGTGTTTGGGGCGTCCCTTCCAGTGTAAATCGACTACCTATGTATCAATGGCTTGTGACTGTAATAATGTTCACAAACCATTGATCTGATACGGACTCTCTAGTTGAGGTGGTAACTGATTCACATAGGGGTAGGGAAACCCTCTGGATCCCTTCCACTTTGGGAATCGAAGGTGGCGGCTTCAGGAGGAGTAGACGGTGTTCCGGGGGATCACTGCCTGCTACCACTGAAGTTTTACAAAGCAGAACACGTTTTTTGGAAAAAGAACAGTCTAACTTTCTTTAAGGAACTTCAACTGATTTTTTTTTCCCCATTTCGGAATGCACTCACAGGGATGATGGTCTGCTGTCCCTTGCAGGCCACTATCACTGTGACTGTAGCCAATCACAACGAATCATAAATTGCGACCTGTCTTATGAATATCAATTAGGCACTTCATTCTAATATATTCCCTCTACAATTTACTTTTTTGACCGACCTATTAGTACATAGTTCAGTTTGTAAAATATAATACTGGTTGCAAAAATTGTACATACACCTGGCCCCTACTTCTCTTGTGAAACAGCCCAAAAAAAATACCAACATTAATGTTCTGATCGTTTTTCTTTATTTTTTAATCACCTTGTCGCAGGACATGTATTAAGATGTTTTACAGAGAACCAAACAGTTTGCTTGAGTTTGTCGAGGAACGAATACCAAGAAACGAGAGGGGGGGGGGTGAGGCTGGGGGGAGGCAGTAGGATGGAACAAGGGGAGCTCAATGTTGATGTGGAAATTCCTGCTACGAAGGCGTTACCTGTCAGTTCTTTAAATGATTAAGGTATGGGCTGCTAATCTTAGCTGGTTCTAGGAGAGAAGATGTTTAATTTTCTTAAGATGGTCGAGGTGCTATTTGGCAGATTTTGCCTTTTTGTTCTGACAAAGACAATGTGGGGGCAAGCAAGCATAAAACCAGGAGATTAGACCATGCCGCTCTGAGCTGGTTTGAACCTCAATAAGGATATTTCAGCATGTAGAGTAGGAAAATTTTTGGAGGAATATTTGTGGGAGGTAAGGAATTATATTTTTGATGGGTTCAATTTCAGATAGTACGAGTCCATCCATCCCTGAATTATTTATCTGCCTTTTAGTAGGGTGAGTACGTTTTGTACCAATTATCATTTCAGATATAGCTATGCATTTTTGTGAAGCTTTATGTTGGTGTTGTTTAGAAGCAGCTCGAGTGGTTTCACATATAGATTGAATAGAATTGGAGAGAGTGTGGAGCCTTGCGGAACACTGCAGGTCATTCTTTCCATTACCAAGCTTTAATAACCCAACTTTATGAGCTTCCATCAGAAAGGAGCAGAATCAGCTTAGTACTGTCCCTTTGAGACCCATTCTAAGTTTCAGCGCCTTGAGGAGGAGATCGCTAGCCTTCATGTCGAAGGCAGCGGATGGATCTGTGAGGACCAGAAGTCGGACTTCCCCAATGCTGAGGATGCTATACAAGTTGTCTTGTATTTTTATGGTGACAGTTTTGGTAGTGGAGCCTTCCCTGCAGCTGGATTGGATGTTTAAATGTATGTCATTGCTGCTTATGTGTATGTTTATTTGGAGAGTGGCACATTTTTCAATGGCTTTGCCTACCCAGCGGAGGTTGCTCACAGGTCTGAAACCTTTGAGGATTTTAGGGTAGGCATTTGGTTTGTTGAGCGTGGGTGATATCTGACCAGTTTTAGATTGTTGCAGAACAGACTTTGGGATAGAGATGTGTTAATTATTGTGAGCCAGATAGAAGGGAGCATGCTGAAGTTCTCTTTGATTTTCTTGGCTGGTATCATGTCTCTAATGTATGTGTGGGTCGCAGTTCTTATATTATTTTGGAGAAATATTCAGTGTTGAGCTGCTGGAATGATTCCTATATGTTAGCTATTTTGGGGGTGATAGGTGGTGAAGAAGGTTCATTGGTGATGTCTGCTTTTCAGAAAGTGGTTACATTTAGTTGTGGAGTGAGCTGGACTTTCTCCCTTGTGTTTCATGTTATTTCTGATCATATTAAACAAGAAGTGTGAGGGATCTACTATTCAGAGATCTGACTCTGGAGACTTTGATAAGTCTGATTTGCATTTTTGTCTTATTCTCTTTTTCATTCTTATGTAAGGCTTCAATGAACTGTGGTTTGCTGGAAGTGTTTCTGAGGTTTTAATTTGGATGGGGCCCGATAGTTTGCAAATTCATCAATAGTTTTTGTGCATTAGGGGCTCATGGTATCTATGTGGTCACCCGTATGAATTTTGTTGAGCAGAGGTATTAGATGTTCTTTGAGAGACTCGGTGGTGATTAATTTGCAGTACCTGTCCTTGGTTTTGAGTTTTTTGGGACGTTTCTTATATATGATTTGTTACTGGGAAGTTGAACTATAGTGGGATGTAA
This sequence comes from Calotriton arnoldi, assembly GCA_963921515.1. Taxonomy (NCBI): domain Eukaryota; kingdom Metazoa; phylum Chordata; class Amphibia; order Caudata; family Salamandridae; genus Calotriton; species Calotriton arnoldi. The sequence continues at coordinate 1,809,576 of CAWUFW010003435.1, read as the reverse complement.
CTGGTCCAGTCTTCATTGGCAGAGAAAAGCAATGTGCCACCTTTGATGGGTTTGAAGGAGAGGTCTAGTATTTTTTCTAGGGGTGGGCGGAGTTGCACTACACGGAATTTCGCGGAGTTGCATAAAAACTCCGTGAAATTCCACGGAGTTCCACTCCACCCTACATATCACCAGAAGTCCAGAACACTGCTTAGACTACAAGTCCCAGAGTTCACTGCGGTGCACAAGGAGTCCAGAACTTTACCCTATTGTTTCCCTCCCTTCCCCGCACCCTCCACAGCCTGGGAGAGTCACGGAGCCCTCGGGCTCCTTCCATAGGTCACCCCCATGCCACCCTCACCTGGCGGAGTCTCACCTTCACCCTAAGGCGCAGCAGGACCAGCCTCAGGCAGTGCTGCAGGCAGGCCAGGGGCAGGAACCAGGCCTGGGGCAGAGGGGTGCACTTGTGTCCTATGTTGTCCACGATGAGCTGGCCGGTCTGGCGCTCCACCTGGGCCCGGCAGGCCCACTCAGGCAGGTGAGGTTTTCCTAGTGCAGGGCCAGCTCAAGGCTGGCGGTGCCTGTCAGCACCCACAGGTAGCCCAGCATGGCAACCCACTGACCCCCACACAGGCAGTCACCTCAAACTGCACATGTGTAAGAGGCGCAAAGTATCCTATTGCGGCGGCCATGTTAGGGTCAGCTCTAGCATTGATTTGTGCGGGATAATGGACGAAGGCTGCGCCTCCGATTAAATGGAGCATTGAACTCGACGACCTTAACGTGGCGGCTGTGCCTAGACAATGAAACACCCACCAGCGCAATTGTGTTTCAGGTATGGGGAGGGGTAGGATTGCCATTTTTGTATGGGGCAGCAAGCAGACTGGTTAAGATGCCCAAGTCGTGTTCAGTGAGCACCTGCAGGTGATGTTTACCTGGATTAAGGGCTGCTTTGTAATATTTCAAGGTGAGCTTGAACAAAATGTGCACAAATTGTGGTTGGCTGTAATGAGCATAAAATATTCTTTTAATCAAAATTCATTAATTTTACCTAATAAAAAAGTAATCATTACAATGCAATTCCAATCCTGCCCAGAGCAGTTAAGTTATTAGAATCGTTCTTGTTGGTTTTGAGACGGAGCCTCCTGTGTTTTGAGTTAATTGCCTGGAAGTCATTATCAGCTCATGGTGTGAGTTATAGGGCAGCGGGGGCAAACTCCACCACACGATGGAATCGGTGTTTTTTGCCGAACGACGCTCTCCCAGCGGAGTGCTGAGTTGGGAAAACTCTGCAAACTCCACTGGCAGAGCGGAGTTCACCGCCCACCCTTAATTTTTTTTCTGTTAGTTGGTACTGAGGACCTTTGAATGAGGTGGTACGTGCAGACTCATAATAATGTCTTATTCTCAGTAGAGGTACTACTTTAGGTTTCCCTGTCTATACTGAAATCTAGCATATTATTTGGGGACAGCATCTGATTGAGGGTGACCTATTCGGAGAAGTGATTTACAAAGTTATTGGAAGGTTTTGGTGATCTGTGGATTATATGGCGGCAGCTAATTGAGGAAGGCTTTGCAAGCAGTGCCATTTTTATCCATATAGGCTGATTTTATCAAACCCTCTGATACTATTTTAGCATTTTTGTTTACCATTTTATATATTTCATTTTTTAAATGGCTAAAACATATTTGGAATCAAACTTTGTGAAAATATTTCAATATTTAATTTTTTTGTGTATTGGCAAGCACCCAATCCGTCCCACCAAATACCATAGTTTGCCAATACCTCTCAAGGAGAATGATGAATCTGACCCCAGCCACTATACACCTTCAGCCAGAAAGGATTTGTTCACCGTAGTGAGGTTCAATTGATTTGTGCAGATATGATATGCTATTTGAAACACATTTAGTACACCCATATGGAGCAGCAAGCACAAAATAAATGTAGGTTTTCCCTAATAACCATACTTTGACAAAGGCAAGCGACCTGGGTGTATACATGAAGTAGTATTTGTTTTTATTGATTGGGGAGTATGTGTCACATCTATGGATCAGTGGGTTTATCGGTGGATGGAGAGTGACGAGGACGCAGAAAGAGGTAAGGGATGACAAGAGGAAGTATTTAAGGGAGGAAGGAAAGATGGATGAACAACGGATGTAGGCGTGGATATATAGATTAGCATATGGATGGAGGCTTAGAAAGACTTTGTAATAATGGCCATTGCTTCATGTTCTGTATATTTTTCTGGACATTCTCTAGGGTACAGTGCAGTGTTTTGGATGTCTGAAGACCACATCACATATAGGATGTTTCCTCTATGATTGGTTGTGCAATCTCAGAAATGGAGGAGTACCCCCTTTGCCAGAGAGTACAAGTTGGTGGCTCTTCTGAGGCAGTAGAGCTCGCGCTTCGACTATGCTAGGAGGCGCAAAGTATAAAGAGCTTTGAAGGCAGAAACTGAAAGGCACTCTTTTCCCACTCTCTTGCTAAACCAATTAAAATAGTCAATACAATTAGCAGCAAAAAATTTTTACTGGAAGATTGTTATATGGACCTTTTGTTTTCTTCAGCAGAGATCGGTAAAAACGCAAAGGAGATTGTATTCCATTTGTATTTCTGAGATCCTTCTGTATGTATTTGACCTAAAAGAGTTCTACTAAAGACCTAATTTCTGTGCATCTGGTTTAACATTTAACACGCACACACACAGAGAAGACACCAACAGCCATCCTTGAAAAGCAATGGCAGCTTGCATTTGTTTTCCGTGTCACTTCCTAACGCATTGCAAGTTGAACAGCAGAGGCATGCTATTTGGGATTGAAATGCAAGTTGCATCACAACAGCTATGTGACAAGATAATGTTTGTCCATGTATCGATGCTCTCTTTGCTTGTTAAAATGACAAAGGAGGAATCCGAAATAGCTATTTTCTTCTCTGGTAACGTTTGCAGTATCATATCGTCGAATGATGTAGGGAGAAATCTGCACCAGGTACCACGCTATTATTCTGGAAGTGACAGCACTTAACAAAATTGATAAGGACGAGAATACGTTCCGTTCTTCTGTTTATAGATCTTTGTCATGATAATAATGATCATTTTAAGCTAAATTGCAGGTGAATACGAAATGTTTTATCATTATTCTACATATTACATTTCCGTTTGAAGCAGGAAGCGCAGTCTGTCTTGTCAAAGAGAATGCCGTAGCGCATAAGTTGGGTCAGACACAAGTCAATACTGAAAACATCAGCATAAAAACCACAAATAATGAATTGCTTTAAAAAGAGTCTGTCAACAAATGTACGCTCCAGAGTACCTTTATCTCAGCTGCTTCCATTGAATCTCTCTGCCATAAATGGCTTTATCCACTGGAGAACAGTGCCAGTGATACTAGCTGCCGCCAAAGTTTTGAACAAGATGAACAATTGTATTGAATAAACTAAAGGTGCCTTTAACAACCGAGCTGGCACAAGATAATTTTGGGAGCCTACTGAGTGGCTGTTAGTTATGACGTGTAAGAGTTGGGAGAGGATGTGGCGTTAGGGCCAGAGCTGCCGGCTTTGGAACTGGGGAACCAGGTTCGAGTCTTGGCGCCGGCTAACCATTCTGTGAATCTCGGCAAATCACTTCATCTTTCCGTGCCTAAAAAACACAATGAATGTGACCTTGTGTAATGTAAAAGGTGCTCATGTAAAGTGCTCCGGGTCGAGTTTCCGCTATGTAAAACGGCAAGAAAACAAAAAGGTAATCTGTGTAAAGGAGTCTAGGCATATACCCCACTTGAAAAATAGATTTAAGTGGAAATGTAGGCAGGGAGATTGGGCTCTCAGAGACTGAGTGCCCAGTTGGAAACATTTCTCTGTAAAGAAGCCAGCAGTATTGCCACGAAGGATTTTGGTTTGTGGAATTTCAACTTTTTGGCTATTCAATGTTGAAGTTCCGAGACGATATAAAGAGCTCTTTGGACAGGCTGGTGACAATTGTAATCCTTTCTGGAAACACTGTTTTGGATTTAATTTGACTTTACATCGAAGCATTATGGAGAATATATGAAACATTACAGAGCATATATTTGGTGTTTAGTAATCCCTCCTCTATTTTATTTCTGCTCTTCAAACTTCTAATTTGAGATGATGTAACTCAAGTAAAAACTCTAGATTGTTTCTACTATGAGTATGTGAAGATTTTCGCATTGGAACTGGCAAATTTATCCAGCATCGCAAGGAGCAAGGAGTTGAAATGGCAGAACAGGGCATTGGGGTTCGAGTCTTTGGAGGGAGCAGCAGACTGGGAGCCTAGATTTTAAGAATTCCAAGGCAGCGTAGTCCTGGCCCTATATTTGCATTTGGTGGCCGTCGCTCGGAGTTTGTGGCTGCCGAAATATCTTCGCATTTTTACTTACAATGAGATTCCATGATTGTCGGACCAGGCTAGAAGGATGTATTTACTGTGATCAAATAAGCCAAGGAAAACCCAGCATCTGGCCTGCTGTATAATCAGGCTCCTGCTTTAGTGATGCTAAATTTAGAGTGGGCATGTTGGTTCTGACACTTGTGGGGCTACTCTGAGAGGACTCAAACCTGAGATTTATGTCTCCCATTATTGGGGACGCCAGATCTTCATAGAGGGTTGTGAGTTTGGTCACTGGGGGGGTCTGGTGGCCTGTAAATCAGGTTGAAACTTAGTTTGCTGTATTGTGGGGGATAGTGATAGAGTGTCTCTAACTAAGGGCTTGATTACCAGTTTGGCGGTGCAGGAGCGGGACCACCCCACTCCCGCACTGCCAACCCGTGGCTGAACCACCCGCCAGATTAGGAGTTTGGCGGGTGGCTCTTTGGCGTTCCCACAGCGGTGCCTATCAAATAGGCACCACAATGGGAACGTCAAAATCAGTACCTGCATGGCATGGACTGCTACAGTCTATGCCTTGCAGATACTGATGTGCATGGATATAGGGGGGCACAACATGTGTACCCCGCATGCATCCTCAGGCCCAGAGGCACAAGGGGGCCCTGTAGGGCCCTCTTTGTTTTCTCTCTGCCATGGTTTTCATGGCAGTGGATCCGCTATGAAAACCATGGCAGAAATTTGTAATATGCTTGGCAGGACCACAGCGGTCCCGCCAAGCATACTGAGGCCTCAAGACCGCCGCGCCACTGCCAGGGATCTCTGATCCCTGGCGGTTGCAGCGGTCCCAGGGTGGCCCGACTACCCAAGTTGTAATAGGGCGGTCGAAAGACCACCGCCGCTGTGCCCCCATGAGTCTGGCAATCCAAGGACTGCCAGACTCGGAATTAGCCCCTTAGTGTTCAGCTGATGAGGGAAGGTTTTCACCTTAACTAAGTCAAGCGCAATAATCGCTGTACTGCTCCAGCTCTGTCTGCTCTGTCTTTTCTACAGATTTTAAAGTCTGAAGGGACAAGCTCCTCAGTGTAAGGTGCAGTATCGTCGGAAGCCTTCATTTCTTTTAAATACAAAAGGTCAAGTCCATGTTGCCCGATAAGGTCAATGATTTGGTGTTTGTGTTTCATCACAGAGCGTACATTACATAACTCGGTTTAATTTGCAAGTCTGAGGTGGGCTGTTTTTTTAAACAATTCTTTACATAGTTACATAATAGTTTTACAAACTTCAAGAAGCCACACAAAATACAAACCATTATCTACATAAAGGACATGCATTGTAAAGCAAGACTCACTGCAAGAACAAACAGACCCACAGGTGCTGGATCTGTGTGGGTAGTAAAGGAGAGAACACCGATAGCATCTGAGGTACCAAAAGACAGATTGAGTATCAGGAAGGTTCCCAAGAAGTCCATGGGGTAGAACTTGTGAGAAGAAGGGTGGTAGAGTCTGGCGTGGGGCCCAGTGGCATAACGAAAGTTGTGGGGGCCCACCTGCAAACAACATGGAGGGGCCCCCTCCGGACTCACTCAGGAGCTCTCAGTCCAGGGTGCTGTGCTCAGGGCCTGGGGCTCGGGGTCCCCCTGCACTGCAGGGTCTATGGGGGCCTCTGTTACACCACTGGTGGGGCCTAGGAGAGACAGTGGCAAAAACTGATCTAGGCCCAGTCTGGAGGATGGGGTACAGAAAAAACGTCTTATCATATTGCACATAATTGAAAAGTTGGGTAAAGGGGCAGGAGAATGTCAGTCAAAACAAGCTCAGTAAGATCCGAAAAGAAAGTGTGGGAGGCTACCCAAATGGTACTCCATAGGGGAGACGGGAATAGAATAGTTGCTCACAGTCAATGTAATCATCTAAGGGCATAGGTCTAGATTACAGCAAGTATTAATAAGGTGTTGCATAGCCCAACCTGTACAGAACAGTCAGGACTTACAGATACATACATTAGAACTTGAGAGAAAAAGAAGGGAGACACAGGGTCCCCCAGAAAGGAGACAAACAGATTAGCGGCCTTGTCCTATATAAAAAAGCCTGCTTCACTTGTGAAGGCAGTATGACTGTGGACCAAATACATCAGCTGGTAACATGGCCAACTGACTCTGCCATGCAAGGGGATGTGATGTGGGTTGTGGGGTGGAACAAGAATTTTAGCATATGATGTAGGGGCTTGCTGTTAGCATATGATGTGAGTGTGAGCATACTGCTTTGGGTTGGATCATATGAGAGCCCACCTCAGCCCTAAAAAGTGTGCCCAGATGGGGTCAAAGATTTCATTAAAAAATGTGACTGTGTCCAACCATTGCCATCATTTCGGTAAATCAGGTTTAGTCCATGTAATGCCTGACATGGTATTTCATCAAGAAAGGCATTGTTATGGTTCATGTGGGAGAGCACCATGGCCAAAGAAGTGGTTCTGAAGGAGGGCGTGCTTTTGCATAATTTTGTGAAATTTTAGGAAAGTTAAGCAAAATTCTGTGTAATTACATGAAATGCAAATGTCTTAGTGCTATAGTTTAATACAAAATAAACCTTCACATCAATTTTTGAGGCGAGGACACATTTCCTGATTAAAAACACAAGTGGTGCATCAGCAACAGCCACTCGCATTCTGACTGTTCACATCATTCCCGCGTGCTCACAGTAAAATGCTAGTGATGGGGCATAAGTATGCAACATGGAATGATGGCGTTATTTCTGGAAATTTCCCGTAACAAACGCGAAATTACTGAAATTGCGCAAATTGTGCTTGTGCAACATAAATTTTGCCCAGGTCAATTCTGAAGTTTGCTCCAGAGAGGTATAGTTCACTTTTTGGGAGTATGAGTCATCTTAATGAATTCCATTTAGGATTAACAATATTCATTTATACTTTATTGTACACATACATTTGCTTACAACCAGCCGGTTGGGAAGAAACCTAACCGTGTGTCCCATCCCCATCACTTATGTGTTTAACAAAACATCTGCCTATTGTATAGATTCACATTCATAACCATTGTAACTTCAAGACAGATCAGTTCAGCTGTAAGAGGTGTATATTATTAACCTGGGGTCCTCTGGCAAGGAAAGGCAGGGGAACTTTCAGGGGAACTACACGTTAATACCCAAATATAGCAGGGAGACTTAATCTTTCTGAACTCTCCTTATCAATAGCGTAAAAAGGGAAATCAATTGTTGCAGAATGTTTTAATTTTAACTTCTAAAGAGGAAGTAATCTTCTCCAGGGCTAAGGAATCCAAAAGTTGAACTTACTAGTCTGTCAGTTTCAGACCTACCAGTTTCCCTGTGAGACAGCTGTAGTGTAGTTCCTATATTACGCATACAGGACCTGCGCGTTCGGATAACATAAACTGTGGGCTTGGTGGCAGACTGATTCTGAGCACCCCCACCGAGAATGTTAGCCTGTTTGCATTAGCTAGCTCACAGTGCCACTAGTGTCTCCTCTTATTGGGGAGAGATTAGTTTCTGGCAACCTCAGAACATGACAACCATGATCCCTCAAGATCGTGGAAACAATGTACTAATTTTCGCTCAGTCACTCGTGCTCACTTATCTTGTCTCAGAGATACACAGAATAAACAGCCTGGGTGTTTCAATAAGGGTTTATTGAACAGTTGTTATTCTCGTGTAGAATATATGAGCTGCAACAACCATTAGACAGTAGCAGAGATATATGATTAGCAGTACTATGAATATAATGGATAGTACAGTTCTACCATCTTGCACTACGCATGAATAAATACATGAATATAAAATGCATTGATAAAAGAAAGCGCGTACTCCTACGATGCCTAGCTAGATGTACCTAAATGTACCTAGCATGTGGGTAGGTGTAAAGCCAAGAATCCCTCTAGGATTTGGTCGAACCCCATTACATGAAGTGAGAATGTAGGAGCCCCTCTTGGTCTCGAGCTGGACAACCTGCGAGGGATGTTCAGACCACTGTCAGCTGGAGCGTCTGCATGCAGGAGCCTCAGCGTCTCTGGTCAGTGTGTCGCCCTGGAAGTCTCGGTTCCCTCTGACTAACACTAGCAAGAGGTGCTATATTTATACAGAAAGTATCTAGGGCTCCTTTGTCCCTTGTTGCTTGTATTAGCCATTGTTGGATTTGAGGATGACGTATGGGATGAACCGTGTACGCAGATGTGGGGAGGAAGGTGGTGTAGCCCCAGCCTGGTTTCTAAGAACCCTTATGAATATCCATTCATACTGTGTGAGTCTATTGATGGAATTAGAGGACTCTATTGTTCAGGAGACACCCTCCTTCTGCACCCAGAACTAGAACAAGGTTGAATCCTAAAAGGCTCATTACAGTGTAGTGTAGGGGAGGTAATGTAGGTGAAGGGGTATGATGTTCCCGGGGCCTGTGTTAGGGTACCTATATGAAACATAACACCCACTCCTCTTCCAAACAGTCAACAATGAAATAAATGCTAGTGGACTATTCTCTTTACTAGATAGTAGAGCATGGAACATTTTTTGCAATGAGCTTCGTTAAAATCTTGTATTAAAATTATCTTAAAAACAGCTTAAAAAATGGAAAAAAAAATAAAAAATGTACTACGAAAATTAGTTGTTTGGAATTGTTGCTTAAGCCACAGTCCTAATTGAGTTAGTTTATACAAGTTGAATTTCTACAAGCGTCAAAAGGCCATTCTTTTCAGCGAGAAAGTGTCAATTTTTAGGAAGTGTTCCAAATTTAGTTAATTTTAGAGAAAATGAAAAATCCGTATTCTTTCCCAGCACACGATGAGCCAATTACAGATTAAATGTCCTGGCTGGGAGATGCAACATCGCTGCTTGCTGCTGCAGGGGACGGTCCTTGTTACACCTCAGAGTACGTCAATGGAGCACAGATGATATTCAGTACTGCCAATCGCTGGTGTAGAGGCAGCCGGTGCTGTAGTCGATACCTCGGTGCTAGTGGTGGAGCTAAAGCTTACCCCAGTTGTAAAAGGCACCTGCGGATTCTCGAGGAATGCAGCCATCAAGATGGGAATACGCTGGGGACATTGCCGAGCATGGGCCCTCAGGGGTTCCAGCCTGGTATTCAAGTCCACAGGCGTGTCCGTCGCAAGTGTCAGACAGAGGTCCAACACGCATTCTTCACCGCAAAACAGGCATCGAAGAACAGGTAGGATGCAGTCCATCCAGACTGGTCTAAACGATAGGAACCAAGAGGCGCTTAGTTCCCTCAGGCGAGGTGTGCCCAGATGTTGTACCATGCGTTCACAGTATTTCCGCTCCAGGAGTGCTTTTGCCATCTCGTTGGTAATTGGGCTGTCCATTGCGTAGCAGTTAAATGACAATCAGGACTCCCGCTATTGATAGCAGGATCAGAGGTAGACCTCCAAAAATGCTTCCAAATACGGAGTGTATAAAGTTCGGGATAACTCAGAGGATTGTCTGAAAGGTGCTAAGAAGTCCTGACCCTATGGTCTTAAATAGGTGTACAATACCACTCGTATCAGACATATTAAAGATACGACCCACCATTTCTGCAAAATGAATGGGGCAGTTTGTACGTATAAGTGCCTGTATCTCAGTCGAGGTCCTTGTGATTTGAAGATCAAAGGTCTCTCGAGCGGAGGTTAAGGGTACGGGTTGCTGCAAAAGCATGGCTTTCAGTCTGCTCAATGTATCAAATTGTATAAAGGAAACATTCAACGAAGGCCATAACGGCGCCTCCCTGACTGTACTTGTTGGGGGAAGCCATACTTGCATACAGCAAGTAACCCTGGAGTTCACAGTGACCAGATAGGCAATGTCCGGAAGCATACCACAGCAACCTTGATCGTTCAGCATCAAGTAACTCCCATTTGAGAGCAACTTGAATACCGGTTTGATCACGGCAGCTGGAGTCCCTTTCATGTGGCAGGACAAGTTTGCTATTGAACCATTACATGCTCCGTGCAATGAAATGTCCCGGCACATGAGAGAACCGCTCAAAGCGCTCTTGCAGTTTGTACCACTTAGAAACACTTCTCGATCCCCACACTCCGGCATCGAAATCTATACGGTAAATCCCAGGATTCCTTAATGTATTCCTTACCCATTTTTTCATATTTGCCTGCCTGCCGTTGTTCAAGGCAATATTGAAACTGGAAAGTAGTGACCGGTAGAGTTATGTGGCCATGGATTAGCCATTCAGTAGTCGGAGCTTCCGCTACTGTAAATGGTAGTCGGTCCAGTTTTTCAATACGCAACATTGTATATTTAGCTCCCCTTTGTGCCATTTCAACCTGTTTATCTGTTAGATTATATTCAGAAAACAGAGACGTACTGTTTATAAAACGCCAAGGCACAAAGCCTGCGCGCAAAGATTGCAGCGTCCAGCTCAATAACACGATAGAACGTAATTGAGATTGCCCGTGTTGTAGTATGGCCGAATCTTGTTCTAGGATATCTATCGAAGAAGACACAATGTTGCCCAAAGAATATATTCTGGAGGACAAAGTTGTAAACCCGTTGTCTACCAAAGCCAAGGATTTTTGTAAGTTAATACGGTCTATTTCCCGTATTCTCTCTGCGGCCTCTTGTTGTGATATTTTCCACTCTTCATTATAGGCAGCATAAATGCCAGCATATATGAAACGTTTCTGACGTTGTTTCCTGGCTCCTTGTAAAAAAATTCCTAAGATCCATGTCTTGTGAGGCTAAGTGTTGTTTCACCTCTGTTAGTGTTGAGGTTTCTAGTCAATCAAGGCACAACTTCCCAACACTGTAGGATGTCACTACCCCTGGATGTTCTCTTTGTACATAACGTGGGTCTGGCCTGTGGATACTGTACCCTTCGTTAATACCCAAGAATCGTTTGACATGTTTGTGTCTAAGGGCCAAACCACCCATTTTTCCCAATTTGGGTCTGATCTATTGTACTTTAAAATGTCATTTACTGTTGCCCCTTCCTGTGAAGTCGAATTTTGTCACCCTCCCACCTGTGACGGTGATGGAAATCGAGGTGTGTTCAGGTCCTTGATCTTGGCTAATCCAAGACAGGATGTCTGTTGCACAGTTTCGTTTAGAAATATCATCTGCTGTGGAATGAGGCATGCTCTAAATAGCGCTTCTGTTCCCTGGACTTGCCAGTCCCTAGAACCCCAGACTGATTTTAAGTCTATTATGTCCTTCCATAGGTCATAACCCTGTTCAGACAGTTGGGCAATAAAGGAAGCAGAGTAAATCTGTTTGGTGTTTGTCAACATAATTTTCAGTGCTGATGTTGGTGTAACCTTATAATAATATGAGGTCGGGTCAGTGGTGTTAAAACCTGAAAAATATGCAAATTTCGGAGCAAATGTATGCAAACTATTTTTTGGTGGTGTAGGGCAATGTTCCCACTGGTGGTACTCAAACACATTTCTAGGTGAAATAGATTTGTGCAGAAAATGATGACCATAATGTTGGTAACAGTACAAAGTGTCATAGTCTGAATTACTTTCTAACATTTCAGCGTTCGGAAATGCAGCAGTTTTTTCTAAATCAGACAGCATGTTAACAGTTTCAGAGTCCCAATCATCAGAGAATGTACTGGAGGTAATGATGTCACTTAATGAAATTTTAAATAAATGAGAAATTTTTAAAAGTTCAACCGGACCGAATATTTCGAAATCAACCTTGTCCCAAACTATACCATCCGGTATAGGAACCGCTGTGATGTTCACTGATAACAAGTCTCTCTGTTCACGATGGAGACGATTGATGTGGTTTTAAAATCAAATTAACTTTCGGGCTGTAGAGCGTTGCTGAAGATATCGTCCATTAATAAGCATGCTAAAAGTTATTACTAAGCCTAGCCAGAAAAGAAAAAATAGAATCCCAGTAATTACCCAAAGTTCAATCCAAGGCGATACCAGGTAAGTCTTTTTAAGAAAGTTCACAAAGTCTTTGGCTTGCTGTTTTCGTGATTTTTGGGCTGGCGTTGTTTCCGGTTCACTTTGATCCAAAGAAAATAACGTATCAAAGTTCATGAAGTAGCCAGAAGCAGTTCGATCAATTGTAGGAATTGCATCGGAATTTGTTGAAATCACATTTTGCTCTCGTCGAGGCATGTTGACGTAGACGTCTGTATTTGGTCTGATTGCAACTTGGGTGTTCTGAGTATCATTTTGTAGATGAACTTCAGGTTCAAGGGGAACGAGTTCCATAGCATTGTTGCTTAGTCCTTCATTCCGTACAGGAGGCTCTTCAAACGTGATGAGTCTTTCTGTTTGAACTTCTTGGATTGTAGCTAGAGGAGGGCGTCTGCTACTGTGGAGTCCACGAGGCCTACTGTTCAGTATCGGCCATATAGTGTGGTTTGATTAAGTCGATTGAGACAAATCTTTTCTCCTTTTTCCCGGCAAGGGGCGGCAAAAGAACAGTTCGTGTTCCTTGAATTGCTAGGACAGGTACAGGCTTTCTGTATGATGGTCCAAATTCTTTTTTGTCCGCTATTTTCTCTCTGACCAGATCCCCGATTTTTGGGATCCAGACAGGTCTTGCCGTGTTTGCCTCGACTTCCCCAGTGGCGGTCTGTTTCTGGACAACGTTGCTTTGTTGTGTCCTGTATTAATTTAGATCCTGTAAAACAGCCAAACGATCATGGATATCAAATGGTTTCTCATCCGCCACTGTGCCTTCATACTCAAGATCACCTACCCACATTCTCGTCCCAAATAGGACCTCATATGGAGTGACACCCCCTAGAGAGTTTCTTGGCTGGTTATTAAGTGCTCTTTGTACCCCATAAAGGTGACTGACCCAACTACCGCCCTTGCCTAATACCCTAGCTGTTAAAGATTGCTTTAAGTCTTGGTTTTTCCTCTCCACAACCAAATTTCCCTCAGGATGGTATGGAGAGGAGTACCGCAGTGCAACGCCCATACTTTTCATGGCCTCTTTGTAAGCCCAAGAGCTAAATGCCGGGCCACGGTCAGAATGTAACGTGCCAACTGCGTATGTCCCTATAAAGACTCGCAAATCTTTTATAACAGTACGAGCATCAGCCGAGCGCTGAGGCCAAACCCATAGGAATCTTGAGCAGGAATCACTGCAACCATGATATACTTGTAAGCCCCATCAGATTGCGAGGGGCCGCAGTGGTCCAGATACACGCATGCGAGAGGTTTGTCAGATATAAGTAATGGTATCTGCGCCAGGTGTGTTCTGGTGGAGCCTTTCATCTGTTGGCAGATGTCGCATTTCAAGACATAGTCTTTAGTTTGCTTTGTTAGACCGGGCCACCAATAGCGCTGTTTCAACAATGAAATAGTCGCTGTAACACCTGTATGTGCAGAGCCCAAACCCTCGTGTGCTGCTAGTATTAAACCTTGCCTACGATCCATATTTGGTATTACTCTGTCCCCCACTCCAGGAATCTGAGCATATGGAATGTTTGCATCTAACTTGTAGGAGTACTTGAGTGGAAATTTCTTTGGTACTGCACCGCTGTTTCTGCTTGAAGCAATAACAGCCACCATAATCTCACCGTCTATTCTTGTTTTTGAACGAGTGATTGCAGCTACGGAAGCCGTTCGCCCAGCCCCTTTTGCGGCTTCGTCAGCCAATGAATTCCCTTCAACGTGAACCCCATCACGCTGATGACTCAGTGTGTGTATCACATGAGCCCTTGGTAGGTAGTTTTTCAACTCCACTACCTGTTCCCCTAGCATTTTATGCTTAATTGTGCCACCTTTTGCATCTTTAAACCCGTTTTGTTCCCAATGATACAAATATTCATTGTATGACTGCACACAGTAAAAGGAATCACACACAATTAGTGTGGGGAATTCGTGATCCGTATTTACAAGTGCCAGTATCAGTGCTTTTAACTCTGCCAACTGAGCCGTGCAGTCTCCTAGAGCTGTGCAGTCTCCTAGAGCTGTGGAGCATGGCTGCAGCCGATAGGCAACCCAAAATTCATTGAAGCATATGCATCAGCTGGACACTTTCAGACTCTGGCTAGTCTTCCTTTGATGTCAGTGCCACAAGCCCCGGTGCGCCAATGCAGCGCTACCATCATGCCCATCCTCATGCAACTTCGATTCTCCTCAGCTTCCTGGGATTTCCCATTCCTGTCTCCCCTTCCTCAACAACACTCACAGGTCTTTCCTTCCAATGCAGGAGGTGTTCTGCTGCCCGGGCACAGACTACACTGGTTCAGGCCCGGCTGTATGGTGCTATGTGTCGCCAAGAAATGTGGTGATGTAGTGAAGCTCACACAGATCACGCCCACTGCTTTCTCTGGTCAGGATGAACCCCTGCCAATTTCAGTCATACTTTAGTGAATGTGATTTATGCCAAGTATTTTAATAGGGTATCTTAGATTTCCTCAGGGAACATATTTTTGATAATAACAGATTTGACTTTTCCAGAATTAATCCCTATAAAGCATCATAGTTTCATAAGTCGCATAAACATTTATTAAAACTAACATTAAAAAAGGTAATGCAATGTTAGTGGCGGTAATGTAATGGCAATGTTAATTCGCAGTGCTGCAAAAGTAAATGGGCATATATTTTCTATTAGGTCTAAGGGAATGCACAATGCGTTTTTTTCCATAATTACACTACGCCGCGAAAATACAAGTGCAATTCACAGTCATTTATTGACAGCAAGAAACTTTATTTTTTGTATGACACATTCCATGACCATGTTCAGACCAAGGCGGGCGGGAGTGTTAGCTTGCTTTGGCAGAATAGGACTTCCAGCTATAATTAGCTCTTTAAATAAAGAAACCAAGAATTATTTTGCTCTCCTTCTGTACTCCATGGGAAGCATTTTGGCACTCGGCGTTGCCACACATGAGGATTTAGGAATATGCTTCGGCTAGCGAGCTTCAAGTACAGATAAGTTATGTTTGTTGTAGACATGACAAATATTACCTCAGTAAACAGTGGCCTGTCCTTTTAAGCAGTATCTCCAACAAAGGCTAGCTCGACCCAAGATATATATATTTACGGTTTATGTGCAGTAGTTGCAGTTTCCCGACAGAAGAACGAGGAAACTCATAATAACCTCTATACACTTACGTCTCCAAAGAAGACCTGAAAGATGTCTTGGATATTTTTTCTCTACTCTTACAGGCCTTGCAACGTCATCACTTGAAGCTGTAAAACTGACTGGAGCAGATTCCACTTCTCCTGCCTGACACATGGTTTTCTTCAGACAGTCTGATTACCAGTTGGACAGAGAGCTATCTCAAATAGGGATACTGCTCCATCCAATCATAAGTAGCCTGCTGATCACCTACCAATAATTGCCTGGTGCATACCTGCCAACTTGAAGAACAATCTCACCGTGTGAGGAGGGGCCTGGGCCTTGAATGGGGTGGGGCCTCGTGCCAAGAGGTACCTATGAGGCACTTTTGAACACCACCTTGCCCCCAAACACCCTCCTCCAAAAAAGAAAAAGCTTGCTGAGTCTGGTGTCAAAGTCCTGGGGTGTTTTCACACCTCTTAATGGACGTCCGCAGTTCAAAGCCTCGGAAAACAAGCTGGAAAGCCACTATTTACAGTGGTTTTCAGATTTTTTTCCCTGCCACCGTATGATATTGATATCTAGTATAATGGGGTAACCCAGTGCCCCTCAGAACCTGGGTGTAAGAATGAGACGAAATGTCGGTTCTGTCGGGTATACAATTGCTTTGTCGTTGTTGAATAAGAAACAATGGTAAATAAACAATTGTGTGACAGCAATTAATGCAAGAGATTTTTTTAGGGAAAAAAAACACAAAGACACACCAATCATGAATCAAACAAAAGGGGCTGTCACAAATATACAAAAAGCGGCGACTCTGCACATTTGCATACAAACCCTTCTTGGTTTAAGAATCACCAACACCAGGACCCCACATGATTCATTTCCTGTTTGAATCCGACTCCCAGTGGACCACACTTTGAAGACATACTATTCTCGATTAATCCTTGTCCGGGCTGTCCCTGTGTGCCTTTCGTCCTGAGGAAGACCCCCGGTGACTACCAACAATCAGCACATCTTTGGGGTCAAAACGTCGACGTGCTAGTCCAAATCCTGACCCTATTGTCTCTGCCCCACGTCAAAAAGGAGATTTAACTTCCCCGCGGATCAGAGATTCACCTAGGGATGGATGCCATTTGATTGACCCTTTTAACCAGCAATACTGCACTGTATATATTTTGTTCAATACTAGCACTTTGTCACTTCAACACTTGCGCCGCTTTTTGTATATTTGTGACAGCCCCTTAGTGTCATGTACACAATGTTAAAAGAGTATAAAAAGTGATTCTTTCTCTTTAATACAAAAAACCTTTTGATTGATTCATGATTGGTGTGTCTTTGTGTTTTTTCTCCCCTAAAAAAATTCTTTTGCATTAATTGCTGTCCCACAATTGTTTATTTACCATGGTTTCTTATTCAACAACGACAAAGCAATTGTATATCCGACAGAACCGACTTTTCGTCTCACCGTGTGATATTGGCTCCTCACCGGGAGACTTGTGATGGGAGCCGATATGTGTGTCACGGTGGCACCATGTGATTTGACAGGTATGCATGTGCGTAAACACTAGGCCTGATATCACTGGGCATTTATGCACCCATTAAAACTGAGTGGTTCAGCCCAGCCCCTGTCTGAAGCCCTCTTACGGGATGTGGAGAGCATGGGATTTTGGCCCCTGCCTACTTACTGTCTCTCCTGCTCAGGACAGTCCCCCTGCCCCCACTCCAGCTCCCAATTATCACCTTCTCAATGCAGGTGGTAACTGGGATGGAAAAGGGTCTGCTATTCACCCTTCAGAAGAGATCAACACACTTTATGACACAGTAAACCCAGGTTCTCATATGTCATTTCCCATTCCAGGCGAAATAACTCACAATAGACAGATTTAGTTGTGGGGACACCAGCACAAAAAGTTTTTTTTTCTTTATTATTTTTACTAATTTTCAAGCAGAGCATAGTTATACAGAATACAGTGACCATGGAGTACAATGATGGCAGAGGTACACAGAACAGTATATGTTACAAGTAGACATTGTTGTTCATAGTCTGTTGTGGAGAGAAGCAAGGCGGGGGCAGGGAACAAAATGAGAAAAGAGTCACTCAGCGGGATCATGTTACAACATTTGCAGTCAAGGTGGCGGAGTAGGAGGGTCCATATCATGCAGTGAATTACAAAATGCGATAGTTATTGGTCAGTTCGAAGTGGGTTATGTTTACACAATATCTAATGGAGCTGAAGGCTCAGCCTCTGCATTGTCTCACTCATTCTCTGCTGCGTCTGCTCGGGCAGAGAGGTAGATTTCAAGGGGATGCCATATATCCTTAGGCCGGGAGCATATGGTCATGAGTTCCCAGAAGTCTGTAAGCTGTTCCTGACAGTATGCTGCATTTTTAAGCCAGTCAGTTGCAAGTGGCAGTGTGTGTCGACCCCATTGCATTGCAACCCTGCTCTTGGGGAGCAGGAGGAGGATCGCTGTCAGTTTGCGCCTCTCATGTGGCACCTTCTTGACATAACCCAACAGCGCAACTCTAGGGGTGCGCTCGAGGGGGTGTCTCGTGATGTCATCAATCATTGCAAATACTGCAGCCCAATAGCTGAAGATTCCCGGGCAATCCCACGCGAGGTGTTACAAAAACTGCAGTGGGATAAGAGCAATGTTTGCATTGTGCATTTGTGTGTGCTGTCAATCTTGCCAGCCTTACTCTTGTGAATGCTAAAACATTTTCTTTCATCTAACTATGTCCAAGCAAAATTTACTTGCCACATTCCAATTTCTCATTCCTCTTTAAAATGCTATGTCTTAGTAAGGGTTACCACATTTCATGAGATGTTCCTGGCAAACTCACCGGGCTTAATAGCTGAACGGGTATTCTGAAGTCTCTCACGATTCCTAGTCACCTCTGCAAAGAAGATCAAGTTCATCCTGACTGACCATTTCTTCCTACATAGGGTTACCACAGTTCCTCAATCATAAATGTAAGAATTCCTAGCTCAAAAAAAAGCTTAACATTTTCCCTGGAATAGTCATTTGGTTACTGTACTGCTGACCAGTGATGCCGAGTTGGAAACCTCAGTACTTTACCAGAATCATATACCTGTAAACTGTCCATTCATCCACGCTTCCCAATAGCTTGTGCTAGTTTTCTCAAGCACCATGCAGGAAATCTTAGTACACATCTAGAATCTCCTTCAGGTACTTCCTTGCTGCAGGTCAGGATGTGTGGCTACTCTCAAATGGCGTGGATCCCGTAAGGAATCCAGCCTGCTTGATGTCATCCCAGAACCAAACTGGTCAAGTTGTTTCAATGACTAAGTATAACTTTAGCCGAAATGCTTCTATTCCATTATAGATGATCAGCATCAATAGTGACCTAGGAATATTTGGCCTTTGTATGTTCCGCATTGACTGCATAACAAAATAATGGTTTTCCACCTTCACCAAAATCAGTAACCAGTACTTAATATGTACCAGTAGTGACAGGTGGGGGGGGGCACCAAAACGTTTTTGGTGGGTGGCTGCTAATTTTTCATCATCATCATAAGACTGTAACTCTGAGCAAGACAAAGACGGGGTGAAAAAAGGAGGAAGAAAAAAATATGAAAACTGTAACACAAAAGGCGAAAGCTCAACAATGCCAATAGGTCTCGTCTTTGCTACTGGGTAGAGACCTATTGGCTTTGCCAATATTTCCCCCTCCCCACAGTTGCTGCCATGCAAGCACTCACATGGACATGGCTATCTTGCAACAAGTTAAATAAAAAAAAAAATAAGGAACTTCATTACAAGATGGACGCTGTGCATTCCTACAGTGGCTGTCTTGTACCGGACTTTCAGAAACAACATAAGAAAGCTAATTACAATATGGCAGACATGTATACATACTGTGGCACAAAATGAGAGTAAGTCTGTAGAAGAGTATTGGAAGGCAGTGTGGTACAGTGGGGACCACATCCGGTACTGGGGTTCTGGGAGGAGGATGGACAGTAGGGGTATGGCAAAGAGCCTGCAAAGGGGGCAGAAACACAGTGTAGAATTTACATCTGGGTACTACATAAAGTCCCATGTAACCTTCCATGAATGCTATGGCTTTAAGGGCAGCCAACACAGCCAACAGCAAAATTTCCAAAAATGCCAGCAGTCCATAGATTTAGGGGGCTAACCTATACCCCACTTTTCTATACTTCGTGTGTATGTGTTAGAAATGGGATTCATGGTTGGCTGGGTAAGCACCAAGGTCAGACAGGAACCATCACTTTAGCCAGGGTAAGCTAGATACACACTAAAAGATAACATGTGCTCATCCTCTGGTAGCTTGGGACAGAGCAGTCAGGCTTATCTAAAGAGGCAATGTGTAAAGTATTTGTGCACAATTAATGCACCAAAAAAACTTCAGAATAGCAAATATTTAGCAAAATAAGACCAAAACAACAAATATCCAATTAGTAAAAGTTGTGATATGGATTTTTATAGATCAAATGCAAAAATAGCACTTAGAAATCACTAGCGGTTAAAAGGTTACTTGAGGTCATGAGGGACCAGTACATATCTAAAGTTCACGCTGACCACGATTAACAGCAGGCCGGCTACAGGACCCAGACAGGTCCCCCTGAAATACCTTGGCTGGAGCAAGATTCGACTTCAAGAGTCAACTGCGTCATCTTCGAGCCGTGCAAAGGGGGTCCCGCGTCATAGTTGAGCACTGTTAAAGTGAATGCAATGCGTCGTTGTCGAGCCGCACAAGCTGTGGAACCGCTATCATCGAGCAGCGATGGAATTTCTCATGCAGTCGATGCAATGCATCAGTTTTTGCGCAAATAAGCTGCAGAATCCACTTCTGAGGCCAAGACCTTGGAGGGGGCACATCAGGCAAGGGTAGGACTCACAGAAGGCAGAGTCCAGCAGCACCAGCAGGATTGCAGGAAGTCTTTTGTGTTCCTAAGACTTCAGAAAACAGCGGGCAAGCCAGCAATTCCTTGGAGATCACTTAAAGGGAAGGCAGAGTCCAGCTCTCCTTCCAGCAGAGTTACGGAGCAGCAGGGCAACAAGCAGAAAAGCAGTCCTTCCAGAAAAGCAGTCCAATTGAGTCCCTTAAGCAGCACAGCAGTCCTCCTCGCAGAGGTTTAGTTCAAGATCCAGAAGTGTCTGATTTTAGGGGGTCTGAGACCCTGTACCCCTACCCAAAAGTGCCTTTGATGTAGGGGGTGACTTCAAAGGAATACTCTGAATTCCACAAGTATCCCTTTCAATCCAGTCCTGTCTGCCAGGCTAACGCTTGGGGATAAATCAGTGATTTGTGTGTGGACAGGGCAGTACCTATTGTAGTATAAGTGTCAGTCTCTCCCATTCCTCCCTGCCCAGAAAGACCCATCAGAATGCAGATGAGTCCTCAGAATGCAGATGAGCCTCGCCTTCCTGTGTTCATGGCTGTCTAGAGGAAATGCACAAAGTATAGGTGTCAAGCAACCCAGATGTGTATTGGAGACAGGCTGTCGGGCACAAAAAACAGTAAGTACAGAGAAATGTACAATTTCTAAAAGTGGCATTTCTAAAACAGTAATGTAATTCCAACTTCACCAGTAAGGAGGATTTATCATTACCATTCCAAACATATGAAATAATGAAAACACTACTCCTCTCTGATAAGAAATTACAAATTAAAAGTGTATTAAGGATTTTCCAAGGCTGGCTTATGAGATGGGTAGGCCTCAAAGTAGTGAAAAACGAAATAGGCTATTTTACACTACCAGGACATACAAAATATAAAGGTACATGTCCAAACTTTTACTTACATAGCACCCTGCTCTTAGGGTTACCTAGGGCCTACCTTAGGGGTTACTTATTTGTAATAAAAGGGTAGTTTAAGGCTTGGAAATTAGTTTTAAATGTCAAGTCGAAGTGGCAGTAAACTGTACACACAGGCATCGCACTGGTAGGCCTGAGATAGGTTTGAAAGGCTACTTCTGTGAGTGGCACAATCAGTGCTGCAGGCCCACTAGTAGCATTTAAATGACTAGCCCTGGGTATATGGTATACCACTTTTCAAGGGACTTAAAGTAAATCAAATATGTCATTATACCATGTTTGTAGAACAGAGCGATTGCACTTTAGCACTGGTCAGCAGTGGTAAGGTGCACAGAGTCCTAAAGCCAAGCAAAAAGTTCATCAAAAAGAGGAGGAAGGCAAAAGGTTTGGGGTGATCCTTCAGAGAGGGCCATTTTCCAACAGTATTCGTACGTTTATTTGTAACATGAGATGACCAAGAGAAAGCTGCAAATGTTAGTAGGCAAGGCACCTGCAAGATTGATATAAAGAGTCAGGAAGTGTAGCTAGTGAAGGAAAGGAGCATTAGGCGAAATCGAGAATAAATAGCCTCAGTATACAGAAACACAGCATTCTGCAGCACTTATGGTGGGTTTCTAAGAAAATCATTGGGCTCGTTCATTTGTCTTGTCTCTTTTTACCAATTTAAACACTGTACCAAGAGTCCCTTAAAACATAACACATTGGGTTCAGCACCCCATAGATACGTATATCATGTGTGAGACGAAACGCGTTGGCTATGGCTTTGTGGATTTTAATGAAAATACAATAAAGAACAGTTTTATACAAGAAAAGATCGCGTCTACAAATTGGAATCTTCTTTGTGTACACATTGTCCAATACATTATGATATACGTATCTATGGGGTGCTGAACCCAATGTGTTATGTTTTAAGGGAATCTTTTCTCTATTTAGGAGTGTAAAGGGGAGTGCTCCTAGGTTCTTTGCACTCAGCAATAATAGGAATTAATTGCTACATTTTCAAAAAAAACTTTGTTGTCAGGTGCGGTATGTTATAGCCTCTTCCCCTTTTCTGGTTTGTGTACTGTACCAAGAGTGTCTTCTGGGGTAGAGGACATAAAATAAAAACTTTAAATGTTGTAATGAAGGTACTTTTTTCTCACTGTGGGAGTTACCTGAAAAAAAACTTTTCTTTCCTTTTAGGAACTACATGAATACATGTTGGCACCCTAAAGGGGTATCATTTTTTAAGCGTATGATGTTTTAAACCCCAAAATGTACGGGGCTATTCACAAAGGTAGCTTACACTTGTGAGTAGTTTACAGGTGTAAATTTACCGTTGCACTTTTGAATAATTGTACTACTTTTTACTATTCACAATTTACAAGTGCAAAGTTGCTCGAAAGTGTAGACTTGCACGTCCCACCCCCTCAAACAGGGGGTGTAGCCAAAGTTACGAAGGTAAGGTACTACAGCCAAAAAGGAGAGTAGTTTGTTCATCACCACAAATAGTCAGACACTGATGTTGCAACACCTTCCCATAGAAAATAATGGAGTTAGGTACTTAAACAGAACTCCATAGGAAATATTGTTAAATAGAATTATGTAATTAAATAAGTAAATATAATTTAATGTGAACAACATTATCTAAAAATAAAGCATTTATATTATTTCATTTTTAAATATTGTTATCCTTTTTTAATTTACAAATGGATATAACATGAATCTGTATTAAAATATAATTAAATTACATGTAATTAATTCTATACAATAGTTTTAATAATTAATAGATAAAAATATATTTTTTTACATTAAGTGTTTTTTATTTAATTTAAACTTTCAGAAAGTAATTTATTTCAATAAATATATCAAATTAATTAAATGTTTACTTAAAAATTAAGTTAATAGCACTTTAGCATTTTTTATTTTGTTCTACATTTAAAATAAATATATAAAATGAATTTACATTAATATTTAACATTAAAATATATATTTTTTTAAGTGAGCAGGCTTACATTTACTACAGCTTAGGGTCATTTTTGGTTATAGTAACTTTAGAAGTGCAGTTTCTGAATAGCAACGTGTGGGTGCACGTCCCTGCCTAGACCCTTCCCTAATCATCCCTAAATGTGTCCTTACTCCTTCCTTAACGGCTGCCATTTATTCATAAATATTTCCCATTTCCAGCTGCTTCTTTGTCCCTCCCATATTTACTAGAATAATGAGTACTCGTGTGCAGAGACTCCCCAGTTGGGACGTAGATCTCCACACACAGAAAGATAGGAGAGGCGGAGGCAGAACCTTCACACATATGTTTATGAGCAGCATTTCACAGTATGTCAGTAGAACTATTGTAGTGCTATTAAAGTTTGTGCAGTTTATGACAATGGCCCATAGGGCCTGATTATGAGTCAGTCGGTGTCTTCCAACCCGTGTATAAGCTCCTGTTTACGCATGCGTTCAATTACACATTGGAAGGCATTTAAAGTATCCAATAATAATCGGATGTGTTAAATACCTCAACCTTCGATAAATTTCGGGTGGTCAGACCTGTTGTAATTTAATGGGGGGAAAGCACACAGTATTTACTCCATCATACAGATTTTTATGTGCTAAACACCAAACTCCGCATGTCATTTCCCACAATCTCATAATGGGTATTATTTACCGCACCCAATAAGTAACGTACTCCGTGATCTTGTTATTTTTCAGGTGCAGGCTATAGCACCTATATTCATAATCAGGGCCATAATGTTTAAACATAAGTTCTCAAAAAAAGAGGCAGTTGTGTGCCAAAGTATTGAAAATAAACAAACACAAACGGAGTGTTGAGGCCAGGGGTCTCCAACCTTTTCTGTGATAAGAGCTACTCATGTTCAATGAAAAGCATCCTGAGCTACTAATATTAGTGTTCTGCTAGTCACCACATCAGACAAGATTACATTAGTATCCAACACGTGCGAGATTACTAGCAATGATCACATCAGTGCATCAAGCAGGGTTGGCAGCAGTAATGTAAAAAGGCTTTTCAATTCATAATGTCTCTACATGGGTAATATGTGACAGCCATAGTTGAAATGCTCTTGTCACCAAAGTTGTATTAGTAATATTGCATGATTTTTCACTCAAATATCAGCTTAACTATATCTTGAAAATCAGTTTTTTTCTCTAAACATCAGATTATGAGTTCTGAAAATATACACTTTTTCGTCTTGAATGCATACTTTTAAATTTTGGGATACATACTTTAATTTAATAAATCAAAAGCTTCTAACTTAGTAAGCTGGGCAGCACACAGGAGAGCAACTTGTAGCTCCTCGGCTACTTGTTGGAGAAGCCTGGTTCAGAATCACCATATCCCTAAATGCTGGAAGTCATAAAGGTTGTTATACTGTAATGTTATGCATAACGCATAAAACAGTACATAAATCATTACTTAAAAAGTTATAGAATTTACCACTATTTTGAAGCTTTTATAGGAATGAAAATCTGCAAAAACAGCTTTTGCAACAAAAAAAACCCCAAATCCATTGCTACATTATGTTTATCAGCCAAGTGAAACTTCCTTAAAGTTGCTTCACTATTTTGAACAAAACCATGGAAAACTGCAAGGAAGGTGTAGATGACAGAGGTGTAATTGAACAAGGGAAATCCTAAATTCCCATCATGTGCAAAATGATGAATTTGCCCTGACTAGTCAATTGAAAGTAGAGTTTCACATACTCCTAGTTTTAGTACTTTGTTGGTCAGCTTAACATCCTGAGACTGAGAATATCCATTAACCTCGCCTTTCCTAAAAAATAATAAAAAATAATGATAATCTGACCTTGTGTATTGTAATCTGATGCTCTTGTAAAGCACTCCAATGGTTTTGGCATTAGACTAGTTTACCTTCACGCTATGCAAAAAAAAACTTTTCAACTCTTTCCAAAGGTGGCTGTCTGCTGATACAATAGCGAGCAGAGTGACTAGGCAGAGGGCAAGCAAGCACTGGAGGAGTTCTAATTTTTAAATAAAGAGAGCAGGCAGGTGGGGTATGGTGAGAACAGAGTGAAAAGGGAGAGAGAAAAAATGGGAGAAAATAGCCCCTCTTACAGAGCAACCCAAGCTCCTAACCTCAGCAGTGGAAGCATACACCTCATCCAGTCACAACGGGGTGAAACCGAAATGCTCCTTGGGAGTAACAAGCACAAGAATAAAGAGGAAAGCCATTAAATCAGGATCTGAGACTTGAGACCAACAAGAAAGTAATTGAAGAGTGAGCAAGGGGTGAACCCAAAGTCCACTTCTAAGTCTCTATTGTGTAGGTGAGCGGTAAAATTGGAGCATTGTCACGGGTGACAAATGCAAATGACACCTAAATGT
Source organism: Calotriton arnoldi (assembly GCA_963921515.1). Lineage (NCBI taxonomy): Eukaryota > Metazoa > Chordata > Amphibia > Caudata > Salamandridae > Calotriton > Calotriton arnoldi. Next base: position 1,784,084 of record CAWUFW010003435.1, on the reverse strand, counting down.
CACTAAATCCTTGGAGCATACCATTCTCTTGTGCCCATCCTACAATAAAAGGAGGCAAATAAAATTGCTCAAGCACAATCAAGATTGTGAGATCAGGAAATATGGTTAAATGTTGTTCTTTCTACTCTATTACCAGAGCATTGACATCACTGAAAGAGAGACGGCTGGAATAACCCATATAAAGCATGTCAATCAATTCCTGAACTGTGAAAAGTGGTGTAGCACGGGGTAGATTATAAGAGCAGAGAAATGCTTGGCCTACTGCAAAGAACTCCATTACTGCATTTACCAAATGAACAATACCAAGGGGTGAAAATAATTGTGTTCAGAGGGGAGGGGGAATACTTAAAAGAGCCTTCAAAAGAGGGGACGGATTTAGACTTATTTTCACCAGATGAATTAACTTTGCAAGAAAGACTGAGTTACATGGGATGCACTAAGAAGGAACTAGAACATTCCAAGCTAGCTGGTTGGTGCTAGATCAATCAGTCAATTAATAATCACTTTATTTGATTTTAATAAAACAAATCATAAAAGTACATAAAAACAAAGATGCAAATATAACAAAGGGACGGTCCATCCAGATAAGCATATGGTACCTTATAACATCTCATAGATATAAATGAAACACCCCTGCCAAAAACCAAGAGACATAAAAAGACAGTAGGTGAGTCAAAATATTGAAGATACAATTAGGCAGGTCTAACTTGTGTGAAATTAATAGCCAATTACAATGGGCGAATATACTTAAAACATAATCAGGAAAATTTCGGGCATGTATAAACAATATGCAAGGTATCAAACATAGCAGCAAGGTTACAAGCGCAAAGCGGAGGCTCGGAAGGCTTGTTTCAGCCCACTAGTTGCTGGGGAAATAAGTTCAGACAAAAATAAGTCAAGAGTCATCTGCGATGAGCTGGCATATCACGCAGCAAGTATGATTCAGTGAGGTTGGGATATTTATTCATAAAATAGTGCATAAGGGAACTTTTAAACATCGAATTCATCGCCCTTTTTTTCTGAGCTTTGCATAAAAAGGCTTGCTGGACCCAAGGGATATCTGCTTTGGTAATCGTTTTTGGATCTGAGAATAACTCGGGTTTACCTAGGTTGCTCAAGGTGTGTTTAATGTAGTTTAACCAAGAAATGTGGAGTCCACTGTCCAGGCCAGGGAAGTCTCTTAGGATCCTTCTATTAAATTCTAATTCCTATTTGATCCAGAGTGACAGCCATAATATTATCGGGCGGGCTTGAATATAATCAGAAATATAGCCAACCCCCAGTTCCTCATGCACAATCTCCATAGCAACACTTTGGGGCAACCTCAGGACCGTTCTCAGGAATTTATTTTCCACCACCTGAATTAAATTACATTCCTCGTACCCCCAAATCTCACAGCCGAAGCTTGCTTTCAGAATACATTTTGCTTTGTAGAGATCAATGATTGATTTAATATGGGGCCAGCTTAGCCACCTAGAGAACTCCTTAATGCTATGTGATTCTATGCTAAGGGACTGTGCCTGGGCATCAAGCAGAAATTACCAGTTCAATTTAGTATCCAGTAATAAGCCCTGATAACATAATTTATCAACCCTGCCAATTTGATTACCTTTGATCGAATAGGTTTTAGATTTTCTTTTAACCTGGCCAAAGACCATAGTATAAGATTTGGAAAAATTTGTTTTCCGGCCCAGACTATCCATAAATAAAATAAACTGGTCTAGCAAATCTACTAGTGAGATTGGCCTATAGCATGCTGGATCGTCTCTATTTCCTTTTTTATGTACCGGAACAATTACCGATTTTTGCTATGAAGACTACGAGCTTCCGCATTCATGCGTTGGGTGATAATAGGCCAGGAGCTTTACCAGATGGCAAAGTCTGAATAGCGTCTTTTACTTCCTCCCAGTTAAAGAGGAGCACCTCTGTCCTGCTTGAATAAAAAGGGGAGGGAGATACACTTTCCTCTTTATATATAGACTCAAAATGGCATACCCAGGCTTGGGAGAGTATAGTTAAGGCCAGTTTAGGCTGGGCATCTTTATGAAAGAAGGGCCAGATCCCTACCTTCCAGAACGCTGAGATGGCCCTGAGCGAACAAGCAGCCTTTAGATTCTCCCAGGCCTCCCTTCTCAGGTCATCTTTGCGTTCCTTACACGTGCTGAGTACACATGCCTTGCCTCCCTTACTGGTACTATAAATCTCAATTTCAGATGGAGGGCTGCCACCAGGCCTTATTCGAATTAGATCATTTATTATCAAACCACTTGGGTCCTGAGTTAATGGGCACACATCCCTTCCTAGTAAGGGCCTTCTGGATAGCTGAGACAATACATTTCTATTAATCCAGAATGCAGGGGCGGCTCCTCCACTAGGGTGGAGGAGTGACACCTCAATGCTTTCTCGCAGTGCGAGAAGCAGAAACATAAAATGGTAATAACTTTTAGTTATTACCATTTTATGTTTGGTTGCTGGTGGGCGCAGCTGCTCTGTGAGTAGGGCAGGGGAGGAGTGGTGTGCCCACTCCTGAGTGCACAAAGACTGTTTGGTCGGCCCTCTGGGGCCGCCCAACCCAGTCATGCGCACTCTGCCCTTCTCCATGCAGGCTGCAATGCAGCCTGCATGGAGAACATGGCCTCCCCATTAGCCCCTGGCTGGGCGGCGTCCCTACCAATCACAACGCTGCTTGCAGCGTTGTGATTGGCTTAGGGGAGGGAGCCTGTCTGCCTGCTTTCCTGTTCATGCCGGAGGCAGGAGAGCAGGAGCAGAGAAGACGCGGGACCCGGCCAGCGGAAAGGTAAGTTTACCTTTTTTTTAAATTATTATTATTAAATTAACCCCCTCATGTGACCTCCCGCCCCCCCACCCGCGAGCCATGCCGACCGCGACTGCCAGAATGTCATAATCAGAACTCTCTAACTGTAAGCAAATTTCAAAGTTTGTGTAGCAAGATGTTACCTGGTTCTTTATGAAATCATCAGGACATATCTTGGCCCAGCTTAGCCTACGGCCCTGCTCATTTAGTGTAAGCAGCTCCTTGTGCAACTGGGACCTCTTGCCAGCTAACGCGTCAACTCTAAACTCAGCATGTAACGGGTTACAGTCACTGCAAGCACTCCACATTGCTATAAAATCAATAAGGGAACCAAATAGAGTGGCTGACACAATAATATAGTCAATCGTAGTGCAAAGGCCTCTACTCTTGAAGGTAGGAACTAGACCATCTGAAAAGAACTCTTCCCTAGATAACTAATTAATAATGTTAAATTCAGGCAATACATTCTTTAAAAACTCTCCCTACCAGGAATGACTAAAATGCACCTGGTCAGAAGCAGGACAGGAAGCTTCGTTCTCCACAATCGGAGCGCATAAAATGCATGGGTGCAAATTAAAATCTCCTAGGATCAGGTTGGTGCTAGCTCACTTTTTCCACAGCAAAACCCACAATTTATAAGGCGCTGCATCCCCAATAAAAGGAATGGCAGAGGGAGCTATCAATATGATGATTGATTTAAAGAGGCCCAAGACTAGTAGTTGGTCAAACCTCCCGAGGTCATCAGGCCACCAAAAGGCATCATTATTAATGGCTAGAGCTTCCTCCAGTGTGTTCATTCACAGATCAACCAGCGCTGGATGACCAAACCGAACTTTACATTTCAAGTCAAAATTAGCATTTTTAATTTTTGTATTGTCGGAAAGCATTAATAAATGAATGAATGAATGAATGACATAATGGAAATGTCAAATACAATCTATACACACAGGCACAGAAAAACTTGGCAGGTGGGGCAAAGTTCGAAGGTAGACAATGGTAGGACTAATGTCCTTAAGTAACTTGAACGTCATTTACTGCTGTTTAATCAACATTTGTCTGAAATAGAAAACATATTGACTAATCATTTTCTGACCGCATTAAGTAAAATTTGCAATAATACAAAAAAAATTACAAATCCTTGTTCATTATAAATGCTGCTTCCATAAATGATAGAGCGTTCATATTTTGCACCAGTTAGTCTTGCATACGTGATTAAGTTACCGAAGTTGAAGCTTTTGCTGGTTTCATTCTGAAGTGGACAGGATGACAAAAGAGTGGAAAAAATGTCCAGTAATCGTAGTGTTTGAAAATGTCAACACCGCATCTCTTGATGGTGCCAGGGGATGAAATTGCAATCCCACCAATGCCCTCCTAATGAATAGCCTTTGGATTCAGATTGTGCCGGTAGCACCCATTTCTAGCCACATTGGAATTATGACATCTGGAGGAGCACCACTGATCTGTAATGTTTGTGTTAGTGAGCCTTATGGCAAAATAAGGAATTAATAGGGGAATCGGACAAGGTAAGACTTGTTTTCACCCTGTAACTCTACAGATCAATTGTCCATTCTTCTAGTATGGCTGACATGCCAACTGAAAATCATGTGAGGAGAGGGCGGGGCTTGCGCCAAGAAGTACCCAAGAGGCACTTTTACTCCTTCACTCCACAAAACCCCCTCCTTCAAAAACAAGCAAAAAAAATGTTCACACCCCTTGATGGACATTGGCTGTTCAAAGCATCGAAAGGCAATCTGGAAATCCACTCTTTGCAATGGTTTTCCCTGCCATTGTGTGATATCGGGTCCTCCTCAAGTGGTCATGTGAAGGGAGACAATATCGTGACACACGTTACACTGTGTGAGTTGGCAGGTGTGGTATCGATAACTCTGGGGTCACAATTACTAAAAGGATTACCTGGCCACTCCTATCTGGGCCACAGTGTATGGTGTTGCCATGTGGAGTCCTGCTCATATGATATGTCTTTATCAGCCTTTCGCTACTGAGAAGACGTGATGCATGCATTAAAGTGTTTGGTAATTTGGTTATCTGTCTTTTTCACAACACACATTATCTCCAGAAAATTCTGAGACACAAAGCAGCAATATGGTGTGCTGTGCAATATGACCATTTCACCTCCCAGTAATATCGGAGACATTTGCAGCATTGTTTGCTGACATAGGACAATGTTTCTGTTGGTTATTCCCCAGATTACAACCCAGGACCCTACATACATCAGAAGGGGCTGCCAGGGGCAGTATACCTGCAGATAGTAATCGTAGCCCACCTTAGCAGTGTTCTATGCAAAGTAGAGGAATGTGCATCATTGGAAAAAACATGATATCCCCGCAAGCCACACAATCTCCTTGTGCGTGACCATAAGGGACTGAGCACCGCCAGTGCTTAATTTGAGCCGGTGGTGTCCAGTGCTCAGCACCGTCACTTCATTATCAACACCGGCGCTTTTCATGAGCACCAGTTAAGGACACGTTCATTTATGTTAGGCAAAGCGAGATTATGTGATTTGCCCAGAATCATAGGATGTTAAGCCAACGCTGAGACTCGAACCTAGTTCCTCCGCTCCGAAGTTGGCAGCTCTGGTCATTATGCCACATCCGCTACCTATTTTCATGGTTAGTAGTTGGTTTTGTTTTAGGCTGCAGTAACAGGAGAAATGGGCTGGTGCAAGCTGCCTCCTGACGATAGCGCCAACACTTATTTTTTAACCACTGAGCACAGCACACCATGAGTGTGCCAGGTGTCACTGACTTGCTGCTAGATGGTATTTCATCCCTTCCCGACTATCGAGGTGCGTCTTTTAAAAAATGGATGTGGAGACAAGATTAGTTATTTTATACTTATCTTGACAATGCAGTAGTAGGCAATTTAGTGGATGCAATTAAATTGTAGGGCTGTACTATCAATCTTGACGCTCGCATGTGCATCTCTAGTGAACCTCATGGACAAAGCCTGCCTGATCTCCACAGGGGAGGGACGTCCGGGGCCACGCATGGGCCCCAGAGGCTCCCAGGGACCCTCCAAGCCCCCTCCCACATCTACCTGGGAGTGCTTTGAAACCTTATGGCTGTTTCCACCTTAGTGTTGTCGTTAAACAGGCGGCTGTCTGCCTGCCACCCATGGCAACTGCTTTTCTTTCCAGCAAGGTGAATAAGACTTGGGTCTGTTGCTCGGCATAGCTTATGTTTCATGTTTATATTTAAGAAAGCAAACCGAAACCACCACCACTTGCCCCCCAGCTGAGAAAAGCATACATTTAGAATTCACAACACTGGGGCCAGCTCCCTGGGTTCCTATCATGTGGCCCACAGCTGCCCGTCAAAGGATTTTGCTCTGCAGTTAAATGTCACATTTAATTATCCAGCCTGGGCAGGATGGAACTTCACCATGCTGCTGCTTTTGGAATGTAGTGAGAAGATATAGTTGTTTTAAGAATTGTCCCCTGCAGAAAACTCACATCCGAGTTACCATAGATATATTATGAGTTCATAGTAGCACCTCCTCTAAGAAAAACTGCTGAAAACTCCTACGTCTTGTAAACGTATATTATTCTCAGATAAATATATTTTCTACATGGAATGCGAGTTTTCTCTTAATATTAAGTTATGACTAGTTGGCTGTATTTGTTATTTTTCCATTCGTTTTTCTTCTAAAACGTCTTGCAAAGGCAGCCTCAAGGCCCTTTGCCAACTATGACCGCATCACAAGGAAAGGAAAGTTCAGCGAGATACGTCAATGTGAAATAGATGCATAAACCTTGAGTAGCCTGGAGATTGAGAGGTAAAAGCCTGAATTAAGTAACTAAGTGTCTGAGCACTGCTGGAAGTAACTCACGGCCTATCATATATGAAAGAGGAGAGTTGGGTGGCGGCATGCCCTGGTTGGTAGAGCCTGCCGCAGATGCTCATCACCGACTCTTGGTTTCCCAAAAGCCATTTGCTTGGAGACCTACCTCATGCATGAGGCCCGCACTATGCCACTGCCAGCTCTGTAAAATGTGGACTCAGAATAATTTAACTGCAGTGCAAAAGAGACTTCCAACCTGACCGCGACAGCCACTGCTCAGACAAAAGTTACATGCGTTCTAGTTGTTTATTTCTTCATTGAGCCTCACCGTGTACAAGGTATGAGCACATAATCACCCTCCCTAAGTTATCTACAAAATCATTTTAATTTTGGGATCTTTCCTTGGTACAATAATATTATTTGCATTGGGTTTCCTTAAGTCTAAACCTCGAATTGTACAATGTCAGCAGTATCTTACTGATGCAGCACAATGATTGCTACAGGTTGGTTGTCTACTTTACAGCATGACTTCGATCAATTCAATCAGAGGTTTGTAAAGTGCGGCGAGTCACCCGTGAGGGTCACAAGGCGCTGGGGGTGCTGCAAGCTTTGTGGCGATCCGATCAATCGAACAGCTAGGTCTTACGTCCTTTCCTGAATTGCTGGAGCGATGGGGTGGTCCTGAGGTGCAGGGGAATGTCTTTTCAAGCTGTGGGTGCCAGGTGTGAGAAGGAGCGTCCTCCGTCAGGTTGTTGTCAGTATCTCTTTTCTAACTTAATGTGTGCAATGATTATTGTTGGATATGATAGAGATATTTTCCCAAACAAAACGTTGCTCTTATAGTTTATAAAATAGATATATAGGTTTTTGTCTGGCGTTTAAAAATCCAGTCAAAGAAAGACTTTCAGCTGTGGAAGCAGCTGAGAAACTTCCAGCCTTCTTTTTCCCCTCTTCTGATCAGGATACTTCTCTCCTGATTTCGACTAAATACTGCCCGCACACCAAGAGAAGCCTTCAGTTATGAAGGGGACCTCTGAAGGTTCACGAAGGAGGCCTCAGCCACAACAAGGTTGGCAATGGGCTGTAAAGTTGGGTCTGTTCCTGCAAGTGACTGCAAAACAGGATTGTGGAATACAGTTGTTAGCCACCACAGAACACTGTGGTGTCTCCTGCATTAGACCCTATATGTGCATGGCGTGCATCATGACCTAGTATCTGCATAGCCCGAGCGGAGTAGCCCGAACAGAGTAGCCATAACTGAGCTATCTAAACCTCCCAGAGTGGAGAGGAGGAGGCTGCAGGCTCCCAGAAGACGGATCTTGCAGCAGAACCTTCTAGCAGAGGAGCATTTCAGCATCTGTGAGCCAATTTTGAGGCATTTGGTTTCAACAATACAAGGTGAGCTGTGTGCCACACTGTTTGGCAGTATAAATCAGGCGTGCTAAACTTTTGGCAGCCAGATCTGGGGATTTCAAAGACTGCAAAAGACCCTGCTGTGCTGAGGAAACCCCACAAAGAGAGACATTGAACTCTGGCGGTACCACGGCAAATTCAGGCAGGTCGATCTGAAGACAATGCAACCCGCCTGGCCTCAGCTCCTTCGTTGTCTTGCTTAGAAATGTTGTGGTTTCTAAAACTCCTCTGGCTTGGAATCCCTGCTCAATGTATCTAGCCTTGTGGTGCCATTCCTAGAGACTGCAGAGGCATAACCACAACAGAAACTAATAGATATCCAGAGAAATATTGTTACTTTGCCGTTTTTCCTGTTTCTGCCACCTAAGTGTAGTCACTACTCAGCCTGCCTGTTCGGCTAAAAAACTCATTTTTTTAATTGATAAACCGAGACTTTCATGATAAGCAGTTGATACAACTGACTTACATTAAAATGGTGAACCTGTTTTCCTTCATTTCCCATTTTAGAATGTATCTGTAGATTATAGCAGTAAAGAATCTATTTCTTTAAAACTTTTCCCTGAGCTTTTCCGTACTTGTAAACCCCTATTTCAAGGTTCGTTGTAATTTGGGCAGAAAGCAGATTTTCTGCCTGAACCAGTGATACAATAAGTGAGGCGCATTCGCTTTTGCAACCGTTGATTTTCCAAGGACCCTTTATCCAATGTCAGGCTTGGATTTGTCTCATGGTGCAAGTGCCCTACTGTTACGTAGGCTGGAGTTGGAATAGTAAATCATACTATTCCTAAGTCGAGCGCCCTCCAGCGCAAGTCGTTGTAACGACTTGCGTTGTAATGACTGCGTTGTAGACGTATCGCGATGTAAAGACTGCGATGTAACGTCATACATTCGATAAAAGTGGGATCATAAATAGAGCCCTAGGAGCATTATTTGGTACAAAACCATGGAACCCTCTACCCTACAGTGTCGCTCACACACCCTTTTATGCTAAAAACCTAAATCAAAAGCACAGGTTGCATTTTACTTACAACTGTGAGATGAAAAATCTAATTGCCGATCATCAATGAATGATTGTTGTGCAAACCTTGGGGGCGAGCGGGTGAGCAGGAAACCAGGGGTGCTTGTTCTGTCCTGCAGCATAGTTAGTTAACAAAACAACAATCACATCTCACAAACTGCCTATCCAGTCCCTGTGTATGCGACTGCACAATCCTGTATCACCGAGGAAGAGACGTGATGGGTGATCCCATGGACAGTCAATTGAATTAGATACATTGTATTGCATCACGTGTAGCCTGGGCCATTACAGACAGGGACCAGCCACGTCCAGACCAGCCTTGGCACCATACTAACAGGACTCTCCGACCTGACCCGCCGCGAATGACTTTCAACGTGTTCTAAACAGGTTTGTAAAAAGGTCCTTGGCCGTAAATCAAACAGTGCTTTGAAGTAAACAAACACACAACGCTTAAAAAAATGTAAAAATAAACAAATGTTCTTTGGTGATAAAACATGGGGTTCAGTAGCTTTACGCGAGCTCTTCCAAGAACACAACCTTCACTGTTTGTTTTGTGAGTTTTACAGCGCTTCTGTTGAGTAAACTAAAGTCACTTATGCCCAGTTCACCCAAAATGTACCAATCAAAATCTCTACTCGTCCTAAAAAGGAGCTTTCACCAAAAATTACCTTTAAAATTACCGAACCATATTTTTGCTTGGAGGTCTGAGCAGTGTCATAATAAACTTGAGGGGGTGGGGGCTGCAAAGTACATGGAGGCGCCCTCCCCCCCCCCGTTCCGGAGCCAATGAGGAGCTCTCACGCCAGGGCCCCGCCACCCCTGCACACTGCTGTAGGGCCCCCCCGGAGCTCGCCCCCACCGCTGGGGCTGTGGGTGCTATTGTTAAGCCAGTGGGTCTGAGACCTTTAATTTGTGAGAACGAAACTTTAGGCAGAGACGGTTTAAAAATAACCCCACACGCCCGTTTTAGGCGAGTATTGGTGCACGCGCGTTATGTTGTACTTGTTACATCCCAGGTCAATGCTTTGAAAATGGAAGCAAATTTTATTGAAATTTGTGCCTTACCGTCGAACGTTCCATTTTGGTTTCATCTTGTGCCGTTCTATAATATGAACAATAATAATAATACGGCTGCTACTAATTATATTATTAAAATTAATACTACTAATATTGAATTATTCTTATTCTTTTATATTATTATTGTTGTGATTTTATATTATTATTATTGGCAAATTGTCTCGTCTCTAGGCGCTGGCCAGGTTTCCCCAGTTTTGGCCTGATTGGCTCACACTACATTCCGCAGAAATCGAAGGGAAGAAAAGACATAAAAGCCCTATTTGGGTAGTGAAAGCGAGCCGCGTCCTTTGGGGCGCAGGTCTCCTCTCCGTGGGGATTAAAGCCTCTCCTCGAGGTCTGTATAGCGCTGCCAAGACCTATAATTTACGTCGCGCTACTAAAGACGCCACACGAGGCTCATTGATTCTGCAAAATGTATTTATTTCTTTCAAAACATCTTCGATAATAACGCAAATGGAGCAGGCGATTATGGCCCAGGCACCCCGAAGACAGAGGCCGTCCGTCAGTGCGGGCATACAGTGCACCTGCCTGCTTCTCCCAAGGCCTATGCATAAATGGAGGGCTGTTTAATGCGCGGCAACTAATCCCTCATCTTTCATTATTATGTTGTAATTGAATCCTGAAATACTTCTGGGGTATTAGAAGCTTTGATGAATTGCAAATCTCTCCTATTACAGCTTCTGCCTTGCTCCCTCCCCGCCTCTTCTTCTCACTGCCCCCTCATGTGCTTGCTCTCTCCTGCTCATTGCTGTCTTCCTTGTTTATTCCTTCTCTGAGTTTTGTATGTTGTTCATATTTGTAATAAACCAAGCGGTAATCTGGGAACTAAATGAGAATGGCAGTGACACCCCCCAGTCAGTGTCACTGTGGGTTCAAAGGTGATGTATCCTTCAGCAGAAGCATGTAGTCTTGTGTGGCTACAATGAACCGCAGTCTTGCCTCAAATCATGGTTTTAGTGGGCATTATGCAATGGGGCCACAAAAACCTGGAGTTAGGGTCCCGATTTCTGATTTACAAAATCATGACTTGTTTTTTATAACCATAAATCACACTTGGGGACGCATTACGAGTGGCTCCTTGGTGGACACAATACCACAGGCACTCAGTTAACATAGATGTCTCAGTGTTGGGTATTACGACCCCATTCTGAGCTCTGCCCCTAATAATGAGGGATAGTGAGGTTCTACTACACTTTTCCCCCTTGTCTCAACTGCGAAACTCTGAATCTTGAGGTGATTCCCCCCACGAATCGTGCAGGAAATAATGCTTTATTCACTAGTTACCACCCTGGTTTATGTACAAAGTTGTGTGCCCAAATTGGAATTTCTGCGGCCTGTGAAGTTGGGCACCAACCCCATAATATTGATGGGACACAATATTGAAAAAATATTGATAGTCTAGATTCAGTCTAGATTTTATATACCTAACTCCACATATATGTACCTACGCAGTACATATAACTTCAAGGTACATAGATGTGGAGTTTGGAATAGTAAAACTACACTTCCCAATATGCACTTACCTTTCAATATTTTGTCCCTTGGTATTCTGTCTTCAATATTCTTCTCCAAATGAGAGGAACCGGGAGCTTGTTAAGCAGGTCCTGCACACGTACTCCCAAATGAGAACTAAGTATAACAAGTTGGTGTGCAGTTCATTGGTGCAAGTGAGTGTTCAGGTCTGAGAAAAAGTGCCCTCAGACACCCCAAGGGATGTCATGCTTCCTCATATGGGCCTGCTCCTCGTCGGGCCGGCGCTGCAATGTCTGACAGGCACCCGCGAAGGGGCTCTTTGGCGGAGATCTTTTTGGTGAAGCCGTTTGGTGCTTGGAGGTGTGTGGAATTAGTAGTGTAGTGGGTGTAGAGTGGTGCTTAAAATAGGTTTAGGGACACCCTACTGTCTTAATTTTATTCTTGGGACTCACTAACCTAACTAAAAACAATAAAGCCCTAGCTGAACACAAGGGTCCTAAAGGGCGTGTGTGGTGTTAAAGGTCGATATGTTTCTTGCCTCTGATAGCCCCTAACGGGTCTTGTGGCAATTCATCAGGACCGGTGAATTCAGGAGATCATCTATAATCTTACACAACTGCAAGGCTGGTGCTTAAGGTATGAGGGATGCAATAGTTACCAGCTTTGTGAGTAAATACCAGGTCCGATTTACCTAGTATTGTGCGACCTGAAAGAAAAAACAATAACACAAACAAATTTTAAAGTGCAGCGTGACAAAAAGACTCAGCGGCGCAAGATAGTGCATCATACAGTGATCCCACATGTTGATCAGGTGACAGTGCAGCATTCTATAACCATATGGGGATCTCAATTTGTAACTCGTTCGTGATGCAACAATGTGCCCCGGTGGGATATTGCGCGGTACTTCTTGAGCAGAGTATCGCCCCGAGTTTGAGTGGCGTCTTGAAAATTGTGGCGTGACCCGCTAAACACTGAAGAAAAGAAGGACTAATGCGGTATATCTTGCTCTCCTACGTGTCCCAGAATCGGGGGTTGATATTCAGTAGTACAATCCCCATGGAATGAGCAAAAATCCTCTAGGATGGAAGAGTTTCTTTGCAGTAAGTGCAGAGTTAGTTGGTGACTGTTGATGCAGGAGCACAGGATTACGATAAGGAAAGTGGTGAACACCCAGAAAGTTGTAACTTATTGTGTATTCAAAAGTTCCTCCACTGGTTTTCAGATCCACTTTCTCACATTAGTGACAATAGTGGCAGATGTAAGTATAGCAATTTAATATAAAAAAAACAGTCAGTCACCCAGTATGTGCAGGAATTGCAGAGTGAGGGATTTCTTCTCCAGGAAAATATTTCCCTGATATATTAAAAAGAGAAAAATAATGTGTTAATATGCGTTTCTGCAACTCATGCCCATCCTGCAAACAATCTGGCAGAATTGTGTGTAATGGAGCAGGAGTACTCATGGAATCCATTGACGTGATTTTTTTGCAATTTATGTAATGGTATTTTATGTTATGCAGATTTGTAGAGAGCACTATCTACCGGGGGAGGAGGTGGAGGGTACATGCTGGCGCTGAGCAGGTGTGGGTCTAGCCAAACCTAATGTCTAGTGTGACTACTCAAAAAGCCATGTCTTCTGCTTCTTGCGGAAGTGAGGAGGAGGCTCTCATGTTTAGTGACATGTCGTGTGACACTTTAGGAGCGATGTAGGAGAAGGCTTGACCACTGGATCTGCTTTTCCATATAATTGGAACTTGTGCAAGTAGGAGTCCTGACAAATGGAGTTGTCTGGAAGGTTTGTGAAATTAGATGCGATTGTTGAGGTATGCTGGGCTAGTGTTATGTAGATCCTTAAAGGTATGGGTGAGGAGTTTGAATTGTGCTTGTATGTATATGAGGAGCCAGTGCAGCTCCTTCAGAAGTGGTGTAAAATTAGTCTGGCTGTTGAGTTCTGAATGGTCTGCAGCCTTCTGGTGATCTTTTTATTGATCCTGGCAAAGAGGGTGTTCCCGTAATCGAGCTTGCTTGTGACAAGCGCATGTGTGACAATTTTCTAATTGTGAACTGTTTGGAAATCTTCCGCCGGATCTTCAGGGTATGAAAGCATGAGCCAATGACAACATTGACATGGATGGTCATGTCAAGTCTGTTGGGGGTGGGGGGGTGACGATCCTGAGGTTGTTAGCATTAAAAGAAAATGTCAAGCTGGAAAGTATTCTCAGCTATAAATCAGAAGACCTCTAATAAAGCAGAGAATAAGTTCTAAATTAATGTCTCATGAAGAGAGATAAGTTCTCGAGAAACCCAGGGATGGATCTCCAGAAATGCAAGTGAGAGAAGCCTTCCTACTTTAGGAACATTGCAACAAGTATCACATTCTTCATACACAACATCCAGTAAGATTTCAGTAAACTCCTGGGAGTAGGTAAACTGTCCACTTTCTCACTTCTTTACAATGAACTGCAGACATAAGTCCTTGAAGAGATACTTCATCCACATTTTGCAGTTCAGACAGCTCTTCCCATGACTTATCCTTCCTGTTGTCTTCTCTGCTCCCAGTGAGAACCTCACTATCAGTTGTCTAATACATAACAAATGCCTATTAACTAACTAAAAGAAGGCTTCTGGAAAGTTACAGCATCTGCACTGAAGAGCAAAATATCTTGTGTAATACAACAGAATAATTTGAAAAACAGGCCTTTCAATGCTAATATATGAATTGCGGTTAATATGGCATCGACAGTTAGGCTATCTTAAATCAACTTTTTAAGTTACTTCACTTGTATGCTTATAACATCCAAGTTTGACTACCCACTAAAAAATTTGGCGTTTATTATATTTTTGTTTTCAACATAGTCTTTTTCACTTTATATTTAAATACGTTTGTTTGTAAAACGAAGAAATTCGCAGTAGCAGTTCTAAGGCTCACCTATGCCAGAGCCCATCTTCAACAGGTGCAAGTGAGTATGATGGAGAGTAGTTGCGGGGACCCATTTCATCTGATTCGTGTGCAGACAGTAATTGGTAAACTAACTGCAGACAACCACTGTCAGTGCTGCCAACCTAGCTGGTCACATTAAAGTCACTGGGTAGGTATGGCTTTTGATTAACTCCAATGGGGTAGGGCATGCCCACGACATTGGCCTACAGCAATACCAGAACACCTTATGTTTCTAAGTTAGCAACTCAAGGCAAAGTCGAGATTGATGTGGGCATTTAAAGGGCTTACCTGTGTGTTACTGTGCCACCTTACTACTATTTGTGATACTGCCCCATAAAAAGGGTATGCCTTCTAAGTATTGAAGCTAGAATATCAATGTATACAAACATCAAAGACAAACTATCAAATCAAAAATATTGAACAGTAAGTATAGATATTCTTCACCTAACTCCACATATATGTATTTTGGCGATATGTATATTCAAGCTATGTAGATGTGGAATTAGGAATCGTAAATCTATACACTTACCTTTCGATATTTCCGTCTTCAATATTTTGTCCGTGATATACTTCTATCACAGTATTCATAGTCTTGATATTCAGTTGTATAATCCATTATAGGTGTAAAACAAGGATCAAGGAGGCATCCCTGTCCAAGATGATTAAAAAAATTCAAGAACATTACTGCACTTGTGTAAGTGTGATCCACAAAGTCCTGCATGTGAAGTACACAGAGTTTGTGTTTTCTCATATGAGTGACTATCTTTGTCACAACTGTTCAGAGGGACATAGTGTGAAAATAGACTGTAGAGGGTTTATGCCTTGCTGCACAGAAAATGTGTAAATACTACCAGAGTACCACTACCAGCTTGCTGGTTATGTACTGTTTCTTTGGGGTTCAGTGCTGTGTATATAAAGGGTTTTCTGGTACCCAATAAGGGGAGGCACTGAGTATACTTATCAGTTTGATGTTGATCTATTTCTCGAGATTATATCTGTATTCTGGGTGCTCTTGTACCTAGGTGTGGTTACCACTTTACTAGTATTTTGCCTGTCTCGATGAAATGTTCATATCAAGATAGGAAAATAATTAAAGTCTATATTTTCCCCTTTAATATATTAACTGACAGCAAAAAATACTAGATGAAAAAGTATAAAAGGAATGTTAATGATGTCCAAACTATTCCTATGTTGCAACGTTTTTGAAGAAATTAGAAGCAGAATTGTTGTGTAAAAGAAGCATTGGAAAAGCCAAAAGGTTGCACCTATGCAAGAGCTATTGGCATTGCCAATGTGTTTTAGCATGTTGTATACCAGCGTGGCTGCTGTTCAGGATAGCTACAGGTTAGTAGGATGATAGATTAGAGGTGCGTGAAGTGTTGTATAGTGGAATGGCGAAGTGTGGATTACAGTGTCATAGAGTGGAGTGGCATAGAGTGTTGTGTATTGGAGTGGCATAGAGTGGAGTTACATTGAGTGGCAAACATTGAAGTGGCATAGAGTAGAGTGGACTGGTGTAGAGTGCATTGGCGTAGAGCGCTGCAGAGTATAGTGGTGTAGAGTGCTGCAGCATAGAATTCAGCTGCATACAATGCGGCATCGTACAATGCAATGGCGTAGATTAGAGTGATGCATAGTAGAGGGAGAACAGTCGGAACACCGCAGTCTGAACCACGGGTGTTGCAACTCCGCAAGCCCTACTACGCAGGCCTTAACCATGCATATGCCTTAACCACACATGTGCATGGTTAAGGCAATGCGCGGTAGGGCTTGCAGACGGACGGAAGAAGGAAGAGATCGCAGTGAGGTAAGTGGGGCTGGGGGGGTGGGTCGGGGTACTTCGGTGGGCTGGGGGGGTCGGGATGTTTTGTGGGCCGGGGTGGGTCAGGGTTATTTTAAGTGGGGCTGGGGGGTCGGGGTTGTTTTGTGGGCGGGGGGTGGGTCAGGGTTGTTTTGAGTGGAGCTGGGAGTCTGGGTTGTTTTGTGGCCTGGGGGTGGGATGGGGTTATTTTAAGTGGGGGTTGGGTGTTGTTTTGTGGGCTGGGGGTGGGTTGGGTTATTTGAGTGGGGCTGGGGGGGTGGGTCGGGGTACTTCGGTGGGCTGGGGGGGTCGGGATGTTTTGTGGCCTGGGGGTGGGATGGGGTTATTTTAAGTGGGGCTGGGGGGTTGGGTGTTGTTTTGTGGGCTGGGGGGTGGGTTGGGGTACTTTTGTAGGATGGGGGTCAGGGTTGTTTTGTGGGATGGGGGTGAGTCAGGGTTATTTAATGTGGGGCTGGGAGTGGGCTGGGGTACTTTTGTGGGCTGGCAGGGGTCGGTTTGTTTTGTGGGCTGGGAGGTGGGTCGCAAATGTTTTGTAGGCTGGGGGTGGGTTGGGGGTAGTGTAGCTACGGACGGCAGGAAGCAGGAAGAGATCCACAGTGAGGTGAGTGGGGCTGGGGGGGTGGGTCAGGGTACTTTTGTGGACTAGGGGGGTCGGGGTACTTTTGTGGGCTGGGGGTCGGGCAGTTTTCTGGGCTGGGGGAATTGGGGGCTAGTCTTCAGGGCTGGGGGTTGGAGGTAGTTTTTAGGGCTGGGGGGTTGGAGGTAGTTTTCAGGGCTGGGGGGATTGGGGATAGTTTTCAGGGCTGGGGGTGGGCTAGTTTTCAGGGCTAGGGGGAGTGGGGCGAGTTTTCAGGGCTGGGGGCGTCCGGGGTAGATTTCAGGGCTTGGGGGTCAGAGGTAGTTTTCAGGGCTGGGGGTGTCGGAGTAGTTTTTAGGGCTGGGGGAGTGTTGAAGTATTTTTTTTTAATTGGGGGTTAGGGGTATTAGGCCTCAGAGCAGGAGGAGAGGAATGGGTAGTCGGTGTAGTTTTTAGGGCTTAGGGAAGGGCGGGCAGTTTTTAAGGCTGGCCAGGGTCAGGTTAAAGGACCGGGTTAAGGGGCAGGATTTTAGGCATTAGGGCAGGGGGAGGATACAGCGTGGGGGTTGGGAGGGGGTAGGGGTATTTGCACCTCAGGGCGGGAGGGGGCGGAGGGGGAGTTCGTACCCTAGGGGCGGTGGGGAGGGGGTGGTGACCTTAGTTATGCATACCCCTTTGCCATGCATGCCTTTACCACGAACATTTGTGGTAAAGGCATGCTTGGTAAAGGCATGCATGGTTAAGACGCGGTCGTTATTCAGACTACGTGGTTTAGGAATGCGGGGTTGTGGAACTCGTCGTTCCATCATACAACCATAGTAGAGTGCAGTGCTGCTGAATAGAGTAGAGTGACATAGAGTACACTAGCTTAAAGTGCAGTGGTGCAGAGTAGAGAATAGTACTGTAGAGTGCATTGGCATAGAGTGCAGTGGCGTAGAGTAGAGTTGCATAGAGAGCAGTGGCATAGAGCACAGTGGTGCAGAGTAGAGTACAGTAGCATACAGTGCAGTGACATAGAGTCCAGTGACAGAGTGCTGTGGCATAGAGTGCAGTGGTTTAGAGTAGAGTGGGGTAGAGTGCAATGACAGAGTGGAGTAAAGTGGCGTAGAGTAGATTGTTTTTGAGCAGAGTAGAGTGGTGCAGGGTAGAGTGCAGTGGCGTAGAGTGGGGTAGAATGTAATAGCATAGAGTAAAGAGGTGTAGAGTGCAGTGGTGCAGAGTAGATTAGAGTGGGGTACAGTAGATTGGCATAGAGTGCAGGGGCGTAGATTTCAGTGATACAGAGTAGAGTGCGCTGGCGTAGAGTGTATTGGCATAGCGCGCAGGGGCGGTGTGTGCAGTGTTACAGAATGGCGTAGAGTGAAGTTGTGCAGAGTGGTGTAGCATTGAATGGCGAAGAGTACAGTGGCATAGAGGAGCCAAACATTATTTGCACCCCAGCCCAAATATTATTTATTATGCCCTTAGGCCCTTAATCAGCCAATCGGAAAAGGAGGAATTCTGTGGCTGGCTAGAATGATTCTTTTAACAAGCATTGACAAAGTCAATAGGTCTGGCCTTGGCAAGCTTGATATGTTTAAAAATATTTTTCTTTTATATACATCTGTTATATGCAAACAAACTCGCCAAGCATCTAAAAAGCATAAAAAACACAAAGTGCCCACCAGCCCAGTTACACTAGCCCAGGCACTGACATACTCTTCTTTTCAGGAGTCCGAGCACACCTAGTAGACCAAACGATGTCACCCACAGAGCCAATGGATGAATTGGTCTATCGTATTGCCCCTCATGCTGCATGATGTGGAAGGCAGAAGCAGCATGTGAACGACAGTGGCACTTGAACAGACTGATGGATAAAGAGGCCTGACCCAAAGCCCTTCTGTATGTCTTTATGTATACATTTTTACTATGAAAACATGAGTCTGCCGAGACATCTAAAGAGGTCTACTGGCCAGATCTAAATATACAAAGAATGAATTCAGCTATTTGCATTTAAGAGTGTAAACGCACGAGCCATGCATCAATTGCCTGTCTAGTAGACAAATTATAGCTTCAGCCTCCAGGAAAGCCCTGCATGGCTGACAAATGGAACAGACCCCCTGTCACATTGTAATGATGGGGAATGCTCCTGGCGCGCGCAAAGAATTCGGAAGCATGCAGTCAAACTGGAATTTCACCTCCCGTATTTACGTATTAAGCTCCCTCCAGAAGCCTGCAGAGCTGGCAGCAATGTGTGCATTTTAGAAAAAAAACAAAAACATACATTTAAAATTCAGTGATGAGTTTGACCTTGTAGCCTAATTGTAATGTCTCACATTTCTCCTTTTTTTCCCGAATGCTTCCAGGGCACAAAAACAAGAGGAGAAATGGTTTCGTGACATGGTGGCATTACCAGCTCGCGTTCAGTGGGTGGACGCCACGCCCACACAGCAGAATTTCTCTGTATTGTGGTATTTGCAGAGCGAGGAGCTGTACATCTAAAGGGTTTTCTGTTAAAGCTCTTTCATACTTCTCGTCTTGAAGACTTCTGGCGGACTCGCTGCCAAGAAGAGGTCAGGAAGTGATCCTCGCCGCCGCTTCTTTGTCTGTGTATGTTTCACTGCGGTTTTCCATAGAGCCATGGAATGCATCCCTTCCAATCGCTCTTTGAATATTTTAGGTTTCATTACTTGCAGATGCGAAAAATGACAACTTGACAAACAAGGGAGGTCCTTTTCTTATTTTAACGTCAGCCTCTTTCTAGATTTTAAATGGACTGCCGGAAAGTGATAATCTTGATGATGAATAGTAAAAAACAAAAAAAAATAAGGAAACAAAACGAAAGGAGAAAAAAGACACTGATTAAAAGAGGGTAAAACGTAGAAAAAAATCGAAATTAAATAAAGGAGGAAATAGAAGGAAAAACAAAAAAAGAATCAGAGAAGGCAGAGCAAAAAAAAGAATACTAGTGAGAAAACGAGAAAGGAAGAAATAAGTGAAGAAAAATAGAAAGAAAATAAAACAGAGGAGTGGGTGGGTGGGCATGGGTGCATGAACGATGAATGGATGAATGGATGGATGAATGATTTTGTTGAAAGATGGCATGCTGTAAGACCCTCATTTAATTCAGGACAGTAAAGCTGATTCTGGTGCAAACGGGAATTTGCACCCGATTTGGTATTATAGCTTGCATAAAACTACAGCACAGACATGGCGGTTTATACTGCACACATTTTATCAGGTAAAATCGGGAGGAATCTGTGTTTGGAAAAATTGCAAAAAGAGTTTTGCAACTCGTTACAATAGGAGAAATCATGCTTCAATGCAGCATTATCCTTAATCCAGGCCAAACTGGGGAACACACAATGATGCTACTATATCACACCTAGGAAAAATCAAACTCCACCATATTGGTAATTCACTGTGTGTTATTACATACAGCATCAATTAGAGTGAGCCCCAAAATACTGTTTCACAGCAGCGCACACTATGGGTCTGATTACGACTTTGGCGGTGCGGCACTGGGTCCGCCCTGCCGCTGCACCGCCAAAGTTGTGGTCAGACCGCACGCCAGATTAGGAGTTTCCTCCTGTCTGGCAGGCTTTTTTTTACGTTCCTACAGTGGTGCCCTAAAAATGGCTCCCGGTATGCATCCACATGCAGAGGAGGCACAGGGGACCCTGCAGGGCCCCCTTTGTTTCCTCTCCACCACTGTGTTCATGGAGTAAGAACCTCCATGACACAGCCGATGGAGAAGTGCTTGGCGGGACCGCAGGGGTCCCGCCAAGCATATTGTGGCCTCCTGACCGCCGCAACACTGCCAGGGAAAGGCGGTTCCCTGGCGGCTGCAGCGGGCTGTGGCTGTCCAACCACCGACACGTAAAAGGGTGGTCGGGGGATCGCCACCGCCACACCCCCACGAGTCTGGCGGTCCATGGACTGCCAAACTCGTAATCTGGCCCTATGATTTCACCTCTTTGTGTTAAGTTATTCAGTTTGTATTTACAGCCTTGGTGTTCAAATGATCTGCCTTCCTCTCTTTCCCTCTCTGTTCACATCTGCTTCACCAAACTCTTTTGAACTCGCTTTTACCATCCTGCACTTTCTACCCAAGATTGCAATCCTTCCCTTCGACCCCCTCCTCTTACCAAACCTACCAATGGAGTAGCAAACACCTAAACCTCTCACATGCACAGAATGCGTATAAGGCAACTTGGCACTAACTTCCCTATCATGATCCTCCCCCATCTGCGTAGAACTGCAGCGTCCTTGATTTCCGTAAGGTCAGGGGGATGTTGCAGATCCAGCGGTGTCCAGACAGCTGCCAGAGTGGCTGAGACTAATGTGAATGTGTGTGTTCAAATGTATTCTTGACTACCATGGCACATTGATACTATGAAAGGTTGAATGGTTTATGGGGTAGTTGAAGTTATGTTATGTTATAGGTTTTGTTGAGCGCACAGCTGCCCCAGCAAAGGGGAGTCCCGGCGCTAATTGTAGCAGATGATAGGAGGAGACTGAATAGAGAGGAGCAAGGCCTATAGCGTAGGGAAATTTGCTAACCTTGTATGTCCCCACTCGCCAGCTGCGTTCTCTGGGACAGCATTTGGTAACTGTCCCCCATGTGAAGCGCCTTCGGGTGGGAGGTCGGTCCTTCCGCTATTTAGCTGCTAAGTTGTGGAACTCAATGCCCCCTCAGATTCGCAGCTTGGATCGCATGGTGGACTTCAGGAAAGCAATCAAAACATTTCTCTTTCCTTCTGTCTAGTCCTTCTTGGTTCTGTCTGTTCCCTTTGCCTACTTGTTGTGTTCTTGGCCTTGTTCCTTCTGACGCTGGTAGCGCCGGGACGCCTCTTTGCTGGGGCAGCTGTGCGCTTTATAAACTCGGATAACATAACATAACATAACAAAAGATGAGTTTTAATAGCTTTACGAAATGAAGTGTGGTTGTTGATACTGCGAATATGAACCGGGAGAGAGTTCCAGAGTTTCGCAGCCAGGACGCCGAAGGAGCGTCCACCTGCTCGCTCTTTCCTCACCCGAGGAACAACCGCCAGATGCTGGCCCAAGGATCGTAAATGGAGAGTGGGTGTGTAGGGTGAGACCAGGTTCGCCAGGATATCTGGGGAAAAGGAATTCATGATTTTGTGGGCAATGCAGAGAGACTTAAACTCAATGCGTTTCGTCTCCGGCAGCCAATGAAGTCTGCGGATGGCGTTGGTCGTGGGGCAGGTTCTTGGGAGGCCAAGTAGGGTTCTGGCAGCCGCATTTTGAGCCCTTTGCAGACGTAGGATTTCAGCCTTATTAGCTCCCAGGTAAGGTGAATTAGCATAGTCCAGCCTAGATAGAATGGAGGCCTGGATGATGACTTGGTGAACTGTGGGATCAAAGAAGCCCAGCAGTGGTTTGAGTCCGCGCAGGAGTCCAAAATAGGTCCCAGCTACTTTTTAAGTTTGGGCCTGGAAATTAAGGGCAGAATCAACCCATACTCCCAGGTTTTTGACCACCTGCCGAGGGGCAGGTGCGCAACCCAAAGTCAGAGGCCACCAGCTCTCACTCCACAACTCAGTATCTTTCCCCACTAGCAAAATCTCTGATTTGCTTGCATTTAGCTGGAGACAGTTGGCAGTCATCCACTCTGCAATAGCTGTTAGATTGCTCCTGAACTTAAGAGCATCCTGTGTGGAGTCGTCAGAGAGTGCCACTACCAGCTGGGTATCGTCAGCGTAAGATACCACCGTTAGTCCTCTGCTCCTAGCTACCGCTGCTAGAGGTTGGACATAAAGATTGAATAGCGTTGGGCTCAACGCTGAGCCCTGTGGAACCCCTTGTTTAATAGTGTGTGTCAGGGAAATGAAGGGAGGGGCCGACACCTGGAAGGTTCTTTCAGATAGAAAAGAGGCAAACCAGCCTAGGGCCGGACCCTCCATGCCAGCCTCCTCCAGACGTTGCAACAGAATCCGATGGGACACTGTGTCAAACACGGCGCTAAGGTCTAAGAGTATCAGCGCCGATGTTCGCCCAGCATCTAAGGCCTCCCTCAGGTGTTCGGTCACAGCTAGGAGGGCAGTCTCCGTGCTGTGACCCGGGCGGAAACCATTCTGAGAGGAGTCAAGCGTGTTATTTTCTAGGAAACCTGTCAGAATGGAGTTGATGTAGAACTCCGCGATTTTGGACACCCAAGGCAGGAGAGAGATAGGGCGAAAATTCTCCAGTTTAGAGGTGTCCAATGTGGGTTTCTTTAGGAGAGGGACCACCATGGGCTGTTTCCAAGCCCTGGGGACAACCTCCATAGACAGGGACATATTAATCAGCTGACAAAAAGGAGAGAGGAGCAGAGGCAGAGACTTAAGGAATAGCTCAGGTTTAAGAGGATCTGCAGGAGAGCCTGACTTAACTTTCCTGCAAATCGTAAGCATATCATCTTGAGAGATCGGAGGGAAGACAGAGTGTAGGGGTAGCGTAAAGTCTATGGACAGGGCCTGGTCTGATCCCAGTAGGGGGGAGGACTTGTAGATGTTCTCAACCTTCATAATGAAGGAGGCGGCAAGATCCTCACATTGCTGGTCAGGATCAGGAAGTGTGATATATATGGTCACTTGGAAATCTGTTGGTAATGCTGGAATGTTTTAACTTGTTTGCAGTGAGTTGCATGTTATAGGGACCGGTTTGGCCTTACTAAACTATACTTTAACTACTGCTGTGGAAATGTGTTATTAGAAGTAGGTACACAACATATCTACACAACTGTTGCAGCAGACGCATCATGCCTCATGCCTAGCACTATAACGACTGATGTGTGTGCAATGACTTAAGTATTGCATCATGCTTAAGTCATGTTTACATTTCAGGTAATGCTGGAGAAGCAATATTGGCCACAGTTATTGTGAGGTAAAAATACAGGTGTATGGTATGCATACCACCTCTTAGGACCCCATCCGGGAAAATGTGTCGTGGGCTTGTGGTGTGTGGTTTTGTTCAGGGTAGCAGGTACACAGAGTTTTTTTGAGATATAAGCCTGCTTCACGTGGATGGATAAATGAGTGAAGCATTTGATGATAGACCCCATGTGTGTGTTTTATGTGATGACCATTTCATTGTAAAAACACATCAAAGCAAATTAATAAATTGTCCTTGCATGTGTGGTCAACCTGGCCTGTATGCCGCGCACTGTGGTGCAGTACCACTTCCTATGCAAAGATTGCCTGAGACTGAAAGGTTCATGCCTGCACACATCCTGCAAGAACAGAATTTCCTTTGGATGCTTACGTAGCAGGTGTTCCCATTATCACACATGAGGCTATTCATTTCATAGACCCTGTAGGGGCTAATAGCGGAGTGTCCTTTATGTGACCCACAGGTTCCTATCTCACTCAGCCCCGGTACCTTTTAGAGGGCTTGCGTCACTCCCATGCCATCCTCTAGAGTGCATGTGATTGCCGCCTGCTGAAGTGGCAGATATGAGGTTCTGTGAAAAACTCAACGTGGAGCATCAAGACACTGGGAAGTGGAAGGGGTGGATGGGTGTAGACCAGGGGTGGATTTGGAGGTGGAAGGGGTGGTCTTGGGTGTGGCAGGGGTTGGAACATCCATGGAAAGACTGGTAGGAGGGTTGGCTGGGCAGAGGGCCAGGTGAAAGGATGGATCCTCAGTGGGGAACCTGGGAGGGTCTTGGGGACGGAGTGGGGTCATGGAGGTAGAGGGAGTGTCAGTGTCTGATGTGGCTGGGATAGTCACTTATGCAGGTGCATGTGTGTCAGGTGTATGTGCAGCAAGTGATGTGTTTTGTTTCTCTGGTGTATGTTGGGTGTGTGTTTGTTTATGTCTGAGTTTCTTAGGTGTGTAGAGTGTTATTGGTGTGTCTGTGGATGTTGGTGCAATGGAAGTGCAGGATGTGTGTGTTGTAACTGCTGATGTGGTGGTGACTGTGGGTGTGGATGTCTGTGGTGTCTGTACAGATGTGATGGGGGCACATGTGGGTATGAAGGTGTTTGTGCTGGGTGGGGATGTAGTGGTAGGGGTGTGGTGTGTGTATGCATGTGTTGTGTCTCCTGTGCTGTGTGGAGATGTGATGGCTGTGGTGTTGTCAGTGGTGGGTGTGGTGTCTGCACGTTTGGACACATGTAGTTTCTTTTTCTGTGGTGTGTGCTTGTGTGTGGATGTGCTGCTTGGGTCTGTATGGGTGGGTGTGTGGGAACATGTGCATGTGCTTTGGACAGGTTTGGAAATAGGGTATATGGATGGGTGAGTTCCACGGGGAGGAAAACAAAGTTGGGGTAGACAGGAGGCTGTGGTAAGTGAGGAGGCCAGAGCCTGAAAAGATCTCTTTAGGCCAAACATGGCACTGGGAATGCCTTCTAGGTAGGCCACCATCTGCTGTAGATGCTAGCCTTGCCCCTGGATGGCAATCAGGAGTGCAGTCTCACCCACAGACATGTGACTAAGAAGGTCAATAGTCTCCTCATTCAGCGCAGTGGAGGGGGCAGGGTCACAGGCTGAGGTCCCTGGAGCAAATGAGATGGGTCCCCTCTTAGGGGACAAGGCCCAGACAACTGGTTGGGGAGCAACAGAGAGGGTGGAGATGGAAAGTGGGGTGGCGGACAAAGACAATGTTAGTAGATTTCCTGCGGGGGCCGCCACCCCTCGGGAGTGTCCACTGGAGGATGACTCGGAGAACAAGATGACCTATAGCTGCAGACCTCGATGGCACTCCCCACGCTCCCTCGGCCACTGGGTCCCTCAGTGTCAGTTGTTTCATTACCAGAGCAACTGTGGCCAGCTGCTTCCCCAACGATGTTGGCCCCTTCTCCATTCATTTGCCCTTGATGAATCTGAAATGAGATCAGCAATCGGTTTACTACATCTGCATTAATACACCTGACCATGAGCTGATAACACAAAACGTTTCAAAAGTGCACCGATGACACCAGCTCCAAGGTCCACATTATTGGCTTCAACATTAGCCTAAGCACATGCATGCATGGTACATAGCTCGTAAACAGTTGCTCACAGTGATGTCAGAACCCCACACAGCTACAATACCATGAGTGAGGTTGACTCCACTCCATCCTAATGTATCTACTGGTATTGTTGACCACCTTGCATACTTTGGCCCTTGTAGGAACAAAAGTTGACTGATCTCCAAAAATAGTTTGGATAAAAAACATACTTTTCCCCTGTCTCCACACAAGGCCCTGATGTCAGCAAATGGTCACATATCTAATTACACATCCACATGTATTGCTTGTCAAGTTAGACAGCTATGTTGCTGCAATATGTGCAGTAGCAGAAATCACATCACATCACATGAAAATGATCATTTCACACTGTTGGAACATTCAATTTAAAAATTACTCATTGCCCACTGTAGAAATGTTCAAACGTAAGCTGAACTGAAGTAGCTTTGCTATATATCACATGTAGAACAGAAAAGTTGAGTGGGGACATTCATGAGCACAGCTTTGGGTGATTTGTCAACCAATGCCCAACATAGGAATTCACATAGCCCTAAGAACATCCCCATTCCATCTTGGCTCTGGCTGACAACCCCATTCTAACATACTATTACCATTACCATAAGATAATTGAAGGCTCTTGTGTCTCAGTGACTCTCTGTGATATAAAGAGGTGGTGTGGCTTTGGCACCAATGTGAAGGCACATCACAGTACCTATTTGTATTGAAGACACCAATCTCCTTGGACTACTGAGCGAACATACTTGCATATGATCAATGCAAATCTGGATGTGACTCCCTGATGCTTGTCACCAGTCAGTGAATGAACCTTTAAGCAACCAACACGTGCAGGTCACATTACTCCATATTTTTGGAATCTATATATTGACACATTACTGTATGTCTACCTCTCAAGTCCTTCATAACTTCATAATTTGGACATGCCCCAGCACATTGAGTAATGGATCAGGGTATGTGTCGACCAGAGAAAAGTTTAAAAACTGCATGCTAAAAATAGCCACATGGATGACTGCGAATTTTCTACAGCTCAACTCCAATAAAACGGAGATCCTGCTGTTCGGTAAAGCAGAGGAGCTTTGGGCCTCAGACTGGTGGCCATCGGAACTCGGTGAACCTCCTACACCAAAAAAGTGGGCGAAGAATCTGGGTGTTATAATTGATGATAGACTTTCCATGGAGGAGCATGTGAAAACCATCTCGGGCACCTGCTTCGGCCTGATGCGAATGCTGAGAAAAATCTTTCCCTGGATCCCCCTTTCGGCTAGAAAAGCCCTTATACAGGCACTTCTAGTTAGCAGACTAGATTACGGAAATTCTTTACTGGTAGGGATTAGGGAAGATTTACTTTCCAGGCTGCAGGTTGTTCAGAATACAGCCGCGCGTCTAGCCCTCAACCAGCCTGTCCGAACCCCGTCGGCACCCCTTCTACGACAGCTGCACTGGCTGCCTGTTAGGAAAAGAGCAGAATTCAAGCTTTTGTGCCTGGTGTTTAAATCACTCCAGGGGAAGGGTCCAGCTTATTTTAGGAAGAAGCTAAAACCATATATCCCCGCCCGCCAACTGAGATCGAGCGACCAACAGCTGCTCTGCTCCCTGAGAATCAGGAGAGTCAGAATGGGCGGCCGCTCCTTCTCATATCTTGCCCCCTTCCACTGGAACAGACTGCCAGATAACATTCGTACCTGTCCCAATCTCAGGCAGTTCAAGAAACTTCTCAAAACCTGGTTGTTCTGTCATTAACCAGCAATCTTCGTTCTGCTTTGTCTGCTACTCAGGCGCCGAGAGATCCCCCTGGGGATGATTTGATTGCGCCCTACAAATCTAAATAATAATAATAATAATGTGTCACACACTCAACAATGTGTACAGAGGTCCTGTCTGAGGTAACATATTAACTGTCTAATGAACATAATTAACTCCTAATAAATCACAGTGGCCTAGACACATATTTGTGATGGAGTCAGTCATTAACATAAGAAGTCTGTTCATTCATGTATGAAACAGTATTGCAGATGAAACAACAACAGGGACAGGTTCACTGGCCAACATGTAGGCCCTAATGCAGATGGACCCAGTGATCTCAGTACACTCATGTCATTGTAGATTCCCAACTTACGAATGGGAAGTGTTGTCCAGGCATTGCATCAAAGGTGCACTGTATACTATGTCACATGTGATAGGGCTACCATCACATGAGACACAGTAGTCAGGGAGCATCACTCATTACACAGTGAAGACAAGTGGCTGTGAGGGGCAATGGTGACCCAGAATATCAAAAAACATGAGTTGAATCATTAATCAGCCATGTGACAACTCAAGACAGGATATTGGTGTCATGACAATGCTACCCAGGTAACTTCCACAATTTCCAACAACCCCAGCACGCCACGTGCAGCCTGGCAGACTGGTACCGGGCCATGATTCCCTTAATGAAACCCACCCCTGTCCCGTGCACCCAGCACGCCATAAGTGTATGAAAGTATGCTACACATCTTTATAGTCATGAAAGTATTTATGTAAATCATGCCATGTATCGCTGGGTACTATTTGTATTGTACATTATTGCCTTAGTAACTTTAGTCATGCCATGTGTTGCATTTTTGGTGTTGTACATGTTCATTTAGTAACGCTAGTAATGTGCGCTATTTGAAATGCAGCAGTCAGGTTTTAAAAGAGAGACAGCAGCGCTCACGTTGTCCCCGTTTGCTGGCAGAGTGAGGACAAGGAATCAAGTGACGCTGCACGTTCGTTGCGCGCTATGCGCAGCAGCCATCTTGGGTGTGGCCATGCTATTTATAGCCACACCCAAGTTCTGGAAGGTGCTTAGCCTTCCGTCTGCGGTCGAGGAGACAACCGGTCACGGAAACGCTTACCTGCTTTCCGACGCAGCATCCGTCTGGATTCTTCTCGGCTTTGGTGCTCTGCTGGAAACATCACAGTGGGCTGTTCGGAAGCCTCCCTACTGCTCCTAGGAAGAAAACATCAAAGAAAGCTAAGTGAACAATTTCTTAACTTAGGCGCCCATCGCAAGAAAGCTACGAACTTTGCTGAGTGCATTTAGAAAAGTTAAAGACAATTTTTGGAACGTTTTTTCTACGGAGAGAAAAAGCATTTGAAAGACTTTGAGATTTGGCAAAAGCACAATAGTTAAAGGACATTAGAGTTTAGATGCATTATTGTTTGTATATCATTGTATGTTTTTACAGAACTTTGTGATGGAACAAGCTATTGGGGAAAGTGCAAGTAAGTGATAATGTTCAATACAGTATAGTGTAATAAGTAGTGTAGAAAGAATATGAGGCGTGTTAAAGGAAATTAAGTAACTTATTTTGTGTTGTTGAATCACAGAAGGAATTACAGAACAATCGATCAAACTGCACTTCACAACGACCAAGCCTACCAACCCCCCAGAAAGAGCTTCTTGACGCCATCACAAGACTACAAGGACGCTACGCTACATTTCTCAAGATCGCAGGTAGGACAATCACGTATAGTACATCCATATAACTGGTCACACGTTTGGGGAGAGAGACTTGTAGAATTGTAGTAATTCCCTTTTGACTTATCGATACTTTAGTTAATTCCATCTTGTTGCATCGCAGGTCGACAACAAGAAGACGTCAGCGTCCAGTATCCGGCCCTCCTCCCTAAACCTTATCGCATAGCCTTAGTGGATATAAAGCATACACTGGTTATAAGGTAGGGTACTGGGAAGTTGGCTCATAGCGTCTCTGCGAAACTTCAAACAAGCACCCTACAGGTAAGAGTGCATTGTTGTTCTGACAATTGGTAGTTCACTGGTTACTGCTGTGTTCCAGGTTGATAAAGACAATAGGCAAAGCACATCATCATGCACCTACCACCAGACCTACACATTTGATAACTCTTTTGTGTGTTGGACTAGGGCCACCCTCAATCTAGATGGGGAAATGGCTGCTGTAACCAAAGATAATGGTAATGTAACATTTACAACTATGGTCATGACTTACCCCCTTTTCGCTGCTGTTGGGCCCTCAACTGCCCATCAAGCTGCGTATAGGTCACCAAAAGTATGCGGGCCATTAGGGGGGTCAGGGTGCGGCCTCGCCCACGTTGGGAGGACTTCCACAGCTGGACCTCTGCGATCTTCTGTGTCCAACATCTCAGGTCCTCCCACCTTATGGCAATGGACGCTGCACCGCCTGTAGACCCCCAGGGTCCGCACCTTCTTGACAGTGGCCTTCCATATGTCACACTTTTGATGGGCGTTGACCTGTAAGGATACAAGATACGAACAAAACCGAATGTAACTGTATGTTTATGTATATCTGTTTTGATGGCAGATAATTTGACTACATCTACCACAACCTGAAATCGATAGTAAACACACAACAAGTGTATAATTCACATGCTGAGCACTACAAATACTATCCTCATCCCTGGTCATGTCCTAAACTGACTAAGCCATCACACTATCAGTATGTTGGCCAGAGCCATCTTACATGTACTGTGATGTGAGCTACTATGACACAGGAGAAAACATTGTGACCTAATGATAGCTAAACTACTTTAGCATTAATGTACATTGTATTTCCTGTTGTTCTGGTCAGTTATGAAAAAACTGATGATTTTGCTATTCCACAGCTCTTATGAAGTTGCCAACTATGTGCAGTGTGAATTTGTCACATGTAAAATAGGCCTGTGCAGTGCTAACATGATAAATGGAACAGTGAAAACAGACCTGTGGGGATAAGTTGCAAGTCATTAGGAATCAGACACATTGGAAATGTATGCCAATAGACAGAAGTATCAGGTCAAGGGGTTATCTCACTCACCAATCCACATGTAGTCTGTCAAACCAATATGGGGTAGTATAGTTTCTGACAACTACATTTGTGATTATCCAAGGATTTACAGGTGAACATGTATGTAACTCTATGCATCTCTTGTATTCCCACTGAGACTCTGCCCCCGCCTGGCACATGGTTCTGACTTGGCACAGCTCATTGTCAGGCCTTTCTACCTGCAAGCTGAGCATATAGATGTCACATGTCCAACACATTTCCTACATATCCCAATTACAAAGGTCAGCTTGTGCCCATCCAGTAAGTGACCGCAAGGCTGTGTGGCACTCTGAAGGGGCATGTGAGCTATTGCTAGCTCCCAGACAACTGTTTAGAGAGGCCAGATCTAGGCTGAATGATATGTGGGACTAATCCCATAGCTCACATCATCCTCATCTGCACTTGACAGGGTACACACACTCCTCTTGATTCCATAGGAATGCAAATGTATTCATATTTGGCATTATCAGAGTTGAAACAATATCACAGGTACCATGAAATGTATGAATGCATACATGATTACATACACCCCAACTAGAGTCTAGTAGTTTACACACATTACACATCAGAATGGTGATGTAAAAGTCACAATGTATAGTGCTCAGCAATCCCCAACATGATTGTCCTATGTAGGGGACAACAAATGTTACAACACTAAATAGATGCGACTCTGGAACTCAGGGGAACATTGTAGCCTGTGGACATGACAAAGGAGTTACACAGCATAATATATATATCAGATAGTTACCTGTTCCTCTGGTGAGCCATAGAGATGGCAAAACAGGGAAAGGATCTCATCTGCCAGCTTATCCAGTTCCTCTGGAGAGAAGGCATGGGACCTCTCACCTGCTTGGTCTGGAATGATTGCTCCCAACGGCAGCAAACAGCAGCTCTAGTGGAGGAGGTGTTGATACCAGCAGTGTAAGGAGGCAAGTGAGTTATTTTGCAAACCACAAAGTACATGTTCGCCACGCGGTCATCAGCATAGATGGAACCAGCCATAGGCCCACTACCCTCACAATCACCAATGTTAGCCTATGGCTGTGTCCGTCGTGGATGAAAACACCCACCAAGCGGTCGACTTGCACTGGCAGCGGCAGTTCCTGAATGTCCAACATGGGACATCAGGCATCCGCCGTTTTGGTGGATGGAAGTACAGGACTGGTGACTGTTAAGTGCGTCACCACCACTCCAAATGAGGTGTTACATGTTTACATATGTACTACTCCATTACCATGTAATTTCCATTACACAAACATCTGTGTAGTGCTTTACTGTGTATAAACGCTATATTAGCCGGTGACGGTATTGTGATAGAAAATTTCAAACGTTACCATATTAAGGTGCTCATATTACATTTTTGGATGTATAATGTGCACATTTAGTTACAGACACATCAATCAATCAGGATTCTTATAAAGTGCAACTACTCACCCGTGAGGGCCTCAAGGCGCTGAGTGGGGGGGCTGGACCAGCGAAGAGCCAGGTCTTGAGTTCTTTCTTGAATTGAGGCAGTGATGGTTATTGCCTGAGGTACAGAGGCAGGGAGTACCAGGTCTTTGTTGCAAGATAGGAGCAGAATTTTTCTTCAGCCATGGCCACCGTGGGATGGTGGCCAGGGCCAGTTGGGCGGAGTGGAGATGTCTGGTGGGAGTGTAGAAGAAGAGACGGTGTTTGAGGTATGCAGGTTCAGCATTGTGGAGGGCTTTGTAGGCATGTGTGAGGAGCTTGAAGGTAATTCTTTTGTTGTTAGGTAGCCAGTGAAGGTCTCTCAGGTGGCCGGTGAGGCAGCTGTGGCGTGGGATGTTCAGGATGAGTCTGGGGGAGGCGTTCTGGAGGTTCTGCAGTTACTTTTGGATCTTCTGGGTGGTACCGGCTTATTGCATTGCCGTAGTCCAGTCTGCTACTGACGAGCGCATGGGTGACCATTTTCCTGGACTCTGTGGGGATCCACTTGAAGATCTTATACATGTGAAGACCACAATGGGAATTATGGGTGGATGTTGGACAGTACACAATTATTTTGTGAATAATGTGTAATGCTTTCTGAACCAGTTATGTTTTGCCACATGACTTTTGGCTTACTTTTCATATCTGTTACTCTGGACACTGTGACCAAGGTTCAATATTGTTTTCACTCCACACATAGGTCCCCTGGGAGTGGGAGGAGATTGACAGCCTCCATGTACCGTCCATTTCCAGACCTTCAGGCCATGGAAGAAAGGGATCTTATCAAGACGTTTTGTTTGAATAAGCAAATCATACTTGATTTATGTCAGCAGTTGAAGCCTCATCTTCTACCTCAAAACACTAATCCCATATGTATCTCACCAATTGTGAAACCTATGGCAATATTGCAATTTCTGGCCAAAGTTTCCTTTCAATACACTGTGGCTATATCTGGTGGAATGTTACAATCAATGTTCAGTGGTGTACTGACACATTGACAGCTACATCTAGTTCCCAGTGACATGAGGATTTAGCCACTCTGAAGGTTGACTTCTATGGATTTGGTCGCCTCCCACATATGGTTGCAGCCATTGATGGCACCCATATTGTCTTAGTACCACAGCAAGCCAGGGAACAAGTTTACCGTAACAGGAAGCACTTCCATTCTATCAACGTGCAAGTTGTCTGCTTACCAGATTTGAATATCTCAAACGTCTGTGCCCATTTCCAAGGATCAGCCCATGATTCCTTCATACTGCAGAACAGCACCATACCTCAACTGATGTCACAGCTACTTCCGGAGAGGCCCTTGCTTGTTGGTAAGTATAATCTGTCCTAACTTTGTGTGGGTAATGTCAGGTAGTAGAATCAACAAGTGTGTAACTTATTGTTGTGCTCATGTCTGTCTTTCATCTAGGAGACTCTGGTATACCAACCGTCCATGGTTGTTGACAACACTGAGAAATCCAACAACGCCACTTCAATGAGGCCCATGGAAGGACAAAGCGGCCAGCTGAGCGGGCTTTAGGGCTCCTGAGGCCAGATTTAGATGTCTGGACAAGACTGGGGGAGCCCGCTTCTGCTCACTGGGGAAGGTGCGTAAAATCACTGTGGCCTGCTGAATGTTCCACCAACATCGCCCTGCGATGGAACATCCCTTATATCGCAGAGGGAGGACACCATGAAGTGCCACCGGGTGAGGATGCTGAAATGCCAAATGATGATGATAGGGGTGAAGATGAAGGAGCTGACTTGCGTCAAGATCTCATCAACAACTTCTTCTCATGAGTGTAAGTATTTTGTGAAATGTCATGACTTTGACTGTTACAGCAAGTCTTGTTGTGATGATGTGAGGAGTATGTTAAGGTAAAATATTAGGAAGGTCAAGCTCTGGAAAAACTAGCAGAAACGTGTTTGTTGAGGAAGGTTTTGACACACAATCATTTTGTTTGTGTTGCTTTGTTTAGCTTTCACTTTTTGTCATAGACTGTGTTCTCCAGAAGTTGACAATGCAAATTATCTTATATGTATGGTTTCATAGCTAATGTCTTTGTTTTGGTCTGTTTTAGGTACCTTCACCCTGGCATCTTCATTTGGACATTTCAGAGTTGTGACATCTGCGGGTATATGATGCTGTTTGGAAGTATGAAGGGGACATGGGTTGTTCCTGGGAATGACTGTCACAGACTTTGGGTGTACAAATCCTGTACCAAGACGGCTTGCACAGTGATAGGATGAAAGTTATGTGGAATCCTTTGGACTTGTTCCTTGTGTGGTGGTCCTAATGCAATATGTGTGCCATCATGTGCTCTAAAAAAAATGTTGCTGTGGGGCCAAATCATGCTATTCTCCCTTCACACTGGCTAAATCCCCATTGTATGTAAAGTGTTTGTAGCTGTTAATGTGTCACCTCATTGTAGGCCAAAGTGCTTGTGGCACTCCACTGAAATTTGATTTTGACAGTCCACCAGATATTGCAACAATGGATTGGAATGATCCTGTGATCAGAAAATGTTGTACAGCCATGTGTTTGTCTATTGGTGTTATTGATGTGGGAATCCTTTTGTGAGCTAGGCGACATGGCTCCAGCTGATGACATTGACCAATTTTATTTTGCCTATTCAATAGGAAATTGTCTGATGTATCCCCTCCTTCCATGTTAAGGTCTGCAACTGAAAATGTGATCACTGGCCCAGAATATTTGAGTCATGTTGATTTGCTATGTTTCTGACATTATGCCAGACTTTTGTTAGTACACTGCAATAAAGATGGTATATGAGAATACACTTGTATGTATGTGTTGGTATGTGTTGGTGAGACATGGTTGTGATCCTGAGCTAAACATTGTCTACATGCAACATATCCATGCTTACACAAGTTGATCCTTTTGGCATTGTAAAGCTCAGTGAACAAGGAGAAAATAAACATTATGCAAAAACAAACAGGGAAGCAGAAAAGTGAAAAAAGTCAGTCATGGTGAATGAAACCATAGTGGTAGATGCCAAATTGTTTGAAGTTCAATGTCCAAAATAATACTCCCATCACA
Source organism: Calotriton arnoldi (assembly GCA_963921515.1). Taxonomy (NCBI): domain Eukaryota; kingdom Metazoa; phylum Chordata; class Amphibia; order Caudata; family Salamandridae; genus Calotriton; species Calotriton arnoldi. Next base: position 1,748,876 of record CAWUFW010003435.1, on the reverse strand, counting down.
AAGGTAAATGTGTCCAGAAATAGTCCACAGAGTGAATGTGTTACACACATTGGAGGAAATTAGGTGCAAGGTTTATTGCTGGTGGTGGTGGAGGTCTTGCCATCCGCACCTCCTAGAAATTTGTGTGGATGTCCCCGGTTGGCAGTGAGGGGTATCCACAGCTGCAGGGACAAGGGTTTCTGCAGGTGTGTCTTCCTCTAGCAAGGTCTCCCTTCCTGTGGCTGCCGCAGATGTAGATGGGCCCGATGTTGTTCAACCACAGGAAGAGACAGATGGTGCTGGAAAAGCCCTGCACAGGTCTGTGTGGATGTCCTGCAGCACCCCTATGAGAGAGCCCATGTTGGTCTTATGGGCCTGCATCTCATGGTGTATGTCCCTCTGCAGCTGTTTCATCTCCCGGATTTCCATTAGTACCTGGCCCATCATGCCTTGGGAGTCCTGGTAAGCTCCCAAGAATTGGTGGATAGTGGCCTGTGTGTGAGTGGTCCCAACAGCCTCACTCAGCTGGCCCACAGTACCCCTCCCACAACCCCTACCCCCACAAGCTTGTGCTCTTGTCCCAAAGCGTCCTCTGCCATTGGGTCCTAGCTCCTCTCTAGATGGGCTGGTTATTGTCACCTCAGGATCCAGGACTGGGGGGGAACATGATCGATGTAAGTGTGCTAGGTACACAGGCTGAGGGGACTGAGGTTGGCTGAGGTGTTCCAGCTGGAGTGGGAGGTGTTGGTGTGGGCACAGTGAGACTCACTGTTACCGTCTGTCCAAGATGACCAGATGGACCAGCAATATCATCCACATCCAGATCTATAGGAGTGTTGTCATCACTGAGGGCTTGATCCTGGGGTGCACTGGGAGTCTCTTCGTTGGCCAAGCTCTGGCCAGGTGTTCTGCCAGATCGACCTGTTGTGAAATAGAGAACATTATTATTGATGCAAGTGTGGCATCTACATCCAAATGTTTTGTGACACAGTAATGTAGTGTGTAGTTCCTATTTCCCTAATAGGCTCTGCGCATTGGAATAATATACCCTATAGGCTTAACATAGGACTGAGGTCGGTATGTCCCTATCAAGTATATTAAACTTAATTACTTTGTGCCAGCTAGCTCAGAGGCCACTAGAAACTCCCTGAGAACAAGAAGGGAGTAGTTTCTGGCAACCGCATAAACATGACTACTTTGTTTCCCTTTAGAATCGGAACATGTCTCAGAATCGTGGAAACAATAGATAAGTTTCACTCAGCTAATCGTGCATGCTTAGTTTCCACAGAGTTACACAGAAAGAAAAGACGGGCGTTTCAATAAAAAGGTTTTATTGAACAGTCTTGTTTCTCGTGTAAGAGATATGTGCTGTTAAGATCACAAGACAGTATGCAAGATAAATAATGTACAGCGTAAGCAGTAGAAATAAATAATACTGTGCTAGCATTAACTTTTAGCATATATTCACGTACATAAATAACATGAACTAAAAATGCGAGTACTCATACGATGCGTCTCTAAGCTAGTTCTACCCCAATGTACCTAACCTAGTCTAGGTGTAGGGAAAGGTAAGAAGTAGGTGGAGTATTCTCTAGTATGGTATACTAAGAGTATGTTAAGTCTAGTATGCCAAGAGTCCCTCTAGGTTCTAGTCAGCTCCATACCTTGAGAATGAGAGAGGTGGGAATCTCTTTCCGGATCTGGAACTCTAACACCCCGCGAAGGGAGTCAGAACACTGGAAGCTGGATTCTTCTGCGAGCAGGAATGACAGCGTCTTCTCAGTGCGTCAGGCCAGGATATGGGCTCCTCTGAAGTCGAGGTCTCCTCCTAACTTGCTTGGGCAAGGGAAGGTATATTTATACCTGGTAGGTGCCTTGGAATGTTAGCATTGACGTGAAGTCGGACGGAGGAAGATGTCAGGAATGAACCCTTAAGGTATAGCGGTTCATACATAATAGATGAGTTCTTGGAGAAATCAATAATCCTGTGCTAGGGGAACTCCCAAGAGCTTACGGGTCTGGTTTCTAAGAACTCGTTGTGACGTTAGGTTGGACGGATGTCGGTGACCATGCCTGTATTTGGAGTGCACGGCTAATACCTAAATAAGGACTGGGATTCTATGCCTATATAAGGGCAATGCGAATTGTGCCTATATAAGGACATGTTTCAGGAAAACCTATATACGGACACCTAAAGCGGAATACAACACCCACTCCACTTTTGAATGAACGATAATACTAAATGCTAAACATTAAATGCTAAACATTAAACTGAGTACCACATGTTGCTAAAAACATTTCTAAAAGCATATTAAAAGAAGTTTAAAATAAACTGTTGAATGCAATAGGTACTGTACATTTTAAAGCATCGTTTTCATTCTAAGCATATAATGGAAATAAATGCAACATGAATGAATAAACAGAAATATATACATATGATGAAATGGTTGACAGGTTTTCAAAAATCAAAGCCTTTGCATATCATGGTATTAAATGAAATGTTAGACAAGGTGACAATGTGTCCCTCGAAGTATTCAAAGAAGTCAGTTTTATAAGAATAGTTCTACTGTAAGCAGATTGTTTTGCCATGTATTTTCAAAAAAAGAAAAAAGAAAGTTCAATTTTGGGAAAAGTTCCAAGTTTTGAAAATATGAAGGCCAAATTTCATTGTGTCCCTGGTACACTGTGAGCCGAATCAGTCAGTGTATGGGTCTGGTGTAAACATGAAATCATCTATTTCTGTAGCCAAAATATCGTCTAACGAAGTTGGTGACATTTGGAACACCTCGTTCAGAAGGTTAACTGCACAGAGATGAGAAGCATCGCCCTCAGCATGAGATGCTGCAGCAATGTTCGCGTCCATTTTTACCTGTGTGCCCGGTGATCCATCTTGTACCTCAGCAGCTACAGGAAGTGTCTGTGAGATCTCAATGAATGCCGTCATCAGGATTGGTAGCCTCTGGGGACAACACAGAGCATTGGCCTTTATCGGGTCCAGCAGAGTATCGATATCCGTTGGCATGACTGATGGGAGTGTTAGGTGTCTAGCACGCATTCTTCACCGCAAAGCAGGCAGCGTAGAACAGTTAAGATGCAATCTTGCCAGATTGGTCTGAATGACAGGAACCACGTTGTATTAAGTTCCCGTAGATGAGGCATGCCCAAAAGCTGTACTATTCGCTCACGGCACTTCCGTTCAAGGAGAGCTTTCTCCACATCGCTCGGAGTGATGTTGGCGAATAGGCTTGCCATAGCGTAATAGTAGGAATAGAAATAGGATTCCTGCAACAAGTGCTAGAATTAATGGCACACCACCAAACACTGAATGTGCGAAGTTTGGGATGATTCCGAGGACTGCCTGGAAAGGTGCTAATAGTCCTGAACAGATGGTCTTAAATACATGTACAATTCCGCTCGTATCAGACATGTTAAAGATACGTCCCATAATTTCTACGAAATGTATAGGGCAGTTTGTGCGAATTAAAGCCTGTATCTCAGCCGAAGTCCTTGCAACTTGTAAATCATAGATTTCTTTGGCCGAGGTCAGAGGCACGGTTTGTTGTATAAGCATGGCTTTCATTCTGCTTAAAGTATCAAATCGTATAAAAGAAACATTCAATGAAGGCCATAAAGTCGACTCCCTGACTGTATCTATTGGGGGGAACAATACTTGCATACAGCAAGTGACCCTGGAGTCCACCGTTACCAGATATGGGATGCCTGGCAACATGCCACAGCAACTCTGATCATTCAACATGAGGTAACTCCCGTTAGAAAGTTGGCCAAATGTTGGATTAATCACAGTAGCTGGTGTATCCTGCTGGTGTCAGGACAAATTTGCCACAGAACCATTACAAGCCCCGTGTAAAGAAATGTCCTGACATGAGTGAACCGCTTAGTGCATTTTCACTGTGTACCGCTTAGAAACACTTCACGATCCCCACTCCAACATCTGTATTCGTAAGATAAATCCCAGGATGTATTAATGTATTCTTTACCCAACCTTTCATATTTGCCTGCTTGCATTTGTTTGAGGCAATACTGAAACTGAAAAGTAGTGACAGGCAGAGTGATTTTGCCATGAATAAGCCATTCTGTAGCTGGTTTTTCTGCCACTATGAATGGTAATTTTTCCAGTTTTTCAATGCTCAGCACTGTATACTTTGCTCCCCTTTGTGCCAGTTCGATCTGTTTATCAGTCTGATTGTATTCTGCAAACAGAGCCGTCGTGTTGATAAAATACCAAGGCACATAGCCCGCACGCACAGATTGCAGCGTCCAGCTTAATAACATAATAGAACGTAACTGAGATTGGCCTTGTTGTAACATGGCTAAATCTTGTTCCAGTATGTCAATAGCAGAGGATACAATGTTGTCCAATGAATACATTCTGGATGACAAAGTTGTTAACCCATTGTCGACCACAGTGAGAGATTTCTCTAAGTTAATATGATCAAGTTCACGTATTCGTTCTGCGGCCTCTGCCTGTGAAACCTTCCATGCTTCATTATAAGCAGCATAGATGCCGGCATATATGAAACGTTTTTGACGCGGTTTTCTTGGTCCTAGCAAGAATTTCCTAAGGTCTGCGTCTTCTTTAAGTAAAGATAAGTGTTGTTTCACATCCTCAAGTGTAGATTTTTGTAGCCAGTCGAGGCACAATTTTCCAATTTTGAAAAAAGGGGACCCCTACGAAAAAACAATAGATCTTGCTAGCTGTAGGGCACAATATCAAGGGGGTAAAACGACAAGCTAACCACAAGATATATATTACATTTACAATGAAATGTGTCAGGCCTTGATCTATGTGAAAACAGTACACATTAGATTTGCATATTAATGAAATTTACAAGCACTTGCTGTTTGATACAAAATTATGTTTCTTTATTATATTCAATCATTTTCTTTATAAATATGATTCATAATCTTTTATGATTTCATCACATATATCAAATATATTTCTTTTTATATTTTTTTTATCAATCTTTTTTACATAAATCCCAAAAAGAACAAATTGTTTTTCACACACAACAAAACAATACACAAAAATGTATTTTTCCATTAAAAACCTAGAGAAGGAGTTTTTAAACATTTCAAAGGCTGGTGGTCGATGAAAAGAAAACACGACGCGCGTTTCGGCGTAAAAGCCTTTGTCAGGTGGACCCGTCTCAACTTTCTCTATTAGCTCTGGAACTCAAAGTTGATGGTAGAGACCAGAATGATTGGGGACTTCTCCGTAGTTCATGGCACACCACCAAAACTGTGGTATCTGGTTAAAATCGATCCTCACGCCGCAAATGGTTGAAGGAGTTTGAGTAATGACTTCCTGAACAAAATATACGATAATGTGTCTACAATTAGATGGTCAGTTCATCTGGGATACTTCCATAACGATCATTCCATATAGAGTTTGTAGTAATGGTTACCATCCTATATAACACGATTGCCAAAAATTAGAACTTCACTGTAACAAGTCCTTTTAAGTCATAAACGCTCTAGTGATGAGGAGCCAGCATTAGGTCAAGATATTCTATTGATATCGTGCAAACTGCTGAATATATCGTAAATATATGAAGGATCTCCGGAAGCCTCACGCCCTTTCTATCTCACGGAAAAGGCACATTTTTCCTACACTGTATGTTACTACCCCCGGATGTTGTCTTTGGACGTATCGTGGGTCTGGCCTATGAATAGTAAAGCCCTGTGTTTTATTCAGGAATCTTTCTTGACAGATGTTTGTGTCTGTGGGCCAGATCAACCATTTTCTCCAATCAGGATTTGTTCTGTTGATTTGTAGTATTGTGTCAACTGTAACCGCTGCCTTTGTATTGTTATTACTGGCAGGTGTTGGTACAGAAGGTGTTTTCATGTCTTTGATCTTGGCTAAACCAAGGCAAGACGTTTGTTGCACAGTGTCATTCAAAAACATTATTTGCTGAGGGATGATACATGCTCTAAACAAAGCTTCTATCCCCTGCACTTGCCAATCTTTAGAACCCCAAGACAGATTTTGTGTCTATTGTGTCTTTCCACAAGTTGAATCCATGTCTAGACAGTTGGGCAATACATGCTGCAGAGTAAATCTGATTTGTATTTGTTAAAATAGTTTTCTGTCCTGTTTTGTTTACATTTTTATAGTAAAATGTTTCCGGATCAGATGTATTGTATCCTGAAAAATAGGGAAACTTTTTAGCAAACGTTTTCGAACTACCTTTTGGTGGTGTAGGACAATGCTCCCATTGGTTAAACATAAACACATTTCTAGGTGTTGCAGATTTATGCAAAAAATGATGACCATAGTGGTTATAGCAATACAGCTGTTCATAGTCTGATGAGCCCTCTAAATATTCATTATTAGAAAATGCAGCAGACCTTTCTAGATCAAACATCATATCAGTTACAGTCTCAAAGTCCCAATCATCAGAATAGGTACTGGATGAAATAAAATCACTTAGTGAAATCTTAAATAAATGTGGAATGTTCAAATGTTCCGTAGGGCTGAAGATATCGAAATCTGTTTTGTCCCACACTATACCATTCTGTATAGGAACGGCTGTGATGTTCACTGCTGACCAGTCTCTTGCTTCACGATGGGATGATTTGTGTGGTTTTAAAAGTAAGTTCACATTTTTACTTTCAATGTCCAAACGGATGTATCTGCCATTTATAAGCACGCTGATAGTCATAACCAAAGCTAGCCAAAGCAGAAAGAAAAATATTCCAGAAATATTCCATAGTTCAATCCATGGTGAAACCAGATAAGTCTTTCTCAGAAAATGAAAAAAGTCTTGTACTTGCTGTTTAAAAGTTTTTGATGCTGGCGTCGTTTCAGGCTCACTCGGATCCTCAGAACACGTATCAAAGTTAATGAAATAGCCAGAAGCAGTTCTGTCAATTGTTGGAATTGCATCAGGATTTGTCGAAATCGCTGGAACCAGTTGATCACTTGTTACGTTGGTGTAGACAGGTGTATTTGGATGAACTGTTACTTGAGTTTCAAGAGGGATGAGTTCCATAGCATTGTTGCTTAGTCCTTCATCTGTTATTGCTGAATTCTCGATAGTTATCAGTCTTTCAGTCTGAACCTCTTGGATAGTAGCGAGAGGAGTGCGTCTGCTACTAGGTCGGAGTCCACGAGGCCTACTATTTAGTATTGGCCACATACTGTGGTTTGATGAGGTCGATTGACACAAATCTTTTCTCCTTTTTTCCAGCAAGGGGAGGCAGAAGTACTGTTCTTGTTCCGTGTACGGCTAGGACAGGTACTGGTTGTCTGTAAGAAGGTCCAAATTCCTTCTTGTCCGCAATCTTCTCTCTGACTAGATCCCCAACTTTTGGGATCCAGACAGGCCTTGCTGGGACTGCCGGTTTTTCCCCAGTGGTGGTTGGCTTCAGGAACACGTTGCTTTGTTTCGATCTTAGTTCATTTAGATCCTGTAAAACAGCCAAACGATCTTTGATATCAAAGGGTTTATTTTCCACCACTGTGCCTTTACATTCGAGATCAGGAACCCACATTCTTGTCCCAAATAGGACCTCATATGGAGTGACCCCCTAGAGAACTTCTTGGCAAATTATTTAATGAGCGTTGGACCCCATAAAGATGTTTGACCCACCCATCACCCGAACCTAATACCCTAGCTGTTATAGACTGCTTTATGTCCCGGTTTTTCCATTTCCACAACAGAATTTCCCTCAGGATGAAACGGAGAGGAGTACCGCAATGCAACGCCCAGACTGGCCATGGCTTCTTTGTAAGCCTGAGAGCTAAACGCAGGGCCCTGGTCAGAATGTAGCGTGCCTATTGCGTATGTGCCGATAAAGACTCGCAAATCTTTTATAACAGTTCGAGCGTCAGCCGAGCGCTGAGGCCATATCCATAGGAACCTTGAGCACGAATCCACTGCGACCATTATATATTTATAGTTACCGTCCCTTTGCAAGGGACCGCAGTGGTCCAGGTAAACACAAGCTAATGGTTTGTCTGAAATTAACAGGGGTGTCTGCGCAGGACGTTTCACTGTGGAGACTTTCATCTGTTGGCATATTTCACATTCCAAAACCTAGTTCTTGGTCTGTTTCCTAATGCCAGGCCACCAATATCTTTGTTTCAGTAAAGATACTGTTGCAGAAATACCTGCATGGGCAGAGGCTATCCCTTCATGTGCTGCTAGGATTAGTCTTAATCTACGTTCCTTGTTTGGAATTACCCTATCCCCCACTCCAGGGATTCGAGCAAAAGGAACGTTCGCATCAATTACATAAGAGTACTTGAGTGGAAACTTTTTTGGTAACGCTGCACCGCTGCCTTTGCTCATAGCATTGACAGCCAACAATATCTCATTGTCTATTCTCGTTTTTGAACGAGTGATCGCAGCTACGGAAGCCGTCTGAACAGCCCCCTTTGCGGCTTCGTCAGCCAATGAATTCCCTGCAACGTGAACGCCATCACGTTGATGACTCAGCGTGTGTATCACGTGAGCTTTTGGTAGTTCGTTTTTAACTGAACTACTTGTTCCCAAAGCGTTTTATGCTTTATTGTGCCACCTTTTGCATCTTTGAACCCATTTTCAAGCCAATTTTGTATATATTCATTATACGACTGAACACAGTAGAAAGAATCGCACACTATTAGTGTGGGGAATTTGCGATCTGTACTTTCAAGTGCCAGTTTGAATGCTTGTAGTTCAGCTCGCTGAGCTGTACAATCTCCTAGAGATTGAGTTTTAGTGACCATTGGTCTGAAGTTACCATCTTGCATGCGACCTTTAACGATTGCGCACGCTGCACTGTAAGCTTGCTTACTCCCTGTAGCGGGTTGTGCGGATCAGTCAGTGTAAATTATGAATTCGTACTGATCGAGAGGCAGAATTTCAGTGGGCAGAGGACATTCATGTTCATATTGCAGGAACACTTGTGTTTTTAAATCAGGATCAAAAACATATTCAACATCTGTTGCAGCAAGAGAATTAACCCATTGTATCCATCTAGGATGTAATGCTTTAGCATTTGCAATGCTCGCTTTAGTTACCGCCTCTAAGGCCGGTACTGGAGTTACGACAATAATGCGTTTCCCTTGGGCTAGAGCTCTTTCTTTTGCTACAGCGGTTTGAACTGCTGTCAGTATTTTTTCAGTTGAAGTGAAGCGCATTTCTGCTTGTGTATACAAATGTGATTTGTATGCAATTGGTACTTTTTCACCCTCATTGAATGTTAAGTAGGTGAATCCGCATTGACCCGAAATTATTCGGATCACTAAGTTGCGTTGACTTACGCGTGTTTGTAAGTGATTTGTTGCTAACATGTTAGCTTGGAGTGAACGCAAGATTTCTGTGTGTTCCTGTGTCCAATTTTTAATTGAAAAATCAGGTTTGATTAATGCGTAGAGAGGTTTAACCCTTTCTGCGTAATTTAGAATGTAAGTTCTTCCAAAATTTAGGAAACCCAGGATGGATTGTAAATTTTTCAGCGTTTTTGGAGGTTGGAGCAGCGCACACCTTTCTAAAAAGTTGGCTGCCAAGCTCTTGCCTTCACTTGAAAGCTCATATCCTAGAAAAAGGACATTGAGATGGGCAATTTTGGATTTTTTAAAGTTGAACTTATAGCCCTCAGAGGCGAAGCCCAATATAATGGTACTCACCTGTTCAAGTGCCTATCTAGGTCATCGTATGTCAGATAGATGTCATCGACATATGACAATGCCTCATTATCATAAATTTGTAGTAACTCTGTTACCCTCGCTAGAGAATAACCCCGGGCTGTTCTTGAACCCTTGTGGGAGTCAACAAAATTGACGCTGGGTCCCCATTATTGAGAAAGCTGTTAAGTACCTGCTTTCAGGTGCTATGTTTTGACAAAAGAAACCATTTGAGATGTCCAATGTGGTTTTATATTTTTTATGCACAATGTTATTCATTAATGCTGTACTATGTGCATTTTGCATTGCAAATGTTTTAGAACAAGTGTTTAAGTGTCTGTAATCCAAAACTAGACGATATGTATGGTCTGGTTTGGAGACAGGAAACAAAGGATTGTTCATTGAAGAGGTGCAATGTTTCAATCACCCCTTGGTATTCAAGTTGATCTAAGATCTCCCTGACCTGTTTTTTAGCTTCTTGCTTTATTGGGTACTGCCTTTGTGCAGTAGGTTCATTTTTAGATGTATTTTATGGTGAGGTGAGTCCTCATCCCATCCTACATGATTTTTGTATAATGCTGGGGCCTGGGCATCTGCCCATTTCCTGGCATAAGTATATTTTAGGTGAATTGGAATATGGTTGGAGAAGGCTGGCATAATAATGTCCTCACCATGTGGGCACTCCCTGACAAATTGTGGTGGCCAGTCTTTTTCTGCTAGAAGTATATCATAACCCCTTGAAAGTTTTTCCCAAAAGAGTGTTTTCACCTTTCTTGGTATGTCTCCCTCCATTCGGAGTGTTATTTCATATAACGTTTGTGGAGTACTAACCCTGGTGTCTACAGTCTCTACTGTGATGTACTCATTCAAGTCCACTATCTCCAGAAGTTCCTTCAGGTTCTGGCGAGCTATTGTGACTTCTGCCGCACTGTCCAGCATTGTCTGAGCCCATTCTCCGTTCTTGAGTTGTGTTCTCAGTATCCTCGGCACGTCTGATCTTCAGACCTGCTACCTTCTTTTTTGTAAATTGAGGTTTTGATTTATTTTTCTGAACGTGTTTGTCGTCTTTCGATTTCACGCGTTCTTCTCTATGTTCTGAACGTCCTCTTCTTTCCGATGTCTGTGACGATATCGGAAAGGTACGAGAGGAACGTGTATCAGTATCTTGATACCTGTCAGGCTTTCTTAAATTATCCCTATTCCTGAGGTTATACCTCCTTTCAGAGGGCTCCTTTTGAGGAGACCTACCTCGGGATTGAGAACGTTTCTCGTTTGAATTTTGTTTATTAGTTTCCCACTTTTTTTTAGAAGATGTAGGAGTTTGTTTAATAGAGTCCTTCTCAGGACTTTCAGATAGTTTTGGCTTCAATGGTCTTCCACCCAATCTATCTCTGCCTAATTCTGCATAAGATTGTTTTATTATTCTGGGTAGTTCGGTTTGATGTTCTGTAACATCAAATTCCCTTAAGCGTTGGTGGATCGCCACTGATGCTGCCTCCCCTTTAATATTAGATAATATTATTGTTGAGACCTGGTCGAAGTTTTTCAGTAATTTCACACCTAAATTCAAAGCAGGCTCTGCCCCGTATTCGTTTTGAATTTGTTTCAGGACATCTGGTATTACTGCAATTGATGGAACACCATGTGTTTTAGTATAGATGGCAGCAAAGACTGAGCCCCAAGTGGTGCAGTCTTCCAGTTGTGGTGTGATCCCCATTGGTAAACAGATTGTTAGGATTCTGTGTTTCTCATAAGGGCCAGTATTAGGAAATACTGCTTCGATTTGAGTAATTTTTTGAGCTATCCAGAATGGAATTTGCTCACGTTTTGTGGGCATTTTACCCATGACTGCGTATAAAGTCTGTGGTGTAATTTTTAGTGTATTCCCCTGTGGAGGGGTTTGATTTGGAATGGTCAATGGTGGTTGGACTGTGAAAGTCCGCATGACATATTGGACCAATTGTCTGTAAATTTTTATTAACTCTGTAAGTTGAGTAAGTAATTCCTCGTCTGACATCTCTATCAATGTCAGGATGAGGTGTGTAGCCGGCTAGAATCGACCATGTTGCTCCTGGTCTACCTAGTGGACCGAGCCTGGTAATGTTTTTGTGATGTTTTAGGGCGCCTTTAAACCAGAGCTGATGCTCCTGGTATGTTAGTGGAATTTCAATATCCTCGAAAGGAATATATTCCTCTGGTGGTTCATCTTCTTTGTAGAAGTGAAACAGTTTTGTTACTGGATTTGATTCAGGGAATACTATCCATGAATAGAATACCTCTGTCTGAAAAGATTTGTGTGCCTCTATCACGAAAACTGCTCTACCGCCTCTTGGTGGTATGCCGTGTTTTATAAGTTTTAGAGTGATGGCTCTTCTTAAGTTTGGATGGATGTCTATAACGCCCTCCTCGGTTTCATTTAAACCTGTAAAGTTAAAAGCTGTTACAACTGGGTCAGCCGCATCTACACCGTTCTCGATGTCATTGTCCCTGCGTGTGGACATTTGTTTTTTGAAAAGTGTAGAACAAGTTTCAAGGAAACAAAAGATAAGGTGCACAATATTTTGGAACACTGTATCCTTCAACGTTGAACAAGCCAAGCAACTAATATATAGGGTTTTTTGTCCTATTAGTTTTGGCAGATATTTAACCCTACCCACTCCAGACGTCTTATGGAGTATGTGAGTAGGGGTCTCTGAGTAAAGCACGACTGAGTTACTCAGTATCTAGCGTTAAATTACTGCCTTACCAAATGTTTGGGCGCCATGTAGTGTAGTTCCTATTTCCCTAATAGGCTCTGCGCATTGGAATAATATACCCTATAGGCTTGACATAGGACTGAGGTCGGTATGTCCCTATCGAGTATATTAAACTTGATTACTTTGTGCCAGCTTGCTCAGAGGCCACTAGAAACTCCTTGAGAACAAGAAGGGAGTAGTTTCTGGCAACCGCATAAACATGACTACTTTGTTTCCCTTTAGAATCGGAACACGTCTCAGAATCGTGGAAACAATAGATAACAGTTTCACTCAGCTAATCGTGCATGCTTAGTTTCCACAGAGTTACACAGAAAGGAAAAGACAGGCGTTTCAATAAAAAGGTTTTATTGAACAGTCTTGTTTCTCGTGTAAGAGATATGTGCTGTTATGATCACAAGACAGTATGCAAGATAAATAATGTACAGCGTAAGCAGTAGAAATAAATAATACTGCGCTAGCATTATCTTTTAGCATATATTCACGTACATAAATAACATGAGCTAAAAATGCGAGTACTCATACGAGATGCGTCTCTAAGCTAGTTCTACCCCAATGTACCTAAACTAGTCTAGGTGTAGGGAAAGGTAAGAAGTAGGTGGAGTATTCTCTAGTATGGTATACTAAGATTATGTTAAGTCTAGTATGCCAAGAGTCCCTCTAGGTTCTAGTCCGCTCCATACCTTGAGAATGAGAGAGGTGGGAATCTCTTTCCGGATCTGGAACTCTAACACCCCGCGAAGGGAGTCAGAAAACTGGAAGCTGGATTCTTCTGCGAGCAGGAATGACTGCGTCTTCTCAGTGTGTCAGGCCGGGATACGGGCTCCTCTGAAGTTGAGGTCTCCTCCTAACTTGCTTGGGCAAGGGAAGGTATATTTATACCTGGTAGGCGCCTTGGAATGTTAGCATTGACGTGAAGTCGGACAGAGGAAGACGTCAGGAATGAACCCTTAAGGTATAGCGGTTCATACATAGTAGATGAGTTCTTGGAGAAATCAATAATCCTGTGCTAGGGGAACTCCCAAGAGCTTAAGGGTCTGGTTTCTAAGAACTCGTTGTGACGTTAGGGTGGACGGATGTCGGTGACCATGCCTGTATTTGGAGTGCACGGCTAATGCCTAAATAAGGACTGGGATTCTATGCCTATATAAGGGCAATGCGAATTGTGCCTAAATAAGGACATGTTTCAGGAAAACCTATATACGAACAACTAAAGCGGAATACAACAGTAAGTAGAAATCAAGCAAAAGCAAAATGGGTAAAGATTACTATAGTGATATATTTCAGTGGTATTGAACTTGTTAACATGACATTTGGAGACATTAAATACATGTACTTGAATTAAGCAGCTAATTAGATGTCCTGGGATGTTGCATTTTGGATTAAGGAATGAACATGACACCTCCCAAACATTCAAGTCTACACAGTGAAGAGGTAAAGTGTATTTCACTATTCAAAGGCATAGTTGTGTACATAACAGGCGTTCACACAACTTGGTTGTATATTTAGCATTAGTCATCATGTGGTCAGTGCAGAGTCAATGTGTCACCTGGCACTTACAATCAGCTGGATTACCATCATGCCGTACAAATATTTGGCCTACACATTTGGTATGGTGTCACTCATGCCATCAATAGTTTCAGTTGAGGAGACCAGAACAACATAGAGTTAAGTAGGCAGAAATGTCTGAGTTGAGCATTGTATGTAGATTTCTCAGGCCTTAGAATTGTACATCAGTTGTAAGATGCCAGACACATGAGACTAGGCACAATCACAATTTCATCTTGTTTTGAGTTACAGAAACAGGGCCTCATAGTAGTTGTAGTCATTTCAATCTCTACTTGCCAACACTTACAAAATGGTTAGTGTAACATACCTGTTGCCAAATTGCAGTTGGGATGGACCATATGCTCCCCCAGATATTCCTGTCAAGCCCTCATGATGTAGGATGGCCAAGGCCTTCTTCTCCCAGGAAAACAGTTATATTGGGGCACTGGGAGGTCCACTGCCAGTCCTCTGGGCCTCCTGGTGTTGCTTGAAGGCCAGGCAACGCACCTTTCCCCTCAGGTCATTCCATCTCTTCCTAATTTCCTACTGTGTGTACAGGGTGGTACCTACAGCATTCACTTTGTTGACTATGCTGGACCACATTTCCCTCTTCTTACTGTGGCTCTAGTCTTAAGCTTTCATCCACCATGACTGACAAGTCAGCCTCTGAAAAATATGGATTTGTTTGGCCTGACATAACTAGAAATTAAAGTAAGTGACAATGAAAAAATAAACAAATACACCAAGGTATGTAAGAAAAATGTGCAACAAAAAGGTATGGAGAGTGGCAAAAGGGATGGGGAAAAAAGGGCTGCCTTAACTGACCAAGATTGCTGCTCTGACTTGCTGTGCTGCAGTGGAGTGGCAAAGGTTCATGGTCTGAAATGGGGTGTGTTTTAGAGTGTGATTTAAAGGTGTATGCACTTGGCCAATAGGCATTAGGTGTGTTGTATTCATATCAATCCAATGGACACTGTTGTGGTGCTTTGATGAGACTGCTGCGGGCTACCGCTGTCGGGGAATTGCTGCAAGAGGACTGCCAGTACATCTGTGTTTTTGTAATTGGCTCAGCGGGAACCCGCGGCCCTGATGATAACTGAGGACGTATCGCAAACATTGCAGTCCACTGCTGCACAGACACCACACACCATCGACGAGGTAGGCGGTTCAGGGTGCATGCATGTTAATAGGGCAGGCGGAAGAGAAGACCACTGGCTTGGCAGTCTTCTTAGAAATGCCACCACAGCAGTATGGCGGATAGACCACCAAACTTGTAATCGGCCCCTTAGTGTCAAACACTTCTTAAAAAATTGTTTATGTTGGAGTGTGATTATTTAATTTTATAATTTTAGTTTGAAATCCATTATTTTTATTTAATGTAGTAGAAATAGTTTGTGCTGTTTAATTTGTTTTGCTGGAGTTCATGTAGAAATATAATAAAATAATAGTTGTAGGTAAGCAAAATTATGAATAATTACATTTATCAAATAAAGAATGTAACACATTTTTCTCATTTCATTTATATTTTCAAAGTTTATTTAATGTATCATTTTACATTTTTAAACATATATATTTCAACTTAAAAAAAAAACATTTACATAAAGTTAGGTAAATATAAAAAAGTCCATGATTATTTATTAATTAAAAATGTATTTCAGTACTATTGTATGTTGTATATTTTCCAATTTTAATTTCCATTTTTAACAATTTTTAACATTGTTTTAACATGTTTTTCAGTATATATTCACTAATTGTATATTCTTTATACTATTATTTAATACATACTTTACAATTTTTCAAAAAATTTTAACATGTTTTTACATGTTTTACATGTTTAATAACCTTTTCCATTTTTTCATACATTTATTCAAGATTTTTACATTTCCCATTCATTTCTATAGGGAGATAGTATTTTTTAGTTTTATTTAGCAGCCATTTCTTTTTACTACCTTCTCTTTTGTAATATTTTGGTGTTATTTTTAGTCTATTTTTCTGAAGACAAGCACTGCAAGGTGCTGCTGTCTTTAGACTTTCCTGTATACTATGGAAGCTCTAAAAACATTTGGGTTTTCTGACGAAGGCTTTTCAGCTCTCATTGGCCAGATAGTTGGACCTGTCATACAGACAAATACCCCTATCAATGAGGGGAGCGAATGGTCCAAACTTCTGAATATGAAGAAGAAAGCGAAAAGGATGGAATCCCATGCTCATTTTATGTTGGACTACTTACGAGCGGGGGTTATACCATCAGGACTAAGGGTGAGGAATGTCCCGGCCCTCTTTACAAAGGTACGTAAATTTCTGGAGCGGTGGTCCCAGATTGCGAACCGCTGCTCCAGAGATTGGATGATCCTCATTGTCGAAACTGTTAGAGAGATGATAGTGATATTGAGTCAGGAAATTGCAGAATTAGAGGACAAAATGAAAGCTAGTACTGCTTTAGAAGAGGCAAAAAATAAATTATCCAGCATTGTCAGAAAGATGCAAGACTTTGATGAATACCTTGTAAAGAAAAAAACAGATAAAATAAAAAAAGACATAAGGTGGTTTACACAAGACAAAGCTTATCCCTACCTGCAAAGTAACTTCTACCAAGAGGGGCAACGTGAAGGAGGCCAATATAACCACCAGTATCCTAAAAAGAACAAAACACTCACTTTTTCGGATACATACTCATCTGATTCAGATGTTGACGGCCTAGTATCTAATGAAGAAGCGATGTACAATCCCAGAAACCAGAGAGGCTTACAATCAGATCAGTATTACCATCAAGTACAGTCTCCTTTTTTACAGAGGGGAAGAGCCAGAGGCCGCAACAGATACCAAAGACACGAGAGGAATCATTATCAGCAGTTAGAGCCACCACATCCGCAAATGTACATGAGGACAAGAAATCAACAATATTGGAAGACAAGTATATGTGACAGTACCAAAGATAAAATTCAGTTTTTCAATCTCTCAAGATATAACCCTACAGAAGAGGAAATAAGCCTCCTTAGTAAAGGACTGTCATTTGTCCCAAGTACACAGAATAACTTGTTTAACTTATATTCAGATGTACATGCATTTTTCCGAAAAGTAAGATTAAAGAAGTTCTTCATGTAGAATACTTTGACTGAACAAGATATGAACCTCTCTGGATGTAAACCTCCATCGACATTTACACCGACCTTGGAAATGATTGGCCCAGAAGTCGCTATCTTTGAAAAATCAGTCAATAAAGACTTGCAAAAAATCACTAAATTTATCCCTAAAGTGGCACCCAACTTGTCCACTAATGAAAGGTCTGCACTGAAAAGATTGCAAGATAATGCTAGTATCACTATAAAGCCGTGCGACAAAGCCTGCTGCATAGTACTTATGGACACTGAGCAGTATACTGCTAAAATTAATTCTATGCTAGAGGTACCAGAACACTATATAAAAGTCAATAGGACAGTTCTGGAAAAACTGAAGACACAGCTAGCAACTGTCACATCCAGAGCCTTACTGGAGGGAGATATCTGTTAAAAAGAATGTGACTTTCTTAACAAAACCAATGCTGTGACACTTGCCATATATGGAGTCCCCAAGACACATAAGGATATACAGGATCCCCCACTACGGTCAATTGTATCATCAATTAATTCTTACACAGAGCCACTTTCCAAATATGTGGATGCCTTTCTTTGCTCACTAACCACTCGGTACGTATCCTATATTAGAGATACTGGGCATATGATTGCAGAAATAGAACATATGCCATTCAATAAAGACCGTCAATTTCTGGTTACCCTCGACATAGAGGCATTATATACCAACATTCCCCAGGACCTAGCCATAGAGTCTGTGGCAGCTCTTTTGGGTAGATCTCCTGGGGACAGACCGGATGGATTCATCTTGGAATGCCTGGGTATTGTCCTTCATAACAACTACTTTGAATTTCAAGACATGCTCTACCAACAAGTCAAGGGGACCAGCATGGGGGCTTCTTGTGCCCCCAGTGTGGCTAACATCTACACGGGGGAATATGAGCACAAACACATTTTTAACGAAGTGGCGCCATTTTATGAAAATATTGAATGTTGGCGGAGATTCATAGATGACATCTTCGTCTGGATAGGCGATGAAATAGATCTCTTGGACTTTATCACTTGGCTTAATTTAAGTGATGCTAATCTTAAATTTACAGCCAAATACTCTAAAGAGAAAGTAGAATTTCTTGACATATGGATCTCGGGTACCGAGGACACTATAAAAGTGAGCCTATACAGAAAGCCGACTGCGAAGAACACCATCTTGGAACACAGCAGCTTTCATCCATCTTCTCAAAAGGACTCCATTCCCTTTGGAGAATTTTTACGAATTCGGCGCAATTGTACCAACAACAAAGACTTTATGGAGCATGCGGAACGACTACAAACACGACTACTATCTAGAGGCTACCCCAAACGCCTAGTGAGACAATCTTTAAAAAGGGCTAAATATTACAACAGGGACGCTCTCATTTCTGGCCAAAGGAAACAACAACAAGATGAATTAGTGTGTCTAGTAAATCATTCCAATATAAACCATAAAATAAAGCAAATTTTAGATACAAATTGGAAGATTCTCAATGTGAACGAAGAAGAGGAGGCACTGCAGAAACCTACTGTGGCCTACAGGAGGAACCCTAATTTGAAAGCTAAGCTAGTACACAGTAGATCACATACAAAGGGGACCCCTAGACAGACAACAATAGATGGACTGCCACGTGTGAAAGGGAATTTCAGATGCGGAAACTGTCATGCATGTGACTCTGCCATGACGGTACAACAATGGTGTTATGGGGCAAATCAAGAGAATTGAGAGAAATGACTAATTGTAGATCCTCAAACATTATCTACCTGATCCTCTGCCCTTGTGGCTTAGGATATATAGGAGAGACATGTAGAGAGTTCCGGACCCGTTTTTCAGAACATAAATCGGCCATTAGAACACACAAATTACAGGCACCGATGGTCAGACACGGTTGTGAACATAACCACAAGGAAAATAGGTTAAAATGGCTAATCCTAGAACGCATTAAACTCAGACCAGGAACTGATGCAGAGAAAATCAGAAAGAAAAGAGAACTATTGGATTTTTATTCTGGACACTGTACGCAAAGGATTAAATGAAGAGATATCATGGATAGTTACATGAAGGGAACCATCTGTAAATTGGTATCGATTCATACTTGGTATAGGAGGTTTTTCCCCATTTTTGCCAAAGCAACTAATGGGACTGTAGACTTAACATAGTATTGAAGATCAGGTATTCTATTACCATGAATCCTTGCAAACGGGACTACAACCACTCAAAGATGGCGTCCTAGGTCAGTTAGACGCATGACGTCATCATGTGAGCTAGTGTGTATTTGTTCTACAACCAGACCGGCATCGACATACAATTCACTTTGCAGGTTCTGTGTTTCTTTTCTATTGAAGGTCATTTCTCACTGTTTCCACGGCATTGAGGATGTGGCATACAGTACCCGTTTATGCTTGCATACCTTTTCAATATGGCAACTACGCAGTATCGGTATCACGCTAGCTAGCGTGCATACCTGTTGGAATTAGTATAACACAGTTGCCTGCTCGGCGGCACTGACTCAGACTCTATTTCGGAGGTTTAGTTTTACCAACCTCGTAACATTAATGAATGTGACCTTTAGATTTTTGTCATGGGACTGACGCTTGGTACATGGTACCTTTTCATTTGTGCTATTTAGTTTTAAACCACTAAAAGATGGCGACCTCTCAATTTGATGCATCACGTCACCATGCTAGTTTGCGTGCACACGTGTTGGAATTACAACATAAATCTGCCTGCCTGTACGAGCTCAGCGTTTGGAGCCCAACCGAAGAATTATGTTGGACCGGACCGAAGTGGAATGATCCAAGGAAGTTAAGGGATCCTTAAGAGAGAACCTCGGTAAGATAAGTGAGCGAGTAACCGGCTAGATAATATTCGGCATTTTTAGTGAAAGCCTACTCTGTTGATTTACATCTTATTGCAGTGTAGACTGTAGCACTGGCGAGAAATCCATGTGGATACTAAGAGCATAGCGGCAGTGAGCCTTTTAAAAACACGCCTATGGCAGGCACCATTAGGACAGACGTGCTTGCCTCTTTGCGCTTGCACCCTCCAACTACCACTACTAGTATTGACTATGGTATAACTGGTAATTTAAGCGGACCCTAATTCCTCCGAAACAATTGAAGCACAGGCGGCGAATCTCTGTAGATACTGGGACTATCGCGGCAGAGAGTCTCCTTACTACACACGCAGGGCAGATAGATGTAGAATAGAAGCGTTTGTACCGTATCTAGCAGGGACAGTAGGTCATTTGCGCTAATAGCAATTTGGCTACACATCAGTAAGAGTCACTTAGGGGCCGTTATATTTTTTATTTTCAGAATTACAGAAGCTAAAATGTGCTCCTCTGAGAGCTTGCTGACACAAATAATTTGAGAGCACGCTCCAGTAAACAAATCAGGCGGAGTCATACCCAATAGGAGGTAAGATCAGTTAATGATATGGCCCACTCTGCTTCATGTTTGGCCATTCATCACACTAATCATTTAGTTCACTTACTTTTCATTGTCTTTCAGAGTGGAACTTGTCCCTCGTGTTTTGAATAGCCGCATTGGTCTCAAATCAGTTGGGACCACATACGTAGAAGGAAGAAATATCTTTCACTGTACTAGTCTGTATAAAGGTGCATTATAGACTTTGTTCATCCGTTTTTTTTTTCCTTTCTTTTCTTCACCCTTTTGCCTTTTGGAGTGGGCCATATGCCTCCCATTCCATTTCATTAATAGGGCCTTTTGGCATCTTTTCTTATTTAGTTGGGAACATTTGGAAGCATTCTTCTGAGCTTTTCTTTGAAAACTTCACCCATAATTCGGTGTACTTCTGTCATGTGAACGACGGATGCTGACATCATGGGTTTGCATGATCGTGAGCTGGGTCTTTACAAAAATGCGTTTTGTTTTTTTTACTTAGTCTTTAGCAGGCATCACAACACTATCAGATGTGGTAATGATAATTTCTTGTCAATACCTTCTAGAGAACCCCTATCCACCTCTGAGATTTCCACGCAAATTAAAAGGTCCTGATGAAGGTGGTGATAATTTCAATCCACCGAAACGTGCATTGACCGACTATAGGGGAAGCCTACATATGACAACACACCAGTGGATAACTTTTAGATTAAATATTACCACATAATTGACGATTGAGTGTATGTCATTCTAAATAATAGGAGTCCCTACGATAATGTATTATTTTCTGTGTATGAATGTGTTGCGTGTATGAGATGGTTATGGCTGGTTAGTATGACTGATGGATGGTTGTGAGTGGGGTCAAAGGTAATGCATTTTATGAGCTTATTTATTGCAATGTAATTGTCATTTTGTTTTTGTTTGTCTGTCGTTTACGATATATTGTTTTCTGTGCATTAGTAGCAAGGAATTATTGTATAATGTTTGTCCAAATTTAATTGATATGAACCAAAAAAAGTTATTTATACATATAAAAATTACCATAAAAATATTTTGTACACCTAAAAAAATAAAACATATATATATTTTTCGAATAAGTAGTTTGTCTGAGCGTTGTGTTGTGCACCTGCTTCTAGTATGAGCCTATTGGAGGCCATCCAGTAAAGAAATATAGGTCAGACGAGTGTTTCTTTATGATAGCTGCTTTTTGTTGGAACCAATAAGTCTTTTAAAAAAGATTTTGTAAGGTTATGAGTGTAGGCAGAAGCTCTACAAGTTAGTTATAATGTTGTTTGTGGCTTTTTGGTATATTTAGATGTATTAAAAGGAGTTTCCACTAGTTTGTAGTTTGGGTTTTAATAAACTCTTTTAGAAGTGTATCATTATGTTATGTTAAGTTGTGTTATATTACTTATATTTTGATGGTTAAGTGTGATGTATATGTATTTTTGGAAATGTAATGTGTTTTGCGGGTGAGTTTTCTAATTTACTTTACAGGTTTCTGTCTCTGAACGTATCCTATGGGCAATGGGTGTTTTTTTTGTGTTTTTTTTTTAAAGGAAATCATTTTTGGTTTATAATAAACCAATGCTTTTTACTTTTATTTACTTTTTTGGATTCCCTGCAGCGTTTTCTTTTTAAACACTTTTTTAATTTTTTTATGGTTCCTAGATATTTTGGATTGCTTTGAGAGATCTCTTTTGGATTTATTTTATTTCTGCATTTTTTGGGGGCTTTTTGGACACTATTTTTCTCATTTATTATGGAGTACTAGGTTTTGACTGTGTGGATGCAGAGGAACATTTGCTGCTACAGAGCAGTAGGTTTTATTTATTTTTATTTCTCTTAGGTGGGAAATTTAATATTTTGTTTGTGTAAATATTATGTGATTGGTATTTGAAAGTGTATGATTTATGTATTGTAATTAATTTGTGATGGATTGAGTTTTTTTTAATTTTCTTGGTTTCGCCGGTTACATTTTTTATTTAAATAATTTATAGATTATTTTATTATCTCAGTCTTCATTAACATTGGAATTGTATTCAATTGTTTGAGCAATGTAATAAAATGTATGTAATATCCAATAAACAAATGAGTTGGTATGTTGGTTTAGATTTTGTGATGATTTTTTAGGACTTTGTTAGGTTACTATTTAGTTTATAATATGCTCTTGGCTATCATTTCTAAGTAATGTACTCCTTTGTAATTTATGAAGTTTGACTTTAAATTGTAGCATATTGCACATTCTTTTAATTTGTTTGCTAAGTTTGGGGGCAATTTGACTAACCGATTGCTCCATTCTTAGTTGTTGGTAGCTTTGCTCTTTTTGTAATGCTTCTATAAATTTATAGAGCGTAGGTTGGGTTCTGCCTAGTGTGGATTGGAAGGCATTTTGCCATCCTTCCACTGCGTTTTGTTTTGGCGTCCTGTGCCAAGGTGCTGTCATAGACATTCCGCCACGGATTTGGAATTTAGGTTGCCGTTTGTGTCTGGAGCGATGCAGTCTGCCAACCCAAGTGTCTTTGAAATAATCTATTAGGGGGCTTAGTTTGTCTTCATTTTGTTTACAGAAAGTGCTTTCTATCAGTAAATTGTAGTGGTTGGCCACCTCTGTGACAGGGACATAGGCTAGTGCTATCTTGTTTTTTAATTTCAAATGCAAATTTACTGTTTTTAGAATAATCTACACGTAGTGCAGATTGTTGGAGATGTCTCCATGTGCTTTGATTGCAAAGATAGTAACATCCTTGTATGGCTGTGTGGGGGTACATTTTTGAAAGGCCTGAATCATGGCTTGCTCTATGATTATTTTTGGGGGGTAGTAGTTATTTGCTTTATGTTTAATGTGGTTTAAGAGATCATAGTAAGTGCCACTTTGTTTATTTGGTAGTAGGGCATATATTAAAGGGATATTTCAGCTTTGATATTCACCATGTATGGTGTATATATGAGTGAATGATCTTGGACACATTTTGAATGTCCCATCCATCATTCACATTGGCTAATTTTTAGTAAGTTCTGTGCTTTAGAGAATATTAGAACCCGTTTCTCATTATTTCAGCTGTCATGTAAAAGGGAAGTTTCCTCATTATGTGTCATTGTTAAATGTTCAGGTATGTGTACATCTTGGAATCATCTTGGGGCAGGAGGAGTATCGCTGGTGGATTTTTTAGTTTGTGCAATTATATGTTTTAAAGTAGGTATAGGTGGTAGTTGGCCCGTTATGTGTTCAGGTACTTTAGGCAGTATAACTTTAAGGATTTGGGTTGTGAGTTCTTGGGAGCTAGTGCTTGCCTCTCTAATATCCTGCAGTATCTCCCTTACTTCTATTTAAGTCACATTTGGGGGTGGATGTGCTCTCTTACATGAATTACAACATCATCTTTTCTAGTTGCCCTCCCATAGCATGCATTAGAATAATATTTGGTACATTTCCAAATTATATATTCTCATGATGCACTTTCTTGGCTGTAGGTGGAGCCCATGTGATTAAGTAATTGCTTTTCTTTCTGAGAAGCTATGTACTTTGCTGCCTCTGTCATTGTAACTGGATGTAGTGTAATAGTATGAATATAAACTATATTTTAAAGCTTGTACATTTATTATTAAATGTAAAATTATGCAAATACTTCTATTTAGTACATTTACATGTATGTTCTGTTTAGATGTTTCACAGGGTATTGCAGCTTTTCCGTTGGGGGTGTTCTAATGTGGAGCAGGTTGTTTATTTTCTGTTGGAAGAAAACAAGTCAGTTTCATTTTAAATGTTCATTTGTTGGCAGTTTGTAGCGGTTGAGGTTTATTTTTACTCACTATTTGGGTGAGTTTATAGTTTTTTTAATAATTGATGTATACGTACTTTCTTGTATATTTTTGCTAGTTTGTGGTAGTTTTTAGCTGGCAGGCTATTGCTTTTTCAAGTTGTAGTTTTGTATTTTAGGAAGTCTATTTAAAGATATAGAAGTTTGAGAGAGGTTTATTATTTGTTATACATTTTTAAGTTTATTAACAAGTATGTTTTATTTTAATTATGAGTTTTACTTACTTGGTTAGGTAGTTGTTGAGATGTATATATTTCCCTTTTAATTGTCTGGTGAGAGAATACGGCAGAGTTTCCTCGTCTTGCAGCTTTTGTCATTTTTGAAGTATTTACTTGTTTAAATTAGTGTGTCTTTTATATTGTTTATCTGATTGTTTTGGTTGAAGTTGTTTATACATTTATTTTATTGGTTGGTTTAGTCTTAGTTTAAAAATATTTTTAACAGGTACATCCTTCTTTGGTAAACTTTAATTTAGGTTTTATTTTTAATGTATGATATATAGTTTTGAATATACATATATATATATATATATATATATATATATATATATATATCGCCACATTCCGCCTCAACGTTCCTCACAACGGGAACAAACGGAAGACGAACCCAGGTTTGGTATATATATATATATATATATATATATATATATATATATATATATATATATATATATGATCATTTAGGTTGTTGTGCAAATGTTTGTAGTTAATGGTAACAGTTTTTGGGTTGGATTATGATTTTAGGTATATAATTTATCGGTATGAATGGTAAAGATTTTCTTGATGTAACATATTTATATTTAATTTAAAAAAGTGTATAAAATGTTTTAGGTTTATTTCCAGTAATTGTTTTATGTAAAAAGTGATTATTTTATATTTATTATTAGCTATTTAATTATTTTGGTGATAATGTAGTTGATATTGTGTGAATCGATATTTGACATTTTACATGTTTATTTAAAGGTAGCAATATTTTTATTTCCAATATTTCTGTTTTCGATATAGGTAACACAGAATATTTTAACAACGATATTTGTGGTTTTTCTAGCTATATGGAAAGTTGATATTTTTGTTATCCATATTTAATTTCAATATTTTTGTGTTTCGATATTGTATGTATTGAAATTATGCCAGTGATCCGTAGCAAAAGCTCAGAAAATTATTCAAAGCACCTGCCATTTTTTAAGTCTACTTCCATTTGAAGATCCGAACTTTCAGAAATATTTTTTATGTTAAGTGTTATTTGTGTTCAGTTAGCCACACAAACAGGCACAGCAATATATGCTGACCATTTACCAGCACAACTTGATATAACACTACTCCAAAGAAAAAACTAAGCAAGTAATGCACTCCCTTTCAAAATTCTCGGGAGTCGCCAGTGCCAACTCACAAGATTAAATTAGCCAAGTCTGTATGTGTAGGAAAAGTAGAATTCTCCACAATCTGTGGGTTGGCTAGTGTTAATAATAATAGGCTGATTGTGCAAAGATGCTCAATGCTTATCCATTTGTATGAGTGATTCTAGCCCAATCTAAAGATTGGTCAGAAGATTTTACTGATAGCTGAGATAAGGCAATTTGGTATAGCACATGGGAAATATTATGTGGAGTTATGAAGAGAGCATGCTGGGGGATGCGATTTCTGATCAAGTTATTACATGAACTGCCTTATTTTCTGTTGTTTGAAATTCTACCTTGTAGGTATTATTCAGCCACATCACCCTTAAATAGACAATAATATATGTTTTGCCAGTGCATGTCCTTGCATAATGCCATAACGTGAAAGCCCTCATGCATTCTTGGCTATTAATAGCACCTTGCTCTTAGTATCAATAGCCCCAGCCATTAAGGACACTCAGTGGCCCCTGCCATTAAGTAGTATTAAAGTGACCATCCTGCAGAGTATTGTTGTGGCCCAACTGAGAATGAATTGACCAAGAGTGTAATGAGCATTATTGGTTCTCTGCAGTAATAAACACCAATGGCCTCAGGCAATGACCACACGCAGCATCCCAGAGCATCGATGTACATCAGCTTCATCAGGCAGTAATGAGACGCTATTGCCATGGACATTATTGAGTATCAATGTAGCAAGCTTTTAAGGAGCATCTATATTTGCTCCAAGTAGTAATGAAAATCCATGCCACGAGGAAATAAGAATGATCTGCCCCAGACAGTAATAAAGCTCAACATTTCAAGGCATTAATGACCATCAATTGCCCCATGCAGTAATAAATATCAGCGGTGCCCAAAGATAACAATTATTGGCTGCTTTAATGAGCTTCAGTGGCCCCAGCCCTCGTTCAGTTAATACACTTAATCAGTGATGGCCATCAATGGCCACTTGCAGTATTGAGCATCAATAGCATCAAGCAGCAATTACACATTAGTCAGCTTTAATGCCCCCCATTAGTAATTAACATTAACAGCCCTAGGCAGTAGTGCTCATTGTATTCATCCACTACTAAACATCAATGGCTCTATGCAGTACTGAGCTTAAATGGCCTAGCACTACATCTTGCACACTCTGGCTTGTCATCACGCATAGAATTTGATGAAAACAAAGGCCAGAGTATGCCATTGCGCTTCTATGGAGTAGAGAACTCACGGCAGAGCAAGCTTCAATTTAATTCTGAAGATGCAGTTGTCAAATGCAAAAAAAATATGAATGCAGGCAAATATAATTATTGAAAGATTTGGTTTGGTGTGCAGGAATGGAAGCATGTTCGTGACGCTCCTTTGCGTTGAGAGGATTATGAAATACACACGTTTTGTCGATTGAATACATTCGAGTAAATTAATCACTTCAGGAATATGTGAAGAGATTAGTTTAACGAAAGTAACATTTTCCCAAAACAGCCTTGTCTTTCACAAATATCTATGCATGGTTTAAATTGTTTTATTTTTTTTATTACGGCAATTCTGCTTCTGGAGAATCACTTTAATAAATGCTTGCTTATTTCACGAGACAAGAAGCGTGACGTTGCAGGGTTCATACTTAGAGAGGCTGGCGCTGTTTTTCTTAACGGACAATCGCAGGCGACTAAAAGCAAACCAACAATTGTTCTGCACAACGCTCATAAACAGCCATATTCCCTTTATAATCCTTGTGGCAATTCAGAAAACTGATTAAAAGTGATACTTTTACGAAACATAAATACGAGGACGCAACTTCAGCGACTGAAAAAGACCCTTCTGACTAATTTATAGCTGCTTGGCACAAGGCCTATACAGAGCTGTCAAGTTTCCGGCAAACTACGTGCATTTCTTAACTGAACGGGCGGGTTTTCATGAGTTTCAAATACGGCTAATGCATTTATCGCCTGTGGCATCTATATATTTTTTTTAAAGATCACTGCATCCACCTCCCCTTCCAATTTCTTTCCATTTGTAATACTATAAAGTGACAACCAGTGATTATAGGGGCCTCGGAAATGCCAAGAAGGTTTCAGCATTAAGACACACATACTCGGTCCCTCCCAGCTCCCTCCCCGCATGGCGTACGCATGCACTTTCTTCACCGCCAGGCTCACAAAATTAGCATCCCTTACCCCACTGTCTTTCCTAGACCATTCTTCAGGTTTCAGCACAGAGCCTTTGTAAGCCATGGGACATGCACAGCCTCCCAGCTTGACTCCAGATGCAGCGCGCTCACAATGGAAACAGTGTGCCATAAATCAAACGCTGCGGCACATAATGTCACGTGACCCGTGGCAGATGCGTTTTTGGATGCTGTGGGGTAGGCCTTATAATAGAAAATGTCTCCAGCCCTTAGCAGGCTGCGGCTTCTCGGCCCACACAACTGTGGGTTGGTTACTTCTAGATGTTAAACCCACCAACTGAACTCAACACGTAAGCAAAGTAGGATTCAAGGTTTATTATAGCATTGGAGAATGGGCTGCGTCATCCTCTTTTCCTCCTCTGTAGAGGTCTGTTCATCTGTTCAATCACTAGGCACCACCCTGCACTGCAAGAGATGTTCTTCACTCAGAGCTCTCGCTTTCATTGTTATGACATCAGCTGCCCGTTAATGGTGCTCTTCTCCCCACTACAAGACAGAAGTAGGCTGATCGAATACTGAGGTGGCACTAAATATAGTGGACACATTATCAAAGGAAAACATATCCAAATGTGAGTAAATATAGATTTGTATAGATTTGGTTTTGTATGCCCAACTACACAAATATTGGCCTTAATATTATATATATATATATATATATATATATATATATATATTCACTGAAAAAACCATAGGTTTTAGGGACAGTTATAGTTAGTTGGACATTGCACTCGTACAAAACCCGTGAAATTCCCCTGTTATAGTTAGTTCAGCTAACTATAACTCGCGCCCACGCAATGCACTGCTGATGACGTCACATATTACATCACTCATGACATGGTCAGTGACATCACTGATGACATCACTGATGACATCTCAAATGACATCACTGATGACATCATCCAGTGACTGTGTTTCTGTAAAGTTTAAATATGTTTAATATATATAGGGAAAGGCGTATTGAAGAATGAGTGGGTGTATAAGTGTCTGAATGGATGATTTAGTACGTGAGTGACTGACTCTACAAGTGAGTGATTAAACGTAACTTACTGAATGCATGGGTTAGTGACTAAACTGTGTGAATGTCTGTATCCGTCTGTTTGTTGGTGTGTAAGTGGATGCATGGATTTGCGAATAGCTACATGAGTGTCTATATGGGTTATTGATTGGTTCTCTGAGTATCTGTATGGCTGCCTGACTGTTTGTGTGGGTGGGGTGTGTGTGACTCTATACATAGATGTGTGAGTGGGTGATTCACTGGGTGCATGATTTCAAGAGTGCATCTGTGATGGACTGCTTGGGTGGGTGAGTGTGTGTATGGGTGTGTTAGTGAGTGAATGTATATCTCAGTGGTACATGTGCGAGTAACTACATATGTAAAAGGCAGTATATATGTGTGTTAGAGTATTTAAATGGCTATAAGTGAGAGTGTTATTGTGAGAGTGGCTGTATGGATGCGTGTGTGCTTGTATCAGTTATTGTATAAGAGCGTAAGAATGTGCTAGTATTTGTATGAGTAAGTGAGCTGGTGTGTGTATAACTGTATAGGTGAGTAAATGGGTGTGTGATTAATTTTTTGCATGACTGACTAGGTGTGTGAGTACCTCTATGGATGAGTGGCGGTGTGTGAGTATTTATATAGGTGTATGAGTGCATATGATAGTCCTGTACTGAGTGACTGTAAGTATGAGTGACTGTACAGGTGATTGAGTGGATGTGTGTGTAGACCTAAGAATCAGTGAGTGGGTATGTAGTTTTTGGTGTTGGAGTGTCTATGGTTTTGAGAATGGCAGTCTGTAATTTAGAGTGGGTGTATCAAAAGTTATATTAGGGTGTGAGAAGATGCATGAAATTATCACATGGATGATGTCATCAGTGATGTCATTTGAGATGTCATCAGTGATGTCACTGACCATGTCATGAGTGATGTAATATGTGACGTCATCAGCAGTGCATTGCGGGCGCGAGTTATAGTTAGCTGAACTAACTATAACAGGGGAATTTCACGGGTTTTGTACGAGTGCAATGTCCAACTAACTATAACTGTCCCTAAAACCTATGGTTTTTTCAGTGAATTTCAAAGGTTTTTTAAATGCTAATTTCTAACTATAATGTGTCTGAAACCTATGGTTTTTTCAGTGAATTTCAAAGGTTTTTTAAATGCTAATTTCTAACTATAACGTGCCTGAAACCTATGGTTTTTTCAGTGAATTTCAAAGGTTTTTTAAATGCTAATTTCTAACTATAACGTGCCTGAAACCTATGGTTTTTTCAGTGAATTTCAAAGGTTTTTTAAATGCTAATTTCTAACTATAACATGCCTGAAACCTATGATTTTTTAAGTGAATTTCAAAGGTTTTTTAAATGCTAGTTTCTAACTATGCCAACAGAGGTAGGACATGTGAAGAAGGAAGAAAAAACGCACAGAAAGAAGCAAAAGATGTGCAGAAAGAACCAACAGAGGAGCAGAAAGAGGCCTTGTTGCAAAATCATCCTGTGCCCACAACTTTTTCAGACGGGTACTGGTGGTAACTGCCTCTGACTAACCAGAGCCAGTGCGCGTTTGCACAGTGGTGAAGGGAGGGGGGGCCTGAGATGACAGGTGTGCAAAGGCGCCCCGTGGCGCGTTTTAAGTTGCGGGGTTAAGTCCCCTTGAATCCTGAGGGTCCCTGGGGCCCAACTAGCCCCCCAGGTACCTACAGTTAGGACCACAGAGCTGAGTTGCAGAGAGGCGTTCCGAGGCCACGCACCTTTTTCACCTCTCTGCAACGCAACTCTGTTGTGCTTACTGAAGGTACCTGGTGGGCTAGTTGGCCCCCAGGATTCAAAGGGAATTAACTCCCCAACTTAAAACGCACCACAGGGCGTGTTTGCGCACATGTCACCTGAGGCCCCGCCCCTCCCTTCACCACTGTGCAAACGCGCCCCGTGGCGCGTTTTAAGTTGGGGGATTAGGTCACCTTGAATCCTGAGAGTCCCTGGGGCCCAACTAGCCCACCAGGTACTTCCAGTAAGCACCACAGGCCTGCGTTGCAACGCATGTAACAAATTGTGCAGTTGTCTTTAGGTAGTGAAGAGGGTCGTGCTGGGGGTAGTGTTTTAGGGTTTAGGGTAGTGCAGTGGTGTTTGTGTAGTGTAGGGGGTCATGCTGGGGGTAGATTTAGGGTTTAGGGTAGTGCAGTGGTGTTTGGGTAGTGTAGGGAGTCGTGCTGGGGGGAGTGTTTTAGGGTTTAGGGTAGTACAGTGGTGTTTGGGTAGTGTAGGGGGTCGTGCTGGGGGTTAGTGTTTTAGGGTTTTAGGGTTTAGGGTAGTGCAGTGGTGTTTGGGTAGTGTAGGGGATACTGCTGGGGGTAGTGTTTTAGGGTTTAGGGTAGTGCAATGGTGTTTGGGTAGTGTAGGGGGTACTGCTGGGGGTAGTGTTTTAGGGTTTAGGGTAGTGCAGTGGTGTTTGGGTAGCGTAGGGGGTACTGCTGGGGGTAGTGTTTTATGGTTTAGGGTAGTGCAGTGGTGTTTGGGTAGTGTAGGGGTTCGTGCTGGGGTAGTTTTTTAGGGTTTAGGGTAGTGCAGTGGTGTTTGTGTAGTGTAGGAGGTCGTGTTTTAGGGTTTAGGGTAGTGCAGTGGTCTTTGGGTAGTGTAGGGAGTCGTGCGGGGGTATTGTTTTAGAGTTTAGGGTAGTGCAGTGGTCTTTGGGTAGTGTAGGGGGTTGTGCGGGGGTAGTGTTTTAGGGATTAGGGTAGTGCATTGGTATTTGGGTAGTGTAGGGGGTCGTGCTGGGGGAGTGTTTTAGGGTTTAGGGCAGTGCAGTGGTGTTAGGGTAGTGTAGGGGTCGTGCTGGGGGGAGTGTTTTAGGGTTTAGGGTAGTGCAGTGGTGTTCGGGTAGTGTAGGGGGTCGTGCTGGGGGTGGTGTTTTAGGGTTTAGGGCAGTGCAGTGGTGTTTGGACAGTGTAGGGGGTCGTGCTGGGGGTGGTGTTTCAGGGTTTAGGGCAGTGCAGTGGTGTTCGGGCAGTGTAGGGGGTCGTGCAGGGGGTGGTGTTTCAGGGTTTAGGGCAGTGCAGTGGTGTTCGGGCAGTGTAGGGGGTCGTGCAGGGGTGGTGTTTCAGGGTTTAGGGCAGTGGTGTTCGGGCAGTGTAGGGGGTCATGCTGGGGGTGGTATTTCAGGGTTTGGGGCAGTGCAGTGGTGTTCGAGCAGTAAAGGGGGTCGTGCTGGGGGTGGTGTTTCAGGGTTTAGGGCAGTGCAGTGGTGTTCCGGCAGTGTAGGGGGTCGTGCAGGGGGTGGTGTTTCAGGGTTTAGTGCAGTGGTGTTCGGGCAGTGTAGGGGGTCATGCTGGGATGGTGTTTCAGGGTTTAGGGCAGTGCAGTGGTGTTCGGGCAGTGTAGGGTGTCGTGCTGAGGGGTGGTGTTTCAGGGTTTAGGGCAGTGCAGTAGTGTTTGGGCAGTGTAGGGGGTCGTGCTGGGGGAGTGTTTTAGGGTTTAGGGCAGTGCAGTCGTGTTCGGGTAGTGTAGGGGGTCGTGCTGGGGGGAGTATTTTAGGGTTTAGGGTAGTGCAGTGGTGTTCGGGTAGTGTAGGGGGTCATGCTGGGGGTAGTGTTCTAGGGTTTAGGGCAGTGCAGTGGTGTTCGGACAGTGTAGGGGGTCGTGCTGGGGGTGGTGTTTTAGGGTTTAGGGCAGTGCAGTGGTGTTCGGGCAGTGTAGGGGGTCGTCTTGGGGGTGGTGTTTCAGGGTTTAGGGCAGTGCAGTGGTGTTCGGGCAGTGTAGGGGGTCGTGCAGGGGGTGGTGTTTCAGGGTTTAGGGCAGTGCAGTGGTGTTCGGGCAGTAGGGTCGTGCAGGGGTGGTGTTTCAGGGTTTAGGGCAGTGGTGTTCGGGCAGTGTAGGGGGTCATGCTGGGGGTGGTGTTTCAGGGTTTAGGGCAGTGCAGTGGTGTTCGAGCAGTAAAGGGGGTCATGCTGGGGGTGGTGTTTCAGGGTTTAGGGCAGTGCAGTGGTGTTCAGGCAGTGTAGGGGGCGGTGCAGGGGGTGGTGTTTCAGGGTTTAGGACAGTGCAGTGGTGTTCGGGCAGTGTAGGGGGTGGTGCAGGGGGTGGTGTTTCAGGGTTTAGGGCAGTGCAGTGGTGTTCGGGCAGTGTAGGGGGTCGTGCAGGGGGTGGTGTTTCAGGGTTTAGGCCAGTGCAGTGGTGTTCGGGCAGTGTAGGGGGCGGTGCAGGGGGTGGTGTTTCAGGGTTTAGGGCAGTACAGTGGTGTTCGGGCATTGTAGGGGGTGGTGCTGGGGCTGGTGTTTCAGGGTTTAGGGCAGTGCAGTGGTGTTCGGGCAGTGTAGGGGGTCGTGCTGGGGCTGGTGTTTCAGGGTTTAGGGCAGTGCAGTGGTGTTCGGGCAGTGTAGGGGGTCGTGCTGGGGCTGGTGTTTCAGGGTTTAGGGCAGTGCAGTGGTGTTCGGGCAGTGTAGGGGGTCCTGCTGGGGCTGGTGTTTCAGGGTTTAGGGCAGTGCAGTGGTGTTCGGGCAGTGTAGGGGGTCTTGCTGGGGCTGGTGTTTCAGAGTCTAGGGCAATGCAGTGGTGTTCGGGCAGTGTAGGGGGTCTTGCTGGGGCTGGTGTTTCAGGGTTTAGGGCAATGCAGTGGTGTTCGGGCAGTGTAGGGCGTCGTGCTGGGGGTGGTGTTTCAGGGTTTAGGGCAGTGCAGTGGTGTTCGGGCAGTGTAGGGGGTCGTGCTGGGGCTAGTGTTTCAGGGTTTAGGGCAGAGCAATGGTGCTCAGGCAGTGTAGGGGGTTGTGCTGGGGGTGATGTTTCAGGGTTTATGGCAGTGCAGTGGTGTTAGGGCAGTGTAGGGGGTCGTGCTGGGGGTGGTGTTTCAGGGTTTAGGGCAGTGCAGTGGTGTTCCGGCAGTGTAGGGGGTCGGGCAGGGGGTGGTGTTTCAGGGTTTAGTGCAGTGGTGTTCGTGCAGT
Source organism: Calotriton arnoldi (assembly GCA_963921515.1). NCBI lineage: Eukaryota > Metazoa > Chordata > Amphibia > Caudata > Salamandridae > Calotriton > Calotriton arnoldi. The sequence goes on along the minus strand of CAWUFW010003435.1, from coordinate 1,715,142 downwards.
GTAGGGGGTCGTGCTGGGGTGGTGTTTCAGGGTTTAGGGCAGTGCAGTGGTGTTCGGGCAGTGTAGGGTGTCGTGCTGAGGGGTGTTGTTTCAGGGTTTAGGGCAGTGCAGTAGTGTTTGGGCAGTGTAGGGGGTCGTGCAGGGGGTGGTGTTTCAGGGTTTAGGGCAGTGCAGTGGTGTTCGGCCAGTGTAGGTAGTCTTGCTGGGGGTGGTGTTTCAGGGTTTAGGGCAGTGCAGTAGTTTTCGGGCAGTGTAGGCGGTCGTGCTGGGGCTGGTGTTTCAGGGTTTAGGGCAGTGCAGTGGTGTTCGGGCAGTGTACGGGGTTGTGCTGGGGCTGGTGTTTCAGGGTTTAGGGCAGTGCAGTGGTGTGCGGGCAGTGTACGGGGTTGTGCTGGGGCTGGTGTTTCAGGGTTTAGGGCAGTGCAGTGGTGTTCGGGCAGTGTAGGGGGTCGTGCTGGGGGTGGTGTTTCAGGGTTTAGGGCAGTGCAGTGGTGTTCGGGCAGTGTAGGGGGTCGTGCTGGGGCTGGTGTTTCAGGGTTTACGGCAGTGCAGTGGTGTTCGGGCAGTGTAGGAGGTCGTGCTGGGGCTGGTGTTTCAGGGTTTTGGGCAGAGCAGTGGTGTTCGGGCAGTGTAGGGGGTCGTGCTGGGGGTGGTGTTTCAGGGTTTAGAGCAGTGCAGTGGTGTTCGGGCAGTGTAGGGGGTCTTGCTGGGGGTGGTGTTTCAGGGTTTAGGGCATTGCAGTGGTGTTTGGGCAGTGTAGGGGGTCTTGCTGGGGGTGGTGTTTCAGGGTTTAGGGCAGTGGTGTTCGGGCAGTGTAGGGGGTCTTGCTGGGGCTGATGTTTCAGGGTTTAGGGCAGTGCAGTGGTGTTCGGGCAGTGTAGGGGGTCTTGCTGGGGGTAGTGTTTCAGGGTTTAGGGCGGTGCAGTGGTGTTCGTGCAGTGTAGGGGGTCGTGCTGGGGGTGGTGTTTCAGGGTTTAGGGCAGTGCAGTAGTGTTCGGGCAGTGTAGGATGTCGTGCAGGGGGTGGTGTTTCAGGGTTTAGGGCAGTGCAGTGGTGTTCTGGCAGTGTAGGGGGTCTTGCTGGGGGTGGTGTTTCAGGGTTTAGGGCGGTGCAGTGGTGTTCGTGCAGTGTAGGGGGTCGTGCTGGGGGTGGTGTTTCAGGGTTTAGGGCAGTGCAGTAGTGTTCGGGCAGTGTAGGATGTCGTGCAGGGGGTGGTGTTTCAGGGTTTAGGGCAGTGCAGTGGTGTTCGGGCAGTGTAGGGGGTCTTGCTGGGGGTGGTGTTTCAGGGTTTAGGGCATTGCAGTGGTGTTCGGGCAGTGTAGGGGGTCTTGCTGGGGGTGGTGTTTCAGGGTTTAGGGCAGTGGTGTTCGGGCAGTGTAGGGGGTCTTGCTGGGGCTGATGTTTCAGGGTTTAGGGCAGTGCAGTGGTGTTCGGGCAGTGTAGGGGGTCTTGCTGGGGGTAGTGTTTCAGGGTTTAGGGCGGTGCAGTGGTGTTCGTGCAGTGTAGGGGGTCGTGCTGGGGGTGGTGTTTCAGGGTTTAGGGCAGTGCAGTAGTGTTCGGGCAGTGTAGGATGTCGTGCAGGGGGTGGTGTTTCAGGGTTTAGGGCAGTGCAGTGGTGTTCTGGCAGTGTAGGGGGTCATGCTGGGGGTGGGGTTTCAGGGTTTAGGGCAGTACAGTGGTGTTTGGGCAGTGTAGGGGGTCGTGCAGGGGGTGGTGTTTCAGGGTAGTGCAGTGGTGTTCGGGCAGTGCAGGGGGTCGTGCTGGGGGTAGTGTTTCAGGGTTTAGGGCGGTGCAGTGGTGTTCGTGCAGTGTAGGGGGTCGTGCTGGGGGTGGTGTTTCAGGGTTTAGGGCAGTGCAGTAGTGTTCGGGCAGTGTAGGATGTCGTGCAGGGGTGGTGTTTCAGGGTTTAGGGCAGTGCAGTGGTGTTCGGGCAGTGTAGGGGGTCTTGCTGGGGGTGATGTTTCAGGGTTTAGGGCAGTGCAGTGGTGTTCGGGCAGTGTAGGGGGTCTTGCTGGGGGTAGTGTTTCAGGGTTTAGGGCAGTGCAGTGGTGTTCGGGCAGTGTAGGGGGTCGCGCTGGGGGTGGTGTTTCAGGGTTTAGGGCAGTGCAGTGGTGTTCGGGCAGTGTAGGGGGTCATGCACGGGGTGGTGTTTCAGGGTTTAGGGCAGTGCAGTGGTGTTCGGGCAGTGTAGGGTGTTGTGCTGGGGCTGGTGTTTCAGGGTTCAGGGCAGTGCAGTGGTGTTCAGGCAGTGTAGGGGGTCGTGCTGAGGCTGGTGTTTCACGGTTTAGGGCAGAGCAGTGGTGTTCGGGCAGTGTAGGGGGTAGTGCTGGGGCTGGTGTTTCAGGGTTTAGGGCAGTGCAGTGGTGTTCGGGCAGTGTAGGCGGTCGTGCTGGGGCTGGTGTTTCAGGGTTTAGGGCAGTGCAGTGGTGTTCGGGCAGTGTAGGGGGTCGTGCTGGGACTGGTGTTTCAGGGTTTAGGGCAGTGCAGTGGTGCTCGGGCAGTGTAGGGGGTCGTGCTGGGGGTGATGTTTCAGGGTTTAGGGTAGTGCAGTGGTGTTCGGGCAGTGTAGGGGGTCGTGCAGGGGCTGGTGTTTCAAGGTTTAGGGCAGTGCAGTGGTGTTCGGGCAGTGTAGGGGGTCGTGCTGGGGCTGGTGTTTCAGGGTTTTGGGCAGAGCAGTGGTGTTCGGGCAGTGTAGGGGGTCATGCTGGGGGTAGTGTTTCAGGGTTTAGGGCAGTGCAGTGGTGTTCGGGCAGTGTAGGGGGTCGTGCTGGGGGTGGTGTTTCAGGGTTTAGGTCAGTGGTGTTCGGGCAGTGTAGGGGGTCTTGCTGGGGGTGATGTTTCAGGGTTTAGGGCAGTGCAGTGGTGTTCGGGCAGTGTAGGGGGTCTTGCTGGGGGTAGTGTTTCAGGGTTTAGGGCAGTGCAGTGGTGTTCGGGCAGTGTAGGGGGTCATGCTGGGGGTGGTGTTTCAGGGTTTAGGGCAGTGCAGTGGTGTTCGGGCAGTGTAGGGGGTCGTGAAGGGGTGGTGTTTCAGGGTTTAGGGCAGTGCAGTGGTGTTCGGGCAGTGTAGGGGGTCATGCTAGGGGTGGTGTTTCAGGGTTTAGGGCAGTGCAGTGGTGTTCGGGCAGTGTAGGGGGTCATGCAGGGGCTGGTGTTTCAGGGTTTAGGGCAGTGCAGTGGTGTTCGGGCAGTGTAGGGGGTCGTGCTGGGGGTAGTGTTTTAGGGTTTAGGGTAGTGCAGTGGTGCTTGTGTAGTGTAGGGGGTCGTGCTGGGGGTAGTGTTTTAGGGTTTAGGGTAGTGCAGTGGTGTTTGTGTAGTGTAGGGGGTCATGTTTTAGGGTAGTGCAGTGGTGTTTGGGTAGTGTAGGGGGTCGTGCTGGTGGTAGTGTTTTAGGATTTAGGTTAGTGCAGTGGTGTTTGGGTAGTTTAGGGGGTCGTGCTGGGGGTAGTGTTTTAGGGTTTAGGATAGTGCAGTGGTGCTTGTGTAGTGTAGGGGGTCGTGCTGGGGGTAGTGTTTTAGGGTTTAAGGTAGTGCAGTGGTGTTTTTGTAGTGTAGGGGGGTCATGTTTTAAGATGCAATGCTCCAATACCTGACCAGTCTGCACTACATAAAACTGCAAAAAAACTAAAAATAAAAAGTGTTTTGCACACTTTTGTCATTGGGCTATATGTGGGCTACATCTGGGTAATATTTGTGCTACATTTGGGCTTTTTTTTCACTGGTGGCCATCTTGGAAGACTTCTTTGTTATGAAGTTTCCTAATTTCTTCATTTACTGCAGTCTTCTCAGTAGGAAATGCTTTCAGTTTTTTACTTTGATTCCATCAAGAAGGCATTCAGATGTGTCTCACATCTGCCATAAATTCAGAATGTTAGCACTCTAGTTGCTCATTAGATCACTGGAGTAAAGCTACTGCTCACCAGGGAGTTAACTGGTAGTCTGCTGCTGGTATTGAAAGTGATTGTTTCAGTCTGCATGTCAGAATTTTCTAATGAAATAGAAGAGGATATGAGATCTCACTTAAAACATGCCCTAATTTTTCTTTCTGCAGCACTAACCATAATTTCTATTTCAAAAAGAACCCCTCATTTTGTTCCTTTTTAAATTAAATGTTTTAAGTGTTACCGGTTTATTCCAATCAAGATGGCTTCAGGTGTGCCATACTTTTGTCATAAGTAAGGCTGTTAGCGCTCTAGTTGTTCTTTAGAACACTCTGGGAAGCTGCAGTAGAACACAAAGGCATCAACTGGCAGGCTGCTCCTGTTGAAATATAACAGGAAGATATTTGAGATCACACTTGAAATATGTCCTAATTTTTCTTTCTACAGCACTAACCATAATTTCTATGACAAAATGAACCCCTCATTTTGTTCCTTTTTAAATTAAATGTTTTAAGTGTTACCAGTTTATTCCAATCAAGATGGCTTCAGGTGTGCCATACTTTTGTCATAAGTAAGGCTGTTAGCACTCTAGTTGTTCTTTAGAACACTCTGGGAAGCTGCAGTAGAACACAAAGGAATCAACTGACAGTCTCTGCCCTTGTTGGATGTACATGTTTTAATGAGAATGTCAGACTTCATTCTCACATGAGTGAGAAAGATAATGTGAATTTACAGAAAATATGCTCTCATTTTAGCTTCTGGAGCACCTTCCAAACCTCCATGGGACAAGCATGAGAAAATAGTGTTCTCTCAAACATGATTCATGATATCCCAGCAGAAGGTTTTTCACATGGTAAAATCACCTGAGAATACACCACAATTCCTAAAATTAGTATGGTACCATCAACAAATAAATTCTAATGTAACTAAAGCCTGTTATCACCCTTTATAGTTCTCCTTTTGGTGACCCTCAAAATCTTCTATTCACTACAATGCATTTCAATGAGGTACTATCATTTATATTGGTCCCAAGATGGCTGCCAGCAATTCCGGGATGAAGTGCTGACAGCCAATCAGATCTCACGATGACATGTGTGGTTAGGCTCCGCCCAGATATATATGTGAATTTACTTTTGATTTTCTCAGGAACTACTGAACGGATTTACACCATTTAAGCAAAAGGCACGACACTGAACCAAGGGCTACCTCTTTGCCAAATTTGGTGTAATTCCGTTCAGCAGTTCGGGCTGTAGCTGCGACTAAAGGTTCCTATGGAAAAATGAATGGGGAAAACGCGTTTTGGGACCCCCTTTTTCTCGGCCCCCGCTTGACGTATCACCCCGAGACTTTCAGGATAGGAGCGGACCGGAGCGCCCCAACAAGTTGGAAACTTTCGCGAAGATTCGTCAACCGGCACCAACGTTATTTCAAATAGAATGTCGCGGATTTCCTATGGATAATAGGTTTTAACTATAACTATCTACTGGCGACCTCCACTAGATAATATATGTGTATATATATATGTAACATGCTTTAATAACGTTTTTAACTAAAAATCCTTTTAAATCGCCGTACCTTTTATTCGAATTGCTTTTTGCACAATCCACTTTCGGGTTGCGTCCCCGGTCTGCCGCGGCTATTCCAGCTGTTTGAGCGGAGGGTCGCAACTCCTCCCCCAAGGGCTGCACTCACTTCCAGCTGGGAGGGTGACGGTCTAGTGGTCATTAGCTCCCTGTTTAACTAGCATGCTACGCCGGACGCGCAGCATACCAGAAGCCTGAACTGGTGAGGTGAGGGTTTAGAGCCTTCACACTGCATTGTTAGCTGGCAATTGAATATTTTATATGCTGTTCTACTCCTACCGAATTTTTAACTAAAAATCCTTTTAAATCGCTGTACCTTTTATTCTAATTGCTTTTTGCACAATCCACTTTCGGGTTGCGTCCCCGGTCCGCCGCGGCTATTCCTGCTGTTTGAGCAGAGGGTCGCAACTCCTTCCCCAAGGGCTGCACTCACTTCCGGCTGGGAGGGTGACGGTCTAGTGCTCATTAACTCCCTATTTAACCAGTATGCTACGCCGGACGCACAGAGGGGGCGCACCGAAGGCGCGCCAAAGGCAAGCCCGTCTGCACCCGTCCGCGCTGAGGCCGCGCCGAGCACCAGAGATGCTGGTCGTTGCCTTACCTACTCAAGTAGTGACTTGCAGATGTTAAATCTCTCACCAACTAATAATACTGGAAGTTGCACCCGCTTTTTCTTAGAAAGGTCATACACAAATAGGCCATTGAAATGCACTAACTGTGGTTTTGGGCTAAACCATAGCCTATCTACACACAAACAGTACTGTAACAACTGGCCACGTAGGAATTACAATTCCAAACCCAAACTATTACCTCGGGGCGCACTTATAAATGCAAGATCTCTGCCCAAACATAAATTAGACATTGCTGAGCTACTCGATGCTCAGGGCTTAGATCTGCTCTTTATTACTGAAACGTGGGCCTACCAGGCATCAGGCCCGGACTTTTGTACGGCGGTGCCTCCAGGCTACACAGTCTTCAGACATGACAAGAAGCACAAAAAGGGTGGTGGTCTTGCTATTATATATCAAAACACCTACTCAACCTCATTTGAGACTATCCCCTCCTCAGACTGCGAGGTACTATCTTTTAGTTTCAAAATTGCCAATTGTTTCTCTCTCAAAGGAATGTTGGTATATCGTCATCCAGGGGAAAAGAAAAATACTTTCCTTGCCTTTCTTAACACTCTACTTGAAACCTGTGCGCTGGAGAACAACTTCACTATACTAGGTGATTTTAATTTTCATCTGGACGTAGACATGGATTCAAACACGACCTCACTAATTGATACCATGACACTTGCGGGGCTAAATCAAAGGGTCAAAGGCCCTACACATTTGGCCGGTCATATTCTGGATGGTATTTTTACTAACCATGATGCACTTGAGATCAAGCAAATCCTACCACTGAGTTGGACCGATCACAGTGCTATTATTTTTTAGCTCAAGAACCCGTTTAAGGGCCAGTCAAGCCAATCCAACCAGTTAACTGGATCGTATCGGAACTGGAAACAGGTAGACAATAACCAGCTTAACCTCCAGCTTACACAACTACTCACAAAAGGACCACTAGAACCAGAGCAGGCCTCCACTCATTTCAATGAATGGCTCACAGCAACGGCCAACTTGATAGTCCCCCTTAAAAAGTCCTCAAGCAATAGGACTATTCCATCTGCCCCCCTGGTTCACTGACACTCTTAGACGCAAAAAACAGGAGTGCAGAAGACAGGAGAGATGTTGGAGAAGTAATTATACTGAACATGAACTGGGAAAATACAAAATGCTACTAGCTGACTACAAAAAATTGATCCTGTCAGAAAAGGCTGCCTATTTTTCTAAGGAAATTAAGGAGGCAGAAAACTCCTCCAAGGAGCTCTTTCGGGTGGTAACTAAACTGTCTACACCCCCCGAAAGAAAGGGGTGCGACCACTCTCAGGAATTTTGTAACATACTTGCCCAGCACTTTCAAAATAAAGTGGAGCAAATTTTCACCACCTTTGGTAATGGGGCACATTCGAATAATTATAACGCCTCAAGTGTACCACACCCTAATGCCCCCATCATTGCAGAATTTAGAGCAGTAACTGTTGATGAGATAATGACTCTTATTTCCAAAATAAGATCAGGCTCACCTTACGATCCACTCCCTCCTATGATATTCAAAAAAGCACCGGAGATACTTGGAACTAGATTAACATCCATTTTTAACTCCATGTTTTCAGAAGGTGTTTTTCCCTCCATGTGGGCCTCGATTTTACCCCTTTTGAAAAAAGCCAACCTTGATGCACTGGATCCAGGCAACTATAGGCCCATTTCTCGCCTTCCAGTTCCAGCCAAACTGGCTGAAAAGGTTATGAACAACCAGCTTACTCTATATTTACAAGAGCATAACCTGCTGGATGAGGCGCAATTTGGATTCAGGTCAGAGCACAGCACCGAAACAGCGCTAATAAAGGCGGCTGATGAAATAAGAACAGTAATGGGCACAGGGGGTGCTGCAGCCCTTGTCCTGCTTGACTTGTCGGCGCCCTTCGACACGGTAGACCACAAAACCTTGCTTAAAATTTTGAATTCCTTTGGCATCTCTGGAAAGGCATTGGAATTGATATCCTCCTTTTTAGAGGACAGGACACAATCGGTAGCTTTAGGGAACCTGACTTCTCCGTCCTTCACACTTCCTTGTGGAGTTCCACAGGGCTCTTTCTTAAGTCCTACATTTTTCAATTTTTGTTTCGGAGCTGGCAGCCTTTATTAGATCTTTTGGGATGGCACTAACATCGTACGCAGATGATACCCAAATCGTGGTAACCATTAGCAAAAATACATCACCACCAGTAAATAGATTCGGGGAATGCATGACAGCAGTCGGCTCATGGATGAGTTCGCACTGCCTCAAGTTAAATTCCGGGAAAACTGAGGTGAGTCTGTTAGGTAATTTTTCTCCTTCATGGTCCCAGATTTGGTGGCCAAATGACCTGGGGAACAGCACCTATCCCGGTCCCTAAAGTAAAAAACCTGGGTGTGATTATTGACCAGAGACTGGACTTTCAATCAATCACGGAATTTGTAGAGCGCACTACTTACCCGCGAGGGTCTCAAGGCGCTGGGGAAGAAAAAAGGGAAGAAAAAGGGGGGGGGGGACTTTGAAGCACAAGTTAAGTCAGTTTCGTCATCAAGTTTCTTTATGCTTAAAGCCATTAAGAAAATCCTACCTCTGATTCCAACAGAAAGCAGGAAAACAGTAGTCACATCCCTAGTCCTTTCCAGACTAGATTACTGCAATGGGTTATATCTTGGCATGCTGATGAAGCAACTTCATAGGCTCCAGATGATCCAAAACGCGGCCGCAAGACTTCTCCTGGGGATTCCCAAATTTCAGTCGGTGGGAATCATTCTCCAAAGTCTGCATTGGCTGCCAATTAAAAATCGGATCAAGTTTAAAACCCTGTGTATTACATACAAGGCACTTCACGGGGCAGGCCCTTAGTTCCTGAAACATTCACTGCACTGGTACTCTCCAAATAGATTTCTGAGATCACAAGGAGCAACAGTGATACTCTCTCAGAGTTTTCAAATCATACTGGGGTGGTAGAAGATTTGTGGTGGGAGCCACAAGGCTCTGGAACTCCCTCCCGTTTAACATCAGAAATCTTCCCTCTCTGACTTCTTTCAGGAAAGCCATCAAGACCTGGCTGTTTTCTGATTAATGCTTCTGCTTGCTTCTCGGTTTGCTAGCGCCAAAACACCATTGGTAATCGTGCGCTGTATAAATTTATAACATAACATAACGTGAATAATAAAACAGAACCCACTGAGGGTATGATTTAGCTCAAATTTGGACCACAAGTCCCAGCATGCAGCAATGAGAATCACGCACTTAGCGAGGCCCACTGGGGGCAAGTATAAATGACAGCATGCAGTTAATTAGTCAATTAGAGCCTTCCGCTGAACATTCACTTTTGAAGCTGCCTATGAGTAAGAGGCTGGAGCCTCGAAACGCGTCAGGCGTAATGATTTTATACTGGATTGCGGATGCTGGTTTTTCCTTGTAGTAATAAACCGGATGGTTTTTCATTTGCTGTCGAGTGCGTACTTGAAGCTTTCGGGTGTTTGGTAAACATATATGTATATGTATATATATATATATGTGTATATATATGTGTGTGTATATATATATATATATATATATATATATTATCTACTGGGGGTCGCCAGTAGATAGTTATAGTTACAACCTATTATCCATAGGAAATCCGCGACATTCTATTTGAAATAACGTTGGCGCCGGTTGACGAATCTTCGTGAAAGTTTCCAACTTGTTGGGGCGCTCCGCTCCGCTCCTACCCTGAAAGTCTCGGGGTGATACGTGAAGCGGGGGCCGAGAAAAAGGGGGGTCCCAAAACGCGTTTTCCCCATTCATTTTTCCATAGGAACCTTTAGTCGCAGCTACAGCCCGAACTGCTGAACGGAATTACACCAAATTTGGCAAAGAGGTAGTCCTTGGTTCAGACTGGTGCCTTTTGCTTAAATGGTGTAAATCCGTTCAGTAGTTCCTGAGAAAATCAAAAGTAAAAGTACATATATATCTATGGGCGCGTCGGATACGCGTACCCTCAGCGCACCCTGCGCGCACCGTCCCGATCACGAGCTGCATGCTAATTGGCTGTCAGCTGGCTGTCAACATTCCGATTCAGGAAGTGTTGGCAGCCATTTTGTCCCTCGGTAGAACCGAGGGACAGAAACAAGTGCGCAAAGAGCAAAAGGGGGCAGGGTAGAAACACCCTGACCCCCTAGGTCTGCTCAGGGGGTCCCACAAGGACCCCCTGGGCAGAAAAAGATTTTTTTTTTTTAAATCGGCGGGATGCGCTTAGGGTGCGCGTATCCCGCCGAGAAAAAAAAGAAACAAGTGTGCAAAACGCACAAAGGGGGCAGGGTAGAAACACCCTAACCCCCTAGGCCTGCTCAGGGGTCCCACAAGGACCCCCTGGGCAAAAAAGCATTTTTAAAAAAAAATCGGCAGGATGCGCTCAGGGTGCGCGAATCCTGCCGAAAATAAAATCGAAGCGCGGTCTCCCGCGCTTCGATTGTATTTTGCCCCGGGTGGCCCAAGTCCCGGGGGCATGGTGGGGGTTTAATTTTATGTGTGGGGGCCTCAAGGGCCCCCAAGCCCCGGGGACCGCCACCCCCCGGGGCTTTCTTTTAAAAATGGTGCGGGAGGGCTCTGAGCTCTCCCGCAGCCCCAAGGACCACCACCTCCCCGGGGCTTTTTTTTTTAAATTAAACAACCTGTGTGGGGGGGCTCCAGCTCCCCCACACGCCCCGGGGACCGCCACCTCCCCGGGGCACTAACAAATTAAAATGGGGGTCCGTTTTGGACCCCCGAAGCCCCGGGGACCACCACCTCCCCGGGGCTGTGCTGATGTAGGGAGGGGGGCCGCGCGGCCCCCCTCCTGGAGCCCTTGATGGCCCTGGGGACCGCAACCCCCCAGGGCCGGCTCCTGCAGTGTCCCGGGGTGCCTACCCCCAGGACACTGTAGTTTGCTATGGCAGGACGGGAGCCTCGCGGCTCCCGTCCTGCCATAGCAAACTGCTTTGGATATTGGAAGAGAGAGCAGGAAACCTGCTCTCTCTTCCAATATCCAAAGCCGATTGCTTTTCCACATGGGGAGCAGCATGTCAGCTGCTCCCCATGTGGAACAGCAATGCCGGCTCCCAAGGGACGTGGGGAGCCGGCCGGACTGTGGGGGCATTGGGGACCCCCCCACAGTCCCCAACGGAGAGGGCCAGCCCCGGGGGATGGGGTCCCCGGGGCAAGTAGTGGCCCGGGAGGGGGGCCACGCGGCACCCCTCCCCAAAAAAGAGCAAAACATTTTTTTTTTAAAAAGGAAAGGCCGGCCCCGGGGGATGGGGTCCCCGGGGCCTTAAAATGGCCAGAGGAGGGGGCCACGCTGCCCCCCTCAAAAAATAAATATAGAGGCCATGCCCCGGGGGATGGGGTCCCCGGGGCCAATACAGGCCAAGGGAAGGGGGCCACGCGGCCCCCTTCCCGTTTTTTTTTTAAAGGTAATTTAAAAAAGGGGTAAGGCCCTGGGGGATGGGGTCCCCAGGGCCCAAAAAAGAAAAAGGAAGGGGGCCACACAGCCCCCTTCAGGGGAGAATTTTTTTTATTTTTTTTTTAAACGATCGCGCCCGCAGGCCCCGCCCCTTCCTTCACCACTCTGCAAACGCGCCCCTGGCGCGTTTGCAGAGGGGGAACGAATTCCCCTTGAATACTGGGGGTCCCTGGGGGCCAACTAGCCCACCAGGTACCTCCAGTATGCGCCAGGGGCTGCCTTGCAGAGAGGTGTACAGAGGCCACGCCCTTTTTACACCTCTCTGCAACGCAGCTCTGTGGCGCTTTTTGGAGGTATATGGTGGGCTAGTTGGACTCTGGGGACCCTCAGGATTCAAGGGGACTTAATCCCCCAACTTAAAACGCGCCACGGGGCGCGTTTGCACAGTGGTGAAGGGAGGGGGCGGGGCTTCAGGTGACATGTGTGCAAACAGGCCCCGTGGCGCGTTTTAAGATGGGGAATTAAATCCCCTTCAATCCTGAGGGTCCCTGGGGGCCAACTAGCCCAACAGGTACATCCAGAAAGCGCCACAGAGCTGCGTTGCAGAGAGGTGTAAAAGGGGTGTGGCCTCTCTACAGTCTCTGCAACGCAGCCCCTGGCGCATATTGGAGGTTCCTGGTGGGCTAGTTGGCCCCTAGGGACCCTCAGGATTCAAGGGGACTTAATCCCCCAACTTAAAACGCGCAACGGGGCGCGTTTGCACAGATGTCACCTGAGGCCCCGCCCCTCCCTTCACCATTGTGCAAATATTCCTCTAAAATCAGCCGAAATATGAATTCCGATTTACTCACCTGTTATCAGGAGAGACCTCAGTGCTGCATCTTTCAGCCCAGTACTGGTCCTGAAAAGTAATTTTAACCGTACTTACCGGTAACTTGAATTTCCTTCATAGGCTAACATTGACTGGTTTCACTTGGAAATTCTTCTAAGTGTGGAGTTTTGGAACTTTAAAATATTCCTCTAAAATCAGCCGAAATACGAATTCCGATTTACTCACCTGTTATCAGGAGAGACCTCAGTGCTGCATCTTTCAGCCCAGTACTGGTCCTGAAAAGTAATTTTAACCGTACTTACCAGTAACTTGAATTTCCTTCCATAGGCTAACATTGACTGGTTTCACTTGGAAATTCTTCTAAGTGTGGAGTTTTGGAACTTTAAAATATTCCTCTAAAATCAGCCAAAATACGAATTCCGATTTACTCACCTGTTATCAGGAGAGACCTCAGTGCTGCATCTTTCAGCCCAGTACTGGTCCTGAAAAGTAATTTTAACCGTACTTACCGGTAACTTGAATTTCCTTCATAGGCTAACATTGACTGGTTTCACTTGGAAATTCTTCTAAGTGTGGAGTTTTGGAACTTTAAAATATTCCTCTAAAATCAGCCGAAATACGAATTCCGATTTACTCACCTGTTATCAGGAGAGACCTCAGTGCTGCATCTTTCAGCCCAGTACTAATCCTCAAAAGTAATTTTAGCCGTACTTACCAGTAACTTGAATTTCCTTGCATAGGATATCATTGCCTGCTTTTTGCTGAAAAAGTTTCTAAGTGTTGATTTTTGGAACTTTAAAATATTCCTCTAAAATCAGCCGAAATCCGAATTCTGATTTACTCACCTGTTATCAGGAGAGACCTCAGTGCTGCATCTTTCAGCCAAGTACTGATCCTCAAAATTAATTTTAACCGTACTTACCGGTAACTTGAATTTCCTTCATAGGCTAACATTGACTGGTTTCACTTGGAAATTCTTCTAAGTGTGGAGTTTTGGAACTTTATAATATTCCTCTAAAATCAACCAAAGTACGAATTCCAATTTACTCACCTGTTATCAGGAGAGAACCCAGTGCTGCATCTTTTAGCCCAGCACTGACCCTGAAAAGTAATTTTAACCGTACTTACCAGTAACTTATATTTTCTAACATAGGAATCCATTGTCTGGTTTTCAGCAGAAAACTTTCAAAGTGTCGATTTTCACAAACTACAAATATTCCTTAAAAATCGCCTGTATGACTTAAACGCATTCATTCAACTGTTTACAGGAGATGCACCAGTGCTGGATCCAGGATCCAACACTGAGTAAGATAAAGTAACGATAACAGTTTTTACCTGCTAAGTGAATTTCCTTCCATAGGATAACATTGGTGATTCTATGAGAAAAAGTTTCTAAGTGTCAACTTTTAAAATACAATAATATTCCTTAAAAATCACGACTGTAACCAAAACGCTTTTACTCAACTGTTTACAGGAGATGTACCAGGACTGAATCTAGGATCCAGTCCTGTGGTTACAAAAGTAATCCATAAAGTAACTAATTGCATTTAACTAGAAATTCACATTGAGCTGAATGTTGCATTGTGTTTGAAAATGTGTTGCCCATTGCAACAACTGTAACTACTGTACTTAAAAGTCTATTGCCTATCTGCAAAGTATTTAAACTAAAGTAATTCATTCTGAGAAAGTATTTTTTGTAATGTAATGTATAATGTAATTACAATGTAATTTAAAAAATAAAATATGTAAAAAAAAATTGTTTCTAAAAATGTAGTAAATCAGTATGAAAAAAATTAATATAACAATTAATACATTTAAAAATTGTCATTTACAAAACCTTTGAAATTCACTGAAAAAACCGTAGGTTTCAGGCACGTTATAGTTAGAAATTAGCATTTAAAAAACCTTTGAAATTCACTGAAAAAACCATAGGTTTCAGACACGTTATAGTTACAAATTAGCATTTAAAAAACCTTTGAAATTCACTGAAAAAACCATAGGTTTCAGACACGTTATAGTTACAAATTAGCATTTAAAAAACCTTTGAAATTCACTGAAAAAACCATAGGTTTTAGGGACAGTTTTAGTTACTTGGACATTGCACTCGTACAAAACCCGTGAAATTCCCCCGTTATAGTTAGTTCAGCTAACTATAACTTGCGCCCCGCAATGCACTGCTGATGACGTCACATATTACATCACTCATGACATGGTCAGTGACATCACTGATGACATCACTGATGACATCTCAAATGACATCACTGATGACATCATCCACGTGATAATCTGATGCACCTCCTCACACCCTAATATAACCTTTGATTCACCCACTCTAAATTACAGACTGCCATTCGCAAAACCATAGACACTCCAACACCAATAACTACATACCCACTCACTGATTCTTAGGTCTGCACACACACATCCACTCACTCACCCGTACAGTCACTCATACTTACGGTCACTCAGTACAGGACTATCATATGCACTCTTACTCCTATATAGACACTCAAACAACGCCACTCATCCATAGAGATACTCACACACCTAGTCAGTCATGCAAATAATTAAACACACTGCCATTTACTCACCTATACAGTTATACACACACCAGCTCACTTACTCATACAAATAGTAGCACATTGTTACGCTCTTATACAATCACAGATACAAGCACACACTCATCCATACAGCCACTATCACAATCACTCACTCTTGCTTATAGCTATTTATATACTCCAACACATATATACTGCCTTTCACATATGTAGTTACTCACACATGTACCACTGGGACATACATTCACTCACTAACACACTCTTACACACACTTACCCACCCATACAGTCTATCACAGATGCACTCTTGAAACCATCCACCCAGTGAATCACCCACTCACACATCTATGCACAGAGTTGCACACACCCCTCCCACACAAACACTCAGGCACCCATACAGATACTCAGACAAGCATTCAATAACTCATATAGACACTCATTTAGCTATTCACAAACCCATGCAGCCACTTACACAGCAACAGACAGACGGATACAGACATTCACCCAGTTTAGTCACTAACCCATGCATTCAGTAAGATACGTTTAATCACTCACTTATAGACTCAGTCACGCACCTACTAAATCATCCATACAGACACTTACACACCCACTCATTCTTCAATACGTCTTTTCCTATATATATTAAAAATATTTAAACTTTACAGAAACACACAGTCACTGGATGATGTCATCAGTGATGTAATTTGAGATGTCATCAGTGATGTCATCAGTGATGTCACTGACCATGTCATGAGTGATGTAATATGTGACGTCATCAGCAGTGCATTGCGGGGCGCGAGTTATAGTTAGCTGAACTAACTATAACGGGGGAATTTCACGGGTTTTGTACGAGTGCAATGTCCAAGTAACTAAAACTGTCCCTAAAACCTATGGTTTTTTCAGTGAATTTCAAAGGTTTTTTAAATGCTAATTTGTAACTATAACGTGTCTGAAACCTATGGTTTTTTCAGTGAAAATATATATATATATATATATATATATATATATATATATATATATATATATATATATATATATACTCACTGAAAAAACCATAGGTTTTAGGGACAGTTATAGTTAGTTGGACATTTCACTCGTACAAAACCCGTGAAATTCCCCCGTTATAGTTAGTTCAGCTAACTATAACTCGCGCCCCGCAATGCACTGCTGATGACGTCACATATTATATCACTCATGACATGGTCAATGACATCACTGATGACATCACTGATGACATCATCCAGTGACTGTGTGTTTCTATAAAGTTTAAATATGTTTAATATATATGCCACGGTGTATTGAAGAATGAGTGGGTGTCTAAGTGTCTGGATGGATGATTTAGTAGGTGCGTGACTGAGTCTATAAGTGAGTGATTAAACGTATCTTACTGAATGCATGGGTTAGTGACTAAACTGTGTGAATGTCTGTATCCGTCTGTCTGTTGGTGTGTAAGCGGCTGCATGGGTTTGCGAATAGCTACATGAGTGTCTATATGGGTTATTGATTGGTTGTCTGAGTATCTGTATTGGTGCCTGAGTGTTTGTGTGGGTGGGGTGTGTGTGACTGCGCATAGATGTGTGAGTGGGTGATTCACTGGGTGCATGGTTTCAAGAGTGCATCTGTGATGGACTGCTTGGGTGGGTGAGTGTGTGTATGGGTGTGTTAGTGAGTGAATGTATATCTTAGTGGTACATGTGTGAGTAACTAATATGTCAAAGGCAGTATATATGTGTGTTGGAGTATATAAATGGCTATAAGTGAGAGTGTGTGATTGTGAGAGTGGCTGTATGGATGAGTGTGTACTTGTATCAGTGATTGTATAAGAGCGTAAGAATGTGCTAGTATTTGCATGAGTAAGTGAGCTGGTGTGTGTATAACTGTATAGGTGAGTAAATGGCAGTGTGATTAATTATTTGCATGACTGACTAGGTGTGCGAGTGCCTCTATGGATGAGTGGCGGTGTGTGAGTGTCTATGTAGGTGTATAAGTGCATATGAAAGTCCTGTACTGAGTGACCGTAAGTATGAGTGACTGTAGAGGTGAGTGAGTGGATGTGTGTGTAGACCTAAGAATCAGTGAGTGTGTATGTAGTTATTGGTGTTGGAGTGTCTATGGTTTTGACAATGGCAGTCTGTAATTTACAGTGGGTGTATCAAAAGTTATATTAGGGTGTGAGAAGATGCATCAAATTATCACATGGATGATGTCATCAGTGATGTCAACAGTGATGTCAACAGTGATGTCATTTGAGATGTCATCAGTGATGTCATCAGTGATGTCACTGACCATGTCATGAGGGATGTAATATGTGACGTCATCAGTGCATTGCGGGGGCGCGAGTTATAGTTAGCTGAACTAACTATAACGGGGGAATTTCACGGGTTTTGTACGAGTGAAATGTCCAACTAACTAGAACTGTCCCTAAAACCTATACTTTTTTCAGTGAATTTCAAAGGTTTTTTAAATGCTAATTTCTAACTATAACGTGTCTGAAACCTATGGTTTTTTCAGAGAATTTCAAAGGTTTTTTAAATGCTAATTTCTAACTATAACGTGCCTGAAACTGATGGTTTTTTAAGTGAATTTCAAAGGTTTTTTAAATGCTAGTTTGTAACTATGCCTACAGAGGTAGGACATGTGAAGAAAGAAGAAAAAACGCACAGAAAGAAGCAAAAGAAATGCAGAAAGAAGCAACAGAAGTCCACAAAGACGAAGAAAAGTGCAGGAAGAAGCAAAAGATGTGCAGAAAGAACCAACAGAGGAGCAGAAAGAGGCCTTGTTCCAAAATCATCCTGTGCCCACAACTTTTTCCAACGTGTACTGGTGGTAACTGACTCTGACTAACCAGAGCCAGTGCTATGCTAAAACACACTTAGAATACAGTTAAAACACCTACATACACTAGGGAACACTATGCGTTGTGGTACCCCTGTGATTAGCATGACCTCCTCTGTAAGTCCCTAGTACATAATAGGGCAGGGGGATTAAAACTACCTCTTAAAACGCGCTACAGGGCGCGTTTGCACAGTGGTGAAGGGAGGGGGTGCCTGAGGTGACATGTGTGCAAACGCGCCCCGTGGCATGTTTTAAGTTGCGGGATTAAGTCCCCTTGAATCCTGAGTGTCCTTGGGGCCCAACTAGCCCCCCAGGTACCTACAGTTAGGACCACAGAGCTGAGTTGCAGAGAGGCGTTCCGAGGCCACACACCTTTTTTCACCTCTCTGCAACGCAACTCTGTTGTGCTTACTGAAGGTACCTGGTGGGCTAGTTGGACTCCAGGGACCCTCAGCATTGAAGGGGACTTAATCTCCCAACTTAAAACACGCCACGGGGCCTGTTTGCACACAAGTCCCCTCAAGCCCCGCCCCCCTCCCTTCACCACTGTGCAAACGCGCCCCGTGGCGCATTTTAATTTGGGGGATTAAGTCCCCTTGAATCATGAGCGCCCCTGGGGTCCAACTAGCCCACCCTGTACCTCCAGTATGCACCAGGGAGCGGCGTTGCAGAGAGGTGTTCAGAGGCCACGCCCCTTTTACACCTCTCTGCAACGCAGCTCTGTGGCGCTTTCTGGACGTACCTGGTGGGCTAGTTGGCCCCAGGGACCCTCAGGATTGAAGAGGATTTAATTCCCCATCTTAAAACGCGCCACGGGGCCTGTTTGCACACATGTCACCTGAAGCCCCGCCCCCTCCACCACTGTGCAAACGCGCCCCGTGGTGCGTTTTAAGTTGGGGGATTAAGTCCCCTTGAATCCTGAGGGTCCCTGGAGTCCAACTAGCCCACCATGTACCTCAAAAAAGCGCCACAGAGCTGCGTTGCAGAGAGGTGTAAAAAGGGGCGTGGCCTCTGTACACCTCTCTGCAACGCAGCTCCCTGGCGCATACTGGAGGTTCCTGGTGAGCTAGTTGGCCCCCAGGGACCCCCAGTATTCAAGGGGAATTACTTCCCCTTCTTAAAATGCGCCAGGGGGTGCGTTTGCAGACTGCTGCAGGGAGGGGGCGGGGCCTCCGGCACGATGCCGGTCTTTTTTTTTTTTGTATGGGAGGGGGGCTGCGTGGCCCCCCTTCCCTTGGCCACTTTTGGCCCCGGGGACCCCATCTCCTGGGGCCTGAGGATTTTCTTTTTTTTTTTAAACGGGAAGGGGCCACGTGGCCCCCCTTCCCTGGGCCTCTATTGGCCCCAGGGACCCCATCCCCCGGGGCATGCCCTCTTTTTTTAAAAATTTAAATATTTGGAGGGGGGCTGCGTGGCCCCCCTCCTCAGGCCATTTAAGGCCCTGGGGACCCCATCCCCCGGGGCCGGCCTTTACGGTTGTTTTAAAAAAAAAAAAAATCCTTTTTTTGGGAGGGGGGCTGCGTGGCCCCCCTCCCGGGCCACTAATGGCCCCGGGGACCCCATCCCCCGGGGTCTGGCCACTCGTTGGGGACCGTGGGGGGGTCCCCAATCCCCGCACGGTCCCGCCGGCTCCCCGCGTCCTGCGGGAGCCGGCATTGCTTTTCCATAAGGGGAGCTGCTGACATGCAGCTCCCCTTATGGAAAAGCAGTCTGCTTTGCTTCATTGAAGCGCGAGCAGGTTTCCCTGCTCTCGCTTCAATAAAGCAAAGCAGTTTG
Source organism: Calotriton arnoldi (assembly GCA_963921515.1). Lineage (NCBI taxonomy): Eukaryota > Metazoa > Chordata > Amphibia > Caudata > Salamandridae > Calotriton > Calotriton arnoldi. The sequence goes on along the minus strand of CAWUFW010003435.1, from coordinate 1,695,632 downwards.
CAGTGACAGGGCGGGAGCATCGCGGTCATTGCAAACAGCAGTGTCCCGGGGGTAGGCACCCCGGGACACTGCAGGAGCCGGCTCTGGGGGGTGGCGGCCCCCAGGGCCATGGAGGGCTCCAGGAGGGGGGCCACTCGGGTGCATCAGAAATTCTGTGGATGATGTCATCAGTGATGTCACTAACCAAGTCATGAGTGATGTAATATGTGAGGTCATAGGCAGTGCATTGCGGAGGCATGAGTTATAGTTAGCTCAACTAACTATAACTGCTGAATTTCTCTGGTTTTGTACGAGTGAAACCTGAGCATAACTATTTCTAAGTTTTTTTTATTCCATTTCCTAAATGCTAATTCCTAACTATAACGTCCCTGTAACCTTTAGTATTTTCAGTGAATTTCTAGGGTTTTTTAACGAGTAGTGGCGTTTGCAGAGTGGTGGAGAAAGGGGGCTAAGCCTCAGACCAGCTCTCAGGAATCCCGCTGTGTAGGACTTAGAGGAGGTACCAGGAGGGCTTCTTGGCCTCCAAGGTCCCTTAGGAGTCAAGTGGACTTCCTTCCCCAGCCAGTAGTACACCACGAGGTGCGTTTGCAGAGTGGTGGAGAAAGGGTGTGTGGCCTCTGAAGACCACTTACCAATCCCATAGTGTGGGATTTATTGGAGATAACAGGAGGAGTAGTTCTCCTTCAGAGGTCAATCTTGGCCTCGGGGATCCCATCCCCCGGGGCCAGGCCTTTATTTTATTTATTTATTTTTAAAGTGGATAGGGGTGCGCGGCCGCCCTCCCCAGGCCAACTTCATCCCTGGGAACCCCAACCCCTGGGCCAGGCCTCTCTGTTGAGGACCACGGTGGGAGCCTGAAGGCCTCCGCTGTCCCTGCCAGCTCCCCGCCTCCTGCGGGATCCGGCATTGCTTTAGGATCCAGGAAGCTGCTGACATGCAGCTCCCTGGGTCCAAAAACAATGTCTATTTCCCTGCTCACTTCACAGCAGGCAGGGAAACAGACACTGCTCTGCTTTCAGCAAGCAAGAGCATTTTTGCTCTCGCTTGCTGAAAGCAGAGAGTTTGCTATGGCTTGGAGGGAGCGGTGCTCCCATCAAGCCATTGCGAACTGCAATGTTCTGGGAGTGGGCACCCAGGGACATTGCTGGAGCTGGCCCTGGGAGTGGATACAGTATGTATGGGATACAGTATGTGCCCCGGGGAGCTGGCGGGTCCCGGGGCAGCGGGGGAGGCCCTATGGCCTTCCTGCATTACCTACAAAAAAACTGTGTGCCCCAGGAAGGTGGAAGTCCCCGGGGCAGGGGCGATCCACGAGGCACCCACACATGATTTTAATTAGCCAGGGCAGGTGGCGGTCCCCCAGAGGAGGGGGGTCCGTTAGGCCCCCCAATATAATTGGTATTAGGCCCCCAATATAATTGGTATTAGCCCCGGGGAGGTGGGTTCACCCGCATAATAATTAAAAAATGCCCTGGGACGGTGGTGGTCCCAGGGGCCGTGGGCATGGACAGTGGGCCCGCCCGCATTCATAATGAAAAGTGCCTCGGGGAGTTGTGGGTGCCCGGGGTTTTGATAATCCCTAGGAGGGGGCCCTGTGCGCCCCCTCCTAAATTCACCATATGTCCCCGGGACCTGCCCACCCGGGGGTTATTCTAAAGCAAGTGCTGGAGCAGGCGCTTGCTTTTTAAAAAATGTTTGCTGTGGATTCATGGATCCACGGCAAAATAAAAAAAATGCTTTTCACACCAGCGGGGTCCCTGAGGGACCCCCCACCATTTCTGGGGGGCCAGGGTAATCCTACCCTGCTCCCTTTTCTTTATTTTTAACTTTGTTTCTGGGACTCAGCTTCAAGCGGGGTCCCAAGATGGCTGCCAACACTGGTTGAAGTGTTGAGAGCCAATCAAATTTTAGTAGGATTCGGGAGTCCACTGCAAGGACTCGTGTCCCCAGATATCTATATTTTTAAAGTTAGATGCCTAAAAAACTAGTGAAAGGATTTACACCAAATCACAAAAAGCTTGCTTCCTGGACCAACATCTAGCTCTCTGCCAAATTTGGTGTAATTCTGTTCAGCAGTTCAGGCTGTAGTCATGTTCAAAAAATGACAATCCCCATATACTTAACATGGGGAAAACGTGTTTTGGAACCCCCCCTTTTTTCTCGGCCCTTGCTTGATGATTCAACCCAAAACTTTCAACACAGCAGCTGAACCAAAAAGGAGAAGTTTTATGCAAATTTTGTGGAGATTCGTCAAGCTGCCCCAAAGTTAATGGGAAAACAACAAAAAATTCCCCTGGAAAATTTGGTCCTAACTATAACTACCTATTGGCTATCACCAGTAGAATATATATATATATATTTTATTGCACTCCAAACTAATTGCGGTTAAGGCGGCTTGCATCCAAAGCGCTGGTGGTGCACGTAAAAGTGCCACTGCTAGCGCTTGCAAAATTTCACCACTAACTTCCCCTCTTCAAAAGAAGAAATGGCACTCTAAGATGGAAAAATAATGCCACTTATTAATTAATGAAACCTCTGGACAGGACACGTTTAGGTTGTATAACAACCGACGCGTTTCGGTTGTATAACAGCCTTTATCACCTGAAGCAAAAGAAAACAATTGATGGACGGAATGCTGGACAATGCAAACATTCACCCCCAGTCACAAGGATCTGGGTTAAATCCATCATTCTTTTGCTCACCACACCACCCCAGTTTGGACCCAGCCATATGCAAATCAGTCTTGACCCTGTTCCTTGTGGGAACAGTCCAGCCCGAACTGCCAAGCCAGGTCCTCCCTGGACAGGAAACAAGCATCCTAGGACCGGTTTCAGGGCATCACCCTTCTTCAGCCAGGCTAGCTTGAATCCAGTGGTGTAGTGAGCACGGGACCCACGTCTGGGCATACCCTTCCCACTTAGGGCGACAAATGCAAAAGAAAACAATTGATGGACGGAATGCTGGACAATGCAAACATTCACCCCCAGTCACAAGGATCTGGGTTAAATCCATCATTCTTTTGCTCACCACACCACCCCAGTTTGGACCCAGCCATATGCAAATCAGTCTTGACCCTGTTCCTTGTGGGAACAGTCCAGCCCGAACTGCCAAGCCAGGTCCTCCCTGGACAGGAAACAAGCATCCTAGGACCGGTTTCAGGGCATCACCCTTCTTCAGCCAGGCTAGCTTGAATCCAGTGGTGTAGTGAGCACGGGACCCACGTCTGGGCATACCCTTCCCACTTAGGGCGACAAATGCAAAAGAAAACAATTGATGGACGGAATGCTGGACAATGCAAACATTCACCCCCAGTCACAAGGATCTGGGTTAAATCCATCATTCTTTTGCTCACCACACCACCCCAGTTTGGACCCAGCCATATGCAAATCAGTCTTGACCCTGTTCCTTGTGGGAACAGTCCAGCCCGAACTGCCAAGCCAGGTCCTCCCTGGACAGGAAACAAGCATCCTAGGACTTGTTTCAGGGCATCACCCTTCTTCAGCCAGGCTAGCTTGAATCCAGTGGTGTAGTGAGCACGGGACCCACGTCTGGGCATACCCTTCCCACTTAGGGTGACAAATGCAAAAGAAAACAATTGATGGACGGAATGCTGGACAATGCAAACATTCACCCCCAGTCACAAGGATCTGGGTTAAATCCATCATTCTTTTGCTCACCAAACCACCCCAGTTTGGACCCAGCCATATGCAAATCAGTCTTGACCCTGTTCCTTGTGGGAACAGTCCAGCTCGAACTGCCAAGCCAGGTCCTCCCTGGACAGGAAAGAAGCATCCTAGGACCGGTTTCAGGGCATCACCCTTCTTCAGCCAGGCTAGCTTGAATCCAGTGGTGTAGTGAGCAGGGGACCCACGTCTGGGCATACCCTTCCCACTTAGGGCGACAAATGCAAAAGAAAACAATTGATGGACGGAATGCTGGACAATGCGTCCCAGCATTCCGTCCATCAATTGTTTCTTTTGCATTTGTCGCCCTAAGTGGGAAGGGTATGCCCAGACGTGGGTGGGTCCCGTGCTCACTACACCACTGGATTCAAGCTAACCTGGCTGAAGAAGGGTGATGCCCTGAAACCGGTCCTAGGATGCTTGTTTCCGGTCCAGGGAGGACCTGGCTTGGCAGTTCGGGCTGGACTGTTCCCACAAGGAACAGGGTCAAGACTGATTTGCATATGGCTGGGTCCAAACTGGGGTCATGTGGTGAGCAAAAGAATGATGGATTTAACCCAGATCCTTGTGACTGGGGGTGAATGTTTGCATTGTCCAGCATTCCGTCCATCAATTGTTTCTTTTGCATTTGTCGCCCTAAGTGGGAAGGGTATGCCCAGACGTGGGTCCCGTGCTCACTACACCACTGGATTCAAGCTAGCCTGGCTGAAGAAGGGTGATGCCCTGAAACCGGTCCTAGGATGCTTGTTTCCGGTCCAGGGAGGACCTGGCTTGGCAGTTCGGGCTGGACTGTTCCCACAAGGAACAGGGTCAAGACTGATTTGCATATGGCTGGGTCCAAACTGGGGTGGTGTGGTGAGCAAAAGAATGATGGATTTAACCCAGATCCTTGTGACTGGGGGTGAATGTTTGCATTGTCCAGCATTCCGTCCATCAATTGTTTCTTTTGCATTTATCACCTGAAGAGCGCCATTTTGAAAACACTATATATACCATTGTAAGTGATAAACATAGAAAAATTGCTGTTCGATTCACTGCATGCAACTCATGTTAATAACAATTATCCAACATTTCAGGGTTAAATTTACATATCATACTAAAGAGCACCTCATATTGCCATCTATATTCATTTCCTTTTCTGTGTGTTTTTATCTACAACAATTCAAACGTTCATATGAGGCTAAAATAGCCAGGTATTGTCCTCCATATTCATGTCCTTATTCTAATTGTTGATGGCTTACGGCAATTTAAACATGCACACGTACAAATAACTTTCATGAGTTTACTTCAATTCATCTCGGCACATTCTGCCCTGACAGTGTGCACATGCAAATAAAGAGTTTTCTGGTAATTCAGTTTTGTCAATAAAGAAACTTTTGCTCAAAATATTCTTCCAGTACTGGCAAAAGTGTGTCACAGTCATGAAATGATAGATTATAATAAGTCCAATTACGTGTGCTGCAGCCCCGAGGTATTTACCATAGTCCGTAGCTGCCGCAGGAGCCTGAATAAAAGTCTAGAAATTCACTGAACCTTAGAAATTCACTGAAAAAACCATAAGGTTCAGGGACGTTATAGTTAGTAATTAGCATTTAAAAAAACCTTAGAAATTCACTGAAAAAAACACGGGTTTCAGGGACGTTATAGTTAGTCTGACATTTCACTCGTACAAAACCAGAGAAATTCGGCTGTTCTAGTTAGTTGAGCTAACTATAACTCGTGCCCCTGCATTGCACTGCTGATGACGTCACATATTTCATCACTCATGACATGGTCAGTGACAGCACTGATGACTTCACTGATGACATCTCAAATGACATCACTGACATCAGCGGACGTGCGCAGCGGGCGCGCCGCTGGCGCGCCTAAGGCAAGCCCGTCTGCGCCCGTCCGCGCCTGGACCGCACCCAGCGCCAGAACCCCTGGGCCGTGCGCCCCCCGCTCCAGCCTCGAGGACTGACGCCGATACGATGCCACCTCACTCCACGCTCTCAACCCCGGACAGACGCACAACTGCTTCAAGGCCGCCCCGAAACGCACCCATGGTCCCTTCACCTGCCGGAACTGCAGCTACACCAGCCTCAGAGCCACCGAGGCACCGAGGAAAGAAGGACCTCAACCACCTCCGATGCATCCTACTGAACACCCGCTCCGCACGCAAACACGCCATCGAGCTCTGGGACCTGCTCGACACATCATCACCAGACGTCGCCTTCCTGACAGAGACCTGGATGAACGACTCCTCTGCCCCCGACATCACCATAGCCATCCCAGACGGCTATAAGATCACCCTCAGAGACCGCGTCAACGCAGTAGGAGGAGGAATCGCCATCGTCCACAAGAACACCATCAGGGTCTCGACCAGCACCGACGACACTCTCAGCACCGCCGAACACATGCACTTCCAGATCCACACGGACCCCAACACCACCCTTAGAGGCACCCTTGTCTACAGACCCCCTGGGCCCCGACCCCAGTTCAGCGACTCCATTGCCGACTTCATCAGCACGCACGCCCTGACCTCTACCGACTACATCCTCCTCGGAGACCTGAACTTTCACCTGGAGAACAACAACGACAGCAACTCCACCACCCTGATCGACAACCTCGCCAACCTCGGTCTGAGCCAGCTCGTCACAACACCAACCCATTCTGCCGGCCACACGCTTGACCCCATCTTCTCCTCAAGCTCCCACGTCTCCTTCAGCCACACCACGGAACTCCTCTGGACCGACCACCGCTGCATCCATTTCACCTTCCAGAAACCCACCACACACCACCCCACCCAACAGATCCCACGCCGCTGCTGGAGCAAAGTCACCGAAGACCAACTACGGGCAAACCTCGCTCTCAGCCCTCCCTCCGACCCATCCAACACCGACGACGCTGCCTGCAACCTCAGACGATGGATGGACGACTGTGCCAACACCCTCGCCCCGCTGAAAAACTCACCTACAGTGACACCACCAAAAGAGCCAGCTGGTTCACCTCGGAACTCCTAGCTTCCAAGCGTACCTGCCGGAAACTAGAGAAGAAATGGCACAGTGATAAGACACCGGACAGCCACGCAGCCCACAAAGACGCCATCCGTAACCACCACCACCTCATCAAGTCCGCCAAGAGAATCTCCTTCAAAGACCGCCTCGACAACAACGCACACAACAGCAAGGAGCTTTTCAACATCATGAAGGAACTCTCCAACCCCAGCTCCAACACCAACGACATCCCGCCGTCGCAACCCCTGTGCGATTCCCTCGCCACCTTCTTCCACCGCAAGATCGCCGACATCCACGACAGCTTCAACACCCAGACAGCCCCAACTAAGATCGATGCACCAGACCCGCCGCACACCATCGACCACGACCCCCTGCCAGCCTGGGCCAGCGTGAACATCGATGACACCATCAAGACCATGAGCACAATACACTCCGGCTCCCCGTCAGACCCTTTCCCGCACCACATCTTCAACAAAGCCAGCAGCTCCATCGCACCCCACCTGTGCAACGTCATCAATCTCTCCTTCGAGACCGCGACCTTCCCAGAGAGCTGGAAACACGCAGAGATCAACGCCCTACTCAAAAAACCCAAGGCGGACCCGAGAGACCTAAAGAACTTCCGGCCCATCTCCCTGCTTCCGTTCCCAGCCAAGGTCATCGAGAAGATCGTCAACAAACAGCTAACCCGATACCTCGAAGAAAACAGCATCCTGGACCCATCCCAATCAGGGTTCCGCAGCAACCACAGCACTGAGACTGCCCTCATCGCCGCCACCGACGACATCAGGATCCTGCTGGACAACGGTGAGACCGCAGCCCTCATCCTGCTGGACCTCTCCACCGCCTTCGACACTGTCTGCCACCGCACTCTACGCACACGCCTCCATGACGCAGGGATCCGAGACAAGGCCCTGGAATGGGCCACCTCCTTCCTCGCCGGCAGAACCCAGAGAGTCCGCCTCCCACCATTCCGATCCGAAGCCTCCGAGATCATCTGCGGCGTACCCCAGGGATCGTCCCTCAGCCCAACATCTACATGGCCCCGCTCGCACGCATCGCCAGACAGCACGACCTCAACATAATCTCCTACGCCGACGACACTCAACTGATCCTCTCCCTCACCAAGGACCCCTCGCCGCCAAATCCAACCTCCATGAAGGAATGAAGGCCGTCGCCGATTGGATGAAGATCAGCCGACTAAAACTGAACACGGAGAAGACAGAGGTCCTCATCCTCGGCTCCAACCCCTCAGCCTGGGACGACTCCTGGTGGCCAACGACGCTGGGAGCAGCCCTGACACCCACCGACCACGCACGCAACCTGGGAGTCATCCTCGACTCAACGCTCTCCATGGCCAAGCAAGTCAACGCAGTCTCCTCCTCCTGCTTCAACACCCTCCGCATGCTTCGCAAGATCTACAGGTGGATCCCGACAGATACAAGAAGAACAGTCACCCAGGCCCTCGTCAGTAGCAGACTTGACTATGGGAACGCCCTCACGCGGGAGCCCCGGCCAAGCTCATCAAGCGACTGCAACGCATACAAAACGCCTCCGCACGCCTGATCCTCGATGTACCACGCCACATCACCCCCCACTTGAGGAACCTGCACTGGCTCCCCGTCGACAGGAGAATCTCCTTCAAACTCCTCATCCACGCACACAAGGCACTCCACAAGACTGGCCCAGCCTACCTCAACAGACGACTCCTCTTCTACGTCCCCAACCGCCAACTCCGCTCCGCCGACCTCTCCCTCGCCACCGTCCCTCGCATTCGAAGAACTACGACCGGCGGCAGATCCTTCTCCCACCTCGCCGCCAAGACCTGGAACACCCTTCCACTAAGCCTACGACAGACCCAAGACCTGCTGACCTTCAGGAGGCTACTCAAGACCTGGTTGTTCGACCAGCAGCACCCCCCCCCCCCTTTTTTTTTCTCCCCAGCGCCTTGAGACCCTCGCGGGTAAGTAGTGCGCTTTACAAATTCTGTGATTGATTGATGCACCTCCTCACACCCTAATATAACTTTTCATACACATACTCTAAAATATAGACTACCATTCTCGAAACCATAGACACACCAATTCCAGTTAGTACATACCCACTCACTGATTCATAGGTCTACACACACATCCACTCACCCAGACAGTAACTCATACACGCAGTCACTCATCAATGCAGCCACTGACATATGCACTCATACACCCATACAGACACTCACACACCGCCACTCACCCATAGTTACTCACACACCTGGTCATTCACCCAAAGAATCAATCAAACTGCCATTTACTCACCTATACAGATATACACAGACCACCTCACTTATTCATATAGATAGTAACACATACTTACTCTCGTCTACAATCACTCACACAAGCACACACTCATCCATATAGCCACTCTCACACTCACTCACTCTCACATATAGTCAGTTATATACTCCAACACTCTCATATACTGCCTTTCACATATGCAGTTACCCATATACCACTGAGACATCCATACACTCACCGAAAAAGCCATACGCACACTCACTCAACCAAACCGTCCCTCACAGACGCAATCATGAACGCATACACCCAAGGATTCACCCACTCATATATCCATGCAGGGAGTCACACAGCCCCTCACCCACCCACACAGAGACTCAGTCACCCATACTGGTACTCAGAAAACTAATCAGTAGCCCATATAGACACTCATGTACCTACTCACCAACCCATGCAGCCACTTACACACCAACTGACCGACAGATACACACATTTACACAGATTATTCACTCACCCATACATTCACTAAGACACGTTTAATCACTCACTTGTACAGTCATTCACGCACCCAACAAATCATCCATATAGACACTCATACACCCACTCATTCTTCGAATACACCTTGACATATATATATAACATTCTTAAACTTTTTAGAAACACTCGCACTCACAGGATGATGTAATCAGTGATGTCATCAGTGATGTCATTTGAGATGTAATTTGAGATGTCACCAGTGATGTCACTGACCATGTTATGAGTGATGTAATATGTGACGTCATCAGCAGTGCATTGCAGGGGCGCGAGTTATAGTTAGCTCAACTAACTATAACTGCAGAATTTCTCTGGTTTTGTACGAGTGAAATGTCAGACTAACTATAACGTCCCTGAAACCTGTGTTTTTTTTCAGTGAATATATATATATATATAAATAAAATGTTATTTTATTTATTTATTTATCTGAAAACACCAAAGGTTAAAGCAAATATTTGTCTGGGGGGTGTAGTAGGGTGTGCAAGAGACTGGCCTCTCCGCTAAGACCTCTACTCAATGTTACAGGTGTGCGTAGTAGGGTGTAGAGAGGGAGTGGCCTTTTACGTGAGACCTCTCTCTTAAATGACGGGTGTGCATAGTAAGGTGTGGGAAGGAACTGGCCTCTCTGCTGAGACCCCCTCTTGGTTGAACACTGTGCATAGTAGGGTGTGGGATATGACTGGCCTCTAAACTGAAACCTCTCTCTTGGACGGCAATAGTGCATAGTAGGGTTTTGAGGGACTGGCCCCTTCACAGAGACCTTTCTCTCAGTTGTCAAGTGTACATAGTAGGGTGCATGGAGGGACTGCCTCTCCTTTCAGTCCTCTCTCCTGGATAACAAGTGAGCGTAGCAGAGTATATGGATATCCGATGAGATCTCTCTCTAATATGACGGGTGTCCGTAGTAGGGTGTGCGGAGAGACTTGCCTCTCCGTTCACACCTCTCTATTGTATGACAGCTGTATGTAGTAGGGTGTGGAGAGTCGTAACTCTTTAATCAGACCTCTTCCAAAGCCAATATGCATAAACACCATGGGCCACATGCATCAACATAAGGAATTGCGATTCCTAAATATCGATTTTTAAGGAATCGCTCTTTAGGAATCGCAATTCCTTGTGCATGTAGGAATCAAACAATAAATTGCGATTCTTAAACCATACTTAATAGCGATTCACAATTTGTGAATCGCTATTAGGTAATGTCAATCCATTCATTCCTATGGGCCTATATGCTGGACACTGGTAATTATGAGTTTCCCAGCTACATGATGGCTTCACTGAAACTATAGATGTTTGGTATCAAACATCTCATATTAATAAACCCACACTGATTCAAATGATGGACTTATTAATAAATGCACCCAGAGGGCACCCACCTTAGAGGTGCCCCCTGAAAACCTATTGACTACTAGTGTACTGGCTGGCTGGTGTAGACCAGCCTTCCACTACAGACAGGTTTCTGACCCCCTGCAGGTGAAGGTCCGCACTCTGAGGGCAGCAACAATGCCTGCTGCGGCCGGAGGTGTTGTCACCTCGTCCAAGCAGGGTGGCTAACTGATCAGCATATCAAGGCAGGAGGCTTCAAAGGCCTCTGCCGCCTTTGATATGAGACCCAAAGCTTCAAGAGACAGGGGAAATGCTACCCCCTGCCCGGCCCATTGGGCACCAGGACAGGCAGGAAAATTAGCTAGTCAGAAGGCACAAAACCTAGAAATACACCATCTTGGTCTTTGTTGGAATTAGGCTCACTGGGTCAAGCTAATGCCCACTTCCCACAGGAAGTGGTCATATAGAGGGTGTAGTCACCCTAAAGGTAAGTAGCCCATTGGCTACTACCTGTCACTTCCCTTAACACCCCTAAATTGAGTATTTAGGAGGCAACCCTGATACCAGGAGCTCAGATTTGACAGATCCAGATGAAGAGGAGAAATAAGAGCTGCAAAACATCAAGAACTGAAGACTGCTGTGGACCTTTTGCACCAAACCCTGCCTGCCTGCAATAGTCTCGACAATCGTGACCGAGTGACTCGTCCTGCAGCTGAGCAACTACCAAGAACCCCGGTAGACTGCCAGCCCATTGCAAATTGACAGCAATTTCCCTTGGAGTAGAGGAGCTACTCCGTTGCAGTCCGCAGGCACCAAAGAAGCAGAGTCTAGTTCACTGTGTTGCAGCTCCCTAGCCAGCCTGACACAACAGCCCTCAAGGAAGAGGTAACTGTGCTCTTGAAGGTCATATCTGTCCCCCCCACCCTGTGAGAGGACACCAGGACTGACTGGATCTGCACAGGACCAATACTCAGGGTACCAGACCCCTTGCAGCAACCAAGGCTTGTTTAAGTCCAGTCGGGACTCTAACAACACCAAGACAGAGCAGCCATCAAGGGACATCAACACCAAAGAGACCCACTTCCAGAGTGGCCCAGCTGTCCTGATTTTCGCAACCTCAACCTGCAAGGCCAACAACTGCAAGGACCTAGGAGGCACAGAGCCCAGTCGACCTATCCACTCTGCACCCGAGGTAATAGGTAACTGCTGGTATACTTGGGACCTTGGCCCCCTATGACCTTAAGTCTCGAAGTAGGCCCCCCAGAAACTGACCGTAAATAACTGTATGCAACATATGCCTTTTCTCCCATAGGGAAGCATTGCTGCGTAAAGACGCATTTAGGTGAACTGTTTACTTAACTGTGAAATTCAATATTTACAAAAGTACTTACCTGAAAAGAGAGTTCTTGGTATCAAAATACGACTTATTTTTCTAAATTGGTCTCGAATTAATTCTGGAGTGTCTGTCTAATTTATTGCTTCTGTGAGTACAACAAATGCTTAAAACTACCTTTTGATAAGCCTAAACTGCTTGCCCACGCTAACACAAAAGAGAGCATTTAGTGTTTTCATTTTTGCCTCTGTAAACCAATAAGGGTTGCCTGGACTCTTTACACAGTGTACCTCATTTTGGTCCACTATTTAAAGGGCCGTCTTCCTACAATACACTCTCACTGATGAGGGGCACAGTATCCATTTCTTCTGGTAGAGTGTATTGACAGCTCACTTACTCCTTTTCACTATTCCCAATACTGCAAGATTCTCGCGAGATCACAATTAAAAAAAAAAAAAACAATATACATTTATTTTCATCACAGTAGTGCCTTAGACACCTACTCTCCAAATCTAAGGGGACAGGATGCCTTTCTGCTGCCCCCTTATATAGCTTTTTGCTTAATTCCCACAACACCTGCAATTTTTCACAGTAAAGGCGGCCATTTCATTTCCAAACCTCCAACAGCCAGCCAATCAGAGCTCACGCAGGACTCACAAGAGGCTCTCGCTCCCACAAGGGCTTGAAGGCTCAAGGGAAAAATAGGATTCTCGACCAATCACAGGGCTCCATTTTGAATTTGCACTCTCCCAGGACACTCGCAAGACTCTCGCAGACCCAAATACCTAAATATACAATTATTTTATACCCTAAATTCTCAGAAACTAATGAACGGATTTGCACCAAATTACAAAAAGCATAATCTGTGGACCAAGATCTAGCATCCTGCCTGCCAAATTTGGTGTAATTCCGGTCAGCAGTTTTGCTGCAGCCTCGTCTAAAGAAGTCTATGGAAAATGCATGTGGATTTTGTGCTTTGGGATCCCACTTTTTTCTCAGCCCCCACTTGACGGATCACCCAGAAACTTACCAGGAACAAACTGAGGTGAATGAACTTTTTTTGGGAAAGTTTTGTGAAGATTCGTCAAACAGGGCCAACGTTATTAGCAAACCAAAAAATGCTCTTTCTATTGAAAAGCAGACCTAACTATAACTACCTAGAGGCGACCGCCACTAGGTGATATATATATATATATATATATTCAAACTGCAAAATGCGGAGCACTCACAGGTCGTATTTCAGTTGATTTATTTGTTAATGCATTTCGGCGTCTAGCCTTCTTCGGTGCATATCAACTTGGCATTTGACATTGTGCATGTTTAAATACTTTTTAAAATGATCTCATTGGAGAAGCACCTAATCACAGCCAGTGACGAAGGACAAACACACCAGGGAAAGAGGTATTACAACCTTGACGCCGAAATGCATTTGCTTGAATAAATCAACTGAAATATGACCCGTGAGTGCTCCGCATTTTGCAGCTTGAATATTTTCCCGTGACTTCACCCTCACGTTAAAGCGGATAAAAGCACCCGCCACGAGTTCAGCAGTTAAAGGGTGACACCTGGAGCTATCATTAAACTACTGCTAGAACCACCGAGGGAACAAATGAGAAAGCATCCTACCAGCTTTGCTGACAATTATTCAAATTGGAGGACAGAAGTAATACTTACGGAAACCTGTAGGATGATGTAACATTAGAGATCTTGGCAGGCGAGGGACGGAAATATTACACCATGGCATTGGCAATTGGAGGCATAATGGCCGGTTTGATATCGAGGGACTGGATAAGCCACGCAGCGTGTGAGTGACATCGTACTTTTCTTCTAAAAAATCGTCTATGTGAGACGGTGAACTTTCAACTACAAAAACGATATGTTTTCAAATCAAGTTGCAAGTAATTAAACACACGCTGACATGGCAGCCAGGGAAAGAGGTATTACAACATTGAACTGCGTTTGTTCTTCGTCACTGGCTGTGATTAGGTGCCTCTCCAATGAGATTGTTTTAAAAAGTATTTAAACATGCACAATGTCAAATGCCAAGTTGATATGCACTGAAGAAGGCTAGACGTCGAAATGCATTTGCTTTAATAAATCAACTGAAATACGACCCGTGAGTGCGCCGCATTTTGCAGCTTGAATATTTTCCCGTGACTTCACCCTCACGTTAAAGCGGATTAAAGCACCCGCCACGAGTTCAGCAGTTAAAGGGTGAGATCTGGAGATATATTGATATTTACTTTCTGGATTTGGCGTGTTGCCTACTGGGCTTCCAAATCGCGATGGTGCTCATTGGTAGAGCTTCGCTGCGCGCTGCAATTACAATCACTTAATCGGTTTGCTCACTTCAAGAAAGCCACGGCACTCCAATGCTGAGTATAATCCTCTTGGTTTATTTACTCAAAATGCGGAAGACACATCAACACGTTTCGGTGTCTAAACACCTTGGTCACAGATCTGTGATGGGGTGAATGTTTGATTAATTCAGCATTCAGTCCATCCTCTGTTCTTTTTGCATTTGTTGCCCTAAGTGGGAAGGGTATGCCCAGACATGGGTCCCATGCTCGCTACGCCACCAGATTCAAGCTAGTCTGGCTGATGAGGGGTGTTACCCCGAAACCTGTGCCAGGATGCTTGTTTCTGGTCTAGGGAAGACCTGGCCTGGCAGTTCAGGCTGGACTGTTCCCACGGTCAAAACTGATTTGCATATGGCTGGGTCTAAACTAGAATGGCGTGGCGTGCAAATAAATGATGGATTTAACCCAGATCTGTGACTGGCGGTGAATGTTTGATTAATTCAGCTTTCCGTCCATCATCTGTTCTTTTTGCATTTGTACACATGAAAATATTTGGTATGTTGATCATGCAACAAGCATCATGTAAAAATGTAATAAAGTCACTTTCAAAAAAAGTTTATTTCTTTAACATGCAGATGTTTTTCAACTTAGTGCTTCGGATTGTATCACTGAATTGAGAAGCATTTACTAAAAGTGATAGTTTTAAAGCATAAACTTGGAAATATTAATGCCTCCCCCACCAAGAGGACAATGCCACTAGTGAAATCCGAAGCAAGTCAGTTTTCATGTGTACCCCATATGTTATAGATGAAGCAACATAATAGTTTGATAAATCAAACACAAGAGGTTTTTGTACATCACACTTCCCAAATCCAAGCATTTGAAGGTAGTCTCATTTGTGATAATCAAGAAAAAGGAGTCTTGGAGAAAGACAATATATGCTTAAGATCACACAATTTGTTCAAGCGGTTTCACATTATGCAATTCAGCTACTAGCTGAGTATCTCTTTCTCTTGCCCATGTTACATCAAAGGTCACTGCTTTGTCAACTCTTTTCCAAAGGAGGTTAGAATGTGGGGGCAGACAAATGCCACATGAAAGCTCAGCTTATTTTGGGCTTGAGGGTCTAAGAGAACTTTGAGATGAGCCTGAGCCAGGCATCTTGCTTGAGGGGTCAGTAGCTTGCACACCCCTAATGCTGGGCATGAGATTGCAGCATGACCTACGAAAATGTGTGTGATCCACATGCATGGTAGAGGGTATGCATCTGATTGGGCCCCTGCCTGTCACCCACTCCACATCAGAGTGCCATATGGACGCCAATTCACCAAAATGCCAGGGGTAGCAGAAGCGACATCACACGCCATTTGAGCTTTACTTTCACTCAAACACATATGCTTACTCATACACCCACATTCACACACTGCGTCTCTCACAGACACACTCTCACCTACACACATACACACAACATACTTTGAAAAGCATTTTTTACTTACCTCAGCTGCCAGGGAGAGTTGTATTCCAGCTAATTGTACTCCATTTTTTATTACACTAATTGTGAAAAATTTAATATTATTCACTATTAGTGTGATAGAAAAATGATAGAAAACAAGGAAAGTGGACCCCCAACAGAGGTCCATAAGGAAGAGCTTCCCCTGTGTTCCTGGTGCTGATTTTGCCACCGCTGAGGACAGGGGTCGCAAAAGCAATTCCAGGGGTCATAAGGGCAAGCCAGGGGTCGCAGCTATGACCCCTGGCCACCCCTAAATGACGTCCATGATGTGCCGCCTGCAGGGCTTTAAGTGGGTCGGGTCCTGCCAGGTCTCAAATGCGGCCGTAATTTGAATCTTTGAAATGGGGCCCTATTTGGTCCAAAATGTATGTCCTTTACAGGCAAAAACAATGCTCGAATTCCCAGCAACAACTATAGAAAGCCTTGAGGTAATCCCTAACAGTGATGCCCTCCCTCTTTACATTGCATTTTAACTTCATCTTGCATTTCATAATATTGATATTTTATATGGTCAGGTACTATTGTATTGTATTGTATTGTAATTGCATTTATATAGCGCTTACTATCCCTCTTGAAGTGTTGAAGCGATTTTTCCGGGAGTAGCACTCTACTCCGGAACCCAAAAAGGATTAGTGGTGAATTAGTATAGTGAAATATGAAATTAATTAGATCGGTGGACATGTTAGTCTGTTATTTGGATTGAAAAGGATAGTGGAGGGATAGAAGAGGGAAGGGTTTGCATTTATATAGCGATGGCTACCCCATATGAGGTGTTGAAGCGCTTTTCGGCGAGTAGCACGCTACTCCGGAACCCAAAAAGGATTAGTGGTGAATTAGTATAGGGAAATATGAAATTAATTTGAGCAGTGGACAGGTTAGTCTGTTATTTGGATTGAAAAGAAATAGTGGAGGGATAGAAGAGGAAAGGGTCTAGAAAGTTTTTGGGGTTTTCTTTTGTAGCTCATAGCAGTAGGAGGAGGTTTGGGATGAGTGAGGGGGAGATGGAGGGGGAAGAGTCAGAGGGAAGCGTTTAGAAAGGCTTGTTTGGGAGATCTGAATAGTAAAAGAGGTATGAGATAATGCAAGGAGGGGTAGAGGAGGGAAGAGTCTAGAAAGGGTTATTTTGGGGGTCATAGTAATGGAATGGGGTTTGGGATGAGTGAGAGAGTGGAGGTAGAGGTTATATTGCGAGAGGTATAGGGTGAGAAATAGGGTAGTGTATTGGAGACAGTAGTAGAATGAGGTTTGACATGAGCCAGAGTGGAGGTAGGGGACACACTGCGAAAGGTATATGGTGAGATATAGGGTAGCACTTCGGAGACACTGAACTAGACACAAAGTAACAAATACAAAGATACATAAGTACATGGAAGGTATACATACACAAGGAAGGCAATATATGTAGATTCAAGCTGTATTCAACGACCCAGACTTCCAAGTGTTGCTGTAAAGCAAATTTATTTGTGTTGTTGTATTTTTTTTGTAATTCAATAGTGAAGCAATTGTGGATAAATAGTTATGATAAAACATTTACTTATTCTTGCACTCACCTATATACATGTTAAACATATAATAATATAAGTAATATGTACGAATATCTATAAATTTAAAAATAAACTTGTTATACAAGTTTATGCAAAGCAATACTCATCATGCCAGCACTTCTCAGCACTGTTTCAATGCTTTTACCAGGCGAGTACCAGCACTTCTCAGCAGCAGATAGTCACTCTGGAACAAAGAGTACCTGCACTTATGTAATTCCATTACAAGCATTGTATAAGAGTATTTGTTTTTTCCTTGTGTTTCTAAAGTTTTTTCATGCAGCATATGCTCTTTCATGTGAATCGAGTTTCCTCTCGGCATCTGGGTGAGTTCCAGTTGTGGGTGAATGTTCATAACAGGACACAAGTGAAAGCACTGGAGATTAGTCTGAAGGCAGTGTGAATTTCTCACAGTGCCTGTAAGTGTGTCATATAGGTGTTCAGACATCTCATACATGCAATCATTGGCCTCTCTGCAGAGTGCACTTAGCAATGGTCACATATATGGCAAAGTGTGTGAAGGAAATATACAGCAGTCAAAATACTGACAGCGCCAAAATAAAATAAAATGCAGTACTTAAATGTGATTTGGTGAGTTGTGTGTGTGTGTGGCAGATGGTGAAGTGAGAAGATGAATAGAAGTACCTGCAGAAGAATAGAGTGTCACGATGGTGTGAAGAGGAACATGATGGTGTGCGAGGTATGCAGATGGAGGATTTCAGAAAGATGTAGGGAGAAGAATGGAGTAAATGTCTATCAGAGTGAGGGATGGCAGAGGAAAGTGGCATGAAGGGGAACAGAAGTGATTGAGATACTCTTAAGACCACCTCCCTTTTCACAGATCTTAGCAATGTTTAATTCTGTCTCAAACTTTCAGAATTCTGATTATTCACAGCAAGATAATTGTATTTGATACTGCTAACAATCATTGGCAAAGCCAAAATGACTGTTTGAGGTGTTTTTGAGGAGTATGTCTGTTGTTGTGTTATCCCTAGATGCAATAGCATACAACTCACCGAGAGGTACCCAAATACTGGTCCGGTGGCATGCTTTGTAAAACATAGGATCTTAGCTTACACCTTTTAAGCCACACTTTTAATTACATAGTCCAAGCCTCTTGAAAAGGTTTCCTACTTACACTCCTTTGCCAATGTCCCTTTTAGAGACTCCCCACTGTTTCATCTCAGTTAAAGCATTGGCTGCCTGGGATGATGACTACAGTGATGATGCACAGCATTGAAGCTACATGCCCCTCTCAGTCTTAATATATGGTACTTGCGTACTTGGGACACAGTGCTTCAGCAATTGAAGTCCGCTCTTAAAATATGTGTTTCCCGCTGCAGCATTGGGTTTCCTTTATCTGAATCTCCTTGTGTATGTGAGAAATAATCAGATATAGCATCTGCATGTCATCTTGAGTCCTAACAAAATCCAACTTTTTTCACTGTCATCAAATTCAAGTTGGTTCTAAAAAGTCCCTAGCATTGCACCACCCATTCCCTTAGGCTCTGCCTGGACTGTCATCCAATTGTTTTTGCAATATGACTGTAGGTCACGGGAGCAGTGTTTGTGATGTGAGGTCCTGGGCCCCTTGTGTCTGACCAGCTGAACTTCTCCAACAGCATCTGAAAAGTTTGAACTACCAGACCTCTGGAGGATTGGGACCAAACAAGCAAGTCAATCCAACCAAAGAAACACATTGACTGTCGAAGATTTTAAGTTGGCCCCGCTTTGAGCTTTTTGCCCCTCTAAAAACCTGTTTAGTGTGCCCTCGTGGCAAGCCTATCTGACTTTAGTGCGACCTTCCCAAATACAACCTGCAGCCTTGCCCACCTTGAGAATTTTGAACTCCAAATAAGAGGCTGAATGCAAATTAAGAAATCTTGACCAAGCGAAAGCTCCAAAACTATCTGGCCCACAAGAGGACTTCTGTGCGCCCAAAATTTGAAATGTTTCTGCTCCGAGCTTTTCCTGCCAAAAGTAACCGCTTCAGCGGGACCTTGTCCAAAGGCTATTCAGCATTGAGAGGATTTCCTCGGATACAATGTGCAACATTGTCCCTCTGGGAGATTTTGACTTCCATTTCAGAAACTAAGTCAGCAGGTAAAAATCCAGGACAACCCTGCTTGGTGTCCCATTGTGCCTACGTCTGGTGACACATTAACAGTACTTTCTATTAGCGCTTTGCTCTTTCTTTGTGCTTTTTTTTCCCTTAAACCTTTTATAATTAATATCTCCACTTCCTCTTATTGGAGGTTTGGCATTTTGGCGTCATTTTGCTTTTAAATTATGCTCTCGTTTTATAAATTTGGGATTGAATTTTTATTGTCTTGGATTTTTGATTTGTTTTCTACTTTTTTTTACTTTGTTACTTATAAATGCTTTCTACAGTTTCTCCAAGTTAAGCCTGTCTGCTATGTGCCACAGTTACTAGGGGCTGACCACCGGTTGAAATTATTGGAACTTTTGCTTGGTTGGATTAGTGACTTTATTACTTGTGGTGGACTACCCTACATCCCAATTAATAATTCCCTTTCTTACACACATATTAGAAGAATGTTGTCTTTAAGGAAGAAGGTGATGGAATAACTATGGCGATAGCATGATGATTAGCATATCAGCTAAGCTAATTTTTTTTAACAACTTTTCCTATTTATCCATTATAGGACAGGAGCTTCTCAGAAAGTTATGGATTTAGAAAGCTATTGTAACTACCAACAAAATATTTTTCCAAAACTTAAAGGGACAAACCTGTGCTAGGGTGGTTGACTGGACAAATGATCTATCAAAACTAACTATAATGGAAAGGAAAGGGTTGCATAAACTATGGAAAGGGTTGCATAAACTATTAAGAGAAAGGCTTGATTTGTGAAGCAATTCTATACTATGATAATTGACTTGTAGCATCAGTTCTGTTGCAGTGGATTGTTGGGGTGAAGTAGTAGATACGCTACTATAAAAGATATGTTAAACACTCGTATCAAGTATCCTTTAAGAGGATTGCCATAATTAGCATAGCATGCTGTGTTGTGTTAATGAAACGAATAGTAAGTAGTAAGTGATCTTAGTGTTTTATATTTGTGTAAATCTATAATAATAAAACAATATAAAATTGAAAGTACATTTTGAGGATACACTGACTGCAAGGCACAATAGATATTTTATTGCCAGATCTGAGTTCTGTTCACTGTTTTGTTTTTTTGCCAGTATATCAATGATCATGATCTA
Source organism: Calotriton arnoldi (assembly GCA_963921515.1). Taxonomy (NCBI): domain Eukaryota; kingdom Metazoa; phylum Chordata; class Amphibia; order Caudata; family Salamandridae; genus Calotriton; species Calotriton arnoldi. Next base: position 1,674,908 of record CAWUFW010003435.1, on the reverse strand, counting down.
CTGAACATTTTGTTTGGACATCTAATTACTCCTGTAATGTCTCCTTTCGACTGTTCCGGAAGCTATGCACTTGATGTAAGTCCCAGAACATATAAAAAACCTAAACAGGATTCTTTAAGTTAGACTGATGCTGGTGATGTTGATTTTAAATTTGAGGTTGGAGCTGAAATCGGTGATTTGCTGCTATGTGAATGAACCAGTGGTGATTGCTGTTCTGATAGCATTGTGATGCTGCTGGAGGCATCACACGCTGTGCAGAGGTGAGCGAAGTGGGCACAGTGTACTTACTTTTCCTTCATGTCTTTGTGTTTCACCATCATGGTCAGACACTGTCTTGATTATCCAACTCCTACATGTTCAGACATCGAGGTCTGCAAAGGGACTGGAAGTATACAGTGAATATTTGTGCCATAGCTCCTGTGCAAAGGATGTAGTCTTGAGTAGAGACTATCTCTTGTCGTGGCCTATCTCTTGTCGCGGTCTATTTCTTGACCCTAGGGAAAGAACTAAGCTCTCTAAACAAGCATTTTCATTACGCTGCTTACCTTGAAGTGTTTGTTCCATCACTCACTACATAGGTTGAAGCAAGTTCAGAAATGGGGTTGCTTGAGTAAATGGCAGCAATGTCCCTGCGGACTACGTGTCAAAACCTCAAATGGTGCACAGATTTTACACTATCAGTCCTCATTTCCAGTGGCGGCCAACGAAAGTGGGGGTGACGGGGAAAATATAAAAAACCTTCTCGGTGCTTCACTCCCGGCTGTCTTTGGGAAGACACAGGCTGCCCAGCCAATCCAGACACAGCTCTCAAGCTATGAGCGCAGTGCCAGGATTTGTCTGAGCGGCCTGGTTTGCCATTCAGACACTGCCTCTGAGTCTGCAGCTTTTCTCCAACCCAAGCTGCATTGGAGAAATAGAGGTGCGCATGTCTGTTTCACCAGCCTAAAACAGCCGGCCAAACTTACATGAGCACCACCCTTGCCTGTCATGGCCCAGCCATGCATGCACCGTCAGTAGGAGCCCCTCACAGTAAAATAAAATGATATTATTGTTTTAATATCATTTTAGTTTTCTGTGACAGACTCCGACCAGTGGGGCGATGCTCCTCTGCCATTACGGAGGAGCTGCCCCATCTCATTTCTCAGCAGTTATTGAAATGACTTTAACAGGTGGATCACCTTTCTTAAGGATTACATATTCATTGATAACCCTGGAATGCTCAATCGGGCGTTGCAGCTTGTGGAATGTGGAGCTTCAGTGGGTTGAAGCCTCCTGGAGGAGGGCATGTACAACACGTTTATTAGCCCACTGAAGGACTATCTATCACATCGAGGTCCTGCTTTAGCGTTTGTGGCACTGAGTGTGAACTTCGTTGTTTGCACCTCGTGATCTCCTTTTCCATGAATTCCCTCACTATGACCCTCCAACAATGCGCCTCACCTCTCCATAGCTCCTCTCTCACATTTATTCCATTTTTTTTTAAAGCACTACTCATTCCAGTGCAGGGTATCAGAGTGCTTTATATCATACACATATTGTTCAGAAACTATGAATCACACAAATGTGTAAATCAATGTATAAGAAAAGTGACATAGGACAATGTGGTCTACAAGGTGTAGGCGTTGCATGTCATCCATAATGATAAGCATTATATGGTAAGAGTAGTTGGTCTTTAGAAAAACAAACTCTGCATTTAAAACATAAAACAATGGTTAGGGTTGGCTACACTAATAAGAACTGAAAAAAACAATGTTTCTAAACCTATGCATTTCAGTTTGCAAGCAGCCCCTTTGATGGAGGTTCATAGCTCACTGTGCTACATTTGAAGGATTGTATCTTATGAACTGTAAGTAACAAACAGATCTCTATGACAAACACAGTAACTCACTGAGCTATCTACATAAAATACAAATGTGTGATCTGCCTGTTACACATTGTGGTTTTCAGCAGGCCCATTAACCCTCTGTGCTACTACTTTATGATGCCTGAAAACTAACTGTGACTAGACATAGCACGGCTCCCGCCAGCAAGTACATTAACCACCAGAGTTATTTTGCCATTGTTATCACCTGAATACTGCTGGGCACACAAAGATCTCTGCAGCAGGTACCTTTAACCATGTAATATACTTTAAAATGCGGTGCTCCCTCAGCTTAGGGCCTAGGGCAGTAGCACCAGTCACACTTCCCTAAGGTCGGCACTGATCACATCCAGACTTGGAAAAAAATGCTAAAATGTCTGCAAGTCCCGAAACTGATGATTAGCATGTCATGGACTGTTTTTACCATATGTGGAATGCTTTTTTCTTTTTCAAGGAAGCCCTACACAATCAGATTGATGCAATGGGCAAAACAGAGTACTCTGAAGTATTCACCTTATAACTTGACAATGTTAGTGACACCAAATCTAATCCTGAGTCTCCTGGGTTAAGCCATTTGTCGACTTGCTTTTTACTTCCTGGTTTTTGGTAGCTTTATGTGCTTTATCCAATGAGAGCATTGCAATCATTTCATGCCAATGAAGGCTTTAAAAAGCAGTATTGGTAACAGATGCCCTTTTGCTAATCCACTTCAAAGTGACCCATCATGCAGTGATGCGCAGACAGTCAGTAAGTAAGTAATTTATTGTACAGTTAATTAAAACTCACAATTTAAAACCATCAAGACATCAAAAGTACATAAAACAATTCTTGTCTCAATTTATAAATTAAAATTTAAAATACAGTCTTCCAACTTAGCTGCTTGTTGTTATGCTATAAGTGGAGGTCATATCGAGTCTCAGTTTTAGTGTCTATTCAAACCTTTTGAGGTAGGTAAAAGCAAGGACAAAGTCTTGTGCTTCAGGGTGCCTATTCAATCCTTTTGAAGTGGGTAAAAACATGGATAAAGTGCTTGTGCTTTAAGGTGCAAACTTGGGTTCGACTAGGCGGGCCCACGTGAAGGTTGGCTGTTAAAGTGTTCAATAAGAGTAGACTAGCTGCTTGCTATTCTGCTGTCACCTGTTGCTGGGGCTTGAGTCTTTCAGCCACTAGGTCAAAGTATTTTGTAAGTCAGTAGTTTAGCTGAATCTCTTCTGGGTTAAAAACAATTTTACAGCCTGCCTACAGGTCCTGATGCCCTTCTGATTCAATGTTGGTCGAAGTAAGGCACGCCTTATGTCCATCAAGCTTGGGCAGATGCAAATAATATGAATTAGGTCCTCATTTCCTGTTCCATAAAGACGACAGGACTGTTCTTCTGGTCTCCTTTTCCAAGGTGGCAGATGAGGGAGAATTGGTAAAATGCCAAAGCGCAACTTTAAAAATGTTTATTTTATCTTCTGTTTGACTCCCATTTTCAAGTAAGCTTGTGGCGTATGAGCTTTAGAGTCATTAAGCACTATCCATCCGTGAGCCCTCTTGGCCAAAGTTTCCTTATCTTCTGTTATGGATATCATTTTAGTTACTTTGGTTACGACCTTTTTAAAGCTCTTATGATTTATGGAGGTTTCCCAGAGGTTGGTCAATTCGAGCCTTTCCAGTGATTTGACCAAGTACTCTCTGGCAGGTGATTTCTCTCCATGTGACAGCTCGGTCCAAAGATGCGCATTTAGAGATCCTTGCTTGGTGCCTCTGATCTTATGCCAGCTTTTTATATAAGCACCCCTTCTTTCCACTGTTTGCTTCTGAAGACCGAATTCCAGGCGTATTTGGGCAGGTGACGCATAGTTTGGTAGCTGAAAAATTGCTCTATATGTGCTACTAATTATTTTGTCTAGGACTATCGCATCTTTCCCTTGTGTTGGTTCGCTCCCATATGTGAGCATTGGCTGCAATCGTGCTCGAATCACCTGTAATAGGGGATATAGTGTTCGGTCTGGTAGAACTTTCTTCAGGGGCTTCATTGCGTGTTACCTAGTGGTGTCCCTCCAACGCAGGGCCTCCAATTGGGGTTTATACGAGCCTCTGCTATCAAGTAAAACTCCGAGGTACTTGTAGTTGGTTACCCGGTCTAGGCTGCACCCATCCAGGTACCACGTGATTTTATTGGTCTTATTGTAATTCACTGTCATAATTTTTGTTTTCTTTAAGTTAATGCGTAATGCATTGCGAGAATTTATTAGTGGTGTTCGTCAGGTGTTGAAGGCCGATTGGGGTCCGGCTTATTAAAACCAAATCATCCGCATATAGGAGGTTGGACGACGAGGTTTTTCCCAAACGTGGGGTGTGCGATGTACTGTTGTCCAATTCCCCTGGAAGGTCTGCTAAAAAGAGGTTGAACAGCATGGGGGCTAGAACGCACCCTTGTTTTAGGCCTTTGGAGGAGTTGATTCGCCTAGAGAGGTGCCTCCCAGCTCCAAGCTTGATCTTGACCCAGGTATCAGTGTATAATAGGATCAACTGTTTTAGGAGAGGCTTGGGTATCCCCCACTTTTCCAACTTCTGCCATAGTTTGGCCCGATCTATGTGATCAAATGCTGCGCTGTAATCTATGAAGCATAAAAATAGCGAGCTCTTTGCTGCTTTGGCCGCGTCTATCAGCAGGGTTAGTACCATGATGTTAGTCGTGATACCCTGTCCTCTGCAGAACCCTGTTTGATTTGCAAGGATGATGCATTTTGACGAGGCCCAGGATATTAGTTCCTCCAGGACTAGCCCCGCATAATACTTTGCCTCTATATCAATTAGGGCGACGAGTCGATAATTGTTAGGGATGCTCCTGTCGCCCTGCTTGTAAATTGGGATGATTATCGATCCTTTCCAAGAAGCCGGGCTTGTTTCTGTTTCCTGTATGCCCTTGAAGACTGGTACCAGTATTTTGCTCCAGAATTCTGCATCATGCTTATACAATATTGGGGGTATTCCGTTTGGGCCTGGGGCTCCTTCCAGCTTCCCTTTTGATGTTTGTGCCTTAATCCGGGCTGCTGTTATTTCATTACAAAATTCTTTACTGTTTGATGATGGTTTAGAGCCCGTTGTACCTTCCACCCCGCGGTCCTTTTGTTTACACGGAATCTCATCGTGTTTGATGCCCTGGCTTATCTTTTGTCTAGTACTATTTGTGTTATCACTCATATTCCTTTCGGTGGTACGTGTTTTTTCTTCAGCTGAATTCCCCTCTTGATTCTTGTCATTAAAGTGGTTGTACAGATGGTGTGCCCAATCGGCTTCTGTTATATGTGAGTTTATTCCTTGGTGGGCTGGCCGCTGGAGGCTGTTGATTGTCCGCCAGAACCTGGCGCTGTTTTTAAGTTTGGAGTCGTGCAGTATCTTTTCCGTTCTTCGTTCGCTTGCCTTTTCTTTTCCCAGTTCATCTTTTTAACATTGCCTTTAGTTTCCGTAGCTCGCTTTGCTGGGCTAGGTTTTGTGGTCGTTTGCAAAGCTGTCTTAAAGCTTGATTTATTTTCCGTTTGAGGTTTTTTATCTCGGGTGAGATTGCTTTTCCTGGTAAAGGACCCAGTGACTTCCCCGTGAAGGTCCTCGGCTTCGTGGCAAACTTTGTCCCGAGATCCTTTGTGAAAACCTCCCAAGCCTCTATTAAGTTCGCTATCAGGTTGTTATCTTGGTGGATGAGTGTCTTCGCATTAATGGATAGCTCTTTGATCTTATCAGGCTTACACCTTATTCGTCTAAAATCCGAGGTGTATTCGGTGCCGGCACTTATCCTTGCTTCCATGTGGTTCCCTCTGATTACACTTAGCGTCACTTCTTGCGGTAGGTGGTCACTTTGTCCATTTTCGCCCATTCTAAATGAGTCTATGTGGCGAACAAGGGAAGATTTGCCAAGGTGAAATCTAAGTAAGAGGAAATGGTTGCAGAGTGGTAAGTTGGTGCTGGCGGGTTATCCTCTTTAAATCGGCCATTCAGCGCCCTCAGGTTTAGTTGTTCCAAATCGCTAAGTAATTGGATTGAGCATCTTGTTTGTTTATTTTTGAAAGTGTGGGGCTTGGTTTGCAATTCCCCATGCTATATTAAGTTCCTGTACTAGCTCGTCTTCTAAGGCTGTTCCGAAGAGGTAGAGATTGAAGTAGCCTGCCAGGATTATGTTCTTCGCATCCCACTCTTCTATGATTTTTGCCAGTTCGTTAAACAATTCTTTAGCCCCTTTGAGCCTGTGCTTCGGATGTATGTACGTGTTAATTATGATAAGTGGCCGGTCTACCTTGTTGATTTTGATTGTTACGGCTGTTGCCTGTATGGCGCTTGGGGCTGCAATTTTTGCCTTGATCTCTTCTGTTGTTCCTATTGTCAGTATTGAGGCATATGTCATCAGGCCACCTGAACGATGGCCGAAGGTTGACCCTTTGATAGCTGGGACAATTTGTGACTTGTTTCCTTGTAGAGCTATCTCGTGCTCTTCCCAGGTTTCTTGAGATATCAGGTCAAATGACCTTAAGTAATTTAGTATTTCAGGATCCTCCAGCTTGTTCGCCAGACCGTTAATATTCTAGATGCATATTCTGGTTTTTGTTGGATCGACTTGTGTTGAGGTTGAACCGGGTTCCCCTTGTCACTGCGTACCTGCCGTTGTTATTGTTCGGCGTATTTTTGCCCAGCTGGGAACAGATGACTGTGTTGTTGGGCTATTGGTATTTAAGAGACTCCGGTGGGACCCTTGAGAGTGGCTGCGTGCTCCTTTTAGAATTAATGTGACTATGTGCGGTGGTTCCTTGTTACTTTCTTATAAGAGGGGAGTGGGATAGGCTAGTCTTTTTCCTGGTTCTAGCCTTTTCCCCCACTGAGAAAATTTGTTAGTTTTCACCAGGATTAGGTCAACTATCTCGTTTGATTTCCATGTTGTCTTTGTTGCTTCTGGGCATTGTTGGTTTGATGTAGGTTGGAATTCGATTGCGAGCAAGTCTGTTGTGCTAATGTTTTCCAGACCTTTGATTGAGTGGAGGAGTCTCAATATGTTTTCCCTATTTAGGGTATCTACTCTTCCTCTGGATTCATATTCTGGGACGAATAGGATAATGTCTGTCTCTTTTGATGCGAAGGCCTGGGTGTCCTGGAATGAAGTTACTTCTTGATGTTTAGACCTGTGTGAGTATTGGTTGTCATTTGTGATATCGAGGATGGCGATGCTGGCTCCGTGGGATTCCTCTGATACTTGCTCTATAGCCGGCTCGTTCCTACTTTGTATGTCTTCCCTAGGCAGGTTTTCTGCCGGTCCCCTTACACTACTTTGCGTGTTACTTTCCGGCTCAGTTCTTTCCCATTGTTGCGTGCGCGTTGCCGTGCTACTTTCCTTCAGCCTTGACTGTTCGCATGTTATCTCAAGTAGTTTCGTTTGCTTTGGAAGTTCCGACATATTTGGATTCTTTATGGCTTTCAATCTCTTGTTTAAGGGTGGTGTCTTCTTGGCCAGAGTACAGATCGGAGAATTCCTTGTTTGCTCTTTTTCCCCAGGGGATGCCGCTGGCTGATTCTCCTCGGTGTGACTCACCGCAGTTATTTTCCTGTTCCTGCCCTTCCTTTTTTGTTTACGGCGGGCTCGTGCATTCTCGAATGCTTCTGTGCTGTCTCTTTCTTCAGTTGAGTTACATAAAATGGAATTTTCTCGAGTTTGTTTTGGGTTGGGGGATGAATTCCCTACTTTTTGATGTCTGGTCTGCGTGTTGTCGGTTCCAATTGATCGTTCTTTCGGGCCAGTGCTTCCTGCATTGACTTCAGTTGTATTATGCAATGTTGTGTTTAGTTTTAGGTCAACCAGAAGGTTCCCTAGCATTGTCGGTAGCGTTAATAATTTATCAATAATTGGGGCAGTCGGTTTGTAAAATTTGAGTGGCTTGTGCAACTTCTTGTCCTCTTTTGATGAGGCCATTAAGATCTGCGAGTTTCCCCTCTACCCCGGAGGTAAATTCAGCTAATGTATGAAGAACAGTTAACTGCATGTCTAATTTGTCGGATTGATATTGCAGTGCTGTTGCTGATAGCTGAATAGTGTTTAGTAAAGTTGCCCAGAATGTGTCTGACAGGGCATTGCTCCCTTCTCTGTGCACACTAGTCGGTTCCTCCGCAGGACGATTTGCGATCGGTTTTAAGTTATATGAGGTCACTAGGTCCTCCCAATCTTGTGACGCGAGGAAGGTCATATCGCTGTCTGTAGTGCGCGAGTCCTCGTGTGGTAAATGTGGGGGGGGGGAGTCAGCTTGGTCGGTTTCCTTCTGCTGGTTTAGAGCTGTCCGAGTGCCAGCTTGTACACTCGTTGGCTTTAATGGAGAGCTGTTTTTTGGCTGGGATATTGTAATCCTGCCATCTTGTCCATTCTGTGGTTTCTGCTCGGGAGAGGGAGCTGATTGGTCCCTCAGGTCGTTGGATCCCTGATGTACTGGGGTGCTTGCGGGTTCTATAACCCTCTCGTTCTTGATCCACTGGGCGTTATTTTCTGGTCCTGTGGACTTGTTCATGGACTGTCTTTTGGGCTGCTGGCCCCCTCGACCCCCTCAGCCATTTGTCCTCCTTGAGATCAATTCCCCGGTGGGCTTCTCGGCTAGCTTGTGCTTAGCGCTCTGTGCCTTTTATCCATGTGTATGTCCGCAACTGTGACCTTTGTAATTCCCAGTGATTGGATTAAGGCATGTTCTATTCTCCCAAGTTGCAGAGGGGGTTGCAAGCCCCCGATGTCCTCATTTTTTGTGTAGATTGCTTTGCTAGGATCTTTTAAAAATGTGAATTTAGTGTAAAGTTTTGGCTGGTAGGAGCATGAGTTCTTTCTGTTGGGTGCCCCCTCTATATTTATGAGCTCTTCCGTTTTGTCTCTCTTGTCCCTTTTTGTTACAATATTTGATTGATTCACGTATTTTGGTTCTGTTGTGACTGCTGAGCTACCATCGTTGCTAGCTTCTGTGCCAACAATTGAATAGAAACTGATATCTTTACTGATGGTTTTACTGTCCTTGATCTCATTAGTTTTGATGATGTTATTTGTAGCTGCCATATTTCCGCAGTCTTTTAATGCAACCTCCCTTTTATTCCATTTTGATATTGGCTTTACGATAGACCTTCTTACTCTGCCCGACCTCATAACTGACCAGGTGGGTACCGAGTTGACCGGTTGCTGGCCTGTTACTGTGCCTTTTGGTTTGTGCTTTGGTTGGTGCTTTGGTTGGTGCTTTGGTTAGTGCTTTGGTTAGAGCTTTAGTTTCTTTGGTTGTTTGCCTTTCCTTGCGTGCTTTAGTTTTTGTTTGGATGCTTAAGTAGTATTTATTGTTCGTCTTTGATTGCTGCTTGTTTGTTTGAGGAGCTTGGGGTGCTGTCTCCTTCTCTGGTATCTGGTATCCCACCTTCCGCAGCTATTATATGTTATGTGGGGGCGCCTATGTTAAGCTCCTCTGGTGGCTGATAGCTTAATTCCTTATGCTCCTCTCGTTATGTTTAGTTAAGTTAGAATTGGGAGTTACTTGAGTTGCGCTTTAAGATTGTGCTTCACTTGCGCTTCGGTTGGGCTTTGGTTGATTGTCCTTAATTTATCCAGGTCTACTTTTCCGTTGTGGTCAGTTTTGATGAGGTTTTTGAGGTTTTTGTTTGTTGTTTATTGTTGTTTGTTGCCCTATAGACTATCAAGCTCCTGTCAAGCTCGTGTCAATCTACCAGTGCTCTTCCCTTTATCCGTTGAGGGTGGGGACAGTTGGCGATGATGCTGTGGTGCCTCTGTGCTGACTCTAAGCCAACTCCTCTTCGGCTACTCGGCTGCTCGAGATGCCGGTCACACCTGCCTAATGTCCTGCTCCGTGAGGCTCCGTGGGGCTCTTGTCTGGACCCCTCCTCCTCTGGTCCTCCAGTCCCCTCCAACTTGCCCCCCCCCTTCCCCCCTTGCTGCACTACTCGCCCGGTGCTACTGCTGGTTGTTATCTGGGTGGGTGCCAATTAGGGGGAGCCAAGAGGCTTCTCCTTCGAGCAGCTGGTGCAGATTCTGGGGGTTTCTGGGAGCTGCAGCAATGAACCCCTGTGAGGACTGCAGACAGGGGCAGAATTGCAACCAAGGCAGCAAGTCAGGTGTGAGAGGACGTAGCCGCAGGGTGGCCGGGCTTCTAATTGCCCAGACTGTGAGAGGATGTAGCCGCAGGGTGGCGGGGCTTCTAATTACCCAGTTTGTTATGCCTTCCCCCTCGGTAAGCTGCACTGTCTCTAGTGGGCTCCGGTGACGCAGCAGGAGGTGTAGCTGGGGTTCTGACTGTTGGGAGAGGCCCCGGGGAGGGAGAATAGTGTGGGAGAATAGCGGATCCGGGCGGGTCTGGGCTGGGGGTAGTTAAGCAAGTTATGGCAATTTTTGGCAAGGCTGCCACCTCACCGCCACCTCCCACTGCCGCTGATACTGCACTCAGCCGTCGGGCACGCCGGTCACACTCTGGGTACGGCTCCGAGTGCGACTCTCTGGCCCCTGTCTATGGTCCCTTCCACAGCGTTCCGCAGTGCTCTCTCAGCCCCTGCAATTCCTGCAGCCTTGGCGCACACAATCTGACTCCGTCTCCGTCTCTGACCCAGAACCGAAAACAAGTCCAAGTATTAACATCAGAATTCTGGGGGTACAGGGACAGTCTGTAGGATGACCACTGCTCCATATATCTTTTGCGAGATTAACCGTATGCATGACACTAACCCGCTGTGCTTCAGCAGCAAATACTAGCATTTGTCTGAGCAGCAGTGACACAATGGCAGTTGAAATAGGCTTGACTTAAAACCTTTCATTTCACCATAAATTCCCTGAACCCCTTTCTTCCACCAAACAAAACAGGAGGTGGTCACGCTCCAACCTATTGGCCAACTTCCAACGTGTAAATGGGCTAGTCTATAGTTTTGTTGTTAGTGTTTAAGTGCTATCCTTCCTCTGTTCAGCAAATCATTATTTTGTGGTGGTCACATATTGATTGACTCCTGTGAAGGTGTGCCTGGGAGCTTTAGGATGAACATGATATTCTTTTCCCTGTACCAGTGAGGAGTTATTGGTGGTGCGTGTTGGACATGTGTGGCAAGTCTTAGTGTCCTGACATCTGGATCTGAACTTATGGTTTGATGGGCTAGTGTACCACAATAATAATCCTAATCACCTCTTTTGTCTACTCCAGATTATGGAATTGTACCAGCAACCACCTTTCTTTGGTGCTCTGCGTACTTGATTGCACATTTGGATCTCAAATTTACTAATGGGTCCTGGATGGCTAAATGTGCAGCCAGATTCCCATGACACACTTTGGTGTGGCAAACTGTGCATTTTGCAATATGTCTTCAATTGTTCCGAATGGGTAAAGGAAGCCCATAGTAGGGATGAAGAATTTTTATATGGTGTTGGAACTTGAATGGAGCCAAAAATGGTGAACTCAGAATGGGATGGGATTAGGGTGAGGGTGTGTTTTCTGCTGTTTGTTTTGTTTAAATAAGATGGAAGCAAGAATTGGTACTGCTGCAGTCCGAGTAGAGGTGGCTTATGCTTCTGCAGTTCCCCTCCCATCATGCACAATGACAAGCTGATCTTCCTCACTGTGATAACTGCCATATGTGCTTTCTGGAAGCTTTCTTTAACTTTGCCTTTATGTCAATGCTCGTGGGACGACTTCATGTTGCCTTTCTCAGGGGTGTTTTAGGGAAGCTGAGAGAGTTAGCCTCTATTGTCTTACAGGAAGGGATGTTGCCGAAGAAGGCAACATTGATGAAGCAGCAAGCACAACCTTTTATGCTGTTCCTAACTCGAGTTTGTTGACTCTTGTTCCTGTATTGGCCCGGACAATCTTGTCTCACATTCAGCCATCACTATTGCCACTACAGCACTGAGAGACAAATGGGGTTTTCTCTATGATGGGACAGTGATTTTGGTGGTGGCGCATTTTGATTGAGAAGCTTGTCTTACTGCCCACAAGAGTGTGCACCATGTAAGCAAGTTGGGCTTTTTGGCTAAGTGAGGCATTGCTTTTAAACTGTGCAATGCTGGTGGTCTTTTCTGATGTGCCAGACTACTCTCTGGCACTTTCTTAACTTCTTTTTGATTAGCTGGGAGATGTGGAGATCATGATTGGTGCAGAACTAGACTCTTTGTGTGCTGTCTCATCTACCTACAGGCAAGACGAATTTTTAGTACAGATTGTAAGACTCAGTGAATGCAATGGAAGACGTAACACAGACTGTGTCTAATAGTAAGGCACACACTCTCCATGAGCAGCTAAACTTATGGAAGAATTCAAAATGTTTTTTCAATAATAAAAGATGCCTTGATTGCTGTGAACAGTGCTCACATTACACCCAGGCCTATGGTAGGGTGATGAGATAGCACAGTGATTCGTAAATTGGAAAATATTAAGGGAGTCATGAAGAGTTTGGTGAGATGAGAAAACCCTTGAAATTCAGCATTTCTTCTGCTGTGCCAGACTTACGGTTACTCTGCTGCCTTTAACCAATGGTAGAACTGATGGTACTCTGGTGGAGCAACCTTCAGCTCTGCTGGCAGTCATTGAAAGGCAATGCCCCATCCCCCACAGCATTGCAGCTCTTCATGCATTTCACGCCCTACTTCGAACAGTCTTCCTGATGCATATTTTTCCTGCCAGGTCTTCCATGTCAGGCGTTTGTGGGCCCGGGCAGGGAAAACAAACAACTGAAACTCCCTTCATGTGAGGGTGATTTTGTTTTCTTTTGTTTTGCAGAAAGAATCCCCTGCTTTGGGTATTTGTTTTTGCAAAATTAATGCATGGAGACTAGCAGCCATGACTTGACAGTGGGCCATTATTTCAGTTTTACTTCAAATGTTTCTGTTGCACTGGTGGGAGCATTTTTACCAAATCGATCCTCGCCAATGAAGAGGGAATCTGTATCTACAATGGTGGACTTCTGCCTGGAGGGTGGTAGAGATGACCTCCACCAACACGACGGGCTAAGGAGCCACCCCACTTGCTCAAAATGACCCATTAAGTTCCAGACTGAAGAAAAGTGTAAATAATTACAAAATTGAGGACCTTCTCAGAGCACAGCAAGGTACAAATGGGCAGGCATATGGGCATGCAGCATCAGGGCATGCCTCACATATAAAATAAAAATCATTCGTTTTTGGGAAAAAATCAGTAATAGTATCTGGGGGCCAACCAGTGAGACTGTGGCCCAGAAGAGCAATGGGGAAAGCTAGAAAATTAACTTAAATCACAGAAAAATAACAGCTGTGGCCCTTGCAAGGCACAGCAAATACTTCACACACACCAGAGCAACACAAAATCAATTTGAAAATTGAAGTAAATCACAGAAACCGGTGCGGCCCCTTCTGAAATACTGAGAGCGTTGGAGCACATATAGCAACAGCTTGATCGTGAGAGGGCGTGGTCCCATGCAAATGAGGGAATCACTTGGCCTCTGAGCTCGGGTCGTATTACTGACTTGGACGCATAGGCAAACATGGTCTTAGGAGGGGCACTGAAAGTGTGCTTCAAAAAGGTGGTGTGTCCTGCCATGGTATGGCCAGGTGATTGAGCAGGTGCTTTATTGTTTGAGGGTACAATTAAAATCAGGACCTCCAACTAAGAAATGTGATTATGAGAAGGGGGTAAGGGAAATGGTTGGTTCAACAATTAGTGCAGGAGTTTAAAATTGAGGGTACGAAAATGGGAAAGACTGCTTAGGAAAAGGAAGGATAAAGTAACAATGGAGAGCCTCTGCTCGGCAAAACTTGAGTATAAAAACAAGTTGAAGGAAAGGAAATCAGAGATTATGACTAACCCCCCTGGGCAGAGTTCGCGGAGTTGCACTACGCGGAACACCGCAAAGTGCAAAAAAAACTCTGTCGCACTACGCAGAGCTCCGCGAGCGGCGGAGTACGATCGAAAAATGCAGTTCGCGGTGATTGCACAGTGCCGGATGCTTGTCCGCACTGTGCAATCATTGCGAACGGCACCATGCACAGTGCAAGCAGTTCCTGCTTTCCTTTTCTGCCGCTCGAGTAGATTTTTACTAGAGCGGCAGCTTTCTCAACGTGAACGGGCAGTTTCTCAACGCGAGCAGTCGCGAGCATACGCGACCACTCGCAATGAGAAACCTGACCCCCCCCCACGTAGAGAAATCTCACCGGGATGTTGATTTTCCACGCTCGCGCTTGCCAAATTGATGTTGACGATCGCGAACGAGGAAAAATCTCGCCGGGAGGTTGATTTTCCTTGCTCGCGGTCGCCAACTTGACGTTGACGAACGCGAACGAGGAAAAAAACTCCGCTCCGCAAAGCGAAGCGGAGTTTTTCGGAACTCCGCGAACTCCGCGTAACGCGGAGTGCAGAAAACTCTGCAAACTCCGCGAGCGGAGTTCACCGCCCAGGGTTAAATATGACTAAAAATTGGCAAACTATACTTGAAGTGATAGGCCCAAAAAACATTAGGAAATTTTGGCAATTGGTGCGTAAGGGGAATGTGCAAGGAGAAATGAGGTGCTTAGTGGGAGAAGATGACTGGATTAACCACTTGAGTAATTTGTATGGCAGTGTCCTGCCAGTGGGCCCCCTGAGGGCAGTCGTCTTGAGAGATGAAAGGGGGTCCCATGGGCCCTCAAGACATCCCCCTGCAGATGGGGCAGTCATACAATGCACCTGCCTGCAAGGGTATCTCTAATCCCTCTTCAAAGTGCAGGCAGGTAGCTGCCTGAACAGAGAAACACAGAACAGCTTTTAAACAGATGCTCCATATTTCACTTAAATGCGCTGTCCCCAGGGCAGCGTCCGTTCAAGGCTGCCATGAGGGCACCACATTCTTCATGGTAGGGCGCATTTTCCCTGTTTGCACCCGATGCACCAGTTTAAAGGTGCTCCGTGGTGCAAAAAGGGAAAGTGCGCCCTTTTAGTAATTCTGGCCTCGGAGAGCAATATGGACACAGGTATAATGAAACACATTTCTGGGAAATTAACATCTATGGTCTGTATACAAAGCACCCCCCCCCCACCAAAATCTCCCCCACACACCACACAGAATTTAAGAAACAAACCCAATGAGAAAAAACATTTGGGTGTTCCAAACGGGCCCTAACACCCTCTTTCCAAAAACTAAAAGCTTTTCAAAATGGCACCGCATTCAAGGACATTAGTCAACCATCACAAACAAACAGATTTTGACAAGATGGCAAACAAGCACATGGCAAAAACCAAGTCTTAGAAAACAAATCGAAAATAGCTGCTTGCCGTGGAGTCACACCCCAGCTACCATCAAATACATGCATGGCAATCATTACATCATTATACTACAGAGTTCTCAAGAAATCTCACCCCATCAATGGGCCCATAACCCCCCCCAGCAAATGGGCAATGATGAGAAAATAACAGTAGACTAGTACATCAGACCCCATATCCCCAGGAAAAAACGGTACATAATTCACAAAACACAAGGAAAATGAGGGTTATATATCATTACAATATATATAGATCCCTCTTTTAGCGATAAATGGTTTAAAGGACTATTAGCTATGGCACAGGTGCCCCCCCCAGGACCTGCGTGTTTTGGATGACCTAAACTGAGGGCTTGGTGTGCAGACAGACTCTGGACACTCCCACAGGATGAGTCAGCCGTTAGACCAGCTAGCGCTACAGTGCCACTACCACCCCCCTGTATTCTACAGCGGTGTAGATAGTTTCTGGAAACCACTGAACATGACAACCCTGATTCCTCAGGTATCGTGGAAACAATACGGTACCTTTCGCTCAGTCACTCGTGCTTACTTTTCTCAGAATACACATAGAATGACGATTGTAACGGTTTCAATAATTATTTATTGGTCAAGCGTCAGTCTAGTGTGAAACATATTAGCTGCGACAATCAAAAGACAGGAGCAGACAAATGTGATCGCTAGTACCAATATCATAAATAGCAGATACATTTCAACCATAGTGCTAATAAGATGAATAAAAGCAGATTATATAAAACAATAGCATTGGCGTACTCCTTCGATGCGTAGCCTACCTAAATGTACCTAGCCTAAATATGTAGGTGAAGCATGTGCATGTAAATGTCAAGATAGATCCTAATGGAGCCAAGAATCCCCTGGAAAAGTACTAACCCCTCACCTGATGGTTCTGAATGAAGGCTCCTGTCTCTGCGTCGAGGATGGCACCTCACAAGCAATGTCAGGTCTCTGCCTGTCGAAGGATCAGCCTGCAGAGTCTTGGTCCAGCCTGGAAGGAATTCTCCTCTCTGTCTGTAATGGGGAGTGAGGGTCTTTTGTACTAAAGTGGTCACTCCAGGGTTTCTTCTAGAATCGATACGTTTTTAAAACCTTTACTAATCCTCTGCTAATCCTTTTCTAAACAAGCATGATCATGCATAGCTGGCTGTTGGCCATGGATGAAAAAAGTGGTGACCCTTATACAGAATAAATCTGCTGTGCCTAGGGACATGTTTATATATGCCAGGTACAGGGTTTAAGATAGGGTACCAAGAGCCTGATGTCGGAGAGACAGAAGTAAGCTACTAGGTAAAAGATCACCTGTGTTAGGAACGTTATGTCATGTGGATGGGACAAAATGTATGTAATTGGTATGTACATGATGACACTATCCTAAAGGACCTGACAAGGTGGCTCTGCACAAGATGAAACCCTAGTAAAGCTCTTAGGATCCATGGGGCTATTCTGTTTCAATGGACGAGTAGATACCGACCGCCCCACAAGAAAGACTTTTCGTATAGGTAATCAAAGCTGTCCAATTGATTATGCCTTCATAAATGCTTGGCACTTTGCTGATGTAGAAGGGTTCGAAGTGCTACAATATGAGGGTAGTATTCATTGGCCCTTACAGGTAATTCTTAGGATAGAGCAAGGGCGGCAAAGAGATAGAGTGGCCCCAGTGCAGATGGAGTATCCTCAACGCATAACCACCCGTATAACTGAGGATAGTTTTAAATTGCTTAACGACCTGATGGACGGCTATACGTCTTTCGGCAAACCAGAGGAATGGGAGAATGTCCTAACATGGTATGGCCAGGTGATTGAGCAGGTGGTATATTGTTTGAGGGTACAATTAAAATCAGGACCTCCAACTAAGAAATGTGATTATGAGAAGGGGGTAAGGGAAATGGTTGGTTCAACAATTAGTGCAGGAGTTTAAAATTGAGGGTACAAAAATGGGAAAGACTGCTTAGGAAAAGGAAGGATAAAGTAACAATGGAGAGCCTCTGCTCGGCAAAACTTGAGTATAAAAACAAGTTGAAGGAAAGGAAATCGGAGAATATGACTAACCCCCCTGGGCAGAGTTCGCGGAGTTGCACTACGCGGAACACCGCAAAGTGCAAAAAAAACTCTGTCGCACTACGCAGAGCTCCGCGAGTGGCGGAGTACGATCGAAAAATGCAGTTCGCGGTGATTGCACAGTGCCGGATGCTTGTCCGCACTGTGCAATCATTGCGAACGGCACCATGCACAGTGCAAGCAGTTCCTGCTTTCCTTTTCTGCCGCTCGAGTAGATTTTTACTAGAGCGGCAGCTTTCTCAACGCGAACGGGCAGTTTCTCAACGCGAGCAGTCGCGAGCATACGCGACCACTCGCAATGAGAAACCTGACCCCCCGCGTAGAGAAATCTCACCGGGATGTTGATTTTCCACGCTCGCGCTTGCCAACTTGATGTTGACGATCGCGAACGAGGAAAAATCTCGCTGGGAGGTTGATTTTCCTCGCTCGCGGTCGCCAACTTGACGTTGACGAACGCGAGCGAGGAAAAAAACTCCGCTCTGCAACGCGAAGCGGAGTTTTTCGGAACTCCGCGATCTACGCGTAACGCGGAGTGCAGAAAACTCTGCAAACTCTGCGAGCGGAGTTCACTGCCCAGGGTTAAATATGACTAAAAATTGGCAAACTATACTTGAAGTGATAGGCCCAAAAAACATTAGGAAATTTTGGCAATTGGTGCGTAAGGGGAATGTGCAAGGAGAAAGGAGGTGCTTAGTGGGAGAAGATGACTGGATTAACCACTTGAGTAATTTGTATGATAGTAATGGGGTAGATGAGAACCTGGAAAGTATGATAAAGGTTGGGGTAGAAATAGAGCTGCACTTCTCCTTTCAGAAGATACATCCAATCCCTAAAACTAACTAAAGCAGCAAGGCCAGATAATCTACCGACAATTATATTTAAAAATAATGTGAATTGCTGGGCAAGCTTCTTAGATGTCATTTTCCAAAAAGTCTTGACCTCTGGGAATTTTCCCGAAAGTTGGAAGGGGGCACTAGTCAGACCAATATATAACAAGCATTTGCCAAGCAATAGGTCTCGTAATTGCGAGATTTTGACCTATTGGCATTGGAAATGACAATGCCTTTTATTTATGTATTTAGAAAACCTGCAATAATAAAAGGCATTGTCATTTTCAATACCAATAGGTCAAAGTTTCTAAAATGCTAGACCTATTGCATTGCAAATGCTTGTTGTTTACAAGCGCCCCATGCTGTGCTTTCACGTTAGTAGAGGCCACGCCCTTTCTTTAGACGAACTGTGTCTAAAGAAAGGTCAGTGTAATTTTTAGGAAATTTTTGAAATTGTGTATGTAATATTGTTATGGTTTTAATTAACTGAACAATAAACTATTATTATTACAGTGGCCACTATTAAAGTGAAAGCTCAGTATGCAGCGCTTTCACCAAAAAAAGCATTTGTCTGTGAAGTTGACAAACAAATGCTTTTTTTTTAAGAAAGCGCCAGTGAAAGCGTGCATGGCGCGCTGATTGTTGCAGGAAAGCATGTAGTGCCTGCAGTAGGAGAAACGCATTAAAGAAAATAGTGCTTACAGACTAAATAAGACGTACCAAGTAATAACCGAAGCAAAAGGACCAGTCCTCATGGGAGGTTACAAATGAAGACAAGCCGGTACTAAGGAGGGACTAACAAGCCTATAAACGAATCAGAAGCCAGCATTTACAAAGGACAATGACACAAGCCAATAACAAATATAGGCGGAGAGTGGGCGTGGTTTCAAATCCATACTCTAATACAGCATGCCTCGCAGAGCAGCGCATGCGCTGCCGAGGCTCGACCTGAAAAGTATACGTATACAGAGGTGCATTGGGTGAGCCCTCTTGATCTTTTCAACCATCATTCCGATTTGGCTTCCGCCCACCATTGCCTACAACATGGGGTAACCCACATCACCCACTGGCTCCCAAGAAGTGGGAATGGCAGCATTTTGTGTGATCACCCGGGAACATTAGCAGTGTGCTTCAGTACGAAGGCTGGTAGGCAAATACGTTACTTTGACAATGCGTTATCATTGTGTGTATAGATTATGCCTTCAGATAACTGTAATTCAAAGCCAATATTACATATTTGCGTCAATAACAAACTCTTTTTCCAGTGATAAACTTTAAAACTAAAAATTATTTTTATATCCAAGTATGCCTCATTGTAGGAAGAACCCATACTGCTCGATTAAAATCACAAACATTTCTTTGTATGTTTTAATGAAAACATATTGCCACCGTTTTTAGACAATGGCATTTTTTTGTTGCATAGGTTTAATAAAGCGCCTAGACACCTATGGGTATTAGTGCGCTATAAAAGTTGCTGTAACATAACATAACATAACAATAAAATATATATAAATATATCCATCTGCTGCACTTGATTGCTAAAGTCAGACGTATTGGCTTTGCCAATGCTCGTTTGCCTAACCTTCCTCGGTACGGGAATCTTTCTCCTTTGGGCAAAAAGTGAAGGCTTACTCATACTGCACCTGGTGGGAGTTCTCAGCATTCTGCCTGCTGGTTCTCTCATGTGGAAGGCGCAACTCTCTACTATGCGATCTCGCCTGCGCTGCAAATGGTCTCAAAGGGGGTCTTTTAGATCTCTTAAAGTAAGTTGCCCCCCTTATGTAAATGAGCTTTAATGAACCGCTAGTTTCTAGCTTTCACCCACCCAAGGCTAGCATACTTCAGTTAGATGAGCGGTCTGTTTCTGGCGCGGCTGGGAAGAGGTCTAGCCCACCACCATGTAAGAAATTAAGCATTTCTGAAAAGGTGTGCTGACTGTCTGACAAAGTTAACATCTCAAAGTTGGGTTTCATTTTACACTGTGTGTGGTCTGTGGGAAGCTTGTTAGCGTGATTGAGTTCGGGGCTCCCTCTGGTTCCTAAGGGGAGGGGAGGCAGTGTCAATTGCTATACTTTAAGTGGAGGACCGTGGGGTGGGGGTCCTAACCTGGCCGCTCTATGTGGGCAGTGCTAGTGCTTTGGAATCCTGATGTCCTTACCTCTGCCAAAGCTTCCCACGAAATTTAGGCCCCAGGCGGCTCCATTTCCCCCGGCGGCTGGGAAGAGTGAGCCATGACGTGAGGCATCCTGGGAATGACGTAACCACGCAATCGCCACATTCCCGCACTTCGAACACCGACGTTGGGGAATAGTAACATATCGAAAAGTAAAGTTAAAAGTAAAGACAGAAAAGGACGAATAAATAGTTCTCGAATCAGAATGTAAACCGGCCATCTTGAGATGATGTTAATGTTTACTCAGGAGTAAGAACCCAAGTCCGCAGAAATAACAAAACAATACATTGTCATTTAACGTAGCTTTGAAGCTCCCGTTTTTTTATGATACAATTTACTTGGCTACCTTTTCAAATAGTTGTGTTAAATTTGATAAAGAAAAGGTTACTCTAGGATTCAACAATTTAAAAAATATTTGCAATGCTATAGGTCTCGCATTTAAATGAGACCTATAGCATTGCAAACAAATGGCCGTCATTGTGCCGGCTGCTTTAAAAGCGAAAGCACGCTGAATGTAAGCACAGCACGTCGTCGTGCCTTATGTAGGAGAAACTCAATGATGAAAATAGTACACGTCCTGTTTAACAACCAAGTAAAGGGACCAGTAACCATGAGAGGATACAAATGACGACACGGCCGTACTAAGGAGGGACTAACAAGCCAATTACTGAATCAGAAGCCAGCATTTACAAAACAAAGACACAAGCCAATGAAAAATATGGGCGGGGGAGTGGGCGGTGCTTCTCTTACATACTAGACTACAACAGATCGCCAGATGGCTCAGGCTTGACCTAAAAAGGAGGACGCCACACAGCCCAAAAATGATCGCCTAATTCGTTTTTTGGATGTGGGGAAGAATGTATTTTCAAAAATACTGTTAGGCGTAATGAAGTACTGGGTAGAGCAAAACAACCTAATTCCGATAGAGCAACATGGCTTTAAAGAGGGCCACTCCACAACAGATCATTGCCTTAGTCTATGGGCAATAGCAAAAAAGACGTGAGCTACGAGGCAGATTGTTCTGCTGCTTTGTTGATTTCTGGGCCACCTTTGATTTGGTCGATCGTAAGCTACTGTGGTAGATGCTCGAGGGGCTTGGTATCAATAAGGCATTACTTTCACTAATCCAGGAATTGCGTTTGCAGAATTGGGCCCTGGTAACTTTAGATATCCATGGGACCCTATCAAAGAAAGTACAGATAAAGAATGGTCTGCGCCAGGGCTGTGTCCTGGCCACTGTTCCCTTTAAGGCGCGCGCGTGCACCTCTGTTCCCCTGAACGCGCAGTGCCATGTGTGGAATGCGCACACACACACAGCACATCCCGTGAGAATGTTCGCGCCGCCACTTTGAAAAGGTGAGCAGCGCGAAAAACGGGCATTTCCTGGTTGCGGAGGGCGACGGAAGTGACCACCTTGAAGAGAACACTCGGGAGCGGCTGGTAAGTTTGTCTCTTGCGACTGTGGGATTATGGAGGGCACTTGCTGTACTCTTTTGATTCTAGCACACGGCTGCGGGGCAGATTATGTGCTTTTGTCTAAGTATTCATGTTAATTGCAGTCTCCTTCACGAGCTGTGATTAACATGACTACTTAAACAAAAGCACACAATCTGCCCGACTGCCACACTTAAGTAACAAAAGAATACAGCAAGTCTACAAAAAAAGGCGTGTGCTTTCAGATTAACCTGAAAGCACATGCCGTGTTTGTAAACTTGCTGCATTTCCTTTCTTAATAGAGCGGGATGCGAGGTGATTGTGTACCTTTGTTAAAGTTTTCAGGTTAATCGCAGCACCCGCCATGAGTGGCAATTAATCTGAAAACTTTAACAAAAGCTCACAATCACCCCACAGCTGCGCTCTATTAAGAAAAAAACTGCAGCAAGTTTACAAACACGGCGTGTGCTTTCAGATTAACCTGAAAGCACATGCCGTGTTTGTAAACTTGCTGCATTTCTTGTCTTGTTGAAGAAACCACACTTTTGGGCTAGCACAAGCTTTTCCTATAGTTGCAGGATTCCATCAAAAGCTTACAATGTCAAATTTCAAGCTGACTATCGTCACAACAGAGGTCAGAATTTACCAAATGCCCATTGCCAGCCACCAATTTTTGATACCTATGACCGGGACCTTGCGCCTGGGTCTTTAGTCTTTTGGCCTGGGGGCCGCCTTCTCGCCAAACACTAATAAATATAATGCACCGCCCAAACCTTCCAGTCGAATTTCTAAGAACAAAACCCTTCTTTGCCTATGAGCCCAATACACCCAGACCCGGTTGCGCAAGCCAACACCGAATGTGGTCGAGTGAAACATGAAGAGTGGCAACTAGGAGCCATGGGTCAAGAATGTATGCCTATGGATACCAGTGGGTTACCGGGGGGGCATCAGGTGTTAGGAAAAATGGTAGATGATCAAAGTACAATAATGGATATCACTGCTGGTCTCAATAGCAGGCTAGTTGGTAAGTCGGCTGACAGCAGGGAGATAGTTAATCAGGTAAACAAACAGACAGCAATGTGCGTTAGGTAGACCAGCAAAACAGGAGAAGGCATACAAAGCAGCCACTTAACTTAGTTATTTTACAAGGGCTCTTAGGTGCAGCTGGGTGTGACAGATGCATCAAAAGCGCCTCAAAAGTGGGCCGAGTGCAGCATATATTAGAGGATGGACCGCTCCTTGATGGGTGTGTTTCCAGCACATGCCAGCCGGTGCTCACACAGCTTCTTGTGCGACCCCTGAGCAGCCTCCCTGGAGTTTTACATTTTTAGGCAAGGTGCAGAGTTCTTGGCACATGCCTGGTGGCACCCACACAACCACAACCTTTTCCTCGAGCTACACGTCACTTCCTCTGCTAAAGTCTGCTTGCGTCTTGTCATTTCCTTGTGCGTCCCATCACTTCATTGCGTGTCCTGTCACTGAGATGCAATTAAATAGCCACACTGCTTTATTGTACCTACTACAGATCTCGTGTTACACACACCTTAATACATTATGAGTGGGCAGAACATTATTGTTGCATTGCCCCTCACCCTTTCCTTAAAAAAAACCCACTGGGTTTAATTGCCATTTATGTATGTTAAAGGGAAAGTTCCAATTCCATGGCGATGACAGAACATGCATGCTTTTGCTATGCCAAAGCTGTGCATCCCTACAAAGTAGGTGAAAATGGCATAACCATGAATTTCTTAGTAACATCAAACTAACTTTCAAAATTGTGTATCCCTGAATGTGATAGCCCTGTCACCTCCGCAGGCATCAAAAAGGAGCTCCAGTGACACAAAATCAGATTTTTCATGGCCGTAATAAAAAAGAAAGATATTACCCTTGCTTTTCTGTTTGAAAAGTTCTCCTTAATTTTCTCACAAGAGACACTATCACAGATGATGATTATGGCTCCTGGTTTTATGGTATTTATATTTTTGACATTTCCATCTGGATTTATTCGTATTCATTTTTTGCAAATTTCATATGAATTTATTCATTTTGTGGTTAGGGTGCAAAATAAGGCTACAATGGGTATATTTCATTATTTATTTGACCATTAAGCGGCCGATTACGATGTCAGTCGGTAAGCCTCCGACCGCTCTTCGGAGGCTTACCAACCAACATATAGCAGGTTTACAGTCTGACCGCCCAATTATAATGTAGGTGGTCGGAGTGTAAACCAGCCAGTCTTTCAGACTGGATTCGGCCAGTCGAAAACCTTTCATAATCCCCTATGAACGGCGTTTCCACCGTCGGGATTATGATGTCTGTTTCCGACAGGCTTTTCATGTCGGGCTTTCAGACATGAAAAGCCTATCGGAAAGTGACTTTGGGGGGCCCCTAGCAGGGCCCCCATCCCTCAGTGGCCCCCAGTTGGGGGCCGGGGGCACCTATGGTGCCCCCCATGTTAATCCTACACGGTGCAGGGATTAACAGAAGCTCCCATTTCTCCATGGGACTTGTGCTGCGGCCGGTTTCCGACCGCAGTACAAGCTCCCATAGAGAAATGGGAGCTTGCAACCGCACCATGTGCGGTCACGTTGTAATAGCGGTGTCGGGACCTGCAGTCATTTTTCTCTTACCCCGCCATATCATATCAATTTGCTCCTTTCCTGCCTTCCTACATCGCTTTTCTCCCTTCCCAGCCACTTTCACTGCTGTTATTATTCTCTACCCCAGCCAGTGTTTTCCATCCCTGCCCCCTTGCACCAAGGTTTTCCATTTCTGCCACCTCCCGATATGTGACTGCACTACTTCCCTACCCACTTGTAGCAATGTTGCCCATTCCTGCCATCCCCTGGTCTTTCACTGAACTCCTTCCCTGCCTACCTGCAGCAATGTGTCTTTTCCTGCCGTCTTTCATTTTTCTAGGTCAAAGCCTTGCACTGTCTGGTTTGCTAAAGACATCTTGGAGATATTCAGAAAGCTGACCTACCAATGCATTCCGCCCATTGCTTACCATTGGCTTTGGGGTTTGTAACTCACATTTTCTGGCTTTCTATTTTCTGGCCTTATTTGCTTTGGAGTCTTGTGCTTTTCTAAACATGAAGTGTACTTGCCTGTGTAACCAATTCATGTCATGGCATGTGTATCCAAATTGCCAACCTGCCTTAAGACCCTTAACGTGGTGCTGTATGTGTGGAAAGGCACCGTCTTTTCACTTTTTTAAGCAAAAGTTTGGAGTGATATTTGGCGCTGCACACACTTGCAGTCTGGTTCCTGGTGCACATAGCCATGGCTGCAGCGCACAAAGACCCTACACTGCCGCACATAGAGGAAGTAAATTAGTGGGAACATTGGTCCTAGCTCCCCTATTGTTCTCATTATTCCTGCCCGATTTACCAAATACGTTATGTAATGCTGGTGGTTTAAGCCCTAACATGGGTGGGACCCATATCCAAGGTCTGCTATACCCTGATGATCTGGTGATAGTGGACATGAGGGAATTGGGTCTGCAAAGCAAATTGGACATTTTCCACGTTTGTCTGAAGAAATGCCTTGCAGTCAATTTGGATAAGACTACAATAATGGCACTGGGAAAAGGAAGTTTTTAATTCGCAAGTGGGAGAGGTCAAAGTTGAGGAGGTGGACAAATCTAAATATTTGGGTATGTAGTTTGATACCAAATTAAATTTGAGGGACCACATACATTCATTAAAAGCAATAGCACTGTCCTCAGTATGGGGCCTAAAACAGTTCAAGTGGAAATATGGAGGTCGGTTTTTATGCCCCATTTTATCAGCCTTTAATGCAATGGCCTGCCCACAATTTTAGTATGGGGTGGAGCTATTATCCTTAGGCGGGAAATTGGATTGGAACTTTGAGGAGGGTAAATGTGTGAAACAGCTCCTTGCACTTCCACCATCAACTATGATCCAGGCTGTGAGGGCAGAATGCCAACTTACAGCCTGGAGTTATCAGGGGCTTGCAAGCTACACTGAATTTTTAGCAGACATTGAGTAGAGAAGGGATCCCTAAAATATCACACCTTTGTAAAAGGGAAATAGAGGAAAGTCAACTGAATAGGGCATCCCAAGTTAGACGCACACTAGCTAAGATCTGTGTCAAACTATCATTGGAGCCAGGACAGTGGAAGTTAAGGTATCAGATCCCCAAGGAGGATCTACGCGCTTTTATAAGTAAAAATGCTAGAGAGGAGGATTTGCTCTATCTGGGGAGTAAACCGTCCACCCAGTTCTTGGTAAAAGGCTGGAGCAATGATCATATGTTCCCTTATATTGAGTCCTTGCCAAGTCCTAAGCTTAGGAGTGTTGTATTTAAATTTAGGGTTGGACTTAATCCATGGAATGCAGACAGGAAGATAAAAGCTGCAATGAGAAATAAACAGGGCTTGTGTACATGTGGGCTAAAAGTAAAATGCAGCAGCCCGCATATTTAACTGGATTGTTTGTGGTTCCTAGACGAACGGAAGGAGCTTTTAAAACCTCTTTTTATTGCTTATAAGATTATTACTAGGGATCAAGCTCATAGTCTGTTGATAAATATGAGAATTTTAAATGTTGTATGTGCAATAGGGAGATTTTAAATTGCAATACAGGAGTCATTAAAAGAGCTGCTAATATAACTTAAAAGGGCCCAGGGAGTTGGAATGAATTTCTTCCATTACTTGATGCCCCTTTGATGTTCCTGTATGCATACAGAAATGTGCATTTTACTTCCATTTAATCATTTCCATACTAGTGATGAGTTAAAATCTATTTATGGATGTATTTATAATAATATTTATAGACTATGACCTAAATAATCATGTTAGAGTTAGGGTTACACCCTTAGAATTAGGAGAGACTTAAGGATCTTGGTAAATGGTTAGCGCTGTCCTGCGTTTATTGCACTTTTAAAAACAAATTTATTGGCATTATTGATGTAGTCTGGCATTGCTCGTATTCGTATTGTAAGTTTTATTGGGTTTTATTGTGCTTTGTTTTATTTTATTGGTGTATTATTTGTATTACTAGCATTTTTAACCACATGCTTTTACTGTGTTATTGTCTTTTATGGCTATGCCAGCTGAATAAAGTATACTGAAAAAAAACTTGAAACTTAGTTTTGCTTACCAGTACAGAGACAAAATGATGCATACAGCCAACCATTTTGTGTAAGTCATACGACAAACATTGCTACTAGCATGTGGGACACGTCCTGTGTCACAGTGCCAGCAGAGAGGCATCTACATGGTGTCCATTGGAAATGAGGATACAATATTTTGCTGCAAAGCAAATCTAGGTTACCTATTGGAAAGTAAGTTTAATTTCTACCAAAAATGCATCTTAGAACGTATGGTATCTTATAAAGTATGGTTTGCTGTGCAATGATGAACAGTGTTTTGATACACCTACACCATTTAAGCAAGACCTGCATCTATACGATTGTGTGATGAATCTTGCTTTCATAATTCCTTGCATGCCTATGTGATTTACTTATGGACATGTACACAGGGGCGGTTCCTCTATGAGGGCACAGTAGCCTCACCCCCTGTATTTGTTGCCCTCCCAGCCACTACATAAAAAATGTTAAATATAATTAAAGAGTGTTTTTCCCACTTTTTTATTTCAGTTGTGCCGCTGCTGCGGACCGGGTTGGGTGTACAAGGCAGGTGCCTTTTAATTATGAGTGTGTATTATGTGGGAAGGGGTGGGGCCTAATTATTGACTACAGGCAGTTTGCTTGGGTCTGCACTTAACTACAGTATTAGTAAGCATGTCTGGTTCGATGGGTGGCTTTCTACGGCCAACTCAACATGCGCACTTGAGGCGGTTTCAATCTCTGCACTATTGGTGAGCTGGGGATTTCAGTCGCAGCGTCACTGGTCTCCTAAGAAGCTCTGGTTTTGCCTGCTATAGCCAACACCGGAGCTGCTTCCTTGCTGTTTACTAATATAAACAGCATTGAAGCAGCGTCCGGATTGGCTCAGGAAACGCGAGGAGGTCGACTCTAATCTTTTCATGAGGGAGTGTCAGTGGGCATGCCCAGTGCACAGCACAAAAGGTAAGGGCTGGAAGAGTGGGAGCCAAAGGAAGGCAAGCATTCTGGGGAAGTACAGGACAAGGGCACAGCATTCACACAGACACAGAGTTTGTCCCACACAGCGATTGTCACATTCATCTGAGACCGTCTCTCGGATCTGCTCAGCTTTCAGCAGAACAACTGCAAGGACAGGTGAAGCGGACTTCACTGCCTTTTAAAATGGACGGTAAGAGGCTGAACTCCCCTGCACAGCGCACCAGAGCAGTAGCAGGTAATTACGACAATCCCGCAGGGACGGGTCATCCTGCTAGGTACTGCTTTTCCTGACAGTTCTCTCCTCCCACAGCTGCCCCACGGATAGGCCGGATAGATGGCTTCATCATGTGGCCCGCCCATGTCACCAACAGGAGCCTCACACCAAGGCCCAGAGTTCCTTCCACTTCATTGCTAAACCTTTATCAGTCAAAACTAGTAAATTCAAGTGCATACTATAAGTTGCACAGGATATGATTTTTTTCCTTTGGAAAACGCATGTGCGTAGCTGGCCTCACAGCAACAATTGCAACATGTGTGTTTGCTGAAACACACACCACACATGTTACACATGGAAAATTCCTAACATCTTCCACATCTGTCACCCCATGGCCAGATCACAAATATAAAAAGTTAGTTTCCAGTTGGATTTGATTCCAGGTCTCATGTGCTGACACTCAACCTCTCGAGGATCCATCCAGCAGCAGGAGCATATACTGCCAGAAATGCCACTGCGCGGGCTCCACAGGCTTATCAAACACAAGTGGGTATTACTGTGTTTGGGACATAAAATCCCACGACTCCGCTTTAGGGCCAGGAAGATTCCAAGGCAGACAGTCACCCCTAAAAATAAATGTCTCCCTCAGACTGTGCTCAAACATCAAAGCAAAGAGCCCAGTTTGGGTACATCGGGTCGGCAGATATTCTCCAAAGAAGCATATGTCCCTCTTCTGTGTCTAGAATTAATTGACAAGCAAATGCGTGCTGTCACTGGTAAAATGTCTGCGCATGCTTTGTACTGAGAGACTGGGCTTCTGGTGTCACTGTACAGTGACACCAGAAGCCCATGTGTGCTGGGGATTATGCCAGGGGATTGTGCCCTGAAACAAACACTTCTTGTCCGAGGGACAGCTGCAGCCCGTGCAGGTAAGAGCAGTGGGGCCGGGTTGAGGAGGGGATTTCAACAGATGACGACAAGGGAAAATTAATTATTTATTTAGTTTTCCCTCCTGGTAGTCTGTCGAATCCCCCCTACCCGGCACCACAGCCCACTAATCTTACCTGCATGGGCCGTGGCTGCCAAGGGAATCATGGTTGCTAAATAGAGTCGAAGAAAAAAGTCACATTGGGCGAAAAGGGAGAGGTTTTATTCTCTCTCAAGACATAGTAAACAAGAAAGTTGCTAGCCCTCAGCCCTACCGCAGTTAACTGTAGCTGCCAGTTTACAACCCTCAGCACACTGCTTCTTCCTTAATTCCATGATAATGTCACAGTTACTCAACACCAAGGTGTTGGCTAACTGATACACTCCCACAAGTGGTTGCAAGGAGCTGTGGGTGGACTGCCATCAATATGTTCTGTGTTGGAGCCCCAGAGCTTTCCAGAGGCAGGGGAAACCCAACGAGGACCCGCTTTGTCGGCGGTGGCCCTTCTCTTTTCAGGCCTACACCTCAACGGTGCCCACTTTTCAAAAACACAGATGTTGCACTCTTTTAATTAAAGCTTTCATCCACTGAGTTAACCCCCGTGCAAAATGCACAAGACTGCCCCGGGTAACAGAGCACTCTGCGCCACACTCAAGGGCCCCGGCTACAACAAGAATGTGTTTGTTTGACCTCAGTCAGTGGAAATTAAGGGATGAAAAACTGCCACTCACTTAACTTCACTCACTGTCAACTCTTATGTGACAGAGGCAGGGTGAGAAAGTGCTATGGGTAACCAGGCCCCCTTATCACTCGCAGCACTGCGCCCATTCTAGCATCCAAAGACAGACTCACTTCTTGGGTCAGCCCTTCCCTGCCTCACCGACCCCCAAAGGAGGCTGCAGCCAGACACCCCGGGCTCTGAGAGGAGCTGTGCAGTCCATGCTCCAGAGACAGCTGTGTCTTGAGGCCTGGTCCCCTCCGGTAGCAGCAGTGCTCCTGCCTGAGGTGTGAGGGAAGAGAAGCTGCCTAGAGCTCTACAGTGCCCTCCTGAAGTCACATAGGATGGCCCCTGTGAAGGGATGATAGTACGTACTTGTGCCCTGGCCCGCCTGAGAGGCTGGCACTGTGAGGCCACCAGAGGAGTGGCCTCTGCTCAGTGTAAGGTTAGGCTCTGCCTCCACTCCTTGCAAAGAGGGCCTCATTGCGACCTCCCCCCTGAGAAATGGGGAGGTCACAGCAGCTGAAGTCTGGTCCCCAATGAGAGGCTGCCAGAAGCAGCATTTCTTCCCTGAACTGCTGCTCCCCACACTTGACAAGACCCAGGGAGGTTGCAATGGTAGTGTAGCACCCTCACAACTCAGTCCAACACTGGTGTCTACTCCAGATGGAGTCCTGCCTTCTAGGCCTCACTGCACGAACCAGAGGCCTGACTGAGCCCAGCAGTGACTGACTCTGCAATGAGTGAGGAACACTCAGAGGGCTCACACCAGGCCTAGCTTTCCCCAGGTCTGTGCCACCTCACCAACCTGAGCTAGTTGTTCTGGAATCCACTGCGACTAGCCACCCTCACCGAGCTGAATATTTTATTTTCTATGCCCCTGGTGAAAACGTTGGCTGTAAGAAGACAAGGGCCAGGGCGAGGCATGAGAAAGTAACTTAATCACATCTCTCCACCAGTCACTACGTTGCAGAGTAAGTAAGTACTGGTTTTACATTAAAAGTGTTATGCTGACTGAGGTGTTATTCATGCATTGTATTGCGATCGCAAATGATTTTTAAAGCTATAGACGCTTGCTCTGGTGTCCTGGCAATCCTCTCCTTCCTCCTGTCTCCTTTCTCTCTCTCTCTCTCTCTCTCTCTCCTCTACTCCCTGCTCCCTCCATCCTGCTTTGTCCCCCCATTTCTGCTATCTTTAGGTCAGCTGCTCCCCGTGCCTCCCATGTCACACCCAGTTGCGCCTGGTGTCTTCCCATGCAGAGACCACCACCACCCCCTCCTCAACAGCACAGAGACAGCTCTAGTCGCAGCCACAGATGACATCAGAATGCTACTAGACCAGGGCGAAGCAGTGGCCCTTATCCTCTTCAACCTCTCTGCAGCTTTCGACACCATATCCTACCACCATATTGGAATCCATGGAGCAGCCCTCAAGTGGATCACATCATATCTCACAGGAAGAATGCAGAAAATCATCCTCCCTCCCTACTCTTTGCTCCCTAAGAACATCACCTGCAGTGTAACTCAGAGCTCATCCAAACCCTCTTCAACACATACATGACACCCCCTGGCCAACATTGTCAAAAGCCACAGTCTCAACATCATCTCCTGCGCCGATAACACCAAACTCATCCTCTCTCTGACTATAGTCCAAGAACAATCAAGACAAGTTCCAAAGATGCTTGAAAGATGTTGCCAACTGGATGAACAATAACTGTCTCAAACTCAACACAGACAAGACAGAAGTACTTCTCTTCGGGAAAGCCAAAGACACACTCTGGAACAACGAATGGTGGCCCCCAGAGCTGGGCCCAACCCTGATACCCACAGAACACGCCCACAACCTTGGCATACACCTTGACAGCCAGTTATCCATGAAGAAGCAAATCTGTGCCGTCTCCACCGCCTGCTTCCTCATGCTCTGAATGCTCAGGAAGGTCTTCAGATGGCTCCCAACTAACACCAGGTGAACTATCACGCAGGCTCTCATCAGCAGACTCGACTACGGCAACTCCCTCTATGTGGGAATAACAGCCCAACTCATGAAGAAACTCCAGACGATCCAGAACACAGCAGCCAGGCTCATCCTCGACCTCCCCAGACGGACACACATAACCCCTCACTTTAGGAAACTCCACTGGCTACCAGTCATGAAGAGCTGCCAGTACAAGCTACTCACCCACACATACAAGGCACTTCACACTGAAGGACCTGCATACCTCAACCAATGCATGATTTTTCACCAGCCCACCTGATGAAACTCAGATCCAGATCCCTCACCCTAGCTGCCACCTGTCGCATCCGCTGGACAAACAGCTGAGGCCTCTCCTTCTCCCATCTGGCAGCCAAGACCTGCAATTACCTCCACCTGCACCTCAGAGCCCATCGCTCCAGCAATTCAGGAAGGACCTCAAGACCTGGATGTTCGACCAATAGGAGAAAAAGCAGCATGATCCGACAGTGCCTTGAGACCCTCACAGGTGAAACTGCTGCGATCTACAAATCCTGATTGATTGATTGATCCTCTATCTCTGCCGTCTCCCTCCTCTATCCCTCATCTCTCTCCTCTATACCTCCTCTCTTCTTCTCCTCTCCCTCCTCTCCCCTTTCTCCCTGCTCTCTCACTCCTCTCTTCTTCCTCTCTCCCTCTTCCAGCGTCGCATAGACTGACTCCTGTCACTATTTCATCAGGTGCGAACAGGTGAGTTGTCCATAGAGCCAGCTTCACCCCAACCCAGTCCTCTAGGCGCTAATACCTCTCACTCTACCAAGATCGGGCAAGTGAGTCATCCATAGCGCCAACCTCCAAACCAGCCCTCTACTTACCCCGTGTCATGCTGCTCCCTGTAAACGGGAGAGCTGCAGCAGTGCAGATAATGATGAAAGCGCCAAATGCACTGTGCCAGCGGCAGTAATAAATTAAAAAGAATGGTGGCATTGTCATGTAAATGAAAATTAAACCTCTTACATGGCCCACGCTAGTTTATAGTTGTCTATGCTTTGCTGCAAAGAAAACAAGCATTTGATTTGAGTAGAGCTGCTGAGCTGTGATGGGCCCACTGGGGGTTTCTTCTAGTCCAAGGTAGGCCTCTTTAAAATGTTGGCAATTGGTTCGTTTACAGGGAGCACCAATGATATTCGTGAGCTACTTCTCTGTAACTTGCATCTTTAACAGAAGTCTATGTGTTGCTAAATCAAGGGTGACATGTCCATCAGGTGATTATTCTCAACCCTACGGTTTTAAAATATTGCAGTCCGGCTAAATGTATGGCATGGATGGAAGCTGTAATGAAGTAAGATATGAGACAGTTTTTAATGTGTTTAATTATTTCAAGACTACACATTCCCAATTACGTTATAAATATTCTCGCTCTCTGAAATTTGCTTTAAATTGCACCATTTGCTACTTTTTTCAAGATTTTATTGGGGCTAGAACCCCTCCAGCTCCCCTTTTGTCAATTTGGCTCACTCGCTTCACTGGCGACAACACTCACCCACAACATTAACTCCCCACCACTTTCAAATGTCACCAGCAGTCACTGCATGTCCATGTTTGTCAGCAAGATATTAGACATGTTGCTCTGTACCATATCTACATATGGTGTTCTAATGTTGACCTGCTGTACAAGTAAATAACTTACAAGTAAAGTCAATGCTGTAGATATGCATCAAGTGGAAATCCAACTTGTGCACCTGAGATGTTTATGGTGCAACATACAATAAGCATAAACCATTTTTGTCGGTATGCCGGTGCAGCAGTCTTACTCCAGAAAGGTCTTCACATCTGACTCCTGATTTGAGGATGTCAAAATACCTCAGTGATGCTTCATGACTTTCTGTGTACAGTGCTGCATGCTTCTTCTGTAGTACTCATTGTCTAGTGTTAGTCCACTTTCAGATCACCCTACAGGATGCTACAAATAGAATGAGCAATGTGTCAGACCCCTTCAGCTAGTGGGATTATTGCAAATGTCAATCTCTTTTTGCGTCAGCCCACGTGACAGCTGTCGGGTGTTTGGAGTGTCCAATAGTGTCAGTGATGGCATTCTTCCCCATTACTTCTAGCTGCACATCTGTAAGGGATGAAAAAGAGGTAGTCCCCTCCATCCGCCACTAAGTTCACCACACTCTAGTACTCCATGGAGCCAGGAGCCCTTGTTATGTTGCTGGTGGTGAAGTCACAGTGAGCAGCTCAACGCCTGGCACCTGTATGCGTAGCCTCTTACAGAGTATGCTGCTACGTCATGTAAAGGCACACAGTTCACAATGGCCAACATAGTCTCGAAGTGTCTGTACCTATTATTTTCTGGTCACTAATATTCTCAGAATTATTTGCAGCTTTTTACATATTCAAATGAATGGTTGGCTTCTCCCAATCTGTATTGTTTCTCTGCATCTGAGATAATATGATTCCACATCTGTACTTCGAAACTGTAATGTTTCTTTGTAACAAATATCCTGAAAATGATTTGCAACATTATTAAATATTCGAAATGACATGCATATAAAACATGGAAGTGCATATAGAACATGGAAATGCATATAAAACATGTTTGGTCCCTAGTAGTCTGTCTTCGTTGCAATGATTCCGGATTGCACAGTTCCAAGATGGCCAATTGCACACTGGAACCCTCTCACATCTGGTGAGATCCATCCAATGACTTCAGATCTCTTCGTTTGTACTCCGTGCACTGATCGAAAGTGGATGACCCGCGACCATAGTGCTATATATGCTTAACTTCTGGTGATGTGCTTCCGGTGACCGTGAACAGCATGCACACCTGGGAGCTGCTGTGGATACTGCACCTCCATCCTCTGAAGCCACATTGTAGACGATGAGCTCCCAAGAATATCTACAATATGAACAACCCTTCCATCTGGAGGACAAGAGGCTATCAGCCCAAGGCTCTCGAATTATGTCAAAGAGCCTCTGTTGCATATAGCTCCTGCTTTTAAAATTGGTGAAATCATGACCTTACCTAGATTTTATTGATTGCAGATCTCTCCTACTAGCTATTCATCTTAGTTTGTTTTGTGTCTTCATAAAACTTTTCACAGTCCTCTATATACATGAAGCAAGCTCACTCCTCTATCCCTCCGCACTGAAACAACAAAGTGAGGCGTCTCATATTTGTACATTAGTAAATACTGTAGGTTTACCAGACAATAGCTTTCTGTGGTGGCCACATGTTACTCAGCACATAACACACAATCGGTTCCTTATAATGGCATTGCAAAATATTCTCATAGTCAGATATTTGACTTCCCAAATGCTTGGTACAATAAGTATGCTTGGCCTGGTTGTGAGGAGGAATTGTAAGTTGTATTAGTTGTATTTGCAATAAACAATTTTGAACTTGTTTCTTTAGGTGAAATAAGAACCGTGATTCTCTTATTAGAAGCATTTCTCCAGTGTGCAAAGTGTCACTTATCCCGGAGTGCTTTGTTGGGGTGGGTCCAGTGGCGGCTCGCCGAGGGAGTGGTGCGGGGCGTGGGAGGGGCAGGGTGGGTGGGGGTAGTGAACTCGGACATACGACGAACAGAACTCAGAGGGAGTTCTGTCCATCGTAAGTCCGAGTTCACTACCCCCCCACCCTGCCCCTCCCCCACCCCGGCACACCGCCCCGCACCACTCCCTCGGCGAGCCGCCACTGGGTGGGTCCCAAGCTGTTTTGCTTCATGAGTCATAAGGAAATAATTACTAGGCCACTGAAATGAATATCGGTGATCTGAGCCATCGAAATCATTGTGGAAGTGCTTAGTACCATCTCATTTTGTGGCGTGACACCTGTGATCATTATTACCATTAATTGCATAAATGTATGAAGTTTATTGCCTCATCCAATGACTGTTCACATATTGGCTCTACAGAACAGGCCCGATTCATTCTAAAAATACCTGTTAAATGAACAAAGTTCACAGGTTTGGAAGTTGATTGTACGTTACGAGTGATTGTGTCCCTATAGCAGAGAACAAAACGTCTTACGCAATGTTTTAATTCTTATCTTTAACAATAACTGGTCAATGTTTTCCAAGAAAGGTCCATCTCAAACAAGAATTATCTAACCACAGATTACAAGCTGAGATATATTGGCCATATATAAATAAATTGTTACTGACTAATTTGTTAAGAATACAACTCACAAGACTTTCTATCACAGAACAAAGTCTAAACATCGGTTATCGACTAAGGTCAATTTTAATTCTAGCTGCATTACCTCTACTGGCATCCACAGTGTTAATCATTACAATAATTGCCAGGCGTGTGCTTTAGTCTTATGAAACAACTTGGCAATGAACAAAAACCATACTTGTGTATCATGCCCACAGCAGGAGTGATTTTTGCACAGTGTGTCCTTAATGTTTCTTTCATTGAAGGTTTTAAATAGGAGGTCAACGGTTATGGAGTTCGAAGGGCTCTTATTGTTATTCAAGTTTGAAATAATCTTCTCCAACAACTCCAACTCCTACTGCAAATAGTTTAATTGACCATCGATGAGTTGATACATTCTCTCTGAGAATCTTCTGTGTTCTCTAATGAGGGTATTTCAAATTGTAACACTTTAGCAAACTTGAGCGTTAGATCCATTTCTCGAGTTGATCAAGAATCACTACCTATACTATTTTCAGCATCAACTTGGATGCATGTCAGTGAAGTCTTAGAAAAACAGCTATTTCTTGATGTCTGGCCAGAATCTGACTCATCTGCAAACAGATTATTAATATCTTTAACAAGAACTGAGAGCTCCAAGTCACTTAAGGCAATTGTGAGGACATTTACTTTTTTTATTTTGATAATATCATTAATTGTACTTCTTGACATAATTATGTATCCACTAGTCCCTACTAAAGAAACTAACTGTCTTGTTCTCACAAGTGAAGGACCACCTGGCATTGATGGAATTTTTACATTCATTAGGGAATTAGTGGGTTCATAGCAGAAAAGGGTGATGATGTAGTTGGACATGTTTTATCCACTCGATCAGCAGGGTGGTAGCTACCAGTGGTGCAGCCGGTGGCTTCTTGTTACTGGAACAAACTACCCATCCACATACGGAAGTGCACAGATCACCTTAAATTTATAAAGCTTCTTAAGACCGTGCTCTTTCTAAGCTAGTGCTGCCTTCTTCGCTGTGCCGAGATACCCCTCTAGGGGTGACTTGTGCGCACTATAAGTTAAATTAACATAACACTGAGTCCAGAGCTGGGAGAGAGCCCAACTACAACAGTGCTATGAACAGCAAGAGGGCACCTAAATGATTCCTGATGTTTGATGCAGTATACCTTTCTGTGCTCTTTTGTGATACTCCTTGATGTTGCCATAATCTTTGTTAGGTGGGATACGCTGGGGAGGGGGGAGGGATAAAAGGGAGGGGGGGGAGTTCGTTTTGTGGTATTAAATGTGCGGCATGGATGTCTTTTACATTATCCTCTGACAATTGGTTGCTACTATTATATTCGTTTATCAAGGGCCTTGTTGACGTTTGGCACTATTGTATTGAAGAGCGGAACAGAATGTAAGGCGGTTATGGCTGTGTCACTTGTTCCCTGAGCGCGATCAGGTTGTATTAACATTGCATAAGTACTTGCTTGCCTACATATTCTGAGAATGATTGAATTTGTTATGTTTTGGAAATAATAAAAACATATTCCAAAAAAAAAAAAAGAGGGCACCTAAATGACCTTGTTGAAGTTCTGCATGTGAACAAAAAGAGGGCTTTACATTTTGATTTTGTTGTGTCACATTTGCTGTGCTTTTAAAGACAGGGATCACATGTCAGTGTAGTCTTCTGATGAATTGCTGCTTATTCTTTTACCATGAAGACTGGTGTTTAATTTTCTTTCGCTTACTGCAAGGTGTGAGGATTTTGTAAGGTGAACTACGTGAAAACCTTGCTGATGTTGAAGGAAAGACTGCAGGATGTTGTTTTATTCTGCATACAACAAAATTTAAATACTTGTAAATTAAATCTACAAATATTTCAAAATATGTGAACAGGAACGCACAAATGAAACCTTTTTCTTAATTCTAATGTTAGATGGACACAAAGGGGCTCATTATGATGCCGGTCGGAACAGAGTCGGACCAACATCGTAGCAGAATTGGGACCGATTGACAGGTGGTCAGAGGTCCCACCCACCTAATTAAGATGCGACTACCGCGTAGGCGGTCAGAATCATGACTTTTTTCGTTGCGACTTGTGCTGCGGCCCAAAAAGGGCCGTAGCATTATCTACAATGGAAAAACAGATGTTTGCAAACATCTATGCCCCGTATGCCAAGCACTGTCGGTGGAGGTCCGTCCGACATCATATTAAGACCCAAACATTTTAATAAGGTCAAAACAAATTAAGACACTTTACTTGGTGATGTGCAAATGAGGAATATTCACTGAAAGCCAGTTTCCACACTTCTTTTTTGCGCTATATCATTTTATCAGTAAAATTGGTTGTCTGTGCAAATTTAGTGGTTATTACCACTATGGAAAATGTGCTCTTTGTATATGACAGTGGCTACCACACCATGCTTTAGTGAAATATTTGTGACAGTGTGCTCCTCAATTCAGCACCAGCTACACACTACACCCTTACCATTCTCCTGCTGAATGGGAGTGACTCATTTGGGACACGTATTCTTTAAGTGATGCATAGATTTTTCAGAATCCCATTGAGTTTAGTGATGTAACTTTGTTGGCAGTACCACCAGTCTCAAATTTGTTCCAGACCCACTGCATAGTAGGGCCACAGGACCCCTTACAGCACTGGGAGTTTGCTGTTAGCTCTGTCCAATTCTCTCAGCTACAGGAATCAGACTCCGAGCAGCAGTTACTACTGAAGCACTGGTGGGGGCACTGTGAAGGCCTCATTGCGCACACTGAATGACCGAGCAGTGCGCATGCTCATTTTGTAAATTTTGCAGCCTGCACCATTCGGCCCTGGCTGTCTAACACTATCAGAGATCAAAGAAGTTATGCCCATGCTGTTTGGTGGCTTCTAAAGTCAAGGCAGTCACATTAATTATTGCTTTCAGCCTTGCGGGTGGAAGGCAGATGATGGCAGTTAGTAAAAGGACATTGCTTATTTAGGACAGAGTGCTAGAACGGAGAAAACAAATGATTTCAGCCTTGTTTTTCATTTTATGCTAAAATAAATGCACAGGTAACTTTAAACAAATTCATGGGGTCTGTAATGCACAATTGTTCCTTATTAAAACCAAAAGTAGGAATAGTCATCCTTCTAAGATCCGTGGAAACTGGGCTGAATCTCAGAAAACAAGATGTTGCTCCCAAGAACGAGATATAAAGAGAGGGGGGAGCCTGAGTAACTGTTATACACATTGCTGCAGCAGAGGTGGGCGAACCAACAAATTAATTAGTTAAATAATGTATTCCTCTTATCTGCCATATTCATATCAAGTAGAGCTATGGGAGGTGACTCATGTATTGTTTCTGAACACACTAACCGATTATAATCTTTGCTGAAACTGAAAACCAGTTTGTGGTTGTGGTTATCTCGTAGATTTCTTGATTTTATTCATGTGATGGAAGAATCATGTTAAAATCTCCCACATGCTCTTCATTGATACTACTGTCTCTTGATGAAATCACCATAAGCATGGTTTTAGGAAACCTAAATGTGTGATCTTTGATCTGTCTCTCTTTCTACTTTCCAATGGATCTCTCGGAGGAAGCTCAGAAGGTGTTATACAAAATAGGGATGTAGAAGTGGAGACGGTATCTTTTTTCTCTTGCTCCTAATTTGCTGTGGATGCCTGAGTCAGTTCATATTTTAGAGCCAGCTGCTAAACTTTCCTGTTCCTTCAGTGGAGTCTACACAATAGCCTAGTGAGACTTCTGACTCTTCTGGGGTAATGCTTATGGTTGAAAGCATACCTTTGAGGTCTTTCTTCATTAACTTGGCTCACCCCTGGGGATCCACCTACAATTTTCTGTTGGGCTGTCTCTTGAAATATGTAATATAGGATTTTCCAGTCTCCTCTGCCGATTGAATACAGCCATGAGAATTGATGTCAGGATCAGCGCTTTCCACAGTTAGGGCATTGTTTGTAAAGTAGCCCAGACTTAAAATGAGACATAAACTTGTATCTATTTGCATCCTTTCTTATATGTTTGGATCTCCTTATAATATAACATAAAAATGTAACTCAAATAGTGAACATGGAAACTTTGAGCATGTTTTACCTTATTTATTTTGCCTTATAATTAATCCTGTGGTAAATTGTTGTACCTTGTATTATGCTGTGCATTTTTCCTCCGATCCTGTATCTCGTGCCTTGTGCATTATATCAGGTTGACTATTTATTGGATGTCCTTTGTTCCCATGACAGCTCTCTTACTGCACTTGTGGCATCACTTATCACTGTTCTTATACATAAAAATAAAAACTACTAGATCCAAAGCTTTAAATGGGTTGCTCCTTTTTAAAGCAGCTCACACTATTTAAAATGTTGCATTACACGACCCAGTAATGCTCCCAGTAATTCTGCTTACTTTTTTAGCACACACCTTCAGCATTTCGCATACAGTCCTATATGCATGGAATAGCCAAGTCATGTAGATGTAACAAAAAAGGTTGCAACACCCTGAATACCCTGATTTGTAAAAATGAAATGAAACCTATTATCCTGACTGTCTTACACGGATTAACATCACCATTTGTTAGGTCTGGCTACAGGCAGTTTTAGCACAGATTGAAGATATACAGAGAGAGAGTGGGTTTTGGATCAGCTCCCTTCAGCCATTGCCTTTCATGTGTTCTTCATGACTTGCCATTGCTTGAATGGGCTGTCCATCAAGGCCATATATTATTGTAACTAGTTCCATTGTGCTCCCATTAGATTTTGATGCAAGGACATGAAGCAGTCCTTTCGTTACACTGCAGATACTACATGGCATCTAGCTTGTAATTGGCAGGCTGTGCCTGTTCCATGATGTATGTATTTTCTGGGACACCAACATTTTAATTACTGTGTTATTGATTTTTTGTTAAGAGGTGCCTGGTGTTTGAATGCTTTACTGTGTCTTTTTACAAAGACACCATACAACTTACGAATTACGTTTTGTGCGGTAGTTCATCGTACTTTCCTGTGATGACATGCTGTTGCATTTACAGCTTTTTTGGGGGCAAAGTAAACATTTGTTCATACTTGGGCTGTCTGAAAATAGCAAAGAATATACTGGCCCTTTGTCAAAAGTAACTACTATGAAATATTTAGCTCTGTTCACTTTTTAAA
The DNA here is from genome assembly GCA_963921515.1 of Calotriton arnoldi. Taxonomy (NCBI): domain Eukaryota; kingdom Metazoa; phylum Chordata; class Amphibia; order Caudata; family Salamandridae; genus Calotriton; species Calotriton arnoldi. The sequence continues at coordinate 1,634,116 of CAWUFW010003435.1, read as the reverse complement.
ATCATCACTGCAAGCAGTCTTCGAACACCTTTTTATGACACTCTTTTTTGAGGGTACAGCTTAACAATGCTGATGTAGCCTGGTCATCAAATGTGGCCTGTTCCCAGTTTCCATATTGTTGTAGCCCAAAATGTCGCTTCACTTCCCCTATCAACAATCCTTACCTATTGCCTTTGCTGATGTTTGTTTTAGATTTAATAGGCACAAATTTCAGGTCCTAATCATTTTTTTTAAAACTTTGTGTCACTGATGAACCATTCCTAATATTGACTCTGTATTGTGGTAATATGCACTTAAGTCGATCAGCAGTTTAGAACAGAGCTGAAACCTACTTTTTCTGTGAATTGTCCTCCGTTTTTGCTCGGTGGGTTTTACCCACCTGGTTATGATTAGCTTCTTATTTTAAAGAAGCTTTCAAAGCAGATCACACGTTAGGCTGTAAAACACGGTTGTTTTGTGTGCTTGTGGTATTGAGTATCACCCTGCACTTACAGCAATAACTGATAGATAGGTATCTGACTTGATCTCGAGCACTGAATGAAACTAAAAAGAACTGTCAATCATAGTGTTTGGCTTTCAAGACAGATGATTTAAATTCATGTAAGCCGCATGGGGAAGCCGAGAAGCTGGGGTGGTGCTGTTTGGGGTAGAGATGATTGGATTACCTCTGCTGTTGGGTTTCTCTGCTACTTGTTCTAGTACTAAATCAAGGGGGAAAGTTTATGAAAAGGGCTGCGGCTGGGCCCTCCTGGCTCCCCGTTCCTGCTGGGACTTTCCTATTATAAATCTGCTGTCAAAAATGAGCGCCTCGCTTGTGGCATAACTTTACACAGGTTCAAACACTTTACTTCAACACATTTGCCGGAAAATACCTTAATGTAACAGACTTTCCTATTTAGCCAGGTCATTCACAAAGCTAAGGCACACACTCTCTTTGTTGCAGGCGATTTACTTCGTAATATTCAGGCACAAAGTTAAAATTATCATAAATTCTGTTTTCGGTAACTTAAGAAAAACATATGTAAAATGCCAGTAACGTTCTATAGAATTTAGATTGAAGAATAATTAAAGTATATCTAACTTGTTTACTTCGTATTAAATGTTCTAAAACTTTTATTCTTGTCACCCTAATGTGTAGAGTTGGTAAACATTGCTTCTGAGTTTGAAAAAAAATATTTTAACTGTTTGTTCAGTCCCGTGTGTTTTGATGAAGAAGAAACAAACTTTTATACTGGAACATTATGCAAGTGTAGCTCAGTGTGTGAAGTTCAAGGTCGACTGAATCACAACTTCACCTTTGTGACTTTTAAACCTCCTACAATGGTGAAGTTGGTAAAAATGTTGCCTTAAAATAAAGGGGGAGGGACTGTGTGATTGCAAAAATATTCTGGCACTCAGCCACCTCTCAGCAGCCATGCACCAGTCTTTTCCCGCCGTCAGATGTCTGATCCTAGAGGGTAGGATGTCTGGTGGAGGGTAGAACAGCTAAGGCATGGCTGGGGAGAAATGTTGATTTGTCTTTTAGCTGCTGACATAGGGCTAAAGATAGCCATGAGCAGCAGCAAGTAAATCATTACTTGTGGCAATCAATCCCTGCAGCTGGGTGCCCTGCACTTTGTGGATGGATCAAGAAAGATGGCCCTCCATGGGTCTCTTTGCGTATCCTGATCGAGGAGTCAAGATTCTGGTCACAGAAGGTAGCATTTAGAATGAGTCTATGAGTCAGTTATGAAAGTTGTGGAAAACACGTTTGTCAAGAAAGCTTTGTTATTTATATTATAGAACAACATTTAAATAACTACTAAAATATATAGTGGCCGAGTGGCTGGAGGAAAATTCTTTCCAGTTGCTAAAATTCAATATATCTGTCCCAAGTGTCTAGAAAATGGGGCTGTACCACCTCAATGCAACAATGTCTCGCTGTGGAAAGGTGTAGTAAAATCATCAGAAGGGATCAGTGGAAAAATAGATTTCAAGGTCAGTTGTAAGGGATTAAAAAAGTGTCAAGTGATTCACAGTTCATTTTAATGCTAGTAAGTCAGCACCAGTTCAAATGTGGGTTGATGAATGTATGGGCCTATTCAGGTAATTTGACTTTTCACTCCTAATTGCAAGTTGTGCTGATATATCAGGTCTAAGACTGCATTAAGACTCTATACCCACTGCCCCTGAGACATATATCAGAAAAAAATAAAGAGAAATAGAACTTATAGCACAGGGAACTTGTAAAAATGCTGTACATACCTTCCTTTGTATATACACATACCTTTGAATGCACCCACCTGCAATGTCTGAGTCAGTAACTGATAGTAAGAAAGTACCTATAAAGGCATTCAGATGAAATGATGATAGCTCATACTAAAATAATGTATTAACACAGTTGCAGCTCTCAATAATCACAACAAAATGGTGAATTAATAATGAAGTTAATCTGCTTTTTGTATATGATCACCCAAGATTTTTCACCTTTTTTGTAGATCCTGCTTTTGCTGGCGTCAGAACTCTTTGCACTGTACCCCTGCTAAACCGCAGTAAAATGCATGTGCTCCCCCTTTAAATATGGTTAATTCGGTTTGTCTGATTGACCTATTTTACTTGCATAGATGTTCCTAGTATATGTTGTAAAAAATGCATTCAGGGCCTAGAAGGTAAATGCCACCTGAGCACTGCAGCACCTATTGTTCGCCTGTAAAACATGGCCGCCATGTGTAGCCAGACTGTAGCAGCCTAACAACTTGCTATTAAACCTGTCAAAAGAACCGTTTTTGATAGGAGGGAAATCCTAATAAGAAATATTAATGTCATCCTAAGTACCACCTTAACCTACAAGGTAAAGGACCTGATATCCAAAGGTGGACATGGAGGTAATGAATGTTGGCATATTCTTACAGCACCTAGACCTCAAAAGTCATTTTCACTGCCTGCGCTGTAGCTGGATCCTATAAAATGTCAGACCGATTATAAACTTTAATCTGTAACTATTGACAAGAAAAAGCTAAAATAGTAATTCATAGTGTATTTATACATTAATGGATTTTTAATAAATATTTAGGAAAAACTTTAGAATGCAACTTTTTCCCCGATTGAAGCTCATGGAGGCTAATTTGCATTCGCCTGCCAATAGTTGCCCAGTCAGTGCTTGGCCTTAATGAGGTGTGAAAACTGCCCCAAGAGCAGAACAATGGGTTAGGCATGATGATAGGATGGACAGGGTGTGTTGCATATGATTTCTATCAGCTCATGAAGCAAGCACAGCTAGAATAAGTCTAGGAACTTCATTAACTTGAAAGGGATAGAAGTGAAGTCTTCCCATTCATAGCTTAGTGTAAGGGGAAGCTTGAAGAAGGGAAAGCCTTGGTTCCTAACACCCACAGTATCCAGGTAAACTATCACCAGAACCACTTTTGAGTGTACTCAGGGGAGGTGACTGCTCATTTCCCTAAACACACTCCTGACTGGCACACAAGCTCCACCCAAAGTAAAAGGTCTGTGCCATCTTGGATTTTCCTGTAGAATGGTGCAATGTGGAATAGTTTGCAGTAAGGAAAACATGATGTGCTGCTCAAGCGGGGAGGGTTGCCACAAATAACTTGTTTTCCCATTGGTTAGGTTGGAGAGTACCCAGGAGTCATCCCCACCCACTGGCTAATGCAAACCCTAAAAGGGTAACCTCCTCAGAACAGTTGTTTATGGACCTGTGGAAGATCAGAACAGGACTGGACCTCCTATCTGGGACCTGAGAGGAGCCCTGAAGGACTGGGCCTGCTCCCTCAAGTGCCCAGGACAAAGAAGTGGGCTTCAAGGGTCATTTGGCTGACCTCCTGCATCTACAGGGACACAACAAGCTGCAAGAGGCCTTTTACTTGAAGTGCCCAGTTGACCAGTACTAACTGGACCTGGACTGGACCATGCTGGTGGCCTCTTCAAGCATGAGTCCTGGTCCCTAAGTGCTGTCCCTGGGGTCCTACGAGCATTAGAAGTGACCCAGATGAGCTCCTAAAGAAACCCTGAAATGCTGGGACTTAAAACATTTTTGGACTCCCAAAACCTCAGGAACTGTCAGCAGGACCTTGCAGCTAAGGTGTCTGATTTTGATGCATCCTGCTTTAGGCTTGTCCCACTGGAGTATTTTTAGCTCCATAAGAAAGATTAAGTAAGAAGGCAAATTCTTTGACCAGGACAAGCCCGTTGGTGTATCTGACCTACTCTCCACCGTGGTCAGTTGAAAATATGCCTAGGTCCTGGTCTACTGCTTCCATAGACTGTTGTTGGCACTAAGGGCTTTTCAGCACTATTTTCACTTAAATATTTAAAAAATCATATATCTCCAGTTCCTCCTATTAAATTTTTGTCAGTTATTATTGCTCTTTTTATTACAATTTACTATGTTTCTAATTCAGTTTTGGATTTTTATTGTTTAGTGTTTTGACTTTATTACTGTTTGGATACTGCATAAATACACATTGACAGTTAATACTCTCTGCTCTGTACCATAGGTACCAGGGAATTGAGCTCAGGTGGATTTAGTCACTTTGGAGTTCACCCTGATAACCAAGTTTTATTATTCCTTGAGGTGGGCGACTGCCCACACCAAATAATAATCCTCTTTCTTACAGTTATCTCATTACTTAGAGGCAATGTGTAACGCATTTGTGTGACAATTCAAACAGTAATAAAGTGGCAAACACCACACAAAAAGGATCCTACACCAAGTTGGAACAATAGAGATTTGTTTGATAAATCAAGAGCAAATCAACAAAAATCTAATCAGTAGAACCGGAGATGTGCAATTTTAAAGATTTTAGTGGAAATAACGTCAAAAACCACAAAGCGTCAACTGCCGATATCTGGTCACTCCCGACCGGGACAAAGTGACAAGTTCAGGCCGACCATGATGAAGCACAGACCTACTACAGGGGCCCAGTTAGGCACACTGAACAAAGTACCTTAAATCCTGGTTTGCGGCGCGTTGTGAGGATCAGCGTCGAAGATGCGTTGTGCAGCCGAAGCAATGCGTCACTTCCAAGGTGCAGCAAAGCTGCGGTGCAAGGTCATGCGTCGTCGTCGAGGATCCAGTTGACGAGGGGTTGTGATGCGAAGTCCGGCGTCGAGGATGCATTGGGCAGTCGGGGTGATGTCGGTTCACCGTCGTCGAGGCTGCCATCAATGAGGGATGTGGGGGCCTGCACTGAGAATGCATCACGCAGAAGCGGTTCCGAAGAGGCTGCAGAGATCATGCAGGTCTCTGCAACGGGTCCAATTCACGCAGCAGCAGATATGTGTAGGTTCTGCTCCGGTTTGTTCCGCACACCAGAGACGATTTGTTGGTTCCGAAGGATCCACATAGCCTGGCAGAACACCTTAGGCTCTCTTCCAAGGGTCCTGGACTGGGGTAGCACTACTTGGCAGGGTAGACTCACAGATGGCAGAATCCAGGTGCTGGGGTTGAGGTTGTTGGAGCCTTCTGTCCTTGAGGCTCATGTCCGGAGGCCAGCCAACTAGCCCTTGAAGTCCTATGGGGTCCTGGGTTCAACAGGCGCAGGTCCAGTCATTCTCCAAGGCAAGAGGGAAGTAGGCAGCAGATCAGAACAGCAGGGCAACAGACCTTCAGAGCAGCAGGCTAACAGAGTGGCAGTCCATTCAACAGCACAGCAGTCCTTTTTCCTTGCAGAGTATCCACAACTCCAGAAGTGTACTGAATAGTTGGTGTCTGAGGTCCCATTTTTATACCCAGTTCTGCCTATGGAGTGGGGAGAAGCTTCTAGAAGCATGTCTTTAAAGTGCACAAGTACCCTGCCTTCCTTGCCCTGGCTCTAGACTAACTACAGGGGTTATGTAGCAGATTGTGTGTAGGCAAGACCCAGCCTATTCAAGTGTAAGTGGGGCTGTTCCCAGCTCCTCTCTCCCATCCTGCCAGTGATGGCCCATCCAGGCACACCTAAGCTCCCTGTTGCGTGTGGCTGTCTAGGAGAAATACACAAAGACCAGCTGTCAACTACACCCAGTTATGTGACGCAGAAACAGGCTGCAGGCATCAAATGGCTAAGGCAGGAAATGCCAGCTTTCTAAAAGACAGATTCTCTTCCTCCTGAGAGCAGTGTCCGAGAAAGAATTAATGAAGGAAAGCGCTGCAGCATTAGTAATGGCACAAGCGAGGTATGCCCCCCCCAGTGCAGGCGCCGCACTCCACAACGTGAGACTCCACAACGAACAAACAAAATTCATTTTCTCGAGAGAATTCAGAAGATGACATGCAGCAATATGAGGCTGACAGGTTACTATAGAAAGGAATAAAACTTGTGATACACTTTCTTTGAGACGAATTGGAAGACTATAACACATATTCACTGCTTGGCTGAAGAGTATCCATGTGTTCTGAGTCCTGAGGAGAACCCCCAAGCTTTTCAAGGTTCGAAACGAGTCAAAAAGGGCACAACCCAAAGCGATGTTAATAAGTCAACTTGGGCCTACAGGGCAAATGATGTAAAGTGTGTTACTAAAATATCCCTGTTATGTGCCACTGATTGAATTTGTTTTTCCTCCTCCAGGCCAGAGCTATGAAATGGTTGTAATTGGTCAAGCTCTATTTTAGATCAATTAAAAACCAGGATACAAAACACTGCTATATGTTTGCACATAGTTAATATGGTATTGTATTATGTTTTTGTTACATGTGATGTGCTGTGAAATGTTTTTGTGGGTTTTAAGTTTCTGATAAAGGATTGACAGATTGTTTTCTAATGTGTGTCTGGCAGCTGTGCATGATTTTGATGTACATAAATGACCTGATTTTTACTGAATCATTATAAAAAGTAAATGGTGGCTGCATTAATTGATTTGCGCGTTCAGGAAATTGAAAGTCTTTGTCAGTATTAAATGATCGTCAGCATTGGCACTTTTTCTTGCAAACAATTTTTTAGGCCCACCCTTGCTGACTGACACGGGCCCATCCCCTGCTTTCTTTATTAAACTGTCTAAAAGTGGCATTTTCAAAATTGTAATTTAAAATCTGACTTCACCATAAGTTAAGATTTTTCATTACAATTCCAAAGACACCAAACATGAAGGAGTTCTTGTTCCCATTTGGAAGTTACAGCTTATTAAATGTAATAAGGGATTTGCAATGTTATCCTATGGGAAAGTAAGGCCTTGCAATAGTGAAAAATGACATTTTTCACTATCAGGACATGTAAAACCAAAATGTACATGCCCAACCTTTTAAATACACTGCACTCTGGGCTGTCCATGACCTACCCTAGGGGGGACTTACAAGTATTTTAAAAAAAAGTTTGGGCCTGGCAAAAGGTTAATTTTGCCAGGTTGGAATGGCAGTTTAACACTGCACACACTGGCTGCAATGGCAGGTCTGAGACATGTTTAAAGTGCTTCTTAATTTGGTGGCACAATCAGTGCGGCAGGCCCACTAGTAGCATTTAATTTAATTTACATGCCCTGGGCACATGTAGTGCCACTCTACTAGGGACTAACAAGCAAATTAAATGTGCCAATTGGGTGTAAACCAATTCTACCATGTTTTACGGAGAGAGCACAAGCACTTTAGAACTGGTTAGCAGTAGTAAAGTGTGCAGAGTCCTAAAATCAGCAAAAATGAAGTCCGCAAACAGGAAGCCTGGAGGCAAAAAGTTAGGGGTAAAACCAAACCAAGGGTGCCAGGTCTAACACCCCCCCTCTTTCCAGCCCCCTACCTTATCATTCCCCCATCTCGACCTATTACTCACTCCATACTGCCTTTCCCTGCATCCACCTCTCCCATCCTGCTTCATTTCTTGGATCCACCTCACACTTTCAATTTCCCTAAACGGCCCTTTGTCTTATCCATTCAAGTGTGGTCCATGCAGAAGACTCTGCACATTTTCTATATAAATATGGCAGCAAGGGTCTATTACACTCCAACTGTATGTAAAAAGTGTGTGTGTCCCCTAAGATAGTGCACAATTCTCTATTGGCAGTGTGCACTAGCACATTGCATGTTCAATGAACCAGCAATACAGGGATGTTAAATGCATGCAACACCCAGCTGTAACATTACCGAAGTGTTAGAAGACAAGGTAATGTGTGTAAGCGTCCGAGATAGCAGACATCCTTTTTGGTCAACCCCATAATAAAAGCCCACAGATCTCCCCACAGGCCCTCCACACAAGGAAATCGTGCAGGGGCCCCAGACTGTTCCTTAAATTCTATACTTACAGTGAAACCACAAACCCATCCCCACAGTACACTACCACTTCACCCTAGAGGCCAATCAGATATAGGACATGGCATGGTGCAGCATCCACTACACCCAAGACTTAGCAAAACGAAAACACAAGACTAAAAGTATAGTTGATTTTGAATAAATCATTGGCATTAAATTAATAAAATTGTACAGCGTGCGTGCAGGTATTTAGTATTATACATCTGTAGTATAGCATCAAAGGGAAGAAGTATTCAGCACACAGGAAAAATGCAACTGAATTATTTTGCATTACTCGTTTAAGTTGTAAGCCTGAATGCTCCTGAGTGGCCAATTTTCATGGCGGTGTTGGCCTGTGGTCAGGTAAAGTATGCATTTCTTTGACTTTATTTACATACTTTTTTATAGACTGCCATCAAAACAATGAGTACATGTCTGGTGTATTCGGAATCTAGCAGAAAACATAGCACATCCCCTCCCACCGCCAGTGTATTCTACAGCCGTTGTAGCGGATATTAAACCCCGTTGTAGCTGATATTAAACCTGGAGGTCCTTCCCATTAATACCTTTATTGAGCTGGACACTTGTGGTCACCCACGGTCCATCTACGGCCCCAGTCTATGTATAATGAGGCACACTCTAGAGATTCATCTGATGGAGCACCACGACCTCCTCTGCGGTTGGCTATGTTCAAAGGGAATGCTCCACTATTGGAGATAGGCTATATTCTAGAAAAGAGTTGTCTTTATTTTATTTTATTTTTTTAGCTCTCTGAGAAGGCAAATCCACAGAAACAAACATGTTCCTGGGTGAAGGGGTATCTTTACTTGCGATGCTAGCTTGGCCTAAGAATCATTGTGTTCTCAAGAGAAAATATGTGTGGTGAGTGTAAAACAGCTAAAGCAAACAACAATTTAGTTAGGTTGTAAAACCCTAGTCACGTTATTTGGGAGTGGTCGGGGGCCAGTTCCCTTTTAACTCCTAGCAATGTACTTGCGACCCCTGACCTTTGAGGGGGCAAAGACAGCACCAGGAATAGAGGAACATGGATTCTTTACGTTGGAAAATTCTCCCAAGGTCCAGAAAACAGGGGCAGCTCGTGGCAGCAGCTCACTGAGATGTTAATGGTCGCAACTTGCAACTAATACAATTCATCCTGAATTGCAGAGGTGTCACCAGGAAGCACACTTCTCGGGCCTGGAGGCGTTCACTCCTGGACGGGTCTGCACAGCACAAGGAGGTCTGTCTTCAGGTGTCTGGACAGTTGCTGAAATGCTACAATACTTCCAGACAGCCACAATAACTGGTGCTTTCATTAGCTGTTTTTCTATTTCCATCAGCACATGTTTAGTTTGCTAAAGTTATCAATGACACCATATTTCAGCAGTGGTGTAGCAATGGCTCAAAGGACCCTAGTGCATGGTGGAAAAATGGGCCCTCAGACGCCAAAATGAGTCATTATTCATGCTTCTGTAACCAAGGAATAACCCGTTGCTCCTGCCTACTACTGACTAAACAATCTTGATCAAGTGTAATGACAAATTAATTGCTCTAACACACTTGCCCTGTACAGAAAATTTGTGCTACTCTTTTTATCCATAATTGAACATGTTTACATTTTATTTCGTGCCGCTTGCAGGAACTTGGTTATGTTTATTTGTAACTGTTGTCGTTGTATTGTAATGGTTAGTGGTTAACCATAGACAAAGTATTATTATTAATTGTGATCTCCTTAACAACCCTTCTAAATTCTTCCCTCACCTATCCCTCCTTTGACTTATCCCAAAACTCATTTTTACTACTCTGATCTCCCTAATCCATTACTAGAGATTCTTTCCTCCTCCATCTCGTCTAAATTCTTCCTCACCTATACCTCCTTTGAGGCATCCAAAACCTCATCTTACTCCTATGATCTCCCAATAAACACTTTCTAGACTCCATCATCTTCTATCCCCCCATTATCCTTTTCAATCCAACTAACAGACTCACACATCCACCACTCTATAATAATCCACCACTAATCCTTCTTGGGTTCTGGAGTAGCATGCTACTCCCTGAAAAACGCTTTGACGCCTCGTCAGGGGTAGTAATCCCTATATAAATACAATTACAATACAATAAATGACAGCAATAATCAGGGCTCATTGGGTCCCTTAGGTCTGTGCACCTCTCTGTATTTTGGACATTTTCATTCCCGTCTACATGTGTGGCACTCATTATCAGAATAAACGCTACAATTAATTTAAAAAAAATAGCAGTTACTTTCAGGTTTGGGTGACAGGGAGAGAAGGATTGTTCATAGTCCAACAGGACTGGCAAGTGCCACTCGTCAGGGGTCATACTAATACAAAAGGACTAGTGTTTTTACATTACCACATTGATTTAAATGGTCATACATTTGTTCAGAGTGCCAGAAGGGGCCACTCTGACCATGTATGATGGGTCAGTAATACCTATTTGCCATCTGCACTGTGTGTCTCAAAGGAAGGTCTCTGGCGATGGCTTGATGTTCTTCCAGGAGGGCCTGCCGCTCCTGGCAGCAACTCGAGACTCCAGGATTAATACATCAGAGATTACTTCCAAGAGCAGATCCAAAGTTTGGAAGGGGGAAAAAAATGACGAGCAGAAAAAAGCTTCCAATTAGCAGGCTAAAAGGTGAGAGGATGAGGCAAAGGTGCGACAGGCAGGAGTATAAAACCAAGAAGTGGAAATTAAAGGTGGAATAAGTTGAGAAAGAGTACTCAAACAAGAGGCCAGAAGCGAGCGACCAACAGGAAAAATTGTGATGTAACAGGCTGTATTCAGGTCCTTTGAAATAGTAAATTGACAGATAGGAAACTCTAATGAGCAGGAAGCGATGGTCATCCATTTTGCCTAACGATCAGAATATCCAAAAATAAAACAGAAAAAGGACTATTCCCAAACCCAAATTGCAAGACTAGATTGCCAGGATTCTGGATAGGAGCAGGGGCATACAGTATTACAGAGATGCCGCACACACCAGCTCTAAGGAAGATAATCACCCCAGAATGCACCGTGGCAGGCCAGAATTTCAGCTCACGCTGTGTAACAACCTGGGTGATGAGACTGGCTAGAGAGCAGTAAGTTTTCAGCACCAGGCGAGCCCCCATCTCTGTGTTGATGGAGGTAGGAGCCCAGAGGAAGAAGCTACACAACAAAGCTCTCAGCTCTGTGAGCCCGGACTTCCTAACAGTCTGAAATCCAGAGGCCGCATTCGCTCAGCTGCCACTCTAGAGCCTCTTGCCCATGGCTTTGTAACTGACGATTTTGGACTCCTAGGCACCACAGAGTTCTGTGTTTTATGGGCTGGTGCCCCCTCCTGTTCTATGAGGTGACTCTGTGTGATTGGGCCACAGAGTGAAACTTAGACTCCAGTCCTCATGTTAGATCTGCAGAAGATTCAGGAGCCTGACACGACCCACCCTGCCCCTGCACTGCTAGCTCTTGTCGCTCAGAGCTTCCCTGTCCCAGCTACCTGACTTCGAGCCTCACCCTGCAGCGGTCCCTCCCCTCTCCAGGAAAAGGCGGCGAGCTCCTGATCTGCCCCAGAAGTGACACGGGCCGTATAAGAGAGTGGTGCCTGTGACTCACTCGATTGCAGAGCTGAGGTGCTCCATTCAGATGTGGGATTTGTCCAGCCAGCCATATCTCGGCTAGTCAAGAGGTGAAACTTGTTCTATCAAGTGAAAGTCTAGCTTTCAGACTGACCCCTGTCATCTTGTAGAGGAAGGGCTCAGAAGTGAGTGGTTGACAACTCTCAGCTACTAGCTTCAGGGAGTCGTGCTTACGTAGGTTTAGAAATGACAGAAAATTAATTCGGTGGATATAATATGGCAATGTGTATAATGCATTCTATTGTTTTAATGTTGGCAAAAATGATTGCTTCGTGCATCAGTGGTGAGAGTCAATGAACAGTCTGGCGAGGTGAGGAACTGAGGCATTGAGAGAAAGGGTGAGGTTCTGACCTCAGGTCTGACCACAGCTGAGTTTAGTTATGAAGCAACAAACATCCCTTTAGGTTTCATTTAGCATCATGGATACTGTAAATATATGAATCTGAATTCTCTGACATCCTCTGTATATAAAGGTCTCTTGACTGGATACAGGTCTCTGTTGGCATTCATGTGCTTGTGATTGTACTAACTGACAATCAAATATTTGCAGTATCCATGTTGCTAAATGAAACCCAGTGGGATAGTTGTTGCTTTGTGACTACTGTATACCATGTCCTCCCTAGGTATGTGGGTGGCTTATGTTGTGATTATAACCGGGTTTATTTATGAGGCATTCATCAGAATCCACCACTCTTCATTGCCTTCCAGCTTACTCAGTCCAAGGTGACACTACTCTCTTCAAGTATATGTTCTTAAAACACACTTCTTTGTCTGCTCATGAATATCTACAAAATGATTACGAAAATACCAGTACATTTGTATCTACATTATTGATTTTTAAGAGCAGTTTGTTTCATAATGGAACCAAACTTACCCTTCTACTAAATAATGTTCAGTAACCTAACTATGTAAAATACAGCCAGGTGTTGTGTGATACCATCAGCCAATGGTGTTTTTTTAGCTAAGCCACCATGCTTGCAATGATGATAAACAAAATTACATCATCCAGAATGCAACATATTGGCTAAAATACCAGTACTGGCTGACAATGTCGCATGATGATGCCATTTGACAGCTATGATGGACATCAGCTTGTTCACCTTTTCATGACTTAATGTGCTACACTGGCAGCCAGCTTCATTTATGTAGCAGATACTACCAGCTTTTGGCAAAGGACTTTGGCTCAATTTATGTATTTTCAAGATAATTTCCAGGTTGAAAATATCCTGTACTGGTTGTCACAATAAAATAAGTTTACTCATTACAAAAATGCATGGCAGTAATCATCTATTTGGGTGGGAGACATGGAGAATAATAAAGATTTTGAAGTCTTCCAGGTCAAGTCCTTAATGCTTGCTGCAAAATAAGTGCCTTGATTTTAGGTTAACAATGTAGGGTTGTATTCTTTATATGTTGTATTTTTGCACTAGATTTTAGAACCTAATACCAGGGGTGGTTCCTCCAAATGAGCGTCGGGTCTCCGCCCTCTTTAGGTTTCTGTCCAAAATAGTTTTGCTTTCATCTTTAAAATGCAACAGGTGAATTTGAAAAGCAAATAAAGCTGTATACATTCATACACAGCACTCAGGCGAGGCTCTCAGGCACTCTGAAGCACTCAATAGGGATGCTTTATCTTTACACGGCACAGGTGCTCCACTTGCAAAGATATGCTAATAGGCATTCATAGTCTAATCCATCAGGCTACCATTTATTGTCGTGCTGATGATCCCACAGCCCTGAGGTCTGTGAGATAATCAACCCAGCAAACTAATATCCTCCCTGGCTAAGTTCCTCCCCTTAATGACATTTTTTTAAAGTTAGCCCCGGGCGCTTCCGGCTGAAGCCCTGCAGCACCAGGGGCTTCACGTAAATCAAGCACTGGAGGCAGGCCCCCCACCCTTCTCCACATCACAGAGTGGAGTCAGTGAAGTTCACTGGCTCCACCCCTCTCTGTGAGGAGTGGAGAAGAGTGGGCGTTAGAAATGGGGTCTCTAGTCAGCAGAGGTTTGCACCCTGTCCAAGTAGGGACCACCACTCAAGTCAGGGTAAGTCAAATGCACACCCTAAATTAATCTGTGCTTATTTTCTGGTAGCTTGGCACAGAGCAGTCAGGCTTAACTTAAGAGTCAATGTGTAAAGTATTTGTGCAACACTTAAATTATAATAAATGAAAACACCTCAAAAAGACTACACATAGGTACAATAGAGAATATTTATCAGATTAAATCAAGACCAAAACAACAAAAATCCAATCAGTAGAAGTTGATATATGAATTTTTAAACAATAAATGCAAAAAAAGTGCTTAGAAGTCAATAGCGCTAAAAGGTTACTTGAGGTCGCTCTATACCGGGGTAAATCCAAATTTCAGACCGACCACGATCGAGGGTAGGCAGGCTACAGGTCCCGCTAACAAAGTACCTTGGATGGAGCAAAGTGTTGACTTCAAAGACTCGTGGTGAGGAGTCGAAGAAGCACCGCTTCAGCGTCGATCCGTGGATGGAGGTTAGCATTGTTGCTGATCCACCCCATCAGTGGAAGCTTCAGAATCAAACTCCTTTGCAATGCAGGTGCTGCTTCGATGTTGAGTCGCGCTGTCTGTAGGCATCGAACCGCACCAGCTGTAGAATCGCTGTTGTCAAGTGGCTGCTTCAGCATTGATGGCGATGTGTCCGTTCGGATCAGCGCAAAGTCACTGCTGCATCAGTCAATGTAGAAAAAAGCTGCAGAAACCCATTTCTGAGACCCAGGACTGGAGGGGGCCCCTTAGGCAAAGGTAGGACTCACAGATGGGAGAGTCCAGCAGCACCAGCAGGATTGTAGGAAGTCTTTTGTGTATCTGAGACTTCAGAAAACAGGAGGCAAGCCAGCAAGCCCTTGGAGTCACACTAGGTTCAAATGAGAAGCATTGAGTCCTTGTCCTCAGCAGGGCAGACATCAACAGGCAGCAAGGCAGCTCAGCAAAGCAGAATAGCAAGTCCTCAGAACAGTCATTCAAAGCAAAGTGGCAATCCTTTCAGCACAGCACTCTTTACTCCACTAGAGTTCTTCCCAGGTCCATTAGGGTACTGATTTGGTAGGATCAGAGCCCTGGTACTTGTGCCCAAAAGTGCCTTTGATATAGGGGTAACTTCAAAGGAGCCCTCTGAAGTGCACAAGGATTTATTCCTTGCAGCCCAGTCCTGTATGCCAGGCTATCTGTGGGGGGTAATCAGCCCCTTGTGTGAGGACAGGACACAGCCCATTCAGATGTAAGTGTGAGCTACCTCTCCCCCTTCCTGCCCAGGAATGCTATCAGAATGCAGATGAATGCAGATGAGTCCTCTATCACACCCAGCCTATCCTGTTTTTGTGGCTGTCTAGAAGGAATGTACAAAGTGTAGCTGTCACCCAGCCCAGAAGTGTATTGGAGACAGGCAGCAGGCACACAGAGCAAGGTTAAGAGCAGAGAAATGTCCACTTTCTAAAAGTGGCATTTCTAAAATGGTAATGTCAAATCCAACTTTACCATTAAAGAGGATTAATCTCCACCATTCCAAAGATATGGAACATGGTGAAGCCACTCCTTTCTGATCAGGAATTACTGCGTAAAAGTTTTTCAAGGAATCCCAATGCTAGCCTATGAAAGGAGTAGGCCTCACAGTAGTGAAAAATGAATTTAGCTGTTTGTCACTACCAGGACATGTAAAACCTACAAGTACATGTCCTGCCTTTTAGTTACACAGCACCCTGCCCTTAGGGCTACCTAGGGCCTACCTTAGGGGTGACTTATGATTGATAAAAGGGGAGTTTAAGGTGGCAGGAAACTGCACGCACAGGCCCTGCAATGGCAGGCTTGAGACAGCTTAGAAAGGCTACTTGTGTACGTGGCGCAACCAGTGCTGCAGGCACACTAGTAGCATTTAGATTGCAGGCCTTGGGCATTTGGGATACCACTTTACAAGGGACTTACAGGCAAACTAAATATGCCAACCAGGTATGCACCAATGTCAACATGTTTAGGGGAGAAGCCCATGCACTTTAGCATTGGTCAGTAGTGGTAAAGTGCTCAGAGTCCTAAGGACAACAAAATGATACAGCAAAAAGTGGAAGTAAGCAGGAGAAAAGTTGGGGGAAGACCACCCAAAGGGTGCCAGATCTAACAGTGGGGCTAGAGGTAGTAGGCTTGAAGCTGAGCACTGGATTCTGTGCAGTGCATGAGCTGACCCACTGCACAGAATTCAGTTCCCAATTCCAGCACTTTATTGAATGGACCCGCACTGCCATTGAAACTGAAGATACTCACTGGAGGAGAATGAGTGCTGCGAAGCTTAGGTAAACTCTGTAGCTGCTAGTCCAATGCGTGTCACCCTGAGAGAAAAGAGAAGAGAAATTACAAATCCCTTAGACTGACCCTCATGCCCAATCTGGCATTTCAGGCAGCAGTGATGAGCAAAGCCTTTTCAGTGCCCTTGATGCAGCATAAAAGCTGATCAATCTTTACACAAAATAAAAAACGATTTTGACAATAAAACTTTAAACGTGCACTTTGCAAGCGTTTAGAAAAATTTCATTGAAACAGAGAAAAGCTAAAGTACTATCACAGTAAAAGTGTGCTTGGATTTCTAGAAAAGAAGAATTTTGAGAGTAATCAATTTAACATGTTTTTAACTGATTACCCCATTACTTTAACAACGCTGTAATGAAAGATTTTTTATGGAAAACTTCTATGATGCAAAATAACAAGTTATTAATATGAAGCAGTATATCTATGTAACAAATGAGTCTTACACACGATTGTGCAAATAATAATGATGTAACTTAGCATCTCTATTGCCTTTATTGCAATGCACCATAGCAAATGAAAAACTAGTGCAAATCAAAATTGTCACATTGTATATGATTGAAACTTTAAGTATAAATGCTTGATATTATTAGAGTCTGAGATTTCCTAAAACTATTTTATTATAATGATTTTTAAGAACAGTTTGCATGTATATACTTTTAAAATTGTGGTAGTAGGCCATATTTAGAGTTGGACATTTCTATGCAATAATCACTGATAACGTCACAATTATTTCTGTATTTGATAGGCTTGATTTATTTAATTGTTCTTGAACTTAATTGGGAGTTTAGTTTACTGAATAAGAAATGCTGACTTTAAACTGCATTATATAGCCTTTTCCCATAGACTGCATTATTTCATAGCTTAGTAGTAGACTTTTGTTACATTTTCTCAAATGTTGCTTTATCTGTCCTTTTTACACAACATTTTTAAATCACTTTTTCGGTACTTCATTGTGAGTGAATTGATGGGAACTTTACCCTTCAGCCTAATACATAAAGAGCAACAAAATAAATAGGCGCTATGTCAGCTACCCTGTGAGGATGGAATGGACAGTCGTTTCTCACGAACAACATGGGAGAATATGCTGGAGTATCAATTTTGTACCTGATGAGCAGACGAATAGTCGCATGATGATCAGACCATCGTATGGTGACAATTGATGTAACAAATGAACTATTTGAGGTATAAAAAGTGACTTTCCAAGGAGGTGGGATGGAATCTCTCTCGATTTCCTACCTACCCACCATAGCATCGGACTTTCCACACCCCTTGCCTTTTTCCTTCTGCTAATGAACTTGCCTGCTGGATGATTTGGAGCTGTCTGGCGAGAGAACAGACTTGAACTTTCCTGATTATAGCTCCATTCCACTACCCATGCCAACAGATTTTTCCTTGGTGGATTCTAATCGATCTCTTTTACCATGCTAAGAGAACTCTTTTGAAACGTCCGCTCACATTTGCTGGTGATAGGAAACTCTAATATGAACCATCTTCTTTATGGATTCTTTTATTCTCCAATAGATTACTTTAAATTAGATTAATTTGATTAAATGTGTGGTTCTATACTACGTGCTGTAAGACTCATGACTGAACTGTTTAAAATGTTATTTATATGCGTTGTTTTTGAATCTTTAATACAATAACAAAAATATCTAAAAATTTCTCTGAGTCTTTTATTATATGTGTCCTAATGTTTCTTTCCATAAAAACTGTGCGTACGATTGTCTGATTACTAATGCATGATAGAGAGAGTCATAGATAATTTTCGGAACATCAATGTCTTTTGCTCTTGTTCTGTATAGCCACACAGAGAATCTGATATGCATGATTCTTGCTAGATTGAACTTCTTTAGGAGGCTTGGTCTTCCAATTGCAACACTCTGTCTAAAGCATAGTTCTGAGACTATCGTATTTAAATTTGATCACTAATTTGTGAGTTGGCTACTAATTATTGGTCATCATTAGGTGGCCAACAGTCGACACAATGATTTCTCACCCATCACTTTGACAAAGCAAGGTTCATCGGAGGACGAAGGCCTCTGTGGGTGAAGTATAGAATCTGAGAGAAGTGACTAAGTTGTAAAGTCATTGTTGGGCCCAGAAACGAAAGAGAAAAAGAAAAAGCTTCCAGTGCAACAAATCTTGATAGAGTAATGGTTTTGTCCAATGACGTGAATAATTTAGGGTGCCCAAAATAGATTTACTCTGTACAGTCAAAAAGCCCAAAATTTCATGGTTCGACCGAAGGATTGATGGAGTACTGACTGAGTCAAGATGACTTGTAGCAGCGTGAGTATTAATAGGGATGTGTTGTGCAATAGCTTTGACTTAGATTGTATTTTAAAATGGCTGTGAGTTGTTATGCAAAGTTGAAAAAGTTGTTTGCATTTGGCACTTAGTGCAAAGAAGTTTAAGTTGTTATCGTGGCCTAAGAACCCGGGATACACACCTGCGTGGTGGTTTCAGTGTAGAAGACACTGAGTAAGATTGCCTGCTGTGTTGTGGTGTTTGTCGTGAGACGTCAGCATCTTATGGATAGGGACTTTCTTTTGTATGATAGTGGTAAGAAGTTGGTATAGTTGATCTCAGGTGCACAGGGAATAACTGTATTTATAAGAGTAGCCTCCACTGGTAGAGGTCTTATTTGAAGTGAATGACAAAGATGGGTATAGAAATAATATTATTTATTACCTTTTGAGTGAGAGACATCTTTTTCCTTTAGTGGAGCAGACAGATTTAAGTGTTGAAATTGCTTGCATATTGTATTGTATATTTGCTTAGAAAATATGCTGCACAAAATTGTGAAGGAGGGTGAGCTGCTGCAAGGAGTGAGATCTATGTCACAGTGTGTCATGCTGTGATTGGTCGGTTGGTTTAAAGCCGCTCTGAGATTTTTTGACTAAGTCATAAAAGGTCACGCTGTTATTGATTGTGATTGCCAAACTAGAGAATTATGGGAGAATTTCATTTCCTGGTTTTGTGGAAAACATTTGTGAAATACAAAATTGAATAAAAATTAAAACTTTCAAAACTTTGCGAAAATTAATACAAAGAGATGTGACCATATCAGTTAGAGTAGGAGACAATGTACTGCCTGAAGGTACTCTAGGATATACCTTATTGAAGTATAAAGGATTACATCCATGTATTTGGCTTGAACAATGGCACAAAATTACAGAGAAAGACTAGGTACTACAGTTTCCTCATTATGGTACCTTTAATTTGAGAATCATTGAGAATTGAAGGAGGAAATTATACGATATGAAGCCACCACCTAGATCTACTCGATCTGAAGCATTAAATACTTGGGAACACATAGCATAGAACATAGAGAGTAAGGAAGATATCAGGGAAGGTATAGGAGAACCATTGATCAGTATGCAGAAGCTAGATTGAACGTACAACAGAAGTATGGAGAGCAGATGTGATTCAGGGTACAAAAACGTATCCTTTGAATGCAGTCAAAGGAGATGTTAGGTAAAAATAAAAAGAGAAGCGGAAACATATTGAGACAAAAAAGAGTGATGCTGAAGCAGAAGAAGAAAGTAGTGACATAGATAATGATTTCTTCAATGGCTTGAAGATGAATCGTCCAGTACCATACAATGAATCTCAGACTGAGGGTTTGACAAATGGAAATACAGCTGATATTCTAAATGCCCCTGCTATGCGTGAAATACCAAAAGAGACCACACTTGTTTCTCCTATAAGAGGGGGAACAGAAATAACAGATCAGTTGAACCGATTTGATTTGAATGCTTAAGATGCTTTAACCATTCCCGTTACTATTGGTCCTGTTGTACCTCTGTATAAATCTGGGTCACAGGTAAATACTGCCCATACTTTGACTATACCTACTGGAGTAAATATTGCACATGGTAATCCAGTAGATTTGACAATGATATATTGGGGATTTTAACTGCGTTAAATGTGATTTTGAAGCCGGTGAGCCTTGTGGGTATTGTGAGGATTTTGGTGACAAGATCCCACATTTCCACCATGATAGATATGGAGAAGCCATCAATAATGCAATGCATAAATATGATCTAATAATTTTGGAACCGACTATACCAGATGGTGAAGAAAATATGTATACCTTTGTGGGAACAAGGTCATCTTCAAACATAGACCATATTATAATATCCTTAAATGGTAATGATTTGGTCGAGAATGTTTCGATAAATATTAGTATGGTTAGTGACCATCATTCCCTAAGTGTGAAATTAAAGGTAAACTTGTTAACAAAACAAAGGGGCAACAATGCAGATGTTGATATTGACACCCAAGGAAATAATGGCGTCTCAATAAAATGGACAGGTGTTAATCCATCTTCATTCATGGAAACCCTCAAAGGGAAAACACAAAAAGAATTAGAAATCTGTCTGGATGGTTCCTCTACGCAAACAGCTGTTATAGCTGCTTTCGCCAATATCACCAAAGAAATTGCAGGTGACCTAAAGTCTAAAAGAAGGAAAAAACTGTGTGGTCTAACTCCAAGATGGTTTAATCATGAATGTACAAGGGTAAATGGGGAGCTGAAACTTGTGCTTAAATAAAAACCTAGAGACCCACAAAAATCAATGCTGTAAGGAAAGAGTATAAAAAGACATTGGAAATAAGAAAAAGGGAGATCCGTGAGGAGGCCTGGGAGAAATTAAACCAGGCAGTAGAGCTGAAAGATTCAGCCCTCTTCTGGAAGATAATAAATCATCCATATTTTAAAGATAATAACGTGGTGAGGATTGATACTGTAGTACCACCAGAAGACTGGGTGCTACATTTTAAGAGTATTTTTAACCCAGAAAGAATAGATATGATTGATTTGAAAAAAGAAATATTTATAAAAGTAAACCCAGTGAAAATATCACCAATCACATTAGAGGAAATAAAATCAGCACTCCAAAAAAGTGCAAATGGGAAAGCAGCAGGCTCAGATGGGTGCCGATAGAGGTTTTTAAGTATGATTTGGAATTCTGGATACCAATATTAATGAAAGTTTTTAATGCTGCGTTGGGAGGAATATTACCAGCCACATGGGTTGAAAGTATTATTGTACCCATTTTTAAAAAAGGGGACAGGGAAAAAGCAAATTGCTACCGCCCAATATCCCTTCTTGATTCCTCTTCCAAGATTATGGGCCGAATCATGCTGGAGAGGCTAGAAGCTTGGGCCAGTGAAAAAAATATACTAACAGAGGCGCAGTACGGTTTCAGAAGGGGTATTGGGACGGTAGAGCAATGTTTAAACCTAGAGTTGTTAATTGGGAAGTACACAATAGCTAAGGAGGGGATACTTCATCTATGTTTTGTAGACCTCACCAGTGCCTTTGACTTAGTCAATCATCAAAAATTATGGCAAATTCTAAAAGGGCTTGGTGCTCCCACAGAAATAATCTTATTTTTATCACAAATGTATGCATATTTAACCTCAAGGGTACGTTATGGGAAATCAGGGGAATGTACGCCTGACTTTGTGGTAAAGCGTGGTATCAGACAGGGATGCGTATTAGCTCCCCTTTTATTTTCATTGTATATAAATAACGTGGATTCGTTTTTACAAAAATTGGTTGTAGATGCCCCGAAAGTTGGAACACGCCCCACCCCCGTTTTATTATACGCAGACGACGCTGTCCTGTCTAGAACTGCAAATGGTCTGCAATGTCTAATGGAAAATTTTGCCCAATACATGAATGATATAGACTTGCAGCTGAATCTAAAGAAAACATTTGTAATGTCGTGCGGGGGGAAGAGACAAAAGTGTAGACAGCATCATGTGGGAGGGGTTTTTATAAACAGAGTCCCAACATTTTCATATTTGGGGATTTTAATTTGTAGTAACGGTACATGGAAATCACATATTGAATTATGCAAAATGAAATTTTTAAAAACGACTGAGGGAATATTTAGATTTGCGGCAAAATTAGGGAACAAACCGATACGAGAAATGTTAACCTTGAATAGGAGTAAGTGTGTCCCAGCAGTTAATTATGGAGCCGCAATATGGGGGAGAGCAAATACGACAATCCTACAAACTGATGAAAACAAGTTTTTAAAAAGATTGGCTGTTCCCAGTGCAACTGCAAATATCATTGTTCATAAAGAACTGTCCGTCCCATATATAAATGATGCTATTAATATGGCTGGTTTTACCCTCTGGCATGGCATATGGATGAAGGAAGAAACACACGTTTCTAAGGATTTAATTATAGACTGTTTAGCTCTAGAACATAGT
This sequence comes from Calotriton arnoldi, assembly GCA_963921515.1. NCBI lineage: Eukaryota > Metazoa > Chordata > Amphibia > Caudata > Salamandridae > Calotriton > Calotriton arnoldi. The sequence goes on along the minus strand of CAWUFW010003435.1, from coordinate 1,611,731 downwards.
ATGAAAATACCATGGCTAGGGCACATTTTTAATCTTTTGATGAAATGCAAAGTAAATATAGATAACACCCCTATGTATACAGGAATATAGTAAAGGCGAACTGAAATTAAGATATATAACCACTGCAGACTACGAAAGAGAAAGGGTGGCTAAGAAAAAACAGACTGTGGTAGCTTATTGTGAACGTCCATACATGAGGGGTACCCAGTCATACCTAATTTTGGTTCGGAATATTCAGCATAGATTTTACCTCACCAGGTTAAGGATGGGCACCTTACATTATCTAATTGCATTTCCAAGTACAGAGAAACGGCAACGAATATTGCCACCCTGCCCGTGTGATGGTAAAACCTTACAGTCAACCCTGCATTTTATCCATTTTTGTCCTTTTTATATGGGTATCCGGAAAACCTTTTTAAAACCTCTCTTTTTAAAAAATATGCTTTTTAACTATAAGGATGCGTTTAACTTTATATGTAGTCTGGACACCATGGAAATCATCGGCTCAGTTATTCGCTTTTTACAACAATCGATTAGGAAAAGAAAAGACTACGCCTTTTTGGAAGCATTGCTGTATGAAAAAGAAGACGCATAATATTATTTCTTTTAAATTGTACCTTCCTGCACTTTCTGCACTTGCACTTTATCGTATGAATTGTGGTAGCCTGTATTTCTTACAAAAACCTCGGAAAATAATGTACTTACTACTTTATCACGTTATATTCCCCATGAAGCCCAAATTTGTAAATATCATTTTTAGTATTAAGTATTGCCCATGATTAATTGTAAGAAAGTACTTTTTAGATATATGTGTATTAGTATGCTTTTATGGTGTTTGTTTTATTGTCACCGAATAAAGCTGTTTTTATTGATTAACAATGATATATTTGCTTCGGACGTCTACGGCTCCGACTCGAAGCAATGCAACAGGTACTAAGAGTACAGGTTCTATTTTAAATCAGACACAATTTGACCCTACAAGCAGAAGTGTTCATGGGTTACCACCTTTTTATATCCCTAGAACAGATGAACCCCCTGCTACAATCCTTCTGAAATGACTGTGCCAATGGGAATTTCAGTTTCTGATACATCCTCATAATTTATGCAACCTAAAACAAGTAGACATTTGACAAATGGAGATTTGCATTCAAATACTCCAAGAGAACAATCAAGATTTACTCCTCAAGATTTTGATGATTGGCTTAAAGGGTGTTGTACCCCGATTAATAATCAAAATCCTGAAACTGTTCCAGTCCCGAGACAGGGACGAACATTAGATGTGGTCAAGCTAAATGTAGAGTCAGAAGAAATGATTTTGGGAACTCTTAGTCCATCTCGATTAGATGCCTACCAGGAAGAGGAACTGCTGTTTCTCTGTAAAGATATTACCAAACGAGCTAAACAGAACATGAGAAGCTGATTCAATTGGCTCAGACGAATGAAATTGATGTTCAGAGATTGAAGGTTGTGCAAAGGACCGAAATACCAGAGATTTTGCTAACTTGAGGCCAGCTGGAATGAAATGGCAGATTAAGGAACTAATGACACTGATAAAGAAATGGAGTGAGAGAGAGAAATGGGAAGGTAGATGGTAGAACAAGAAGGAAACATAGAAAGTTAGAGTGCAGACACCTCCAGTTGTTATCGACGGAGGAGAGGGAGGAATACAGATGCTTCCTATGAGGGAAGTACCCGGTGGAGGATATGTGCATGTGCCTTGGAGTAGATCTGATATTTTGTCATTCACAAATGAATTCCCGAAATTGAGAGAAAATCCAGTGGAATGGTACAAACAGATTGAAAGGTTTGTGAAACTTTTAAAAGTTATGTGGATTGATTTGAATACCTTGTCTGACATTGTGGTTCCAGGCGACATATGGACCTAGTGTAACATTTCTGTGGATTGGCCTGATACAGAACCAGATAGGGATCCCAAAAGAGGCACACCATCACCAGTGGTATTAAAGAAATACCAACCGGTAAGAAATCACCTAAAAACCAAGATTTCTCCTAAAGAGATTGATTGGTTAAAGATTGACAGAATGACCCATGAACTTAAAAAATCAGTGTATGCCAATTACAAGAGATTGATACAGGTTTTCAGACAGTACAGTTGAATGGAAAATGTGGTGAGGAAGATATGGGACATTTTGTTTACAGATTTGTGAATGGTTTGAGGCCCGAGATTTCTTCTATGATTCATCAGCATTTAATCTTTTGGAAAAATAGACTGCTTGATGAGATCTTGTGTTATGCTAAATATTGCGGAGATTAAATTGAAGTGAAACACAAGAAGCTGAAAGAAAAGCTAATGATTGCTCAAATGAAAGCTGTGCAGAAAGGTCAGAATCAGTCTGGTTTTGAAAACACTGTTCCGGTACAGGGAGGATATAATCCAGTTCCAATGAAGCAAGGTGTTAATGGTTTTCAACAGCAGGATTTTCAGTCACAGGGTAGAAGGTGCGGTGTTCCAGTAGATCATAGAATGAGTGTTGATGTGTCAGCTTTAAAAAAACAAATCCATGTCACGTGTGTGGAAAATTTGGACACTGGAAACGCAAGTGTAGGTTTAATGTGACTAATGCTTGAAATCAGATAGAGGGTATGAACAGTTTCATGAAAATAACATGGGCCAGACACAACAGACACAAAGTCAGAGAGTTCAAAATCTGATAAACCCCAATCAATGCAGATACCTCAAGCTCCGATGCCTCAACAGAATGTTCAGGTACAAAGATACCATATGAATCAGTCAGAAGAGGACCAGAAACTCTTTACCAAATCAAAATGCATCACAACAGTATTTGATTCAGACAGATGATTTCAATCAGGACTGGTCAGCCTGATGGTGCCAGAGGGGGGAGGAGGACTGGGTGCCTGGCGCAGACTTAGAAATAGACCAGTGTGGTCCATATGTGGATGAAGAGGTAAATGGGAGTCATGTCTCATTCCTAGTTGACATTGGTGCTACCCACTCTACTGTAAGAACAGTAGAGGTTCCTAACCCTCTCGGGAGAAAGTATCCAAGTTGTAGGAGTTTCAAATAAACAGTTGTCCACCCCAATTTCAGAAGCAGTTCCTGTTGAAATAGGGTCCTTTAAGGATCAACATCGATTTGTGGTGTGAGATTCAAGTCCGGTTAATCTACTTGGATATGACTTATTGTGCAAGCTTAATTGTTTCATCTACTGCACTCCAGAAGGTATTGAATTTCATACCAGTGATGAGGATGTTTTTAAACTAGCCCGACAGAGATCTGACATGGGAACATATCCTGTCTTGATGAGAGATGATTTGCCTATTGAACTGAGAGACACTGTGTTACCTAAAGTCTGGGACTTTACGGGTAATATATCAGACTAACCAAAGGTGTTGAACCAGTCGGTATCACTGTCAAACCGAATGCAGAATTTCCAGAATACCACAGTGCAATTTAACCCCGAGTACTATTGCCAGTATTAATCCTGTGGTTGACTCAATGATTGAGGAAAGGATCCTAAAGGTCCATGTAACCCTCCCATTATGAGTTTGCAGAAGCCGAATGGCAAGTATCTTATTGTGCAGGATTTACGGAAAGTGAATGCTATTGTTGTCCTGTGGTACCTAATCCAGCTGTGATACTGTTTCATATTCCATGTGAGGCCGATTGGTTTTCAGTAATTGATTTGTGCCGGGCCTTTTTGTCTATTACTTTGTAGGAGGATAGTCAGTACTATTTTGCTTTCCGTTTTGGCAATTGTGTTTTGGCATGGTGCCGAGTCCCACAAGGGTATACAGAAAGTACCTCAATATTTAATCAGATTCTCAAAAAGAATCTTGAGTCTCGGGTAATGCCAAATCATTCAGTGCTAGTATAGGATACAGACGACCTGCTGGTGGCATCAAATACTAAGTGTTAGAACTCTTCCAGCTAAAACAAAGGGTAGACCAATCACTACCTTGATGGGCTTCCCTGCTTTGGGCGATAGAACACGGACCCTGGCCCGCAACTGCAGGGGCATATTCCAGTTCTACGCCAATCTGAACCCAGTTGGATCCCTCTGTCCATACTCTCAGGGCCCCCTAAGCTAGCCCAGGGGGGACCCATCTCCTCACCTGGGGACCCCATCTGTGCAGCGCCTAAACTTACTTTGCTCACAGATGTGTCCACACTGGTAGACAGTACCCACATGGCCAACACAGTGGTGTGGCCCAGTCCACCCTCGAGGTGTGACTCCAGCCCCCCTCCCAGGGGCAACTCTGTCCACCAGGACAACCAGTAACAGTGGCCAATGACAGCTGTCAGTGATGAGAGCCAGGCCTCATGCCTTTCAGGCCTTTCAGGCCTCTCTAACCTCTGTGGCGTCAGAAAGCGGGGGGCAGTAGCCCCAGGTGCCTGGCACCTTCTCTCCACTCTCCCTTCTGCCAAGTCAGGTATGGCATCCTGACACTGGCCCGCCAGCCCAGGGTCTGTACCCTCCGGCTGGACAAAAGACTGGGGTGGGCTCTCCCACACCCTGCCTTTCTCTCTGGACCCATGCACCCTCCCCACTGGAGCGGTGCTACCAGACACCAGAACTGGTGGGATGCTGGTTACAGCAGTCCCCCTCAGTTCACCTGACACTTTAGGATCCCCCTCAGGAAGTGGCCTCCCGGTACAGACTAGGCTCCCCTCCTGGTGTTCCCTTATGGAACCAACCAGGTCCTGGGACGGGGTATCGGACACCTTGGGACACAGCCCCCTCCCACTCCTTCTCCTCTGAGACAGGACGTGGGAGCCACCACCCCTCCCACTACATTGGGACCTATCTGGGCTACCACAAACCTCCCCTACCTCACTTGGTTGGGGAAAACCTGAACCACCCCCTTCTGGGTCACTCCCAAAAGCTTCCTCAGACCCTCGGGAATCCACCCAAAGGTCTGCCTCCTGCGCAAGCTCCCTGGAATCCGAGAACGCGCCCCCCTCCGGGTGTTGGCATAGATCTGGGAAACAGGGACTTAAAATATGCTCTCCAACAAATGAATCTCATACCAGTGATGAGGATGTTTTTAAACTAGCCCGACAGAGATCTGACATGGGAACATATCCTGTCTTGATGAGAGATGATTTGCCTATTGAACTGAGAGACACTGTGTTACCTAAAGTCTGGGACTTTACGGGTAATATATCAGACTAACCAAAGGTGTTGAACCAGTCGGTATCACTGTCAAACCGAATGCAGAATTTCCAGAATACCACAGTGCAATTTAACCCTGAGTACTATTGCCAGTATTAATCCTGTGGTTGACTTAATGATTGAGGAAAGGATCCTAAAGGTCCATGTAACCCTCCCATTATGAGTTTGCAGAAGCCGAATGGCAAGTATCTTATTGTGCAGGATTTACGGAAAGTGAATGCTATTGTTGTCCTGTGGTACCTAATCCAGCTGTGATACTGTTTCATATTCCATGTGAGGCCGATTGGTTTTCAGTAATTGATTTGTGCCGGGCCTTTTTGTCTATTACTTTGTAGGAGGATAGTCAGTACTATTTTGCTTTCCGTTTTGGCAATTGTGTTTTGGCATGGTGTCGAGTCCCACAAGGGTATACAGAAAGTACCTCAATATTTAATCAGATTCTCAAAAAGAATCTTGAGTCTCGGGTAATGCCAAATCATTCAGTGCTAGTATAGGATACAGACGACCTGCTGGTGGTGTCAAATACTAAGTGTTAGAACTCTTCCAGCCAAAACAAAGGGTAGACCAATCACTACCTTGATGGGCTTCCCTGCTTTGGGCGATAGAACACGGACCCTGGCCCGCAACTGCAGGGGCATATTCCAGTTCTACGCCAATCTGAACCCAGTTGGATCCCTCTGTCCATACTCTCAGGGCCCCCTAAGCTAGCCCAGAGGGGACCAATCTCCTCACCTGGGGACCCCATCTGTGCAGCGCCTAAACTTACTTTGCTCACAGATGTGTCCACACTGGTAGACAGTACCCACATGGCCAACAAAGTGGTGTGGCCCAGTCCACCCTCGAGGTGTGACTCCAGCCCCCCTCCCAGGGGCAACTCTGTCCACCAGGACAACCAGTAACAGTGGCCAATGACAGCTGTCAGTGATGAGAGCCAGGCCTCATGCCTTTCAGGCCTTTCAGGCCTCTCTAACCTCTGTGGCGTCAGAAAGCGGGGGGCAGTAGCCCCAGGTGCCTGGCACCTTCTCTCCACTCTCCCTTCTGCCAAGTCAGGTATGGCATCCTGACACTGGCCCGCCAGCCCAGGGTCTGTACCCTCCGGCTGGACAAAGACTGGGGTGGGCTCTCCAACACCCTGCCTTTCTCTCTGGACCCATGCACCCTCCCCACTGGAGCGGTGCTACCAGACACCAGAACTGGTGGGATGCTGGTTACAGCAGTCCCCCTCAGTTCACCTGACACTTTGGGATCCCCCTCAGGAAGTGGCCTCCCGGTACAGACTAGGCTCCCCTCCTGGTGTTCCCTTATGGAACCAACCAGGTCCTGGTACGGGGTATCGGACACCTTGGGACACAGCCCCCTCCCACTCCTTCTCCTCTGAGACAGGACGTGGGAGCCACCACCCCTCCCACTACATTGGGACCTATCTGGGCTACCACAAACCTCCCCTACCTCACTTGGTTGGGGAAAACCTGAACCACCCCCTTCTGGGTCACTCCCAAAAGCTTCCTCAGACCCTCGGGAATCCACCCAAAGGTCTGCCTCCTGCGCAAGCTCCCTGGAATCCGAGAACTCGCCCCCCTCCGGGTGTTGGCATAGCTCTGGAAAACAGGGACTTAAAATATGCTCTCCAACAAATGAATCACACAGCCCCCCCAGTTGTTAACCAAGCTATCCTTTGCCTCACCCTCCAGTGCCTCACACAAGTACCCCACACCACTCTCCTGAGATTGGCAAGACAGGGTCTGACTGTCTCCGTCACTCAACCTACACTGTTCTGGGCAGTCTGCACACTCACACACCAAGGTTTCTACCATTGGGGAACCCCTCTCCCTGCACCTCTCATCTAGGGTCAGTAGGGTGTCCCTCCCACCACTAGGAATATGATCCCCTGTGTCAGTTCCCCAATCTACTTCAGGGACACTGCACACCACTGGAGCTACCTCATAAACCTGAACCCCCTGGTGTATGTTAGCTCCCTCCCTCAAGTCAGGCGCCACATCTCTGGGTGTATGTACTTTTCTCTCAGCACTAGACACTACATTTTTGCTGCCACCATCTGAGCTGGACTCCACCTCCAACCCAGCAGAGCTCACTTCCTGAGCTACACACATCTCTTTTGGCTTGGCTGAGACACTCATGGCCTCGAGCCTTTTGAGCTCCAAATCAAGCTCCCTCATTCTTAACTTATGTTCCAAAAGCAATCTCTTTTCCTCCAAAGCGAGAGCGTTCTTGCTCTCCTCTGCCCACCTTTTGCTCTCAATGAGCAACTTCTTCTCTTGAGCCTTAAGTTTTAAAACCTCCAACTCATGCTCTCTGAGCCTTTGGTTTTCCTCCCGCTCCTCTGGGGAAAAGCTCCTCCCTGAATGGTTACTACCAGCCCCCGAGGCTGGTCCTCCCACTGGCAAATCCTGTGGACCAAATCCATTCCCTGGGTCATCCTCATCCACCTCAGCATCACCTGTCTCCTGAGCCTCTTTGGCTTCCCACCAGGCCCTCAAGGCCGTTTGCAGCTCCTCATTCTTGGCGCTACTTTTCATGGGACATCCCAAAGCTCTGCAGAATTGCCTCAATTGATCAACTTTGTAGGTAAGCAATGCCTCAATGTCGAATTCCAATTCTGCAGCCTCACTGGCTACTTGACTCCTTTGAGACATGATGTGTGGCTTAAAGGTCGCTCACAAATTGAACCAAAAAATCAAAAACACAATATGTGGTTGCGTCGTGGTCTGCGCTAAAACTAGTGATGTAGACCAATCACTGTGAGTCAGTTGCAAATACACGTTCAAATCCCACCACTGCCACCAATGTTAGAACTGGGGGTCTCTAGTTGGCTGAGGTAGGTACCTTAGTCCAAATAGGGACCATTGCTTCTAGTCAGGGGAAGGAGGGACACACGCTTAGATAACCCCTGCTCACCCCCTGGTAGCTTGGCACGAGCAGCCAGGCTGATCTCCAAGGCAGTGTGTAAAGTATTTGCAACCACACTCCCAGTAATACAGTGATAACACCACAAATGGACACCACACTGGTTTCATAAAAATAGCGGTATCTTTATAAAAGGAATACGATGAGACCAAACGATAGAAATCCAACATATGCGTATTCGTAATATTTCGCTTTGCCGGTTATTAGGCCAGCAATCACTTGTAGGTTCTTGCGGTATTAATGAGCAACTCACGAGTTCGTAATGCAGTTAGTAATGTAGTAATAAGACAGTCCTTAATGCAAGAATCAGGCAGTTCGTAATGCAAGAATAATGTTGTTCGTAATGCAAGAATCCGGCAGTTCGTAGTGCAAGAATAATGCGGTTAGCCAATCTGCGCGGTCAACTCGGGCACCACTAGGCCCCAACAACAGAGACAATGGTCGTAAGCTTAAAGGGGCGGCCCCGGTACTGCTGGGCAGGTACGGGCCGCTTGGGGGACTCAGCGCGTCTAACGCGGTGCAGCGGGAGAGAGCTCAGAGCACTCCTGTACTCCTCCTGCACGCCTCCCCAGGCCCCACACGCTTGTGGCTCCCGACCGGAGTCCAAGCCTTACCTGGGGGGGAGCGCTGCCTCCCTCTCTCTCTCCACTCGTCGGACGTCCTGCAGGGTGATCCCGATCACGTTGCAGCTCTGTTGCGAGGTGACGCTGCAGCCGGACGGGTTACGGCGCTGCCTTCTCCTTCGTTGACGATATTGGGCAGATTCCTTTCGACGAACAACGATCACGATCCCTTTCACCTTGTAGCTTCCTTAGCTTCAAGGAATCCATTAGCACGTTGCGGCTCGAGCCGGCAGCGGCGATCTTTACTCACAGCCTCAGTTACGATGACGGCTCAGGCCACAAACAGCAATGCAGCAGCGTGGACGATGTTTCACGCTGCGGGGGCAATGCGGTCACGGGGCACCTCGTAAACAGCACCATGGGCCACAAGGCAGTCTCAGGCGTGCAAAAAGCACACGCACACAGCGTCGCTGAGACACGGTCCTTAGTTTCAAGTAAGCCTTTAGCACGTTGTGGCTCGGGCCGGCGGCGGCGATCTTTACTCACAGCCTCAGTTAGGATGACGGCTCGGGCCACAAACAGCAATTCAGCAGCGTGGACGATGTTTCATGCTGCGGGGGCAATGCGGTCACGGGGCACCTCATACACAGCACCACGGACCACATGGCAGTCTCAGGCGTGCAAAAAGCACAAGCACACATCGTCGCTGAGACACACTGGGAAACTTTTATGTTCCTGAGTTTCCACAACAGGGGACCAGCTCTCCTCGGGCCCTTGGAGACAAGTTACTTCAGGACACAGCACACAGCAAAGTCCTCTCAAGCAGGGGGACACAGCACACAGCAAAGTCCCTTGTCCTCTCCTCAGTCAAATCAGCAAACTGCAGGCCAGCCCCAGAACACACAGCAAGGGCAGTCCCTCTCTTCAGTCTCTTCAGCTGTTCTTCTTTTGCAGAGGTTCCTCTTGATCACAAAGTAGTTTCAATCCTTTTTCAGTATGGATTTCAGTCTTGAGTTCAGGGGTTTCAGCTCTTACATTTATACCCCTAAATGCCTTTGAAGTCTTTGTGTTCAGGGGGCTCTGACCCCGGTCCAAACCAGACCTGGGTGTCTTCCTGCCAGTGCACACCCTCTTCCTTTGATAGTCAGGGTCTGGGGCCCAGACGCTCAGCAGGAGGTGGAGTCATCCTCTGGGGGCAGCAACACAGCTCTCTTCACATGCAGGGGGTCTACTCCTCCCCCCCCACATCAAACGCAGGCCAGCCTGTTGCTGTCTCACCTACTCCTCCCTGGGGTCAGAACACTTCCCAGACCCTGTCACATCCAAACCCAGACAGGCAATACACAACCAGGCAGAGGCACACAGGATGGTTTAAGACAAGAAACCAGCCACTTCTAAAAGCGTGGTTTCTAAACACACAATTCAAAAACCATCTTCACAAAAAGGTGTTATTAAATTCTGAGTTCAGGCACACTAAACTCCATCTCTCCATCTTATGCCAATGGGAAGATATGCTGGAAACATGGGACTCCGCATTCCCCATTCTGTCCTATGGGCAAGATGGCCTTGCAACAGTGAAAAACGAATTTGGCAGTATTTCACTGTCAGGACTTGATACACACCTCAGTACATGTCCTAACTTTCACATACACTGCACCCTGCCCAGGGGGGTACATTGGGTGTCTGATGTGCATAAAAAGAGAAGGTAAGGCCTGGCAAGTGGGTGCACTTGCCAGGACAACAAGGCAGTTAACAAACTGCGCGCAGACACTGCAGTGGCTGGCCTGAGATCTCTTCTTAGGGCTACTTGTGTGGGTGGCACAATTAGTGCTGCAGGCCCACTAGTAGCATTTGCATTACCAGCCCTGGCACACATAGTGCACTTTACTAGGGACTTTACTAGTAAGGCAAACATACCAATTATGGACAACCAATTACCATAACACTTTATACAGAGAGCATATGCACTTTAGCACTGATCAGCATTAGTAAAGTGCCCAGAGTCCTAAAACCAACAAAAACAGGTCAGAAACAATACAGGAGGAAGGCAAAAAGTTCAGGGATGACCCTGCAAAAAGGGCCAAGTCCAACACTAAGGAAGCTTGTAAGATTGATATTTTTGCAATTTGAAATCATCCGGCTGGGACTAAGATACAATTTTGCCAAACTGAAGTCCTATACTTAGGACACCACATTGAAAAAGGAGCAAGGAAAGTGTCACAAAAAGAATCTCTATGATTCTTAATAAGAGTCTGCCAACTACCCATAAGGAAGTCTGCATGTTCCTAGGAATGGTGGGCTATGTCGACAATGGATTCCAAATTTTTCCTTCACAGCAAAACCTCTTCAGAGGTTAACACACAAGACGTGTCTGATCTGGTACCTTGGGATGACAGTTGGATGACTGCCTTCACTGAGCTGCGAGAATGCCTTTGTAGGGCACCGGCTCTGTGAATGCCTGATAAGTGCTTTGTGTTGTTCTGTAGTGAAAGGGAAGGCTGCACTCTTTCATGACTGACACAAATGCATGGAAGTAGTCGCAGGCCGATCGCCTATATTTCTTGACTCTTGACCCTGTTGCTGCAGCTTTGACTGGATGTTTGAAAGCGGTTGCATCTGCATGTGCGAGTCTTGAACGGTGTGAAAGCTTAGCCATGGGACATCCACGGACTGTATTTGTGCCCAATTCCGTGGAAATATTGTTGACTCGGACACGATATCTCCCCAACAGTAGACTTACAAAATATGAGCAAATACTTTTGGGAGCAGAGTTTGTAACCCTTTGAAGGTGCACAATTCTGAATCCATCCGCTCTGTTGCCACTGCCTGGAAATGAAATTGTAGGTGGTGAAGTTGAACATGATTGCTTGGATGTGACAGAATTCTGCACAAAGCCTCCAACTGATATACAGGATGAACCTTTGCCTGGATCTGATCATGTGCTGTTTGTTGCGAAACATTGAAGGAAATCTGAAAGCTGCTTATGCTATTTGTACAGTTGCAGGTGTTGTTGCAGCATCATGGTTGGAAGGAGTGTATTCAGCACAGATTGCTGAATTGATTTACCTTGATACGGGCTTGCAGCATTTCAGAATAACTGTGACAATCTTCTCTGATAGTCAGTATGGCTGTGGAGTTGTAAATGACTTCAAGCAACTGTGGTCAGCATGGGTTCATGACTTCCTCCGGAGCACCTACACGAAATGGAGAAAGTGTGAGGAACCTTTTGCGGTCCCTACAATTGTCTGTCCGAATTGCAGTAGTTACATTCATAACTCATAGGCAAGGCACTTACTACTTGACCGTTGGCAATACATATGCCGACAAGATTGCCAAATATTGTGCATTAAATGACCGTAACTTTAATGTGGATTTGATCGAGACATCTGACGTGACAATTTGCAACCTGTTGTTTAGTGCTATAGACACCTGGCATGAGATTAAAAGATTACAGGAAGAAGTGACAGAAGCTGAACAGCAAAGTTGGGTGTAGGCTGGATGCACCAAGAGGTAAAATGAAGTTTGGGTTTACACTGATGGCAGACCCGTATTACCTGATATTTTGTTACCACCTGTGGCTAGACATTATCATGGTCCTCCACATGTAGGAAGAGATGCAATGATGCGCCTCTTTCGACAGATGTGGTTCAGTCCCAGATTCAGATTTATTGCTAAGAATCTGTGCCATCAATGTGTAGTGTCAACAACAAAACGGTCGAACAAAAACACAAGTTAATAAGCCATGTAGGGAGATCAGAAGGTCCATTTAACTGAATGCAAATGGACTTTATAGAAATGCCCCTTTGTACTGGTTTGAGATATGTTTTGGTCATTGTTTGCATTTTCTCAAAATGGGTGGAAGCATATCCAACACGAAGAAGTGACAGCCTCACAGTAGTTAAATTGTTGTTGAGGGAGTTGATTCCATGGTTTGGATTTCCTATTTCTCTTGAGTCATACTGAGGAACTCATTTTAACAATGCGATCCTGAAAATGTTGTGTAGCATTTCAAGTTGAGCAGAAGCTCCATTGTAATTATCGTCTTGAGGCTTCTGGACTCATGGAGCAGATTAATGGCATGTTGAAATCCAGATTGGTGAAGGTGTGTGCTTCAACATCTTTGAAGTGCCCTGATCCATGGCCTATTGTGTTGATGAGTCTGAGAAGTACAGCAGACAGGAGGACAGGATTGTCGCCCCATGAAATCATCATAGGCCGAGTGATGAGACAGCCAGCTGTTCCTGCAAATGCTCTCATCAATATGACAGGTGACTTAATATTGGGCTACAGCAAAGGTTTAGCTGATGTGGTACGCTCTGTGTCTCACTAGGTTGGAGAGGATGCCATTGCAGCTCAACAGAAGCAGTACCATGACCTCAGTTCTGGTGACTGGGTAATGGTGAAGAAGCACCTGTGGAAGTTGTGCTTGGAACCCTGTTGGAGAAGGCCCTACCATGTGATCATGGTTGCCAACACTGCTGTGAAGTGTGGAGGTCTTCCAAATTGAGCACACGCCGCCTATACTCACAGAGTCCCATGTCCTCTTAATGATACAACAGCACCTGTTCCCAATGTGCTGGTGGTTACAGTGAGACAGAGGGAGCAGCTTAGTCAAGCTGTTGGGGACCAGCAAGCAGCTGGGACAGCACTTAATTGGCCTGAGGGGGATCTGGGAAAGTCAACTATTGTCAGTACTGAAGGGTTCCAGCCAGTAGAGTTGACTATGAGAGATACAGATCCTAACAAAGGGCTTTGTGCAGCAAGAAAGCGAGTTGTACCTGTAAGCCGATGGCCCAGAGGAGGTGAGATACTGAGAAACTGCTTGACGGAAGGACAAGTACTACAAACCATTCTTGAAAGCTCTGAGCAGTCTGATCAAAGTGACAGTGATGATGAGCAAACAGCTGTAAGGAGATCAAAAAGAGTGAGAGTACCCAGCCAAAAGTACTCATCACCTGAATGGACTTGTCTGGTAGAAAATGAATGGGACAAGAACTCTCTACCTTTTGCTTTAACAATATGAGTCCACCTGAACCTCCTTGTAACAAACTTCTATGTAAATTTCAATCTTGGTGTACCACTTGTAGGACTTACACAATTTATGCTAAATATACTCATCAATGAAGCTGATCTGAGAATGTTTTCATACTGAACAGAACCATTATACTGTGCTTTGGTATATTTGTGCCAAACTTTGTTGAACTGCTCAAATCACTTGCTGTCATTTTTAATTTTTTTTAGTCAATTGGTCTGAATTGGCAAAAACCATGAAGCCTAACACTGAAATCTATATTAGATGCAAATATGTATATGCAAGGATCTTTTCTGTTATTGCTTTGATATTAGTTGAATTGCTTAATATTTTAAACTTGCAACTTTATGTACCCATGGAAGACTCTAAGCTTACAACTTCTTTCAAACCTGCCAAAACTGATAGCACTGATTTTATTTTTTAATGATAACACTTTACATCTTGATTTTCCAAAAACTGATCATTCACTAAATGTCTACATAGTTTACTGAATAGGTACATTGACACAATGGATGTTAGTGATTGCTACATATGTGTGCAATTACCTGCATCAGTTGCTGAAGGTGTTACCTACCATAGTTTACCGTTAACATATGGAATTTCTTGCAGTGAATTAATTAGTTTGTTTTATGGTACTGATCATTTGCATTATTATTATTCAAATGAAGATCTGATCTTTTCTGAACTTCGTGTACTAACAAACTTAAATCCACATCTTGAAGTTTTACTAGTTGAGACTATGGGGTATCTATTTAGATCAGCTCAATCCTTGGACATGGCTTATGCACATAGAAATAACCTAACATGTAAACTGAGGAGAGTTGAAAAGAAATTCATAGATTTAGTAGAAAGTTGATGAGGCAATCCAACAATTAAAACTACTGCACCTCCTAAACTAACTCTGTGGAATTTACCGGAAGAAGAATATAAAATAGTTGAAAGAATGGCTACATTAGCTTTAGACTGGTAACATAAAGAAAAGCTTTGTGTATATATTGAAAAAGTTTAAATAGAAACACAAAATGTGTAGATTTTTGTGAATGTGAACATACATTTGACGTTTATGAGAACTGGAAAAGATATTTAGAAAAAGTCTACCCTATCTTTCCTGGAGCGTATTATATTTGTGGAAAGGATGCTTTTTATAAATTGCCGAAAGGATGGAATGGAAGTTGTATTGTGGGAATTGTTTTTCCAAAAATAAATCATGTGAAACAAATTGAAGAAGAATTAAAAAAGCAGAACAGGAGAGTGAAGAGAGGTGTGAGTACAAAGGAGATAGTGGGTGACATTTTTGGAGTTCTAATACCTTCTGTAGGAGTAGCATTAAACTCCACTAAAAATAGAAAACGTTCTACTATATTAGCCACCTGTACAGCTGGAGGATTTTCAGTTGTAGATCTTGAAATTATTTCAATAAGATCGATGGTGAAGCAAAATCGACTTGCCCTAGACATCCTTCTCGCAAAAGAGGGCGGAGTCTGCGGGTGTTTAAGGTTCAACTATGTTGCACCTACATACCGGATAAGAGGATGAATTTAGAAAACTACATTAAAAACATTACTAACTTAAACAGAGATTTGAAAGGGTTAAAATCTGATAGTGCCTGGGAAATTATAGGAAAAGGATTGTCAACTGTTAGTAACTGGTTGGGTAACTTCGGTAATGGACTAGTGATTTCTATCTTGAAACCATTAGTGGTGATCTCCTTGTGCATAATGCTGATATTATCTACCAAATTCGGTAGGTATAAAAGCAATACACAAGGAGTGAAAAGAACAAGATCTGATCTTGAACTAGAGGACAAGCAATGTAAATATTTTGACGAAATGAAAATTCTGGAAGAGTACAGAAGAAAGAGGCTTACGACAAGAAAAACATAATATGTAATGATCTGATGTCGGAGAAAGTGTGATGACTTGATTTGCCATCAGAGGGGTGTTTGATGCAGTGTATAAGCTTATCATTATTTACACAACATAAAAACATGATTTTGACAATGAAACTCTAATTGTGCACTTTGCACACTGTTAGAAATGGGGGTCTCTAGTTGGCAGTGGTTTGCACCCTGTCCATGTAGGGACCCTTCCTTCTAGTCAGGCTAAGGGAGTTACACACCCAGATAACCCCTGATCACCCCTTTGGTAGCTTGGCACGAGCAGTCAGACTTATCTCAGAGGCAATTAGTAAAGTATCTGTGCATAACAAAAACATTAACACAGTGAAAACACTACAAATGGACACCACACCAGTTTAGAACAATAAATTATCTTTATCTAAACCAAACAAGACCAAAACTACAAAACCCAACACACACAACTCCAAATATGACTTTTAAAAGGTTTTACCAATTCTGTCCTTAGGAAACTATGGATGCAGTGATTTTACACAAAGTACCTAAAGATCTATTAAAATTCACAAGGCAAAACAGCCGCAGAGAAGGGAAATGTCAGAAAACATAGTGATGTTTCGGTTCCTGAGACCTTGGGCAGGTGATGCGTCAGTTCTGCTGCACACAGGAGAAGTGTTGTGTCGAATCCGGACTGTAGGGGAAAGCGATGTGTCAAAATCCAAGACGGTTCTGGTCTGCGGGTGATATGTCGGGAAAACGTAGCGCACCGGTGCGATGCGGGGAAATCCGGATGCGCTGGAGGTCGATGCAGCAGTGGTCAATAGGCGCTGTGTCCATTTCTTCAGCCACGGTCCCACGATGCGTCGATTCTTTCAACAGGGCCTGTGTCGGAGTCAGTGCGGTGGTCTCGGACTTCAGAGACATGAGGCACTGAACTCTGGCTACAGCAGTTTCTTCGTCCATGGGCAGGCTCTGCATTGATTTCTTCAGCCGCATGGCGGCGGTGCATGGAAACTTTTCCTGCACGTCGGTGCTGCGTCAGAAAAACAGGCGCTCGAAGGGTGGTGCATCAATTTTAAGGGTTTTAAGCAGCAGACAACCTCCAAGGGCCCAGAGCTGATATTTGCACCACAAGGCAGATGAAAACTCCCAGCAGTGTAGTTCAAGGATGCTGCAGATGAAGTCTTTGTTGGCCCTGAGCCTTTTTAACAGGAGGCAAGCACACACAAGCCCTTGGAGAAACTTCACAAGCAGGATACACAGCAAAGTCCAATATTTTTTCTCTCCAAAGCAAAAGCAACAACTGCAGGCTGACCCAGCAAAGCAACACACGGCAAAGGGGCAGTACTCCTCCTCACAGCACATCATCTCTTCTTGTCAGAGGTTCCTCTTGATCCAGAAGTTTTCTAAAGGTCTGGGGTTTTAGGTACAATACTTATACCCCTTTTGGTCTTTGAAGTTGGCAAGCTTCAAAGAGAGTCTTTGTTGTTCACATGGTTTTGCCCAGCCTTGGCTCCATACACACTCTAGGGGGATGGAGACAGCCTTATGAGAGGACAGACACAGCCCTATTCAGGTGTCAGTGACAACTCCTCCCACCACACTAGCCCAGGAAAACCCATCAGCCGGGTGATGGCTCATCAGGATATGCAGGACACACCTCAGCTCCCTTTGTGTTTCTGTCTAGAGTGAATGCACAAACAGGCCCCTGTCAATCTAAGCCAGACTTTGATTCCACAGGCAGGTGGAGGCACAGGATGGTTAAGCAAGAAAATGTCCACTTTCTAAAAGTGGCATTTCAAACTCACAATCTAAAAACCACCTTCACTAAAAGATGTATTTTTAAATTCTCATCTCAGGGAACCCAATTCCAAATCTCTATATCTTCTCAATTGAAAGTCACACTTGTATAATGTTACAAGGCAACTCCAATGATAACGTATGAGAGAGACCAGCCTTGCAATAGTGGAAAACGAAATTTGCAGTGGGGGTACATTGGGCCTACCGTAGGGGTGCCTTACATATAGAAATTTGGGATTGTTAGAGCCTGGCAAGTGGATGCACATGCCAAGTCGACATGGCAGTTTAAAACTGCACTGCAGTGGCAGGCCTGAGAGAAGTTTACAGGGCTATTCATATGGGTGGCACAACCAGTGCTGCAGGCCCACTAGTAGCATTTGCTTTACAGGCCCTGGGTACACACAGTGCACTTTACTAGGGACTTACCAGTAAATCAAATATGCCCATCGTGGATAATCAATCAGTATCACAATTTACACAGGGAGCACTTGCACTTTAGTACTGATCAGCAGTGGTAAAATGCCCAGAGTGTATAAACCAGCAAAAACAAAGTCCAGTACACAGTCAACAAGCATTGGCATAGCCAATAGGTCTCGCTTTTGGGACCTTATAAGTATTTAGTTATGCAGCACAATATCCTTGGTGCAACAACATTAACGTTTGCATGGTTAAACACTTATAAGGTCCCAAAGGCGAGACCTATTGGCTATGCCAATGCTTTGTTTTTTAAAGCGAGTGGGAAACAACATGGGGTGTAAGCAACATGGGGGAGGGGGAACCAACATAGGGACAATAAGCAGAAGCAATAGGTGGGGGTGTCAAATGGGCAAAAGACTAAAAGCGTGGGGGCAGTTGGGAAAAAGCACCTGTGCAAGAAGGTAACCTGAGCGGAGTGGGAAAAAGCACACGGACGAGAGAGAGGAACACGGAACATGGCAGAGAGAGTAGCACTCAAGGGAGGCAGAAGGAAAACACGCACTCTTCTAGACTTCTTAAACAAAAAGAAAAAAGTACTGCTTGAAAATGCGAGCAGTGAAAGGATATAGTAATTTAACATCCTAATCCACCACGAAAATCTATCTCCTCCAACAAATTAATGGACCCACATCGTCCTTCATTTCAACCTCACCGTTCTGCCTACCACGGACTTTTCTGCACCAGATCCCCTCAACTAAGGTACTCTTGACTCGCCCACCACATAATTTCCCTCCTTCCAACCAGACATGTAGCCCTCTCTCACCAAGCATCGCAAGCCTCTTCTCTCTCTCACACTCCATGCTGCAGAAACGACCGGCTCCTTCCTTTCTGTGACCTCCAGCCGACTGCCCAAGTATGTGCCATGCGGCATGCCGCGATAGCGTCACATTTGGAATGCCACATGGTTCTCTTGCCTGAAAATAAAACACTTGTCTTTACCCACTTACTAGGGGAATAAGGATTGTACGCTGTCATACAGCTCAAGGTAAGAAAACTGAGATGCAGCAGAATAGACTGTGACTTTCTTTAGTTCGGTCCATTGAATCACGCACAGTTATCACTGGCAAGTAATGAAAGAAGGACTAAAGGAGCGATCGTGCTCTCTCCACTCTTCCAAAACACGGACGACAGTTTAGTGGCCATCTTGGAACTACCTTATCACGCTCTAACGGACAGAAAGGGGTGGAGTGTGGCATAAGTACAGTTCCTGGTAAACAACTTCCTCTTACCCAATCCTGCCTGTCCGGCTGGTCCCCGGAGTATATTCACGATGCCCGAACAGCTGGTCTTGCCTCAATTACTGCTTATGCAGTCGCTGGCACGCGTGGCATCTGACCTCAAACCCCTTGTCATTGAAACAGACAAGAGACAACTGTATCCTGACTCATGCAGTTACATCTGCCATGTTAGAAATGGGAAAGCAACGAAATGGGACGTTTTGATATAAACTAAAGTAAACAAATAGAAAACAAGCAGCTCTAGTCAGTGACAGCAGAGCCTGTGCCACGCTCATGCGATCACCTGGCAACGCTACACGCACTAGAAATTGTATTTCTAGTGAATATATTGTTGCAAGTTGATCGCATGAGCATGGCACAGGCTCTGCTGTCACTGACTAATGCTGCTTGTATAAAAAGGATGACCAGCAGCGCTTTCCACAGGCACCAGTTACATTACACATTCATATTTTTTGTAGACACGGAGATAATCGGCAGCTGTATTAAAGGCTGTAAAGGCATTAAAGTAATGTCCTGAAATGCCGATTTACTTTCCACATGTCTACAAAAATATGAAACTTTAATTGTGTAACGTAACTGGTGCTCGTGGAAAGCACTACGAAAATTAAACAAAAAGTATGCACAGTAAGCTGCTGCTCATGTGTGGCTTTAGGCGAACAAAGGGAGACTCCAACACGGATCCCAAGAGTGAGAGAAGATGGCACAGCAGTTACAGCTACAGACTTTGGAGCTGGGGATCCGTGTTCGAGCCCCGGCCTCGGATCAACATCCTGTGAATAATTGGGGAAAGATGAAAGATACTTCCCCCTGGCCCCGCTAATTAAAAAAAAATTATATTGGAGAGAGGAAAGGCCATCACACGCAGTACAGTGTGATAACACGCAGTACAGTGTGATAGCCCAAAAAAAAAGCCCTCGCGCTGAAAGTAAAAAAAGAAAGTTGGACGCAGCAGGGGGAGGGGAGAGAGGAGGGGGCCTGCGCCTGTTTCCCTTGTGGGAGCGAGCTTTGAAATTATCTGTTAATTACAAACAGATGGTTTCAAAGCTCGCTCCCGCAAGGGAATTGCCAAATGTGCACGCGTTGCCATTCAAAGCAATGCAACGCGTGCACGTTTTTGCCTGCAAAAGTGAATTGATTACTAAAGGTCTTTTTCCTAAGTAGCGCATGCGCGCTGCGTAGGCGAGACCTAAAAACACAAGAAGTAGAGGCAAAAAGACAGGAGAAACCACACCAAGGATGCAAGTTCTAACACACACATTTCGAAAAATAACATTGAAACTGAGAAAAGGTAAAGTACCAGCACGGTAAAAGTGCGCTGGTATTTAGAGAAAAAGAAGAATTTTGAGAATAATGAATTTAGCATGTTTATTAACTCATTACTTTAACAACGGCGTAATGAAAGATTTTTAATGAAAAACGTTCTATGATGCAAAATAACAAATTATTATTATGAAGCAGTATAGCTATGTAACAAGTGAGTCTTACACATGATTCTGCAAATATTAATGATGAAACTTGGCATCCCTATTGCCTTTATTGTTATGCACCATAGCAAACGAAAAACTGGTGCAAATTAAAATTGTTACATTGTCTATCATTGAAACTATCACCATAAATGCTTGATATTATTAGTCTTAGATTCTCTAAAACAACTTTATTATACTGATTTTTAAGAATAGTTTGCATATATGAACTTTTACAATTTTTGTAGTTGCCCATATTTACAGTTGGATATTTCTAGGCAATAATCACTGACAACTTTACAATCAATTCTCTATAAGATTTGCTTAATTTATTTAATTATTCTTGAACTTAATTAGGAGTTTATATTAATAAATAAGAAATGCTGACTTTAAACTGCATTAAAAAGCCTTTTTCCTTAGGGTGCATTATTTCATAGCCTGGTAATGGATTTTTGTTATGTTTCCTCAAATGTTGCTTTATCTGTCCATTTTATGCAACCTTATTAAATCAATAGACACTTTTTCGGTACTTCGTTGTCAGTGAATTGATGGGAACTTGACCCTTCGACCTAATACATAAAGAGCAACAAAGTAAATAGGCACTTTGTCAATTAACTTGTGAGGACAGGATGGACAGTCGTTTCTCACAAGCAACATGGGAAAATATGCTGGAGTATCAATTTTGTGCCTGATGAGCAAAAGAATGGTCACATGATGATCAGACCATCGTATGGTGACAATTGATGTCACAGATTAACTATTTGGGGTATAAGAGGGACAAAGAGGAGGGATGGAATCTCTCTCGATTTCCGACCTACCCACCATAGTGTTGGACTTTCCATGCACCTTGCCTTTTTCCCTTTGCTGATGGACTTGCCTGCTGGATGATTTGGGGCTGTCTGGTGAGAGACCAGACTTGAACTTTCCTGATTATAGCTCAATTCTACTTGCCCATGCCAATGGACTTTTCGTTAGTGGACTCTAATTGATCCCTTTTCTAATGTTAAGAGAACTCTTTTGAATCGTCCTCTCACCTTTGAGGTGATAGGAAACTCTAATCTGAACCACCCTCTTTATGGATTCTTTTTTTCAGCAAAAGATTTCCTTTGACTAAATGTGTGGTTTTATACTACGTGCTGTAAAACTCATGGCTGAACTGTTTAAAATGTTCCTTATATGCATTGGTTTTGGACCTTTAATACAATAACAACAATTTCTAAAATTTGGCAGAGTCTTTTATTATATGTGCCTTAATGTTTTACAAGAGAAACTGTGCTTACAATTAGGTGATTTCTAATGCATGAGAGTCATAGATCATTTTCAGAACATCAGGTACTTTTGCTCTTGTTCTGTGTAGCCACAGCAGAGCTTCTGGTATGCATGATTCTTGTTAGATTAAACTTCTTTAGGAGGTTTCGTCTTCCAATTGCATTACTCTGTGTATAGCATAGTTCTGAGAGTAGTGTATTTAAAGTTGATCAGAAATTTGTGAGTTGGCTACTTATTATTGGTCCTCAATAGGTGGCCAACAATTCGACACCCTGATTTCTCACACCTCACTCCGACGAAGCAAGGTTCATTGGAAGGCCAATGCCTGTGGGTGAAGTATAGAATATGAGAGAAGTGACTAAGTGTAAAGTCATTGTTGGGCCCAGAAACAAAAGAGAAAAAGAAAAGAGAAAAAGCTTCTGCTGCAACAGCTTTGTGAGATTGCAATACTCTGTGCTATGGGGAGTATGATGATTGCTCACATTCTGTAAAACTACATCCAGCTTTAGTGGATTCCTCTGCAGTGAACAATTTAACCAGCAGCATGATTCAGATAAAAGAGGCAATTCTTTTACTTTGCTTTGAGATTAGTTTTGGACTTTGCAGCCTATGAATAAAAGTACCATATTTGTAGTCTAAAAGCAAACTCGTATTGTAAAATGTGCAATTTAAATTTTTACTTTGTGTGACTGTCGTTGCCTGGATGTTTAGCTTTACAATTGATTCCTACAGGACTCGTGATAAAAGTTGGTTCTAGATTAAGTGCTCTGGAGAAATATAAAAACAGAGTAAATTACACCATTTTCTCACTTTAGTGGATTTTTTTCATCATTCTGCAGGATATCCTTTCCAGTCTGTTAATAGATGCATTTTTCCTAATGATTGGTTAACAGCAAATGCAAAGCAGAAATAGACTAAATTCTTGGCCATAAAAATCCATCATCTATCTGCGGCAATCATTTACAGTTTTTTTCCACAAAATAATTAACAATCTCTTTGAAGCTTTTACCACTCATACTGTGAGCATTTTCATATGAATAATACTTGCATTTTATCAATATTGGGTCGATGAAAAACCAACATACAGTGGTTCAAACCCGGATCTGCATTTGGCGAGTTTATTTGCAGCAGGCGCATGAACCCACTGAGTGCTCAATCTTTGGGTTTCAAACTGTATTTTCAAATGAAGCCTGTACAAAGGAATATAGATAATTCAGTGGGTTAAGGCTTGCAGCTTGAGCATTGGATGAATCTTGGACATGTGAACTCAGTCCTTCATCCTTCCAAAATTGATAAAAATATTTTGTTATTATTATTAGTAAAACATTTGTAAAGCGCAAACGTTCCCCCAACGGGCATCTAGCCTATCCAGAGAAAAGCCATGTTTTCAGACCTTTTCTAAAATTCAACAAATTTGGATTTGATCTCAAAAAATTCGGGAGTCGTCTATTCCATGTTTGTGCAGCCTTGACTTGGAAGGATCTCCCACCAAATCTGGCCTTTTTAAAACTGGGTTTGCAGTGGAGGATCTTAAATATCTTGAGGGTCTATAATAACAGAATGTTTCCAGAATTGGTGTGTGTGTGTGTGTGTGTGTGTGTGTGCGCGCGTGTGTGTGTGTGTGTGTTTTCACACGTACATGTTTGTGTGTTTGCCCATGTATGTGTGTGAATGTGTTATTAGATTCATTAGCAATAGATAGTTTGACAGCAAAGCTAAGGCTGGGAGTTTGCTAACGTGTTATGGCTTTGCAGGTCAGGCAGGTTGATTTGAATTTTATGACCTTGGTGTTATGTAGTTGAATAGCGCTGCGTTGGGAACGAGGAGAACTGGAGCATGGAGTACATCATGTAGGTAGAAGAATCCTTGCTTTTGTGAGACTGTACTTGCAGGGCGAGTGAGAAGGAGTCAGAAGGAGGAGAACTTTGCTCCTTTTTGGGAGTCGCAGGCCACTTTTTGGTGATCTCAGCCCACACGCACGGCTTAAAAAATCCAACAGGGACAGAGAGCAGCATGATTTAACTTGGGTTTGGGTGATACCATTATCTGTAAGGATGGGTAACCATGGCAGAGTTTGCCGCTAAAGGCACAGAATCTAACAAAATCAAAATGTATGTCAGTGGATCCATTTTTTGATCCCGGAAGGACTAACTGACCTGCCCAGAGTGTAGGGATATTCTGTGGACAAAATCGGGTTAAGGAATTCCTATAAACGTGCACTTTTTTAATGTGATTTCTTAAGACAAAAAACATTCCTTACTTTGACGTGCACATTTATTATTGCCTACAATGGAGAACCAATTTTAAGCTGCAAGGTTTGCACGAGACTTGTTTTTTGGAAGTGGTGTAGACGCTGACTGTGAAAATGCACAAAACGGGTCAAAATATGCCTCATCTGCATGACAATGTGTCCGTGGTTGTTATGCCTATAATATTTAAAATTCATTTTATGGGTGGTTAGTATTTATTTTTTTAGTTTTTATTAGATCAAAGTTGCCCATGCGAAAGTGTGGGATGTGAGCATGTGTGTTTTACTATATTTTGTCCAAAATAAAATACTTTTCAGAAGACTGTCTTTTTTCACATCAGAACTGCACTGCTAGGGTTAGCTTAAATGCAAGAATATGTTCATACATAATGAGTGAAGTGTGTGCTGCAAATCTGATCTTCTACCAAATGCAGAAAAAATATACAACAGCACACGATTCCATGCCCTTCAGATGTCCATGAAAGAGGCACCACTGTAGAGAATGGAGCAATTTTCCTTAGTTTGTTTTTATGCGATTTATCAGGCTTACAGAAAATCAGAGTACATGGAGTGCAAGATCTAAAGATATGAGACACACTGTGAGAACACACAAGTTCATATCACAATTTTAGTTTGGGGAGAAATGCACTGCTCATGAACAAACATTTCTCGCACTGCCGATTTTTACTTCTCCATCTTGTTTTTATAATCTAACATCGTAAACCAAATACTAAATGCCCAATATTGTATTCCACTTAAATAAACTACATTTTAATAGCATGCTTACTTGCTCATTGTATCAAATGCTTAATCTCATGTTGGGCTGCGTGTACTTCTTTTTAAAGATGTTTTTGCTTATCCATTGTAGGAAACAAATAAAGCGATTTCTAGGTGGGCATATCGATTTATTGGGCTCTTGAAGTCACACCAACTAAAAAACCAACACGTAATAATTTTTAGTTCACATAATATTCTCTTTAAATCGTGTCTTAATAAAGAATGGGTTTGTTGATGCATTGAGTTCGAAATGCTGCTGTCATTGCAATTCGGCTGGCTTTGCATAACAACACACAAGAGTTGGTGATTCATAACTGGTGATGAAAATTCGGTCTCAGCGAGGTGTAAATCTTATACTCGGGGGAGTAATTTGAAGCAAGCAGTGATGTAGGGTTGCAGGTCCGCATCTCACAGTGCATGGTTTCTGTTCTAATCTGAGAGAGAAGAACGTTTTTACTCTGTTGTGCCCTGTTTGAGGTATGGCAGTTGCGCCTTTTAGGCCAACAGCAGCTGTTCTTCCTCAAAATATAAAAGCACACGTGCCCATTGCTCTAAGGTGCTGTTTGAAAATTCCATCTACTCGCCAAGTTGTGTTGTAGATCAAAAGGGTATTGAATGGCCATGCTATAGATATTAAAATTAGATTTTTTTAGTAAAATGATGATTTTTACTTAAAGTGGTGTCACTTTTTTTGAGAAATGTAACTTTTCTTCTTTTCATTTTAATGTGTGCATGACCAAGAAGCCCTCTGCATCCTGGGCATTTCCCGACCGTGTGGAAACGCACACTTGTGTGGGTTCCTCAGAGCACATTACTGTAATTGACGTCGTGATGCCTCACAACACAGGGAGGGTTCCCCCAGTACCATCGACTAGGTCCGCAACATGGCATTCACTGGGTGCGCCTTGAGGAACCCTGCTCTAAGCGGTTCTGATCGATATATTGCGTTGCGTTTTTTTAAATAAAATGAAACAAACCAATTGCTAAAAGACACAATCCAGTACAAGAGGCCAGTGGTAACACACAGTAGGACAGTAACTGTTGCCTAGTATCACAATTCTTGTAAATAAGTTCAGATGTCACATGCTGTGTCGCACTGGTGATGCTAAAAGCCATGAGGGCTGGTGTGTCAGAGATGTGAGCTACATATCTTCCCCCTTCCTTCTCTTCCCAATATTTCGCGACACTATTAGTTATTCCGGTGCCTTAAGTGCTCCCTTTTAGGCTTCTCTTTTGTTATAATTCGTGCAAATTATTCCTTGTAGAGATGCTCCGCATCTGTGTTCTTCTTTATCTAGAGCATGCTGATTCCCTCGGGTGTGTGCACTATATAAAATGTACAAATAAATAAAATAGAGTTTTTTTTATTCTTTCTGTTCTGATGGGCATGAATCATGTGGCTAGTGATCTCCAAAGCCTTCCTCTTTACTGCCCCTTGCCATTTTGTGAAAACAAATCTCTTTTCAGGTGGAGCATTGGGGGATGAGTGGTGAGAACATTATTGTACGATGTTGGTGATGGTTTGGCTTTACTTGCTGCCCAAAATTTGGACAGGTAGATTAGTGATAAACCACACTTTTTAGACAAGGCCAAAAACTTTGATGGGTAACCATGCAGGGATTTGCCATTCTTGTGGACATTGTCCCAAGGACACAGTTGAGTATGATTCGGACTCCTACATTTGAACTGCTTCTACTTGCATTCATTGATTTTTCTGGGAGTTTGACTATAGTTGAAGCTGGTTGACAATGTGGTTTGTGCAAATAGAAAGGATACAGGAGAAGGCCTTGGGCACGAAGGTGCCATTCACTGATGATGTGAGGGTTGAGCGTTGGCTGGGAACTGAACTGGACTCTGAGGTTTCTTACAACAAACATCAGACCTAGGAATAGTGTGTCCAATGAGGGAAGTTAACATGTATTGGTTACTCTGCCAACCAGCAGTAACTACTTTTTTTTCCAGTGGGGCACAAAAAGTTCCTTTTCATCCAGGTTTCAATGGCTCGGGAGTATCTATTGATCTGACTATGTCCTATATTCTTTGTGTTTTTTCAGAAATATTACTGTCAAAAGGTAGTTCACCCCTGGTGGTAAAAACAGGATGAAGAGTTATTGAATACACATAGCTCTCTCCATCCGGTTGAAAGGAAATTAGTTCTTCTTCTTCTGCTGGTCAGCATGATTATTTCTGCCTATTTGTTAAGATAAGGCGCCTGTCAACACCTGGCAGACCTGTATCTGTTCAGCTAAAGGAGCTAGTTTGCTACTCAATGCTCATGCGCAATTCAAAAGCCCCCCTTCTTGGGAATGTGCAGGATCCCTAGAGAGACCATAGGCCCATCTAATTTTTGGATAATTTTCTTTCGGTTATTTGGCAGTAAGAAGAGGCCAAAACAAACTTGCACCCCTCTCATTAAAACACAGTCCCATCAGCATGTAGTAGTCCAGGAGTGTACTTCAGAGATGCTTATGGCTACCATCCATGATTTAATCGGTGCCATAATAACTATGAAAGTCATGCTAAAGTAAGAACTTAGTTTAAATCCTTAGTGGACTTTCAATGTTGGCATGATGTATTTGTATAAATGAGATGCTGTCGAATTTAGAACAATTTTCAGTGTCTAAGAAAGACTTTAACTGTTTTAGTTGAATGACTTTGATATGTTTCATTGACATCCCTCTTGTACAATAGGGCACTGTAGTAGATGGCGGTGAAAGATCGACAAGAGAGCCCATAAGATTTAGCTACCTAGCTTTTCTCAGTAGGCTGTTACAAACATTTTATCTGTTCCTGTTTTGAGAAAGACACTGAGCTAGACTTTGGGAAGACTTGGTATCAAGTCATTGCTGCAGTTTTCGGATGATTTACTTTTTAGAATTAGTCATATAAAGGCTATTTTATATGTGTCCACTGTGCTCAGTTTTCTCAGAAATTACATGGTCAATACATGTCTTTTCCCTCATGTTGCAGGCAGCCAATCAGAGCCTTACTCCTGTGAGAGCAAACCGACAGAAGGGTAAAAGACCCCATGGCCAATCAGAAAGCTCTCTTCTTTAAAACTAGGTTCGAGGGACTAAATTTGTTGTGATTCCGTTGAGCAGTTTTTGCTTTAGCGCTGTTTAAAAAAGTCTATCGAAAAAACATTGAAATTTTGCGTCTTGGGACCCCCCATTTTTGCTCGACCCTCGCTTGACGGATCCTTGTGAAACTTTCCGTGCAAAAACAAGCCAAAAACTAGCACTTTTAAAAAACAAAAGTTTTGTGATGAATTGTCAAACACCACCAAAGTTATCATAAAACAAGGATTTGCAATGCAACAGGTCTTGCATTTAAGCGAGTTTGAGCTATTGGCATTGTAAATGACAATGCCTTTTATTTATGTTTTGGTTTTTGAAACATAAATAAAACGCATTGTCATTTACAATGCCAATAGCTTAAACTCGCGTAAATGCGAGACCTATTGCATTGCAATAAGTGGGAGGTGTGGCCTTTATGCCAAATTGATTGTCGCGCCTCTGAAGAGTGCAATGAGCACGAAACGCGTCAGGCGTGAATCGACAGGCATGCTGTAAACTGGATCCGCCCGCCGATCCGGCTTTTACCTCATGAAGGTTGCTGTAGTGGATGTCAGAGAGCGTCTCAAACTGGTGGGAACCTTGGAGCTTTGATATATATATATATATATATTAACATTTTCAGTAAAAAAACAAAGGTTACAGGGACGTTATACATAGGTTCAGATTTTACACACACAAAACCATAGAAAGTTAGCAGTTATAGTTAGTTATCTCAAGTAACTATAACTCGTGCCGTAAGGTAACTATACCTCGCGGCCTCACCATGCACAGTTTTCTGATCAATAATTTGCAGCAAATGTTGCAGTGATATCAATGATGTAGTAGAAGATGTCATGAGTGATGTAATATGTGGGGAAATTAGCTGTGCATGGTCAGGGGGGAGTTATAGTTACCCTAGGGCTCGGCCAATGATTAAAAGGGGAGGGGGCCATGCGATCCCCTTCCCTGGGCTGATTTCAACCCTGGGGACCCCATCCCCTGGTGCCCGGCCAGCAAAGTGTGGGTGGCCTGATGCCCACCCAGAGCACCCACCATGTCTTTGTTGGGGGCCGCAGGTACCTTGGGGCTCCTCCTGCATCCAGCGGGAGCCGGCATTGCTCCCATCCGCAGGGAGCAGCATAAAATGCTGCTCCCTGTGGATGGGAGCAATATTCAGATCTGTTGCCCTGCCCACATCATTGCGGGCAGGGAAACAGATGTGAAATCCACTCCCAGCTGGTGGTAGCATTCTAAAAGTTCCCGCCAGCTGGGAGCGTTCTTCCTCTTTGCTCTCGCTTGGTCGGAGCTTTGAAATTGCTCTCACCAAGTGAGAGCAAACATGGGTTTCCCTGCTGGTGCAGGCAGGAAAACCACTCTGTCCTGAGGGTGGGCACCCCGGGACATAACAGGAGCCGGCCCTGGGGGATGGAGTCCCCTTGGCCAATCTTGGCTCCGGGAGAGGGGAGCCATGTGGCTGCCCTCCTCTTTGCAGCTCAGCCCCAGGGGATGGGGTCCCCTAGGCCGAAATCGGCCCAAGAAGGGGGGCTGCACAACCCCCTCCTCATTACTACTATGGCAGAGCCCCGAGCAATGAGGTCCCCATGTCCAAAATTGGCCCGTGGAGGGGGGCTAAAGCCCTCCTCCCCCTTTTTAAGTTTGACCAGGCCCTGATGGATGGGGTCCCTGGGGCCAAAATCGCCCGGGAGGGGGGGCCACATGCCACCTCCCAGATGTAATAAGGCTAGGCACCAGGGGATTGGTACCCCAAGGCCGAAATTGGACTGGGGAGGGGGCCTCATGTGCCCACCTCCTCCATATTAATACAAAAAATTCCCCCCAGGACCTGGCTCGCCCAGGGGGCAAAAAAAATGCGCACGTAACAGCGTTTGTTTTGGTTTTTTTTTGCTGTGGATCTTTCACAAAGTTGCAGCAAAATGTAAAAAAGAACATTTTTGGCACGCAGCAGGGTCCCTATGGGACCCCACCACCAGGCCTGGGGGGGTCAGGGTATTCCTAGCCTGCCCCCTTATGGTTTTTCAAATGTTTTTCTTGGGACTCGGGCCGAGTCCCGTGTCCCAAGATGGCTGCCAACACTTCCTGGTTGAAGTGGTGGCAGCCAATCAGACCTCAGCATGACATCTGTCTGACCCTCTGCGTCCCTAGATATACATAAATCTTTTTTTTTTTTAATAACTCCAAAACTACTGAACGGATTTACACCAAATTAGAAAAAGAAATCTTTCTGGACCAAGATCTAGCTTTCTGCCAAATTTGGTGTAATTCCATTCTGCTTGTTCGGGTTGTAGTCATGTCCAAAATCCCTATGGGAAATTGAATAGGGATAAAGCGTTTTGGGATTTCCCCTTTTTCTCGGCCCCTGCTTGGCGAATCACTCTGTGATTTTGTGAAGATTCATCAAATGGCATCTAAGTTATTCGCAAAGCAAAAAATGCTTTTCCTATGGAAACTAGGCCCTAACTATAACTACCTACTGGCAATCTCCAGTAGGTTAAAAAAAAATATGTGCGTGTGTTAAAAAATCTTTTTTTTCGTTGAAAAAACAAAGGTTAAAGTGATGTTCTGGTTAGTGATTTAACCCCTTGCCGCGGGGCGAATTTTGCCGCGGCGCGGAGGGGGTGGGGGGTGAGCGCAGCGCTGCCATGCTCGTGACGGAACCATGCCGTCATGAGTCACGGGCGGCGTGTGCTCATGACGGCGTGGTTCCGTCACGGCCCCGCCCGCTCATTAATTCGCCCGCACAGGCGGGGAATTAATGCCGCGTGGGCGGAGCGGCAGCCGCATGACGGAACCACGCCGTCATGAGCACACGCCGCCCGTGGCTCATGACGGCGTGGTTCCGTCATAAGCAGGCAAGGGGTTAAATGAGACATAAACTAATGTTCAAAAACAAAACAAAAACTAACTATACCTTGAACATTCGCCATGCACTGCTTACGACCTCCCATATTACATCACTCATGACCTATTAAATTACATTGATGACATTACTGGGGACATTTCAAATGGCATTATGACAAGATAGAAGTGAACAGGCTTTAGCGCAGTGTACTAACAATTAAATATTAATAGCCTTTTGGCTGTATTTTTCACACTATGTAATTCAGGCCTCCTACTTTTTCTTAGACCTGAAAGCCTTGGCATGGTGTTCTCCCTAACTTTTTGCCTTCCGACCTCTTCTTTTTACTGTCTTTGTTTTCGCTGGCCTTAATACTCTGCACACTTTACCACTGCTAACCAGTGCTAAAGTGCTTGTGCTCTCTCCTTAAAACATGTTTAATTGGCTTATACCAAATCAGCATATTTAATTTATTTATAAGTCCCTAGTAAAGTGGCACTACCTATGTTCAGGGCCTGTAAATTAAATGCTACTAGTGGGCCTAGAGCACTGATTGTGCCACCCACTTAAGTAACACTTTAAACATGTCCCAGGCCTACTATTCCAGCCTGGGTGCAGGTTTAAACTGTCATTTCGACCTGGAAAAATTAACCTTTTGCCAGGCCCAAACTTTCTTTTTAAATACACATGTCACCCCTGGGGTAGGCTTTGGACAGCCCAGAGGGTAGGATGAAATGTATTTAAAAACGTAGTATGTACTGTTAAGTTTTACATGTTCTAGTAGTGAAAAACTCTTACCTTCGTTTTGCACTACTGCAAGGCCCACCTCTCCCATAGGATAACATTGGAATTAACTTATTACATTTTATACGTTTAATTTCCAAATGGCAACAGGTAACCCGTTCATGTTTGGTGTCTCTGAAATCGCAATTCAAAATCCCAATTTATAGTTAAGTTGGATTTTAAATTAAAATTTAGAAAATGCCACTTTTAGAAATTTGGCATTTCCTTGCATTAGACATTTGGTGTCTGCATCCTGTATCTGGGTCAAAATATGGGGTATGGGTAACAGTTGGGCTTTGTGTATTCCTCTTAGACAGCCACACACAATGGGGAGCTTAGTTATGACTGGATGGGCCATCACTGGCAGAATGGCAGGAAAGAGCTGGACCCCGCCCCACTTATACTTGAAAAGGCTATGTCCTGTCTCCATACAAGAGGCTGACCACCCCCTGGAGCCAGGACCTGCACACTTCAAAGGCATGCCTCTGGAAGCTTCTCCCCACTTCAAAGGCACAACTGGGTATAAATACTGGACCTCGGACACCACCACTTCAGTACATTTCTAGACCTGTGGATACTCTGCCAGGAAGAAGGACTGCTGTGCTGCTACGCATACTACCACTCTGCTAGACTTCTGCTCTGAAGGAACTGCTGCCCTGCTGTGCTGCCCTGCTGCCCACTTGCCGGTGTGAGAAGGACTGGACCTTCATCTCTTGAACCCAGAACCCATAGTGACTCCAAGGGCTAGATGTCTGGCCTCCTGATCTGAAGCTGCAGGGACATAGGCTTTCAAGAACCTTGCAACTGCACCTGGACTCTGTCATCTCTGAGTCTTCCCTGCCAAATAGTGTCACCCCAGTCCTGGACCCTTGGAAGTGGGCTTAAGGTGCTCTGCCAGTCTTTGTGAATCCAGTAGAACCAAAGAATCTCTTCTGAAGCACGACACAACCCCGAGCAGAACCGACTCATCTCCGCTGCTGCATACATTGAACCCGTTGCAGAGACCCACATCGTCACTGCAGCCTGCATTGTCTTCGGAACTACCAAGACTGCAGCCTCGGTGTGGACGCTGGGCTAAGCTCCGCAGCCTCCTGGAACTGACGCATCGCCCTGACTGCAACCGAAATCCTCAATGCCGGACTTCACATTGCAAGCCCCGTCGATAGGATCCTCTATGACAATGCAGGTCCTTGTATTGCAGCCTCGCCACATCTCGGAACCGACGCATCGCTTCGGCTGCGCGATGCATCTTTGACATGGATCCTCGCAACACTCTACAAACCAGAATTTAGGGTACTATGTTCAGCTGGCCTAACTGGGTCCCTGTATCTGTCACATACTTCATCACAGTCAGCTTGAACTTGTGACTTTGTCCTGGTCCGGTACGACCATATAGCCACACTTGGCACTTTGTGCTTTTTGTCACTATTTTCACAAAAATCTTTACAATTGCATAGCTTCGGTTATACTGATTGGATTTTTCTTATTTTTCTCTTGTTTTACTTTTTTTTTTATTTTATTTTTCTAACTTGGTGTGGGATCCTTTTTGTGTGTTTGTTTCCCTTTATTACTGTTTGAAGTGTTGCACAAGTACTTTACACATTGCCTCTTAGTTAAGCCTGACTGCTCTGTGCCAAGCTACCAGAGGGTTCAGCACAGGTTTAATTTAGGGTTGGCTTGTGCCTCTCCCTGACAAGGATCGTGGTTGCTGCCTGACCAGGGCTCACACCCCAGTAAACCGCAACACAAACTCTCACACCTTTGTTGAAACTTTTCATAATAAACAGATCAGACCTAGGGCATCAGACATAGCTGTTCCAAATGGTACAATCTGGCAAGCAGCTGTTATCATTGGCTTGTCTCCGTTACAAATTTGGACCTACTGCATGAGGCATAAACTCTCCCTCTAGGCAGCCATCAGGCATGCAGTCATCAAAAAGCCAAATTTGTATAAACTTACAATTGGCAAAATAATATACAGGCCCACACTAAGAGGGGCAGGAAATATTATTATAGTGAAAATCTTCTACCCTCCGGGTTTGTCACAGGAGGAAGCCACCACTAAAACATTTGCCTACTATGTTCATTTGTGAGGTTCAATGTAATAAAATACCTGCCTATAGGCTTTAGCACAGTGTATTAACAATCCACCCGTAAATGTCTGTTGGCTTTCACATAAGCTTTATACAATAATAAAGTCAGGCCCGCCGCCTTTCTCATAGCCTTTAGTAATAGGTAGGTAGAAAATAAGTTCATTTAGACAGTTGTCCATAAAACATTCTAAAAACACATTTAACAATTAAAATAAAAAAGGGCCCCATCTTACTACCCGACAACTCCTTCCCACTATAATTCATCATTAAAATTCTGTTTAACAGACCATAAAAACCGGGCAATTCCAACTGCCACATCTAAATAACGCATTTCTGATAACTCCACAGCTTTCCTCCTATGGAGATTATCATATTTAAAAAACAAAGGTCTTAAAAATGTAATTTGTTTTGCGAAATAAAAAACGCAGTCCATTAGTATATGCAACAAAGCAACATTTTGCTTTCAAGGGGCAGTGGCCACTATTATCCTGGACCCTGGCCAGGTATGGACGGGATGAGTAGATTGGATTGCATCCCACCCTGACCCTTAATATTTTATTTCGCAACCCTGGATCTGGTAACTGTAACAAGTAGGGAAAGACAGTGTCCTGGCCCAGAGTAGAGATTGAGAAGCTGATAGATGGTTTCTTGCTCAGGTAGAATAGGTTGTTGGATTCAGACACCAAAGCAACATACTCTTTCAATGCATGCTTGCCTGAGATGGGGGACCAGGATGTAATTGTACCACTATCTGTATGGAGGTTCCTAAGGACACTAATTCTAGTTCTTACACCCTTTGCCCACCTTCTTTCACTACCTTGAATCTCTTCCCAACACAATTTGGAAACTTTGAACACCTCATCATCTTCAGAGAGTGTATTAAAATATCTTAGGGCCCGAGTAAAGGCCATCAGGTTCCAGGAGACCAACTTACACTCTCTTCTTACGGCTTGTACCATGGTGCCTTGGGGGAGAGATAAAAGCCTTCTAAGCCCTGCCCCTTCTAATCTGTCCCATTCATATGACGGATCAAGGGAAAAAAACCTCTCCCCCAAACAAACCCAACGGGGGAAACTTCCCTTCGTAGGCCTTTAGTAATGGAGTATGGGAAAGCCCCCCAAATATACTATTAAATCTTGATAGACCACTGTCCTGCAATAGGGCCTTGTTGGACTTGGCCCTTTTGGCAGGTTCACCCCTAAACTTTTTGCCTGTTAATATGACCTGATCTTAGTAGTTTTTGGCCTTTGCGCACTTTAGCACTGTGTCCCAGTGTAAAGTGCGTGCGCACTCTGAGTGCATGTGGTGAGATTGTCCTGCCCTCCCATAGGAATGCATGGGGGATATGTGTGTCCATGGTAATTCCTGGTGTGAGAGGAGTGCAGGGGCGAGTTTAGTATGTGCGAACTCGTGAGAATAAATGCTGCGCAATGGTGTGCGCAGACTTATTATGACTGGTGTAGAAATGCCACTTTTAGAAGTTGGCATTTATGTATGCTCTGTGTCTGCCTGCCTGATGTGAATTGCATGTCTGGCTTGTGAGTGACAGGGGCTGGGAGGTGTGTGGCTCCAGGAGGGGCAGGGTGAGTCAGCGCAGTGGTGAATAGGGAGATCTGCATCTAGATGGGAGGGAGGAGTTGCACCTGGGACCTGAATAGGGCTGTGCCTTCCCTCCACAATGCTGGCTCCACCCCCTGTGGTGCGTCTGATGTCCCTAGCCTGTCCTGTGAAAGGAGAGAGGAGCTGAGCAAAACAAAGTGCTCCAAAGCTCCCCAAACCAGTTGCATCTGGTTTTCCCTAAACCCTGCACCTTTAGACAAAGGAAAAGGTGTATAAAAGAAGGGGCTGTGACCCCACGAAAATGTTCTCTGTTGAGCTGTTCCTTTGCTGAGGGGGCCTGCTGCTGCTGGGCTCCAGGAGGAACCGCCACTAGGGACTGCCTCCCTGCTGGAGGGCCCTGTGAGCTGGCCTGCCTGAGCCCAGCCCTTTGCCGCCCCCTTTATCCTAAAGGGCTTGCTTTGGACTACAGCGCCTGTGAGCGCTTTATTTTGCCTTTTTGCAGAGCGTTTGACTTTTGCCCTTGTGAGTGCTATATTCCTGCCCAGGAGGATTGCTGGTGGCCTGCAGCGCGAAGCTGCCTCATGTGGGATTCCCCCACCTGGATGCTGGGAGAAGCGGGAGCCCACCCCGCGTTTTTGCCGCTTATTTTTATATTTGACGGAGCGGGAGCCCACCCCGCGTTTTACCGATTTCAGCGGGAGCCTACCCCGCTTTGATATTTATTTCAAGA
Source organism: Calotriton arnoldi (assembly GCA_963921515.1). NCBI lineage: Eukaryota > Metazoa > Chordata > Amphibia > Caudata > Salamandridae > Calotriton > Calotriton arnoldi. The sequence goes on along the minus strand of CAWUFW010003435.1, from coordinate 1,575,852 downwards.
GCGGGTGCCCACCCCGCTTGATGCCCCGTTTGATTTTGCGGGTGCCCACCCCGCATTACTGATTTGCTTTCGAGCGGGTGCCCAGACCGCATTACGGCCGAGAACTGAGCCGCCGGCCCGACCCGGAAGCCAGGCTCCTGCTGCCTGACTCGGGGCGGGGCCAATAGCAGGAGGCGGCCGAGGCCGCCAATCGCAGTGCGGCCGAACGAGAAGGGTCCAGGAAGCGCTGCATGCCCGAGCGGGGCTCTCGTGAGTAGGAGAGAGCCCCGCGGCCACCCGAGAAGTTGGAGCAGTGCGGGCTCCATTCCAGCCGCCCCCCCACCTGCCAGAAGGGGAGGCAGAGATCGCCGGTGACAGGAGGAGTCCCCCAGCAGCACCGGTGAGTGGGGCAGACTGGAGCCGATCTGGCGCTCCCGAGGCACGTGTAGTGCCTGCGCCTATTTTCCTTGTTGGGGGCATTTTGTTAGAGTCCCAGAGGGGAGCTCTCACGGCACATTGGTGCCAGTGCCGGTGCTGATTCCTTTTTGGGGGCAATTTGGTTGTAGGAGTCCCCGAGTGGGGCTCTCCCAGGCACAGTGGTGCCCACGCTAATTTCTTTTGGGGGCTGAGTCTAAACCCCGCATTGGAGCTCCGGCGAGGGGAGCTACGGAGGCACAGTTAGTGCCAGTCCTGAACCCAGCTGCCCCGCACCAGAGCGGGCAGCTGCAACGTTGGGGTCAGTTTTATTGCGAGTCCCAGAGGGGCTCAGGGGGCACGCTGGTGCCCGTGCTCACTTTTACAGCTGCCCAGCAAGTAGTGGGCAGCTGCCACGTTTAGGTTGTGCCTCTGCACACTTTGCCTTGGCTGCCTGTGCAGCCAGCCCGGACATTCTGGACAGTGGGCATTTGAGCCCCGGTGAGAGGCCAGTTGGCCTGGGGCCAGTGTCAGTGCGTTGTGCCCCCGATTGGGGCACACTGTGTTTATGCTTACGAGGCCTATTGCCTCATGTGATTTATGCCTAATGTGATGTAGGTGTCCCATCTTGTATGTTACAGGATCTCGTGCTAAGTTCCTACCTGTACCAGTAATTACTGGTTGTGCGCTACATTTATTATTTGCATTTACTTACCTGATCTGATGGTTCTGGCAGTGGCCCGATTGGCCCTGTCGTGTGTAAATAGTCCCCTGTGAATATTGCCTAGTGCCAGGTGGCACACTGTATATTATGTGATTATGGTTCTAAGGTATTTATGACAATACAAAGGCTATTTTTTATATAACCTGGTGTGGAGTTCCTTTTGTGGTGTGCCTAGTGTCTTGCTGCTGTGTGAGTGTGCTGCGCAAACGCTTTACACATTGCCTCCGGGATAAGCCTGACTGCTCGTGCCAAGCTACCAAGGGGGTGAGCAGGGGTTATCGTCGGCGTGTAACTCCCTCGCCCTGACTAGAGTGGTGGTCTCTGCTTGGCTTTGGCGCAAGCCTTAGCCGACCAGAGATCCCATTTCTAACAGGCCTTCTGCTTGATATCATCCTGATGCGTGTCCCAATTCAGGTTCCTCTAAAAGGTCAGACCCAAGTATTTGTATTGGTCGACTTGCTCCACCTTCCTTGTATCTAAGTACCAACTGAATTTTTTTACTTTTTTCCGCAAAAAACAAGATTTTGGTCTTTTCCTGGTTAATGCAAAGCTCGTTTTGCTTACTATAAGTTGCTAAAGCGTCTAATTTCCTCTGCAGACCAATTGGAGTACAATCCAGTAGTACCAGATCATCTGCGTATAGCAGACAGTCAATGTGATATTTCCCAACTTTAGGGGAAAAAGACTTGGATTGGGAAATAAAAACAGGAAGGTCGGCTAAAAATGGACTAAAAAGCAGGGGTGCTAAAATGCACCCTTGCCGGAGGCCATTCTTGATGGAGATTCTTTGGGATAACTGACCAGACTTGTTTAGCTCCACCTGAACCCAATTACCAGAATGCAGGGATTGAAGTACACTAAAGGTTTAACGCAAAGCTCCCAGGCAACAAGTTTCCCCCAAAGGGTATCCCTATCCACTGAATCGAAAGCTGTCCTGAAGTCTACAAAGCAACAGCACAGCCTTTGATTTACCTCCAGAACCTTCCAAATAATGGCCCATAATGCAAAGCAATGATCTATAGTGGAATGACCCTCCCAAAAGCCCCCCTGTTCTATTGGTATTCTCTTAGTTTCAGAAGCTCAGTCTTCTAGTTTGGATAAAATAATCTTAGAGAAGATCTTTAGCGAAATATCCAAAAGGCTAAAAAGCCTATAATGATTGGGTTCTGTGCCACTCCCTTTTTTAAAAATAGGTTTTACTATAGACCCCTTTCAAGAAAAGGGGTAAAAGCTGAACATGGCAATCCATCTAAACAGTGAGGAATAAACCATAGCCCACCAAACACTATTCATCTTAATTATTACTGCTGGGATGTTATCGGGGCCAGCAGCTCGGGAGAGCTTTACTCTCTCGATGACTGCTTTTACTTCCTTTATTGAAAACCAAGTAACTGGAGTTTTTGCCCAAGAATTCTCTGTGATCCATCTGAGCCAGAAGAGCCCCCATAGAGGTCTATCAAATAAGTAGCCCACTGCTCTTCCGGAATCACACAAACGAGAGTACCCCATTACAAACTCAGACCAACTGTATTGAGCATTAACTCTCCCTCAAGGCAGCCATCAGGCATGCAGTCATCAAAAAGCCAAATTTAAATAAACTTACAATTGGCAACATAATATACAGGCCCACACTAAGAGGGGCAGGAAATAATATTATGGTGAAAGTCTTCTACCCTCAGGGTTTTGACAGAGGAGGAAGCCAACACTAAAACTTTTGCCTACTAAGTTCATCTGTGAGGTTCAATGTAATAAAATACCTCCCTATAAGCTTTAACACAGTGTAATAACAATTCATCCATAAATATCTGTTGGTTTTAACATAAGCTTTATACAATAAAAAAGTCAGGCCCACGCGTTTCTCATAGCCTTTAGTAATAAATAGATTAAACCAGTGGCTTGTGCATAACCGTTCCCAATTAATCAGTTAGGCCTATAGCCTTCATCATTGGCTTGTCACCGTAACCAACTAAGGCTTACGGTATTCTTAAGCTTTCCAACAATGCAAAAACCAGGCATACACTCCCAAAATTTCAAATATATACACAATTAAGTAGGTACAACATCATGAAACCACTCAAAGATTGATCATTAAGATTATCACAATGAAAATCGTCTACCTCTGGGATTCTCAGAGAGAGTATTCATCACCGATAAACCTGACCACTACTGCAACCTGCGAGCCTCTATGTATGTAAATACTTCTCTTCCGGCTTTTACACAGTGTAATAACAATACACCCTTAAATACTAATTATATTAGTATATGCTTTTCATAGCAAATATATCAGACCTTTTGCCTTTAAAATTACATTCCATAATAAACAGATCAGGCTTAAGGTATCAACATAACTTTATTCACTGACCCAATGATGCCCAATATCTTTGATCATTGGATTGTTACTGTAATCAACCCATTCCTGCAGTATTGAACATAGGCTTCCTCAAAAGGCACCATATAAGGCAATCTTTTCAGCTGAAGCACACAACATCTACTCATTTCTTTCTGTTCTCAAAGAAATCAACAAGTGGGTGGAGACAAAGCCCTTCTCTCAGTAGCTCTTTTTAAAGCTCTTTTTGTTTTGATTACCTAAAAATAACCTGTAATGTAATCAGTGTGTAAAAAGCACACCATTTCTTTGGGATTGCTATGGTTTTGTGACGTGGCCTGCACAATGACTATCAGAAAAAAGCACCTTTTACTTATTACAGGATTAAGGTGTCCAAATGGCAAAAAGCTTTAGAGGAATAATTACCAGAAGCTGCAAACTTTTTTTTTAGATATTACATGCACCCATGTAACCTCAAAAATGCTTTCAAATAGATCATTGTAAATGAGAGTGCAACCATCACATCGTTTGTCGAGTAGTGGGTTTTATCATGTGCACCACCAGGTGACGAATGTTGACCTACATTGATAATTCGTATGTTTTACTTCCTTCCACTGAATTCATGAATTAGTCATGAAACCATAAATGATGGCAAACAGGTCAAATGAACTCTGGGATTGAAAGGAAGCTCTGCAGAGGCCAGCAGCAGAGCCCCCGTGGCGATGGCTAATACCCCAGTGAGTTGCAGGACCCTGAAGAGCGAGGACGGAAGCTAAGAAGAAGAAAGGCCGGCAATTGGGAAATTAAAATAAATGGGTCTGCCCGAAAAAGTGTCATTTAGAACAAGTCATTTTCCCTTTTTTCATGTAAATAGATGAGTAGCCTATATTTTGTCTGTTTGTTGCATCAGTGCCCTTTGCAGCATTTTTCTATGTCACGGTTCAGGAAACTACAATTTAAGAGCTGAGATTCTTGAAACCATTTAATCATCCCCCAGTAAACTGTAAAATAACCTAAATAAATAAACGCCGATGTATCGAATGCCAGCTCAAAATGTTGCAGAAGATGCTTTATTGTGTACATGTGCCTTTATAAAAATAATTCTACACAAAAATCACGAGTTTGTTTAGTTTATTTGTGCCTGAACTGTGATGTCTAGTAAACTCCCACAATATAACCTCATTGGATTTGTGTCCATGGTTTTAAGGCGGTTTGACATAAATAAAAAAAGTTTAGGCACAGTATTTACAGTACGCTAACCTACTTTAAATACAACATTCTTCAGCAAATGTAAATTCTCTAACTTTTCACATAACAAAGTATTGTCTATTTCGAGTTGTAACATTATTAGAACAAATCACTGAGCATTGGCAAAGCAATTAGGTCTGAGTTTAATGTGCTAACAATGTGTACACACAGGCATTCTCAAATGTTGTGTACATGAATTGCGTGCAGAAAAGCTGGTTATGACATTTAAAACAAACCTATTAGTTTTTCCAATAATGGGGAAAAAGTAGCAAAGTAGGATTGAGCTCTGCTTAGAATGCATATAGAACACACACAACTGAATTTGACCATCAACATTATGGCTGGGTGTATTTCTCAGCCCTATATGCATTTCGATGGAAGCACTTCTTGGTAGGTGCAGTGATACTTCAGTAGCCAATAGCATGAGGTGAGGTACTATTTATCTTTTAGGTGGAAGCAAAACCCACAATATGTCTAATTTTAAGAATTGGTAACAATACATTTTAAAGACGTGTGCTGTCAATCCAGTCCTAAAAAGGTATATGCGAAATGGCATTTTTTTTTTGTACTAGTAGATACAACCAAGGTGGAATGAGAAATGATAGACCGCCCTCATTTAGAGTAGTGCAAAAATTGTTCTAATATTTGGTACTCCGATTATCGCACATTTCTATCATCTGTGTTGATTTTGAAACATGTGGTAATTCCACATCACATATTGGGAATGTATGATTACCACCAGACAAACACTGGTTGTAACAAAGACAGAAAAAATAATGCTAGCATGCGCAATATAGCAGGTTAGGTATTGGTGCTCACTGTGCTACATATTTTGCTCCTTGTAAATGTATATTACTTGCAAACCCAGGTTAATACCACGTCTTTAGTATGTATTTGAATTGCCAGCACATCGCAGCTCTACCCATGTATTTAATTCCACGCACTAAATGAGTGCATCTGTATTAATATCTAAGTATCCCTTTATATATGCTTCATCCACGTCTGCTTCCCACCATGCCCGCTTTCTAGAAGCTCTTACGATGAATGTGTGTAATTTTGTATTGTTGTGGGGTTTTTTGTTTTTTGTTATAGTGAAGTGTTTGCCAATTCCTTGGCTTCTTGGCACTTTAGGATTTTTGGGGCAGATTGATGTCTGTTGATGTAGTTTATCCTCACTTTGGGTATTCATGGACATGCACATTACTTGACTGTTTAGGTGTAAGTTTGGGTGATGTGGTGTGCACGGTTAGGGATTTTCCCATGGTGTATCTCTGCTGGAGCAATTATTCCGCAGCCTTGCAACCTAACTGAGTGTGAGATATATCATGTGTTATCCCTGTTTGGCGCCCACAGGGTGGGTCTGTGTCTTACGACACTGCAAAACCGTCAGCTATAGCAGTATTGTCTGGCATTTTGAACATCTGGTGGATTTCCTTGCAGCCAATGGGTCTTGCACTCGTCCATTTACTTTTAGTGGATGTGAGTTAGAGTTATTGTATTGTGATATTTTGGGCTCGTCTGTTCTCTTCTAAGATGTTCACCTCCTGAGGGAATCTCTGACGGCACACAGCTCTTCCTGGTGTCTTGTTTCCATGTTTACTTAGAGAGGCATTCAATCATATTTCCCTGTCAGTGGATTTCGAATTGTCTAACCTGATGTTGTTCTGTGTCTGAGTCACTTTGCAATGTGCCTGCTGCCCCTATGACCCCCTTTCTCTGGGTCACTGTATCTCAATCTACCAGAGTTGTTTTTTTATTTTTTTTATTAAGGAAGGTGTCAGTGTCTACTCCATGGGTGGGTTGATATATTATGAATTGGTCTTGATAGACAGACAGAAGGGCAAACTGATAGATGGCTAGATTGATATGGATACATAGTCAGAAAAGTACTAGTTGCATACTAGCAAGAGATTAGTAAAATGAGCTAGGGGATCCCTGTTGCCTGGTACAGGGGATATGCCATGTCTTTGCAATGGGTTGGGGGAGCAGGTCACAGGAGCAAGCAATATCCAGCTGTATGTGGCAAGAGAGAGTTAGCCCAACTGTCGGCAAGAGATAAATAAGCACAGAAAAGCACACTGAAAAAGGTGAGATCTAGCTCTGTTTGTGGAAAGTGAGGGATAGCTCTGCTACTTGCACTAGGTGAGGACTCAATCAACTGATCAAGAGAGATCCCATATGTTTGTTATAAATAAGAGATATCCCTATTGTCTGCAGTAAGCGATGGCAAAATAAGCTAAACAACCAATAACTTTACTGTCACTCCAGATGTGAGAGATAGCCTGCTGTCTGTGACAATCTAGGGATGTCTCTTGCCTGGTCATAATGCCCCAATTACTTGACAGTTATTGCATTTGCAAATTGAGGCCATCCTGCCTCACCCAACATCGATTACCACGCTATTTAGCAAATAAGACACTTCCCTCCTCCTGTTCGATTGACAAGCCACAAGTCAGCCTAACTTTCATCGGCCTGGAATGACTGGGAGGGTGGGAAGGGATGTAATGAATGGAAGCAATGGAACAGGATTTATAGTAATGAAATTACCGGTAAGTAATTGAGGCATTACACCATAGTTCTTACCCTCGCTTCCCTTCATTACAAAATTAGATATACAAAGCAATAACAAAACAAACAACAGATTTGATGCCAAAAAATCACATGCATAATTTATTGAACCAAAAGCAAATGAAAGAAAAAAAGCACCACTATTACTTCATAGTGTGCAAAACTCTAGAACCAAAAACATCAGAAAGTTCTGCTTCTTGTGCAATCCTATAGTGAGAGGCAAAAGTAAAAGGAGAAGACCAGGGTGGTGCCCTGCAGATTTCAACTATGGAGGCCCCTTGATGCTCAGCACATGAAGTTGACATAGACCTAGAAGACCTGAACTGTACCCCCAAAGGTGAAACCTGTACAACAGCCTGATAAGCCAGGGAGATCAGAGACCTAATCTACCCACTCAAAGAAGAAGAAGTAGATGGCATAATCCCCTTCTTCGCCAGTCCAAAATTCACAATGAATTAGAAAGCCTAAAAAGAGCTACCCTGGCCAAATAAACCGAAAGTACTCTTGTAACATCCATATGATGCAGTTTAACGGCCTCCTCGGAAGTAGGAGAGTCAAAATATGAAGACAGAATGAACTCCTGATCCCTGTCAATGGGCGTATTATTCTTAGGAACAAAGGACAGAAGAGGTTTTAAAATAACTCTATCCCCAAATATTCTACAAAAAGGATGCTTGAAAGATAAAGCTCCCAATCACCCAGCAAAAGTCACTGCCACCAAGAAGAAAGTCTTAAGATTTAACGTCTTAATATCTATACTTTCTAGACGGTCAAGGGGGGACCCATCAAAGCTTCAATTACCAATGAAGGATCCCAGGAAGGGAACTGCTTCCCAGGGTAAGGAAAAATATTATTTAGACTATTGAAAAGATGGCAAATTAAACACCACTCATCTGAGAGGTTTATCCAAGAACTTCTTAAAGCTCTAATTGCTGCCCACTGAAGTTACAGGCTAGTCACCTATAACCCTAGAGAAGCACAATCCTGGAGGAAAAACAAAACCTGAAATTAATATGTGATTGTGGGATCTATCTCTTTTGACTGACATCACTTGCTAAAAGAATACCAGTGCCTTAAATATGATGTGACATTTGATCATCTCCTAGAAGCATGAAGAGTATTAGTCAGGTTTACTGGTACCGCTCTATTCATTAATCTTAGCCTTTCAACCTCTAGTTTCAGCCTGGATAGAATCTCTTGTTGTAACACTTGAAATTGAAGCGAGGAGGGGTTCAGAGGCAACCTGCACTCCTCTTACTGCTTCATCGCTACTAGAAGAGGAAACCTGTTATAATCATTGCAGCTCTCTCCCGCCTCGCCCTGAGCAGAAACTTGAGAATCAGAGGGAAGGCAGGGGGTAGCATAAAGAAGTCCCAAAAGCCATCTGCGTGAGAGAGCGTCGACAGCCCAGGAATGATCCTCCTTGATGCTTGAACAGAAACTTCTCACTTTGGAGTTGGGAAAGGTCACAATCAGGTCTATCACTGGATTCCCCCATCTGAGCGATATCTCAACAAATATCCTCTGATGGAGACAAAAGTCCACCGAAGATGGAATGTTCGTGCTGAGATTGTCTGCTAGAGTATTGGATATTCAGTAGATTTTGGATTGCCGAGATGGAGATCAGTCTGGGTTCTACCCAATGAAACAGCTTTTCTGCATTCTTCACCAGTGACCGTGACTTGGTTCCTCCCTACCTGTTGACATAAGCTTTTTCTCTCACATCATCTGTTCTGACTAGAACCACTGTTCCTGTCAGGTGACATGAAAAGGACTTCAGGGCTAATCATACAACTTCCAGCTCTCTCCAGTTGGATGATCTTCTGCTCTAGGAGAGAGATCAGAACCCCTTGATCTGGTGAACACCTACCCTTGCACTCCAGTCTGACAGACTGCTATCCATTGTAACAATTCTTGGACCTGGGAGGGAGAGAGGGAGACACTTCAGAATGTGTTCCTTCTTCAACTACCACCTCAAGTCCTCCCGTACCTGGGAAAAATAGGAATCAGAAGTGTCAGAGGCTGAGATAGGGGAGCCCAATGTGCTAGCATGTGTCTTATCAGCTTGTGTAGATGGAACCTGACCCAAGAAACAATGTTGGGCCCTTGCCTGTCGCGCGTACTTGGGCCTCCCACCCGAGTGAGGCACCATTTTTATCGGGAGACCTGGGGGAATGCTGGGTGGTAGGAAATTTGTGTCAGCCCGGTGATGCCACAACTTTCCCACACAATAATGTGTGAAAAAAGTGATTTTTTTCAGCAAAATTTCAGGTTTTTGGGGGATTCTGGGTAAGAAAACATTGGGGGATCAACGCAAGCCATACCTCCCTGGAATCTCCCATGTGTCTACTTTTCAGAAATGTGTGGGTTTGGTAGGTTTCCCTAGGTGCCGGCAGAGCTAGGGTTCAAAACCTACAGCTAGGCACTTTGCCAAAAAAGGGTCATTTTTCACAGTGAAATTGGGGTGTGTCCACGTTGCGTTTTGCGTCGTTTCCTGTCGCGGGCACTAGGCCTACCCACACAAGTGAGGTGCCATTTTTCTCAGAAGACTTTGGGGAACGCGGGGTGGGTGGAATTTTGTGGATCCATGCAGATTCCAGAACTTTCCACCACAGAAAAGTGAGGAAAATGTGGTTTTTTACACTTTTTAGGTTTGCAAGGGATTCTGGGTAACAGAACCTGGTGAGAGCCAGTCAAGTCACCCCATCCTGGATTCCCCTGGGTGTCTAGTTTTAAAAAATGTATAGGTTTGCTAGGTTTCCCTAGGTGCCGGCAGAGCTAGGGTTCAAAAACTACAGCTAAGCACTTTTCAAAAAAAGGGTCATTTTTCACTGTGAAAATGTGGTGTGTCCACATTGTGTTTTGCGCTGTTTCCTGTCTCCGGCACTAGGTCTACCCACACAAGTGAGGTACCATTTTTCTCGGAAGACTTTGGGGAATGCGGGGTGGGTGGAATTTTGTGGATCCACGCAGATTCCAGAACTTTCCACCACAGAAAAGTGAGGAAAATGTGTTTTTTTACAATTGTTTAGGTTTGCAAGGGATTCTGGGTAACAGAACCTAGTGAGAGCCAGTCAAGTCACCCCATCCTGGATTCCCCTGGGTGTCTAGTTTTCAAAAATGTATAGGTTTGCTAGGTTTCCCTAGGTGCCGGCAGAGCTAGGGTTCAAAAACTACAGCTAAGCACTTTTCAAAAAAAGGGTCATTTTTCACTGTGAAAATGTGGTGTGTCCACATTGTGTTTTGCGCTGTTTCCTGTCGCGGGCACTAGGTCTAACCACACAAGTGAGGTACCATTTTTCTCGGAAGACTTTGGGGAATGTGCGGTGGGTGGAATTTTGTGGATCTACGCAGATTCCAGAACTTTCCACCACAGAAAAGTGAGGAAAATTTGGTTTTTTGGACAATTGTTTAGGTTTGCAAGGGATTCTGGGTAACAGAACCTAGTGAGAGCCAGTCAAGTCACCCCATCCTGGATTCCCCTGGGTGTCTAGATTTCTAAAATGTATAGGTGTGCTAGGTTTCCCTAGGTGCCGGCAGAGCTAGGGTTAAAAAACTACAGCTAGGCACTTTGCAAAAAAGGGGTAATTTTTCACTGTGAAAATGTGGTGTGTCCACGTTGCGTTTTGGGCCCTTTCCTGTCGCGGGCACTAGGCCTACCCACACAAGTGAGGTACCGTTTTTCTCGAAAGACTTTGGAGAACGCGGGGTGGGTGGAATTTTGTGGATCCATGCAGATTCCAGAACTTTCCACCACAGAAAAGTGAGGAAAATTTGTTTTTTCTGACAATATTTTAGGTTTGCAAGGGATTCTGGGTAACAGAACCAGGTGAGAGCCAGTCAAGTCACCCCATCCTGGATTCCCCTGGGTGTCTAGTTTTCAAAAATGTATAGGTTTGCTAGGTTTCCCTAGGTGCCGGCAGAGCTAGGGTTCAAAAACTACAGCTAGGCACTTTGCAAAAAAAGGGTCATTTTTCACTGTGAAAATGTGGTGTGTCCACGTTGCGTTTTGGGCCGTTTCCTGTCGCAGGCACTAGGTCTACCCACACAAGTGAGGTAACATTTTTATCAGGAGACTTAGGGTAACACAAAATTGTAGAGCAACTGTTATTATCTATTGACTTTTGATGCATTTCTGCCTTCCAAATGAAAGACAATGTGTAAAAAAGAAGTCATTTTGAAAAATGTCCTATAATTCTCATGCTAGTATGGGTACTCCCAATTTCGGAAATGTGCAAATATCTACTATTTCTAAACTCTATATTTTGTTCCCATTTCAGAAATACATAGGTGTCTTTCATACCGATTTTTCCATGTATAAATTTTCCCAGAATAATTGCTATATACCCGGTACATAATAAAAAACCATTGCAAGACGCTGCTCAGTTATTGGCTCTGGATTTGTCGGGTTCTTGGTGACCCTACAAGTCCTATATATCGCCACAACCAGAAAGGTCCAGCGGATGTAACGGTATATTGCTTTCAAATATCTGTCATAATTAGAAGAAGTTACAGGTGAAAACGTTGACACAAATGGCTGATTTTTTCAACTAATTTTCAATTTTTCCTATATTTAACTGTTTGTTTCTATAAAGAAAACTTGAAAGATCTACACAAATGACCCCTTGCTGAATTCAGAATTTTGTCTACTTTTCAGAAATGTATGGCTTTCCAGGATCCATTATTGCTTTCATACCCATTTCTACCATTAACTGGAAGGAGGTTGAAAGCACAAAAAATAGCAAAAATAGACTATGTTCCAGAAAAATGCCAAAACTGTGTAAAAAATGTTGGTTTTCTGACAAAAGTCTGCTTGTCCCTGAAAGCTGGGAAGATGGTGATTTCAGCACCACAACCCCTTTTTGATGCCATTTGCAGGGAAAAACCAGACGCTTTCATCTGTAGCCCTTTTTTCGCATTTTTCCCCAAAACCAAAATTTAGCTGTATTTTGGCTAATTTCTGGGTCCCCTCCAGGGGAATCCACAAACCCTGTGTACCTTTAGAATCCCCATGATGTTGGAAAAAAAGGACGCAAATTTGGCGTGGATACGTTATGTGGTCAAAAAGTTACAGGGGCCTAAGCGCGAACTACCCCAATTAGCCAAAAAAAGGCTTAGCACAGGAGGGGAAAAGGCCTAGCAGCGAAGGGGTTTAAGGCCTCTGTAATAATTATATCTAGCTGTTTCCCAAATGGCATTCTCCCTTCAAAGGGACTTTTCAAAAGCGCTTCTTTTTTCTGACGAGTCCCCCCTCAAATCTCTCATCGAATAATTCCTTCTTGCCATAACCACAGACCCTTTGGCTATACAAGAGGCCTTCAAGCCATCTGAAGATACGTCTGCTAAGAATTTGGCCTCTTGTTCCATATCAACCAGATGCTCAGAGCAGTTGGTTTCTTCCTGAATCGCCGAAGCCAATCTCTCAAAATCCATTACTGAAGATTGAGCAGAGTAGACTGAATAGATCCTATCTTTGAGAGCAAGATTCTCTGCAGAAAAACTTTCTTAATAGCTCCCTCCACCTTTTTGTCAGTTGTATCCGAAGGTGAACAGTCCTTGGGATTAATAGCTGTTCTGCCAATCAATGTGGCCAAGATGGCATCCACTTTAATATTATGAAGAAGAGAATCTTCTCCCGCTTCCAAAGAAGAGTTTTTGCAAAAAAACATGGCACTGTAGAACAGTTCAACTCTCACCATTATCTTGTAATTTAGTCTTTTATCCTCCCATGAAATTGTATGGCGAAAATCGGAGGCTTCAAATATTGCAGAAAGAGGTTCTCTAAGGTCTGTTGAGCAGAAAAGGTAGAAAATCTAAAATTCTGCCTTATATGCTGCAGAATGTCCAGCATCTCCTCTCTCCGTACATATTTGCCCGAAGAAGTAGAAGGGGCACCAGTCTGAGTTAGAGGAGTCCAATGGAGGAGAAACACCAGCATGCTTTTTATCCTTGGGCTTTTTTTTTAGCTCTAGCTTCCAAAGCCCCAGAAATTACTGGCTCAATCATGGCCCACACCTCTGCAGCAGAAATTAAGGCTGGCGGCTCAGTGGACTCCACAGGCCTCCCAATTTTAGCTGCAAGGGGGCCTTCATCCTTTGAATAGGACAAGATGTGTCTCCTCTTGGCAGAAATCTTCCACACCCTTATTACTACAGGAGGAAAGAAGAACCACCCTAAATACATAAAACATACCCTGGGAAAGAACCAATCCCTATGGAACTGTTCCCCCTGCCTCCAATCAACATGATCCCCAACATACACCAATGGGAAAAGAAGACATATATGCAGAAATAGGATTAATAAGTCAAGCAACCTCATATGGGACCCTTACTTCATTTTGGTAGCTGTCAGCACCAAGGAGAGCACCACTTCCCCCTATGCCATGACGCTGTGACACTGTCCCCTCATGACCCGAAAAGACAGTCCCAGTCGCATTGAGCCGGCCAAACTCCATCCTCACCGCTCGTGAAGGAGACACCGCTTCAGCCTGCCCCATGGACCTCATAAGCAGCACCTCCAGTCAAGAATAAGAATGCCAGGCCAGTCCTGGTGTGCCAACATGTCCGTAGATTTAAAACACTTCCCCCGAAGTAGCTCAGCAGCTGCAGCACCACACATGGCTGACACAGTAAGCATGCGTGAGGCAGGAAAACACAGGAGGAGGGTAGGAAAGGTATTCTGTTTTCTATTTAACGTGGTAATAGATGTCTGGTGAGGTAGGATGACCTATTTTTGTAATGAAGGAAGTGAGCTTAAGGACGATGAGGTATTACAATACTAAGTTAACGGGTGAAGTATTATATACTTAGATAGGAGGACAACTACTTATTGTACAATGCTTCAATTATCAAGTTGTTTTCTGAAATAATAGATGCCGTTCCCACGCAACTCATAACCCCTTTCATAATATATTGAATGCTATGCTACTGTATCATTTTTGGACTTAAGAAATGCAAGCCTTCTAAACGTAAAAGGAAGTTGCCTTACATTCCTGAGGTCTGTTTTTGTAACAAAATAGGCTGACTACATTTGAAACTGCCAAAATCATCAAAAAGTCGTGATTGACTGTTAATCCATTATGCCAACAGCCCTGCCACGTGGGGCCTCTTCCTGTGCATGGGCACACCAGTGTATGTACTGGAACACTCTACAATCCGGAGAATAGAATCCACTCTCCTAACTGCCCATTGTCCCTCAGAAGTGCAGCCATTTTGCTTGGCAAATAGTAAACAAGGTGGAGCACAGTATGTACATTGGTAGAGATTCGCCGGAGTTATGTTTTTTTTCTTTCCCAGCTACAGATGTTGTTTCTTCACAGAGCACCCTACTAAAATAGGTGTTCTTGATTTGTGCATGACATTCTCAGCCAAATGTGGAGAGTGAACTCCAATCAGCCCTTGAAAATGTTGAAGCCAGTACAATATTGTCCCGAGTAAACGTAGCAAGTAAGTCTGACTATTTTCTGAATACTTGAAGGGTTTTGTGTGGATTCCCTCTGGCTGCTAATCAAGCTAGATAGCTGATGATTCTTCTGTCCACCCACCACTAAAAGCAGCATATCAGGGGTTTTCCTTCTGTCCCATACTCCAGGCCAGCCCTGGCAACAAACAAGACTAGCCTGGACAACCAGAGACAAAGCCTTTATTGCCATTAGCCATCGTCCACCTTCCTTGCGTTTGAAGAACTCTAAGGGTCTGATTACGCGTTTGACGGTCCCACTGCTGCCGTCGCATCGACATTGGTTTCCCAGCTGCCAACGAGGTGGTCTTCCCATCTTATTATGATATTATGATGTTGTCGGTTTTCAGAATGAAAGACCGCCAGAGCACCACCGACAGCCATTCGCAGATCACCTCGATGGCGGTCGGGGAAAAGCAGCTGGAGAAACTTCACCGACATCCGAATTACAAGATAGCTTTCCGACGAGCCGACTGTGGCAGTGGGACTGCCTGCTTTAAGTCGGCAGAAACAACGGATTTGGGGTGCATACTCAGCCATTTCCTTTTATTCCCTTCAGTTTCCCCAGTGGATCCCTTCCTCCAGGTTCCCCCTTTATAGCAGCATCTTGACATGAAAGAAAACGACCCTTTTGGCGCCAAAATCCAGGTAAATCCATTTTGCAGTATTTACCCATTGACTGGACTGAGCACATATGGTCCAGCCTCCAGCAATGGGATTGTACTGGTAGTAGGAATTTTCTCACGTATCATGCATATGTGTACACTGCAGTCAAAAATATACACACCAGCATCGACATATATAAATAAATATATACTGCTGTCAGCAAGACCGCCGTGGCGACAGCGAGAGCATTGTCATACGGCAGGCAGTAGACCGCTGCCATGCGATCTTCTTAGGACCGCCACTGCAGCAGTACAGCGGTGGGACTGCCGAACTCGTAATCAGGCCTAAAGTCTGAGTAGCATTTAATCCCATTTAAGTCCTCTATGCCTGTGCTCCTTTTGACTTTTGTTGCACAGAGACATTAAGGAGTGTAATGAGGAGCTTTGAAGCCAGGTCATTGCAGCCTCATCTTGTGGATGTGAATAAGGGACAGCCAGTGGCAACAGCTGCAACCACTAGCTTGCCCTTATTTGATCCATGGCACTACACTCACTACCTCAGTCTCATAAAGCCAGCAACAGTAACAAAGTAGAATAGTCTTGAGGGCCTGAGGCTCGACAAATGGGTTATCTCAGAAATTTGGGCAGGTGTCAAAGGATGCATGTGGTCACTTCTGTCACGCATGGCTTATTGGCGAGCGGATGTCTTTGCCTCAGGTGAGAACAATACAAGTAATCTCAGCGGTATGACTGTGGGTGCAAGTATCGGGGATCAAAAAAAAGCTGAAAAAATTAGTGCAAGTATTGTAAAGCACAACAAAGGTTGCTTGTAGAGGTTTATATGTCACGAACATCAGTCGACTGAAGGACAATATCAGTCAGGGAAGATTTATTTTGAAACAAATGCAGGACATCTACTATCTTCCAAAATTAGCCTCAACATTTACCAATGTGGGTGTTTAAAATAATATGTAAAGAAAACCCATTGATAAATAAGTTTTGTTTTTCTTCTATTTTTCATGTCTCCCTTTCTTTAGTCATATCAGCATTGCGTGGTTCTGATGCATTGAAAGTGAAATGCTCCATAATAACAAAAATTAAACAACGTTTTCGTCATGGACGAATACAGTCCTATAAATAAATGGAGAGGTCAGTCACAGTCGCCAGTCACCTGCATTGCATGCACCACTGTCAAAGTACTTCAGCATCAGGATCCTGAGTCCAGCATATGCTTTCCCCTTTGAGCGGCTGTTGGAAAACGAGGCAGTATCTGTGAGGCCTGCACAAATAACATGACTACATTTGTCCTTCACTGGGAACCAAACACCCAATTGTAGCGCCTGACTCTCAGAGGGTAGTGTTGCAGAGCAGTCTGAGGCTTACTCAAGGGAGGTGGTGTGGGCTAGTAATCGCCATTTGCAGGTGCGCAGAAATAACACTCAATAATTGATTGTCCAGTCTGTACTTTGCTTTATAAAAGTAAGAGTACATTTATTAAACACACACACTACTCAATACTATGCACCAATTTACAAATATACATAAGCTGTTGGAATTACTTTGTGACATCGCATAACATTTCCACCCCTCCCAAAGGGGGGTGGGGTCTAGTACCACCACTCCCATGTATGCACATCATCTTGCCCCCTAATGCAGTGGGTTGAACATAACCTGGAGCGAGGGCCCTGCGCACTGGCACCATCCCAGCGGTGATCCACCCCATTATCTCAACGAGCATTAAAAATAGGTACACCTGCCCTGGTGACACATAACCCTGACTGAGCATCTCATATTGTCCATACAGTATGCACCTTTACATCTTCGGGGCTAACAGTCTGGGTTGTTCTTCACCTAAGAGCAGCAGCAAGAATACATGTTAAAGCATCACTTTAGAATGACAGTACTCATCACATTTGTGGATCAATAGAATGCATTGCAATTACAGCCCCTAAAGGCATCACAGATAAAATCACAGGATTACGCATATACAGCCAGACACCCTAGCAGGAATGTCTGGCAACATAACCCCACTTTGCTTATGACATCACCTTACACATGCAGGGACATCTTAAGGATTTTGGGGGCCCTGGGCCAAACATATTTTGGGGGCCCCTGTTCGCAATAACTTTGAATTCACGGTCCATTTTACGTTCATTCACACCCTTGTTATGTCACGCAATATTTAATGATACATTCAAAATGTATGAAACAGTAAAAGAAAGAAGAAAAATGAGCTGTAATTACTTACATTACATTTTATAGTGATTATGTTACTTGAATCCACACCTGAAGATAAATGAAGATCAGTGGGGCCCCCTGGTTGTGCTAGGCCACTCTCTCCTGTTGGGTATCTAAGTCACTCTAAGTAACACATATAACATTATTGAAGTAGGCCAGAGTGATGTTGTCCCATTTTCTAGCAAAATTCTGTATCCACCTGTCTAGATTTCAATCAATGTCTTGTTTCATGATATTATTTTTCATTCATTTCAGCCTGAGGTATAGAACTTTCTATGCATTTACTATTTTCAGTGCTGTTCTTCTTACCTTCTTTCTATTGTTAACATTGGTTCTTTCTTTCCTCAGACATGCTCAGAACATCACCTTTAACATTTTACTGGTGAATTTCAAATTGTTTAAGGCATTAACAATGTTGATTCTGGGACGAACTTTATTGCATGGGCTGACAGAAAACAGTAATAAATACAGAAAAGCATTGGCGTTCAACCTTCTTCAATGTGTTCTGTGCAATAGGTGGTTGTTTGGATGATATCATATACATCATGGTGCATAGGTTAAACAGAACATGATTGAGCAATTATCCTTGTTGGACCTCATCTTGTTTCTCTGCAAATCTTGTTATCTACACCTGACCTGTGCAGTAATTGTGTTAAGGAGTTCTATTTTAATTTTGAGGAATTGAACATAAATGCTGCTGGGTTTGGAAGTTTTGTTGAAGGCATGTTTGCTGCCTGTATCAAAGGCTTGAATTAAGTTTCAATGATAAGTAGAAACTTATAGACCATAGAAAGTCTTAGGCCTTTGTGAACTGCTGACAATAATTTTATGATGCTCAGATGGACCCTATTTATGATTTACCATTTTTCAGGTCAAATCAGTCTTGGAGATGCCTGCAAGGCATCCATGCTGTTTTCCTGAACGGTCAGGCCCTCTTTGGTTGTTTTATAGTTTGGAGAAGGATGAAATAGGCAAGATTGAATACAAGAACTCTATGCTGTTGGCTTGAATTTTGACAATGCTTTTTGTCACATAGAATACGGTTTTGGCATTTTCTCGTGAACATTATTCAAAGTGATTTTGTTCTTGGGTCTTCTGCCCATTTGTCAGTTTTTCTTGTCATATAATGTCAAATGCTATAAGTGCACAATGTGCTGTGATTCCAGAGCATCTAGGGGTATTTTAATTGCAGGTTAGGTAGTAGAAGTTAAACATCTTAATGCAGATTTTTAGAAAAAGGAAAGTAAATGTGTTTCTATGAATACTTACTTAGATTCAATGAATACCAAAAATGTCACTATGTGTTTCTGCAAAATAAAGCTTCTAAGTAGAACCTTGGAGCATCTCTGTACAATATTTGGCACCTGTAAGACACTACTTAAAGTATGCATCTCTTTCTGGATTTGCTAGCAGCAAACTCATTAACCAGATCAGCAAATTCTATTTCTTGGAGCATTTCTGACTCAATACTCAGCAGAGCCAGAGAAATGAGTCTGGCTTGTAGCATTCGATTACGTAGCTCATTTTTTATGAGCTTCAACTTTGAAAAGGACCTTTCACCACTACAGTTTGTGACCATCATCGACAAGAATATTCGCAGTGCAATTTCAATGTTAGGGAAAGTGTTCTCTAGTTTATCAGATTTTATTTTCCTTTAAAGACAAGACATTGAAATTGTTTCATTTTTGTGTACAGGATAATGTTTGAACTGCTGGCATTCCTTGATGAGATCAGATTTGTTCAGGTCTTTATAGTACAAAGAGGCAAGCTTTTCACACCTCCCTTCGATTTCTTTGGTGTTCATGTTTTTTAATTCTATAAAGAAGCCAAACCGATTATTTAGGTCTCTATATGCTTCACTTCGCCATGTTAAACCATCAATCAGAGCGTCCATGATCGGTAAGTATGCTTCTACCTTAAATTTGTTCCGCCCTTCAAGTACGGTGTCACTAGAGGGTCCTTCAAACCGAGTTTGTCTACTGCTTTGTTGTTTTGTACGCTTTCCAAAATCTCTGTAATGAGTATCAGGAGCTTTTGCCTTTGCCTTGCATTCATAGTCATCAAATTGGTCTCTCAACTCTTGGACATAAGACTTCAAAGATTGGATAATGTTGACTGCAACAGATAGGTTAACATCTTCTTTTTGTACAGCTTGCCAGTTTCGTTGAAACGCATCAGTATGTCATTCCAGAGAATGGTCAAAAAAATGGTTTCCAGTTTGTCCATTTTTTTAAGGAGACTAAGTGCATCATGCATTGTATCTTTTGACTGAACGTGATCATTTGTCAGTGAATCAAGAGCAGCTTTAATTCTTTCATAGCCACCACACAATGCATTGAGGGCATCTGCATGAGCTGACCATCGAGTATCAGACAAGCGTTTTACAACCTTGTGATCTGGGCCTACAGAATGAAGTAGCACATCCCAACGATGAGTAGAAGCAGCAAAAAAGGTGTACAAATTTTGAACAAAGTCAAAAAAGAAACAACCTGCATGCTGCACTCAGCAGCTTTTATATCCACCAGGTTCAAAGAATGGCCAGCACATGGCACATAAACAGCAAATTCGTTGATCTCTTTCAGTCTTGCCTGTAAGCCCGAATACTGACCAGACATATTGGATGCATTATCATATGACTGACCATGACAATCTGATAATGGAATACCGGCCCGCTCTAGGAATTTCACTACAACATCAGCAAGATACTCTGCCCCATGACCATGAATGGAGATAAATTCCAAAAAACGCTCCTTTCGTACGTCACCCTTTACATACCTCACTGTGAATGTCAACTGATCGATGTGACACACATCTGGAGTGGAGTCTACACTGAGAGAATAATATTTTGCTTCTTTTATTTCTGATATTATTGCAGAGAAAACTCTCTTGCTCATTAATGTGATAAATTCTTCACAAATTGTTGCTGATAGGTTTGAGGGATCGCCCTTTCCAGCATTTCCATATTTCCTGATGTGCTCTTCAAGAAACGGGTCAAATTGGCTTAGAAGTTCTAAAATCCCCAAATAATTTCCATTGTGCAGTGATCCTATCATCTGGTTTTCTCCTCTGAATACCATAACTCTTGCTGCTAAAAATTTAACAACTGCTACAATTCTTTTCAGCACACCCTGCCAGTATATTTGTTCATGTTTTATCTGTTCTTCTAATTCAAAATCAATTTTACCAGCTTCTTTTTGACAGGTGGTGTATACTAACATGCATTTTTGATGCTCAGGACAAGCTTCATGTTGAGAAATACGACGGGCTGCATGCTTCCAGTCATTAAAACCAGATCTACTGAAGACAGAATCTGTGCTAGAAAACAAACGACAAGCAAAACAGTACACTGTTCCTTGTGAAGGAGAATATAATAGCCATGTACGACTTACAAATTCCCCATTTTGCAGTTGCTGCTTGAAAGCAGCATTTGATAAACTCCGCTTGTGATTCTTTTCTACAATTTGATAAACACGAGCAGAGCTGGAAAAATCACTATTTCGATTTTGACAGGTTGAAGGCCCTCTTTGAACCCAATACGATCGTGTTTCGTGTGTGATAGGATTCCATAAGGCAGGATCTGTTGCGTAGCTCACTGCTGTTAGTTGTGGAATTTGTGAACATTGGCTGTCATCTGTTATCATACTTTGAGAAGCATTTCCAGGAATAGTTTGTAAATCTATAATGTTTGAGGAAGTGGAAGCAGATACATCCTCAGTATATTCTCTTACTGGCTCATTAGCAACAAGATCATCTCCTTCATACTGTGACTGCACCGCATTATCAGTACAACATTTCGATTGTACCGGAAAAAATGAAGTTACTTTTGAAGCTTTGCAAGCTTCTGTTTTACTTCAGATTTTTTTTCCTTTTCGTAGCTCCACTTACATATGATCGCCTCATTTTGTGCAGTGAGCAACTTATCAGATTATATAAAGATTCAATAACATATGTGCTCTCGAGCTGAGGAAGTAAGAAAACAGTACATTGTTGTTTGTTATTTATATTGGTAACCATTTGTTCAACACACTATTGCAGACTATGATGTGGGGCATACAAATATGTTCAGGAAATCCAGAAGCATGATCAAACATTCTGGACCTACTAGACCAAGGTATGAAATATGTATATTTCAAATTTACCATCTCTATCAGCAAGGTGGTGGGAGGTTGGGGAACAAAGTAACTAGCATTCAGTTACAAGTGTAACTGCATGAACATTACTCACATTTCTTTTACTTAGAGAGCAATTGAAAGGTATCACTTTCCTTTGTGGGACTTAATTTGTTTTTGGGCAACTATAATTTTTCAAATGATGACAGGGTAGGTTTATGATTCATTTAAAATTATATTTGCATACATATTAGTATGGATACATTTATTCTGGACACATCATCTAAATATTCACAGTGAGTCAATTTCTAATAGGAGTGGAATTTCCAAATTAGCTATGTATTGTAACATAAAACAAAAGAAAACTTAAATACAGGCAACTCAACTAGCTAATAAATTATGCAAAGCATGTCCTTTAGATTTCTCATGTACTTGGTAAATACAGTGTCTATCAATATTTCAATTATGTGCTTAAGAGGAATAAATTAGTACATCATTTAGGATCAATAATATATGATTTGTACACCAGGGACATCATTTAGGAGTCGCCAGGGGTGGCAGCTCTGGCCCCTGGCTTGCCCTTTGTTGTCCCTGGTACTGGCTTTGCGATCCCTGGCCTCAGAGGTGGCAAAATCAGTGCCAGGAACACAGTGGCAGCTCGATCTTATGGACCTCAGTTAGGGCTCCACTCTTTGTTTACTGTCAAAGTTTTATTACACTAATAATGAATAATCTTACATTATTCACTCTGAGGGGCCGATTCCGATCTCGGCCGGTAGGGCTCCGAATCGGATTCGGCTTTACCGGATCCGATTCGGAGCCCTGTTTCCCGACCGAACCGTACGCGGGTCCGGCCGAGCGAGTACGATGCGAAATCGCCGACCGACTCGTCCGGGCGTCCCGACCGCTCCGACCGACTCGCTCCCTGGCTCGAACCGCTCCGACCGACTCGCTCGGACTCGACTCGCACCGCGCAATGGAGACGTTTCCCGGCCGGGTAAGTACGATGCGCGCCGCGAGCAGTCCGACCGAGCCGCGCACTCCGGCTCGTAAGAGCTGTCGGAGCCGTACTTCGGGGATCCGTGTCGGACCCCCTGTACGCGTAGCCGCGCGAGTCGCACACAGGGGGGACCCATGGGTCCCCCTACCTGTGCGTGTACGGCGCAAATCGCTTCGCCGCGTACCCGCTGTAGGGGGCGCCCTTGTCCGACTCACACCCATTGAGTCAATGGGAGCCCGCGTACGCGTTGTACGACCGGCTCCCATTGACTTCAATGGGAGTCCGACCGACTCGAGTCCGATAACATACGGACGCATCGTACTCGTTCGGTCGGACTGCACGGGTCCGATTCGGTCGGAAATCTCTCCGGGTCCGGCTCGGTCGGAGAAATTTCCGGCCCGAATCGGAATCGACCCCTTAGTGTAATAAAAATGGAGCACCCTTAGCTGAAATATGACCATTTACTGGCAACTGAGATATGTAAAGAAAATGCTTTTAAATGCACTTTATGCTGTGCATTGTATGTACTGCATGCCATAACTGGCCGAATTGAGAGGTTTCACATGTTTGCATTAGCTGGACCACAACAGCAGTGTAATTATGTTTTACTCTCTCTCTCGACACACACAAACACCTACACATCAAACGTATCTAACTTTCCATGGATTAACTTAATAGAAAAGCCAAGGAGTGGGCATCTTTTGTCCCAGTGACACAGATGTGGTATCTCTGTACAGATTTAGATTACAGTTCCACTTCTAAGTATGTCAATGTTTCGGGCCTCATTATGAGTGCAGATACTGTCAGGTACTGAGTCCCTGCACTTCTTTAATATAAAAGGGAGAGTTCCTATGCTCCTCAGCAGACTGCCAATACTCTTAATGGGAGAGCACATTTACATCTCAGGAGCAAACAGATACTCCGGGATAATAAGAACCTACATTTTCATATTTCCATTTGATGCACTGAAGTTGTTTCAAAATTCCAAATGGGGCTGGTAACTGTTACTGGCCACATCTGGAATTCTCATTAGGTGTTACATAGTCTGTGGAAACTCTGTCATGTTTCCCCTGAAGATTTTGGCTGCACGAAGCAGCCAAAATAGCTGGGGCTATGGGGTGGAGGGAGGATGAGGAATTACTGTGGGAATCAAACCCAGAATTACAAATTTCCCCAGTAATTCCTCATTAATCAGGCTTCTACCTGGAATCACCATTAATTCCACACCTTCACAGTTAGCATGACCCTGGTATCTATATCTCTTGAGGTGCAGAATTAACATCCCAGCATCAGTTATTTGTAACGGGGCTCTAAGTAAGTGTTCAAACATATAGTAAAGTTGGCCTCACATCGAGCATAAGACGTTTGTAATACACTGGCGGACAGTGTAAAATGTCATTTGTTTTTAAATACCATTTCTAGCAGAACAGAATATCAAAATTAAACTTTTTTAACAAATGGGAATATTTAGACATTTTCATTGGATTAGGTAAAAATTACAGGAACCATAAAAAACCTAAAGCTTATTCAGAGGACTTGAGCCTGCTGGTGTGGGAAACTATCAGTTCACAGTCCGATGATGAAGGCTGGGGCACAGTGAGAATGTTGCTTCGCTTATCTGATATCTGAGAAATACCAGGCAACTTCACAGACGCATATGAAATATCTGGCATTACTGGCACACAACTTGTCAGGATTAATTTTTTATCAACTCTGAAAGGGTAAGAAGCAATGACTTTCCATTTTCTGCGTGTATTGTACTTATGCTTGTTGCATTACCCCTTCAGAGGATGTATTGCGATTTCAGGAATGGACGCTTTAACCAATCGTGATAACATACCAGTTGACAACAGGCATTTAGTGTTTGAAGCTTTGCCTAGCCAGCCCTATTTCTAAAATAGTGATTAGTAGTGGGACTTAAATAGACCTACCCTATGAATAATAATGAGGTAAGTCCCAAATTGCGACCCACTATGATTCACTGCCATCAGAGGAATGGTGGCCTGCTGACGTCAGCAGGCCACCATGTCTGTGATCGCTTTTACATAAAGCATTTTTTTGTAAACACAGCCCATTTTTCTTAAAGGAAAACGGGATGCGTTCAAAAAGAAAAAAACAAAACATTTAAATTTCATTTTTTAAGAATAGGCAGTGGGACCACTGCCTGCTCTTAAAAAATATGTTTTCAGCCATTCTCAACGGGGAAGGGGTCCCTTGGGGACCCCTTCCCATTTGCAAATAGATTAGCACCAACTTTGAGTTGGCGGTAAAGTGCGAATGTTTTGCAACCGCATTTCGGTACCAACACATTCATACATAAAAATGCAAATGCCCTAAACCTGCCTCTTCCAAATACCAATTTGCAAACCCAAATTGCGATTCACTAACAGGTTATTGAATTGCAATTGGGGTTTGTACATGTGAAAATGCCTTTTTGCGTTTGCAAACGGCCTGATTCTACAAATCGGGCCGTTTGCGACCACAAAAAGGCTTTGTACATCTAGCCCTAGATTCTTAAGATAAAGTCTAATGTTAGCTGTGATAGAATGTTTTAAATATATCTACCCTCACAGACATAAAAATCATTGAAAACCATGTCATGATGCTGGAACAAATATCTGATATGTAGCTTTATCAGGAGCATTGTGATGTCCCTCCCTGGTATTCTTGGCTAATTGATTTACAGCCCTAAGTGAGACAGGACTAGGGTTGCCACCTTAGCAAGAGACAAATAACCCTCATTTATTGTTGTTCTAAGAATCTGCAAATGCCCGGACATGATACTAAATAAGGCTTTAACCAAAAGCGCATGTATTTATTTGTAACATTTGTTTTCTGCCTTTGTTTACTTTAATTATTAGCCAGGGATCAAAGAAGCTCTATAGCACATTTAAAAGTATTTTCTACGTATATTTACTGTTCGAAGTATGTACAGATGAGTGCTAATAATATTGGGTTTAGGTGATTTTGCTTATTTTTTTAAAATAAAATATGTGTGCTGCTGATAAAAGAAACTGCCAGGTTGCTACCCTAGAAAGGACGCTATGGTTGTGGATATCAGGAAACTTGTTTTCCTGTATGACTGCACACTGTATTGGTGAATGCATGGCCAAAAAAATAATAAAAAGATTGATGACAGAACTTCATATGCAAACCTATGATGAACTATAGAGAGTCTGCGACACACACATGTAGAGTCAAATAGAAAAAAAATATATCAGGCAGACCGACAGGCAGATTGACAAATCCTTATAGGCAGAAACATACAAGGGAATACGGACACAGCATGGCTTGGTAGAAAGTGAGAAAAAACATGGCCAGTTCTACAAACAAGCAAAGAAAGTGTCACTATTGTATTATAATATGAGATAACACAGAGACAGATAGTTATTTAGATTGTTAATAGTCAGAGAGAGGCCCACAGAAGGATAGATTAACAGATTCGTTTCCTACTTTACGGTCCACCAAGATCATGTTTGTCAACTGGGTTTGACCCACAACTTCATTTTATATGCATCATACATCCACAACTGAAAATACTTTGAGCAACAAAAGATATGTTTCAATTAACAAATAGTGGGTTTCAGGGCCGGACTGGGAACCAAAACTGGCCCTGGCAAAGAGCTCGGCTGCCCCCCCCCCCCCACTGGGAGCGGCCGAGCTGTTTCCCAGGGCCGGTTTCAGCCGATTTTGTTACAGGGTCCGATTTTGCAGCTATGCTGCAAAACGGCCCTGTAACAAAACGGCCCCCAGAGGCCCAAAATCGGCCCCCACTCTAGCGGCCCACTGGGGAAACGCCCAATGCCCGCTATGGCCAGTCCGGCCCTGGTGGGTTTATTTAAAGTTTACACCTTTAACTGGGCCGTTATGCCTACCTTGGCAGTTTTGCTGGATTTAGAATACTGTCACTGCGCCCTGGGCTATTTGATCGATGGAGTCAAGGCCAAAACCACTGCCTAAAAGGTTCGGAGAGAATCTGCAGGACGATAATTAAAGAGGCAAAGGGTGCGCCTTTTATTGTCTAGATGAGGTGCCAAGGTAATTATTCATGCATCTCCCCCATCACGGAGTTAACTACCTTTCAAAAGCACTAGGCCTGAGGGAGAACAGCAAAAAAAAACAGACAGCACTACACTGCCCCTGCACTCACCTTTGTTTGGGGGGCTTGGGCCTAACTACGCAGAGAATAATTACTTATCAGTGTGCACTCTCTCTGCCTGCAGCAGCAGCCAGCTCCTCTTCAGTGACGATGTGAGTTGACGAGTTCTGGTGCACAGTGCCTCACAAGGAAACGCAGCAAAGAAATCAAATTTTCCCTGCAGTTACTTTTCAGAATGAAACAGGCACGAGTGATTGAGCTGGGCATGCGCAGATATCAGATGCATTCAGAAGTTTACTGCGCATGCCATGCCCAACTCAACCACAAAATAACAACATTTCAGCCCGAGATTATTTTTTTACCAGGAGGGACTGGGGCCGAAGCAGGCAAGGACTGCTGAACTGGACGGGTTGTTTCAAGAAAAATACAGTATGGGTAAAGCACAAAATGCATTGTGCTTACATTAATTAGTAGCTGGGACTTTGCAAGGGGGCCCCTTGTGAGGTGGGGGCCCTGGGCCAAAGCCCACTTTGCCCCTGCCTTAAAACGTCTCTGTACACATGTGACCTTCAGACCCTCTAAAAGAAATAACATTAGTAAATGCACTACAGGTGCAATTACATCTCTTCACCTCAAAGGGATGCACTTCATCCCTTGGCGCACTTCTCAATCCTCCTCCAGCTGTAGAACAAAAGTTCCAGCCCAAGAGGAGTTAAAATGCTGGCTGAGCCCTTGAGGGGTTATTCTTTTCAAGTCCCCCTGAGACTTAGGGAGGGACTCCTTTTCTTCGTGCTGGGGGAGACTGCGTTCTCCTGCAGCTCCCCCTGCACCCTGGCACACCTTTCGTGGTGACCCCGTTCTCCTGGGGCCACCACATGCTGAAACAGTGGTTTTCCCCTTGCAGGCCGGTCCGGGCCTGCAAGGCATTATGGGAACTGTTGCATGTTAGAGCAGCGGCTCCCCCGCTGATACGGGGAGAGCCGAGCTGCCCTTCTGGCTGGCGCTTCGCGCCTCGTTCCTTCCGCGGTGGGGGGCCCGGTCCCACCCGGAACCCAGGTGAGTGTTCGGCTCGGGGAGCCCACCCCCGGCCGATCCGCTTATTTTCGGGGGCCCGGTCCCACCCGGGCCCGGAGGTGCTCTGCCTTTCTTTTCGGGGTGACGGTCCCACCCGGGACCCCCGCCTGCTTCCGTTGTTGGAGGGCAGCCCGGAGAGCCCACCCCCGGCTGCCCCCGCCAGCTCCCCGCCCGGCCAGCACCCTCACGTGCTGCCGCGGGAGCCGGCCCTGCAGTTCTGGTCTGCCCGCTCCGGCGGGCAGACACGGAGGCCAGCGCGGCTCCCGCTGGCCTCTGGGGAGTGCAGCGGCACTCCCCCCTCCTCACACCACTTCGGGGGCCCGGAGATGGGGTCCCGGGCCCCCTCCTCTTCACGGGGGGCGCGACGGCACCCCCCGACTTGCGCATCCTCTTCTTCGGGGCCCGGGGATGGGGTCCCGGGCCCCTGAGCACATTTTTCACGGTGAGCGCAACGGCGCTCCCCGACTTTACTTTGGCCCAGCGGGCCCTCAGGGGAGTGCGATAGCACTCCCCCCTCCTCCGCCTGCACATCGGGCCCGGGATGGGGTCCCGGGCCCCTCGCTATCTTCCCGGGGAGCGCGATGGCGCTCCCCGCTGTGCTTCTCCACATCGGGGCCCGGAGTTGGGGTCCCGGGCCCCTACAGGCTTCCTTGCGGGGGGCGCGACAGCACTCCCCGCCCCCCCATATCGCCGGGGGCCAGGGTGGGCTCCTGGCTCCCCGCTTGGCCACCTTCACGGGGAGTGCGACGGCGCTCCCTGGCTTTTCTTCCTGTTGGGGGCAGCCCCCGGGACCTGACCCAACCCGGGGGCACATCATGGACCGGCGGCGGAGCCCCACGCGCTTCGTCGGCGGTCCCTTCAGAGGTCAAAGGTCGCCTACCTTCTGGGGGGCGTGTCTCGGCCCCCAGGGGTCCGATTTTGATGATCTAGGCCTCTTCTTGCTCCTGGTGGCGCTCCCCAGCCACTGGGAGCACTCTCTTTTGCCCTCTGGGTTTCTAAGAGAGGGGATTCAGCAGGGAGCTGTCTTCACTGGCTCCCTGCGCCAGCCTTTCGCCTGGCTCTCCTCCTGGGCCTCTCTTCTCCCTGCGCAGAGGCCCCTGCTTCTGCGCACTGGTCCTGGACTCTTCTCCTGGCGCTGTTCAGGATCCTGGAACAGTCAGGGGGTTCCTCCTTCCAACTGCCCATTGCGCCAGGCTCCAGCACCTTCTGCCTCTGCAGACCACACCCCAGAGAGAGCTCCTCTTCCTGTGCAAGTTCTTTTAAGAAGTTGGGGAGGGGGCTGGCAGGAAGTCTCTGTTTGCCCTATCACACAGCGACACATCACTTCTCTGCCCCTGCTCCCTCCTTCCTGCCCAGGCCTCTGGGTTGGTTCAAGATGGCGTTGTCCAGGGTCTCCTGCCACATGGTCTCTGAAAGCCCCTTCCCCCCCCAGAGCTGCCTTCCCCTTCGTGCAGCTTGGTGCCTGGCACCCAGTGACAGCTGCTGATGGATTAGCCTGCAGCTCCACCCAGCTTCTCTCCTCGGACGGAAGGTTATCAATCCAGGCTGCTGGGGTCAGCCACCAGCCTGGCCCTGGTTATGAGCTGACTCGGAGAACTATAACATTTATGGATGACCCAAAAGCAGTACAAATATGACTCTGGACTCTGCAGAATACTTCTTCTCACACCCGTTACAGTGGACTTTAGTGCGTGTCTGGAATTTGTAGGCCTTAGCAAAGTGACACTAGCCCATGGGCTCCACTTCCCCATAGGGGAATAATAAAGTGAAAAACACAGTAAAACACACTGACTTTCCCTGGCATGTTTCTTCCCAGTGTATAAAGCCTATTCCATGTCACCACCCAATTCTGCATAAGTCCTGCCACACCATTCACTTTGTATCTGCTCCTGGGCTGCGCACGCCAGGAATCTCCCCTGCGCAGCCCCTACACGTGTGCACACGCATGTACACAGGTGTCTGCATGTAACCTGCCCGGTGCCCCTTACTCCATCTGCTGCGCAGCGGCCTAGTCAGGCTAGGGGGACACCAGTAAAATCCACATGCAGTCTCTTTCACCATGAGTTCACTGGGGGTGAGTCCTAACTTATGAGGCTCTCCCACAGTAAAAGCTGAACAAATAGGTGCTCAAAAAGCGAAAAATCCGGGCGGCCTAGAGTGTCAGAACCACCTTCTAACAGCGGCACTCTTAAAATCATGTCTGCTTTGTATTTGACAGAGAGAAATAGAAAGAGAACTATCAAGATAGAGAAGAGCATCAGAAGGGGAAATGCATGCACTGTTGCAGGAAGTCAGTGACGGAGAAGTTTTAAAAAATGGCAGCAAAAGGCACTTATGAAAGGGGGAATAAAGGGGTGTGAGTATCCCCGTAAGAAAAATAATCAACACAAAGGATCCGATTACGATGGCGGCCAGACCGCAACCGTCATCTCGTCGCAACATTTGATGCTGCAGTCCAACCGGCACATTACAATGCGTACGGTCGGAGGCAGCAGGCGGACGGGCCATCCAATGTTTTCCGACAGGCTCAAGGAGCCCGTCGGTGCATCAGAAACACTTCATAATCCCTTAATGATGGCTGCTCCGCCGTCGGGATTATGATGTCAGTTTCTGGCAGCCATTCCATGTCGGCTGTCCGACATGGAAAGGCTGTCGCAAAGCGACATGGGGAGGAGGGGCCCTAGCAGAGCCCCCTTTCTTCCTGGCCGTCTGCAATGGGGCCTGGGGGGTACTTATGGTGCCCCCCTAAACATCCCTGCACCGTATGGCAGGCACCATGAGGTGCCTGCCACAAGGTGCAGGGATGTTTGAAAACATCAATTTTTCAATGGAAGCTTGTGCTGCGGGTCTTTTCTGCCCACTGCACAAGCTTCCATTGAAAAATCGATGTTTCCGACAGCCCTATGGGCGGTCGCATCCAAATACTGCTGTCGGAACCGCCGACCTGAGCTTGGGTGGTTCCCAATCCACAACGATGTCGGGCGGACACGAGTCTGCCCGACATCGTAATTAGCCCCATAGTGTCATAAATGTGAATTTATCACCGAAGAATGTGTCATGGTGAATTCATGAAATAGCAAATTTGTCCTTCATGGATTTCTTCATGTTCACATGGATCCTTGGTATCATCTTTCATTCCTGGTTAAAATGCAGACTAACCTTCCGACCTTGTCGTATTTTCCACTACTTTGGTAGCTTCCATCTTGCTTAAAGTAAATGGGTCTGTTTCATTTACACAAGTGTCCTGACCCTCACTGTCTTTACTGAGTGGTTCGGCAAGCTTTAAGCAGGGTCGATGCTGCTTTAAGGATATCAGTTGCTAGTGAACTTATAGTACCAGCGTTAATGACTACAAGAGAGCATTAAATTGCAAGTAATTACCTCTAAAAATGGACTTGTGTTGAGCAGAAAGGCACGTCAAAATATCATTTGGCCTGGTTCTCTGAAAATCTTTGCAGCAGAGCTGTTTTTAAGACAAATGGTGCAAGCATGGATTGAATGATTCCTGGAGGTACAGGCCCCATCCGCCAGGTCAGTTTGACCTTGACTCTGTTAATCATGATGGGACCGCAGTAGATATTACCTAGGCAACACAGCTAAACAGGAAAGTAGGGGAGGGGTACTAATATATTACAAGGACAGGGAGGTGACTGAGAAACAGTAATACAAAATGGGATTGCAGAAGCAAGGGAGAGTGTGTTTTCATTATAGGAAACATAAATATATTACATATATATTGGTTCAGTTCATGGTGGCAGGAGGAATGGAGATGCAGGTGCCACCAGGCACCACATCAGAGGGTGTGTTTAGTGTTTTCCAAATGCAAATAGTGCATGAGTAAGGCAGTATACCATGGTCTCTGGTAGGAATACCTTACCATGGCAAATCAGTCATTGAAACCACAGACCTTCAACCCCAATTAGATCGATCTACCTTTATTTCAAGTAACCTCAAGGACATGTGAGGCTGTCTCTCATGGTAGAGACCACCAGTTGGGGCTCCACTATGTAAATAGCACGCTTCACACTGCTCTTTTCATAAGGAGGGCTCACTGCAAAATTCTGTAATTATGCAATTTAGCAGTCAGGATAAAAGCAACACTGGAATCAACCAAGCATTACTCCAAAACATTTCACATCAAGTACATCATTATGATGGCAATTGGACGAGCATCCATCCACCATCGCAGCGGGATGGAGACCGCCCGACAAGTAGTCGGTGTTTCCACCCGCCACATTATGATAAGACCACCGGTTAGGCTCTCAGAAACATGCCTTTTTCTAATGCGGCTTGTGCTGGGGCCCGGAAATGGGTCGCAGCACATGCTGCAGTAGAAAAAAGCATGTTTTCAAACATGCATGCACTGTGTGGCAGGCACCATATGGTGCCTTGCACATGGTGCATGGATGTTTGTGGGGGCACCACATGTGCTCCCCTGGCCACATAGCGGTGGGCTATGGGGGACAGGGGTCCTGTTAGGGGGTCCCAAAGTCCCTTTCCAAGGCAGTGGGACCCAGGGCCAGACTGGCCATAGCACACACCAGGTGTTTCCCTGGTGGGCCTCCAGGGTGGGAGGCTGTTTATGTTACTGGTGGCCGGTTTTGCAGCATAGTAGTATCGGTCCACGGTAACAAAAGCTGCAGTGCTGAGACAGGAGTGGTGCTTCCAACTAGCAACCCCCCCCGGGGGCCGGCCACGCTGTTTGCAAGGGCTGGTTTTGGTTACCAGTCCGACCGTGGTGGGACCGCCAAGAAAAGGCTGTCAGAAATGGACATCATAATCCCTACTGCGGCACCACCTTCATTGTAGGGATTGCTGTCCGACTACTGCCCCGACAGGCTCCTTGAGCCTGTCGGAGGTGGCGGTCTTTCCCCCTGCCCTCTGCGCTCCGACCGTCAGTTTGGTAATCCGGTGATCGGACCGCGGCCCTGGATGTTGGGCAGACTGCCACTGACGGCCTGACATCATAATGAGGGCCTTAATATTTAATATGTGTGACTCATTCTCTGCTCTTTGTTTCATTGAAAGTGAGCTGACACCCCCAGAGTAGAGTGGCGCTATAGAAAAATAGGTACATAGTTCACAGTCAACTCAACACTCTTCCAACCAAGCACCCCTCAGCCACACCTCCACGGTGTGGGTACCCATCTGCCAATGCACTTTCGCTTTTAGTGGTGAGTATGAACCTCCATATAAATGCACTTACAATGCAATACAATAAAAGCTAACAATGGCTCTGACATGATTTGAGGCTAAATAGACATACTCTGAAGGTGGCTGTGTCTGTCTCTCTCGCCCCTCTCTCATATTATATCTCTATCATTCCCATAATGTAACATATACCTTCATTTTCCTCGGCTTTCTGTGTCTATCTTCCTTGATTTTCTCTGCTCCTTCTCGTGTTTTTGTCTCTCTTCTCTTCCTCACTCTGAGCCTCTCTGTCTTCCTACTTCCCTCCCCAGCCCCACAACGCATTACACAGGAAGAAATGAAGAAAAGAAACATCTAAAATACAATTTTAATGTTTTCTCCTCTGAACGCATGCTTGTATTAGCCCTGTTGCATCGTTAGGAAGTGCCTTGTAACCTTTGCAAATACTCTGAAAAGAAAATTAACCAGCGGCCCCCAAAAATGCGGAAGAGGGTAAAAAAAACAGACATTTGCATAGTCCAAAAAATGGTAATGTAACATCTGGCAGTGGTAGCTGACATGTGTCAATTTCTCTAGCAGTCATTAGTTTCACATTAATGCGAGAGCTTCGCCTGGAACTGCAAATGCCATTTCTCATCATGGCTTTTCTTTCATTCTGATGGCAGAGGCTTGTCTGAACTGTATGCGCGTTGTTTACTTGCCAATGGCGCACCACCCGAGGTCAACCCCCTCCTTAACCCCTTCCTGTGGGTCACGTAAGAGAACGAGCCTGATGAGAAATGAATTGGAAATGAGGTTTCTGCGGAACAGGTGTCCACGTGGGGTATGTCTGCCGGGCTCCCGCGTTGTTTTCATCATCTCCTTGCCGGCTTGATATAAATCCCCAGAGCCCGGTGGAGGGTCTGAAAGCGTTTAAAACGGAGCCTTTGCCACGGGGGATGCGAGCAGGTGCTTGCCACTGGACGTGAACCCTGCGATCTTTAGCTCGCATTGCAGGAAGTCGGTTCCGTTAGAAGGGAACTGTTCCACGGTGGCAATTCCTTTACAGTGATGTGCTTCAAGCTGCTTGCAATTCTTGTGGTTAAACATTATGCATCTGCGCCATTTGCACGCCAGAAAGTCTCGACCTGGGAAATAAAAGTAAGAATCTTCATGAAAAATCGCCCATAATTCGTCTGTTTGTTTGTCTATTTATTTGATAAAGCGAGATATTATGTGATAGGCAACCTATCTAGCACTCGTTTACTTAGTAAGTTTTCTTGGCGCTTAGCGATTTAATTTGAGCAAGTAAAATAGGTAAATCTCTTTACATTAATGCCAATAACAAAAAGTAAGCACTTCAGGTTTGATAAAGGAAGAGACCGATGTGAAAAGCCATTTTGTGTTTGCAAACACTGCGCTTCCCAAAATCATAGGGTTTGCAGCTGTACAATTGCTTGTAGGTATTTGTCAAAGCCAGGGAGCGAGTGGGAAACACTTTTCCAACTCCTATAATGCATTTACTTATCGCAGTTCGGAAGGAGTGTGAAAAGGGCGTCACCTCACCTAACTACGATTTTTTTAATGCCATAAATGGTTGGTTTGTGACCACAATTACGGTTGCAAGCCATTGATAAGTTATTGACGCCACATTAGTAAGTAGGTAAGTAGTATTTTATAAAGTGCGCATCTGCCAAGGGGTCTTAGCGCTAAACGGTCCTAGAAATGATGAAACCTATCTACTAAGAAGGAACAGTAAAAAAAAAAAACAGGGTTTTAACAGTTTTCTAAAAGAGGCTCTATTAGATTGAGATCTCAGGACGAAAGGCAGGGAGTTCCACAATTTACAGGCCTTAAAAGACATAGTAGGTAATAACGATTCACAGAGTAGAAGGTGCCTGTGAGGACAACTTCCCCTTGGTAAATGGCGCTGGGTGGCTGTGGCTGTGTGGATACACAGTAGTTCAGGGGACCAGTGCTGCTCCCCCCGAAGTTTTCACAAACGGCAAGCTTTTTTTATTTTATTTTAAGGGTACCACTAGTTTTTTTAAGAAACACGGGCTGCTTAAAAAAAGAAACCGAAAATTGCCATTTGGGAATGCTTCGGGGTTGTGGTGTGCTGTTCCTTGCAGGCCACTAGCCGTGTGTCTGTAGCTACCTCCTGCGACTGGATGTGTTCCGATGTGACCTATACTGCAAATGTTGCATCGCAAAATCAGAGGCAGTTCGCAAAAAGCTGATACGCAATTTGCGCCTACTTTTTGCGACTTGCCTCTTCGTACATCTGGCCCTAAATGAGTACATTTTCTATCTCTTGTGAGTAAGCATATTATTACAGACAACCATGAGTAGGCATGTGTAAGTAGAGATGCAGAGACTGCAAGATAGCCAAATTGCGTGGGCATAGTCCATATGTGGACTGTAACTGGAAAATCAAGTGAACAAGTATGGCAGAAGGGAAGCAGAGCTATTTCTACACATTGTGTAAGAAACATGAAGGATGCCTGTTAAAATATAATAAATAACTTAGGGCATGATTTATCAAAGGGTTCTGTATCTATGGGAAAATGCTTTAGTGCATATGAGCCTCAGTGGACAAATTAGGCAACAGTAGGACAATGGCATAGGCCAGCAGGGCGGCAGAAGAGTTTAAAATAAATAGGGCGGCATGAGTGCATTGGGTTAGCTTAAAAATACATATTGTATGCATAAGGTTGTACTATATGCCACTGATTTGGTCATTTTGGACCACATTCACATTGACTTGCAACATCAAGTGAGTGCTTTAGAATTATTGCATAGTAAATACATTATAAATAAATATAAATAACACTAAGGTTATACAAATGGGTACAAGAAAATCAGTCTTTTATTGGGCAATTTAAACGATAAGACTGGAATCTGTCAATTTCAAATATCTTGGTGTCATTGTTAATGATAGGTAGACTTTTACGGAATATAATAATCAAGCAGTCGCAAAGGGGGCAATGTTGGGCTTACTTTGTTTTAATTGAATGAACTGTATCTTTATCTACAACTACACTGGTCAAGGTTTTTAATTCTAAGATAGCCCCTAGCCCACATTTTGTTATATGGGTTGGCTGGGCCTTTGCACAGAAGATGCTTAAGATTTTAAAACTTTGAGAGATAGACATGGCAACATATTTTAGGGTTACCAAGCAGTGTGTGTAGAGATTATCTGTCTTGATTTAAGATTGTTTACTACATAAAATCTACATATACTACCTTCCTTTATGCATCTATGCATCTATATACCTTCCAGGTACTTATGGATCTATATCTTTATTACTCTTGGATCTATATATTTATTACTTTTACTTATTTATTACTTTTCTTCTAATTCAGCATATCCAATGCACTACCCTATTTTTCACCATATACCACTCTCAATATATCCTCTACCTCAACTTTCTGACTCATCTCAAACCTCTTTCTACTACTCTTTCCAATGCACTATCCTATTTCTCACCCTATACCTCTATCAATATATCCATTACCTCCACTCTCATTCATCCCATACCACTACTATGATCCCCAAAATAACCCTTTCGAGATTCTTCCCTACTCAACCCTTCCTTGCATCATTTTCATACCTCATTTTCAATTCCAATCCCCCAAAACAAGCTTTTCTAAACCCTCCCTCTGACTATTCCCCCTCCACCTCCCTTTTACTCATCCCCTCCACCTCCCTTTTACTCATCCCAAGCCTCCTCCTACTGCTATGACCTCCAAAACAAAAAAAACAAAAATAAATTCTTAATCCTTCCTTTCCATCCCTCCACTATCCTTTTCAATCCAAATAACAGACTAACATGTCCACCACTCAAATTAATTTCATATTTCACTATACTAATTCACCAATAATCCTTTTTGGGTTCCAGAGTAGCGTGCTACTCGCCAAAAAAGCACTTCAACACCCTATCAGGGGTAGCAAGCGCCATATAAATGCAAACCTTTTTTTCCCTCTTCTACTCTTCTATCCCTTCACTATCCCTCTTAATCCAAATAACTGACTAACATGTCCACCACTCAAATTACTTTCATATTTTCACTATACTAATTCACCATTAATCGTTTATGGGTTTCAGAAGTAGCGTGCTACTCGCCAAAAAAACCGCTTCAACACCCCATCAAGGGTAGCAAGCGCTATATAAATGCAAACCTTTTTTTCCCTCTTCTATCCCTCCACTATCCTTCTCACTCCAAATAACCGACTAACCTATCCATCAATCAAATTAATTTCATATTTTCACTATACTAATTCAGCACTAATCCTTTATGGGTTCTGGAGTAGCATGCTACTCGCCGAAAAAGCGCTTCGACACCTCGTCGGGTAGTAAGCGCTATATAAATGCATATACAATATAATACAATTGTGTTTAGTAAATAGAGAGAGCATGGGAGGAAGGAGAGCACACCTGAAGATCCGGTCAGGATGCGTGGGGAGAGAGGAGAGTATCTGGAGATAACACTGTGGGGTAACCATCAGTTCACACGTTATTAACACATTTTGTCTTTCTCTTTGTAGTGGATGAAGAGGATGAGGAGCTGGCAGAGCTCAAAATTGAACACGACTTACAGGTGGAAGTTGAAGATCGGAAACAGGAAATCAAAGAAGGTACGAAAAAGACACGCTTAATGATTACGTTGTTCAGGGCTATTAAAAGAACATTCCAAAATGTGTTTATTAACACATTTTATTGTGGGAGAGTGGCTTTTTTTGCATTGTGTTTGTGGGTAATGTACACCCTCGTTTTGCTTGCGCCTGGCCTACCCTGCCCAAGTCTCTTTGTCAGGTTTCTGATTCACATCCATCACCTCAGCCATTTGGCGAACGCGCGGAGGGGGGTGGAGGGGGTCAGCAGGAAGTCCATAGCCTTTTACCAAGGCAAACCATGTTGTCCTCCTTTCAAATCACTGTAGGCTTACACATGGTAGTGTTAGTGTTGATAATGTGTTCTGCAATAAATATTGCAGTATTTCCCTCCAGTGGCAACAGAATAACCTCACTTTGCTGAGAGAGGACGTGACAAAAAATTAGAATAAGGCCACTTATGCTAAAGTTCGAGCACTTTACCACCAGGGTTTATGGCGATAGTTTAGAGTGGGAGACCCACAGATGCCTGGGTTTTCCACTTGTCCGGTCTGACTAAGATCAACAATTCAATCCATTTGTCCAAACTCAGTGCCTTTTATCATTAGTAGTAGTGCACAGCTTCATTCAGTACTGTAGGAAAGCATGAATATTTTTATCAATGCATCTCAACTCAGAAGCTTCCCACCTGCACAGTAACTCAGAGCCTTGAAATCTGCGTGTGTTGACTTTACTAATACATTCACCTCATCTTACATACCTCTTTACTTCCTCGTCCCATGCTAGATACTATGTTGATACCAACTAAAACTTCACAGGGCTTGTAGCTAATGGGGGGGGGTCTACAGTTGAACATAGGTCCAGATATATCATAAGACTGGTTGAAAAAGGTGGTCGTAAATTGAGCACCAACCATTTGCGATCAGTCTTTAAAGTTTAGTATTAGTATAGTTTACATAACGAAGGATGCCTACATTTTGCAAGCCGTAAACAACTAACAGGATGGTCAGACAGCTTTTATATACGTCATTTTTGAAGGAGACTTAAACAAACTTAGGACTCCACCTCAGTGAGAGGTTCTGGATATATTTTCCTACTTGCGTAACATACCTATTGATGGTGGGTCTGCACCTTTTTCAAACCAGCGACATTAGAAAGACGGTTGTCTTTATTGGATTTTTATTTTATTGACATTTATATGAGGGAAATATATAATTTTTTGTCTTGAAGAAGGTGGTCACAAATGACATTTTCCACTGAAACGCGTTGACGCACATGTTGCGCCAAGTTTGAGGAACAGATGAACACATTAGAAAAGGAACTGTTTGTTATGTGTTGGTTTGACTGATTCCTTCAAACTAGCTCAAAGCAATGAAAGATGTAATTGTCTTGTATGTTTTCTCTCCTCTAAATCATTGATTTTGTGCAATTCTTATGCATTTTTAAAGAAAATTTATGTCTAGTCCTTTTTATTGAATGGATTTTAAACTTTTGAAAAGTCTGTAATGATATTTGATATACGGATTATTTTTTATTAGAAAGTTTGTGACATAAATTTTCAGTTAACCTTGTAGCATTTGGCTCATTCAGGATTGGGGTTATGAATGCTTGCTGTGTGGGTGTCTGTGTGCAGAGCTGGTGAATGACCAGTGGTTCCAAAGGGAATTATTTATGACTTGACAGTCTTTCACGGAGCCCTGTCCCTTTGGTCTGTGGGGCCCCTTACATTGCATTTACCTGTGTTTAGAAACCCGCCAGGAAAGGACACTGGAAAGGAAAATCACACATAACCAGTTCTTCAGTTTTAGGTATATGTCTCCTGTCTGCCAGGTGTGTATAAACCTGTGATTTCCATTACCTCACATGTTGTTCCAGTCACTAGTCCTCTGTGGCCAAGAAAGGGAGTGCTCCACAGAGTACACAGAGGACTGCTGTGCAAATAGGTAATAGTGAGGTGCTTTGTGTCCCCAGCGTCTATGGGGCTCCAAGAAGAGAGGACTGTTGGAGTGCAATCTGTTGGACCACAAACAACAACAGGTAGTGGGAATTGAAGGCCAAAAGAGTACCCACGCATCATCAAAATCAAAACACAACTTTTCCCAGCCCAATCATACAATTAATCATCAAGATCATTAATTCATCAATGCAACAATTTATTTATTACAAATTCATTCATAGCTGGATCATTCTAATATGGCTTAAAAAATAAAAACCAGCAACTAACACAAAAAGTAATGCAACAAAATCAAATTAGCCCCAACAATGCAGAATGAATCCAACCCAAGAATGTAGTCCTTAGTTAAAAACTAAAGCCTCAGGTGTAGACACAAATTCCAAACGTAATTGAGTCAGTCTGTTGGACCAGTGTCAGTGGGCCTGCAGGCTTTCCACACCTGCTGAGGCCCATGACTCTTCAAC
The DNA here is from genome assembly GCA_963921515.1 of Calotriton arnoldi. Taxonomy (NCBI): domain Eukaryota; kingdom Metazoa; phylum Chordata; class Amphibia; order Caudata; family Salamandridae; genus Calotriton; species Calotriton arnoldi. The sequence goes on along the minus strand of CAWUFW010003435.1, from coordinate 1,535,847 downwards.
CACAATGCTTGGTCTAGGCTGTAATTGAAAGCTGTGATCGGCCTGTGCATGGCTGGAACTGCCAAGCTCAAGATCGTGCATTGCCATACCTGCTCCACTTGTGATAAGTTTATGCGTGGCAGCAAATGCCCCTCTTAAGATTGGTCTGTACATAACCGCAACAGCCCAAGAGGTGATTGGATTCTGCATGACCACAACTGCCAAGGTGTGACAAACCCATGTGATCCTACCATCAACCAGGTGCTGGTGCAGCTCTTTAAGACAGAGATTGAACAGGTGCTCTCAGTATCAGATTACACAACCCAGTAAAATCATCAACTTTGCTGCCCCCACCCAACCTTTCAGTGCTTTGCTGGTGTAATTAAGAAAATCCACCCAAGACTAATTCTGCATCTTTTGGTTATTCCTGAACATAATGTGGTACTTTTCTGGAGCGAGTCCAACCTTGGTGACAAGGATGGTTTTCATTGAAATGTACTTCATCTGGTCCCCCAACTCCAGTGTAAGCAAGGTATCCCTTCCCACTGTAGGCATGTGTTTCCATAGTGAGGCCCCTAAAACTCTTCTGGGACCCTGAGCATCTTAAGGGCCACCTCATAGGCAGAAAATGTCTTGTCCGTCATTCCCTAATATATAGCTGTGCAGCAGATCTTTTAGTTATGTGAACCTTCTTCAGACACTGCGGGTAGCCTTTCTATCCGGCAGCTCCTCTGGGGACAGGGCCTTGCGAAGAAACACTGCTCTGGCAGGAATTTCCAACTCAGGAGAAGTCATTCCCCTCCCCTCCAGGCCCTGCTCCTGCTCCTCCATACCATCCCCTTTATTTACATCCTCTGTTGCTGTCATCACTTGTGAACCTCCACCCAGGCCCACAGATCCTTCTGAAGCTCCTCTTTCTTTTTGCCTTTCTTTGTTGGCAGTCTCCTTTCCTTGCAGATTTGCTTGAGGTCAATAAGAATGTAGCTCTTCAGGTTGATGAGCTTGAATTCCATCTCTGCAGGTATGGTCAGGCAGCAGGAGAGTAGATTTGGAAAAAGTGAAAGAGCAAATCAAAGAGAATTTAAATAAAATGAATTGGAATCAAATTATTTATCTGGGATTTTTAGTAGAACACAAAATCACTGTATGGTACTGCACAAACCCAAGTCAAAATCCTCACCGCTGAACAAGAATGTAGGAAATAGAGTTACTGGTTGAATGGGGTGAAACCCTACTCGAGCAGAAATCACAATTCCTGTCAGAGTGTCGTCGCAAGCAAACCCCAAATTAACCTCTACTTAACCCTCTTGTAGCTTGGCACAAGCAGTCACACTTAACTTATAGCATTGTGTAAAGTATTTACGCAGCATTTTAAACCGTAATAAAGTGAAAACACAACAGAAAAAAATACCAACCCAATTTAGAAACCTAGAGTAAAATTTGATAAATTATTTGGGACCAAAACAACAAAAATCCAATCAGTAGAACCGGAGATACACAATTTTAAAGATTTAAGTGAAAATAGTGCATAGAAGCACAAAGCTGCAACTTTGATTATCTGGTCTCTTCAGACCACAACAAAGTCAGAAGTTCAAGCCGACTCTGATGGAGCACGGGCCGCATACAGGGACCAAGTTATGCTGGCTGACAAAGTAACTTAAATTCTTTTTTGTGGAGCATTGCAAGAGCCCGCGTCGAGGATGCGTCACATAGCAGAGGTTCTGGGGAGCTACGGGGCTGCGATGTAGAGTCCTGCATCTTCATTGAGGATGCTACCGATGAGGGGCTTGCGATGCGAAGTCAGTCGTCAAGGATGTGTTGGGCAGTGGTGATTCCGAAGAAGCTTTGGGACTGCGATAGCCAAGACGCCCGCACGCCATTTAGAGGGGGATTCGCTGTCCCAGAATCCTAGCAGAAGGACAGGAGGCGGGGCATCCCGAGCCGCGCAGAAAAGCGCTGTTGGTCTCCCGCGGCGCGGGAAAGTCAACCTAGTGTTGCCTGCCTGCCTTATAGCCAAGACGCTCGCACGCCATTCAGAGGGGGACTCGCTGTCCCAGAATCCTAGCAGGAGGAGAGGAGGCGGGCATTCCGAGCTGCACAGAAAAGCGCTGTTGGTCTTCCGTGCCCGTCACAGCCCGGAGGAGGCTGGGCCTACCCTCTTGGTCCCCCCGCTTATTGCTACCTACACAACCGACTGGACTGCTTGGGTTTCGTAGGGACCTCCGGCATCTAAAGCAAAGGAAGGGGACTCAAACTAAGACCAGTACAACTACAAGGGTGAAGGTAGGGAAGGGCTGTGTCCCTTCGTGTTATTCCATTATTTATCTACCTTGGCTAGCCCTGTGATTTGGTGTGCTTGACCCCGACTTTAATTGTTCTGACCAGCTGATCTGGTACTGTTGTAAAATTTTTACACGTTTCTCAACGGCCCTGCAGCAATAGTAGCTCCCATTTTGGGCCTCAGCAGCCACTAGTGAGAGCGCAGAGCGGGCTGTGCTCCCTTTTTGGTTTACTATGGGGAAACGCAAGGCGGTGCTGGAGAAAGCTACAATGAACACTGTAGTTACCATGGACTCTTTTCTATTAAGGGAGGCCGGAGTCTTAGACAAGGAGATAGAGATGGTTACACGGCGCCTTTCTCGGTCCCCTATTAGCAGCCTCCCCCCAGATCTGCCAACGGCTCAGATGACCCCTGAACCTGCCTTAGTATCACTTAATGTATGCCTACGAAGGAATCGAGGAGCCTGGGTAGCCATGTGTGCGGTCACCCTATATCCCTCTCTCCCACCATAATGGTCTCCAATGGGAGAGGGGCTACTCTATGCCCTACCCAGGAGCCAGGCACTTGCAGACAGGATAAGCAGTTAGGAGTTAATACAACAACTGCCCAACGAAGAACAAGAGGAGTTACAATGGCTGGACTAGGTTCAGGGACAAAAAGAAAGGGCCCAATGATGGGAGCAAAAGCAAAAAGACCGAGGGACAAGGGGATACCCCAGAAAGTACACACCGAACAAGTACTCACTAAGGGTGACATGATGGATGCACTGGAGCTACTACAAGGATCTGTAAGGGCCATACTGGACATTAAATTGGACCCCCTTCTTCGAAGCCGTGCCTCCATAGAGAGGGGACTTTCTGATCTTAATCAAGGTATCTTATCTAGGGGGGGGGTAGTCAACATGGGATCAAGGCCACCCACGGGCTATACTGCATCTAAGGAACCTATTTTAGCTGATCAACATCTAAATCATAGGGAGCAGTTACTACTACCCTTAAAGCCTGTATTAGGGGTTAATTTTCCCTGCCCCCCCGAGTCCAATGCCATCTTCATTGCCCCCCGCACAGATCCAGATGGGGACTTACGCAGATTCTGCAAGCAGGGTTTCTACCCTGGACCACTTGCACCCTGGAAATCTGAACCTGGGAGTTACAACAAACGGAGGAGGGAGTAGCCTAAATCAGCAACTAGTAAATCTTCATCTCCCACCAGAATCCACGCCATATGTTGTGGTTTTGGGGAATGTGCCAACTCTCTTACCAGGCGTCATGAAGATTTCTTCCAATTGAAGAATAAAGTCATGCACTGGTTGTCACGCACTACCACTTTTGGCTTAAGGGCGGGAAAATATATAAACCTGTTGCGCAGGGTGAATTGGGCAGAGGGGTCCAGAAAGTCCTACACAGGCGACTGTGTCATTATTAATTTCAACACATTGCACGTCGCAGAAAGGATCCTGGCATCATTCTCCTCTTATACCAACACCTCCCTTGGTCCGTTGTCCTCTATTAAGGCCCTTCCCCTTGGCTTTTTTAATAAACCTGATCTGCTAGGTCAGAATACCACGTTTTATAACAGAGGTTGGGGTTGGAAGGCAGACGCAGTCCCCATTTCCACCAGAGCATTCTAATGTGACAGGGCCCTGTAAGAATCTGCCTTCTGTCCACCGGGATTTACTCAGAGGGCAGATGATCGCCCCGTCGACCTTGGCTTTGTCAAACAGCTGCGAACCTTTGGGTACATTGGACGCCTGTGATTGACTGTGTGAGACAGCTTTGTGGGAACAAAGGTCATTAAACTGTCAATAGGACAACCCCGGTGAAGGCCATAGCAACCGGGGCAAATCAGGATGTAATAGCATCTCATGGAATATCGCGGGTTTGGCCAACAAGTTTCTTGATCCATCATGGCTCCTTTTTATACAAAAGTGTAACTTGATTTTTTTGCAGGAAACTTGGGCAATCAAAAAATGACTGCGATGGGAAGTCCTGCATCATCACCAAGGATGCCGTCGAAAAGGGGCTTGCGATGCGTAGGCCTGCATCAAGGATGCATCGCGCAGTGGCGAGAAAGCTGTGGGATGTGATGTGAAGCTCTGCATTGGGAATATGTTTCACTGCAGCGGTTCTGAAGCGGCTGGGAGAATACGCATCACATTGCGTCAGTTTTGCTCACAGGACCACAGCTGAACTGGCAGAACATCTTCTAGGGTCCAGGACTGGGTGGCACCACTTGGGTGTAGGACTCGTAGCAGGCAGAGTCCAGGTGGTGGGTTCAAGGTGGTTAGTCTTTTGTGTCCCCGAAGCTCCGATCAGGATGCGAGTCAACTAGCCTTTGGAGTCACTCAGGTGGTCCTGGGATCATGGTGCAGGTCCAGTCCTTTTTACTCAGGCAGCAGGGCAACTGTTTAGCAGTCCTTCTTGCAGAGCAGCAGAGCAGCCCTTCTGAGTCTTCCACAGGTCCAGAGATGTACTGAAGTGTTGGGTCTGAGGCTCCATAATTTATACCTGGTACCCAGTTTGAAGTAGGAGATGGTTCCCACCCCCAGAGGTGTTTGGAATTTCTTGACTCCCTGCCCGGGCCCCAGCTTGTCTGGGGTCACAAAAGACTACTGTCAAACCCTTTGTATGCTCAGGTCGAGGCTTTGTGATGTGCAAGTGTGGTAGGTGACAACTTTTTCCCCTATCAAGTCAGATATAGGCCATCCTGCCAACACCTATTCCCCCTTTGTATCACTGTCTGGGAGCAATACACAGAAACCAACTGCCAGCTACACCTAGTCATGTACCTAGGGTAGAGACTTCAGGCACCAAATGGTTGGGACAAGAAAATGCCAACTTTCTAAAAGTCTGACTTTACAATTAAAGAGGTGTGACGAGGAGAAGGGTTTTCAGGACCCTGTACCTTGGCCTGTCTCTTTCACTATGCCATCACACGACATGCTTTTGTTCATGCACCACGTACCACGGAGACCTTAAGCATCAAGATGCAGATTGCAAAGGGGCAGAACCTGACCACTGCACCTGGAACGCGGAAATTTATTGGATGCTGCAGACGCCGCGGAAGAAACATTCAGGAGGAAGTTTCGAAGAACGCCACACCGGACGCGAAAACAGAGAAGCCGGCTGATGTATCGGAACCCAGACACTCAGTAGAGCACCAGCAAGGAAGAGCTAGTGACTCTCAACTACAGAAAGACAACTAAGACCCTGCTGGAGGAGTGAACCAACGGTTAACCAACGATTCCAGCCACGCACCGGGAAGTGCGTGGCTATCGCAGGTATGTGACAAACTCCGGGTTTGGGGTTTGCGGGAGGGTAAAACCGGGCAACAACCACAAGGGTCACAAATGGGTGCGAAACCCGTGTAGAGTAAATACGCCTGTTGGTTAAGATACTGGTAAAGAGCTTCAACACAAAACTTTTGAGCACTAATCCTGTCTACTGAGCACATATTTCCAGCACGCCTAGTTATTTTCTCACAGTGGAGAGAAGGTGGAGGTATAGAAGCAGGTAAGTAAGCAATACTTTACTTACCTGCATTATCTTCTTTTCCCCAAGCATACTGGCGAGAGGATTCTGAACACTGTACCTTGGGAAAGAGACCGAAGACAACCAGCGGTGGCATTGACTGTTTTTCTCAGTTGTGGTTAAGATGAAGGACAATAAACCAACTACCTGATATCGCATGAGCTGTGTTGCTCTAAATCTATTTTTCTATATTCGTGGACATACGCCTGACAAGTGGAGGAGAATGTAGGCATAAAGGCCATCTAATACAGAGCTGGAGAATATCATACACCAACTGAGAGAGGGCCAAAACAAACTGGAATGGGCCCTCGAGGAGCACATGAACCAAGCAGAGATTGATCGCACTGTGTTCACCAACGCCATCCGCTCTCAAGGGGAAAATATGACTAGGATGTCAGAGACTCAGGCTCAGATAGTTTTTTTTTGTTGTTTTTTTTAATAATCAGGGTGCTAGAAATACATTCGTACAACCAAGATTAGTTCAGCAATACAAACACATGATAGATCGAACAGAATACAAATACAAACACAAAAATCTAAAATCTTTACGCTACCACTACCTTGTTAGTTCCCACCTTTAGATTTGAGCTCCCCTAAAAGGGAGCCTAATTTCCTGCAGCTTTTTTGGTTGCACCAATCCTTTGAGCTTAATGTTCCTCATATTTCTTAACCCGTTTCATTTTATCCACCCAGAGCTCAAATCCTGGTACATGCACTAATTTCCATCTCTGCAAGATCAATGATTTGGCTACTAGTGACCCGATATAAAAAAGTTGTTGATGTAATGTTAACAAGCACTCAATGGGGGGAATCCCGAATAGTGCCCCTTGTAGATCGGGTTTGACTGAGACTCACAGTTTGTGACTTAGCCCCTCCATAACCTTGCTCCAAAAAGAAAATAATTTTGGACAAAGAAATATTATGTGGGCCCAATCCTCACAAACATGCCCGCATCTAAAGCAGTTAGCCAACGCAGATGAGTACATTAAGCTGATACGATACAGGGTATAATATAGAGCCCCAGGCTCAGATAGTTGCTGGACTAGGACAAGGGAGAGGCCCACCCATCCCAGGGGCTTTGAACCTTTTACAGAAGTATGTATCTGGTGAAGATCCAGTGGCCTTCTTTAATTTTGAACGCGCTGCAAGGGCCAATACATGGCTCATGGATCATTGGCCTTTTTACTTCACCCTTTTGTTAACCGGGGTAGCCCAGACAGCCTATCAGGTACCCAATAGAGATGGCACTGCGATGTATGCTGAAGTGAAAAAATGTATTATGGACCGACTGGGAGTGGATGGCAAAACTCGTAGACTCAAATTTTGTAGAGAGAGGGGAGTCCCAGGCGATACCCCCAAAACACTATTTTATAAAATGAAAGATGTTGCTGATTGATGGTTGAAGCCTCTAGAGTCTACAAGAGAAGAGATTATGGACAAACTCTTCCTCTCCGTATTCAAAAGTGGCTTAGACAACATGCTGGATTAACAGTGGAACAGGCGGTGGAGATGGTCACCTCTTTTACTATGGCTCAGTCCCATGGAGCCCCTTCAGATATTGAAAAACCAACTAAACCTCCACTTCCCACTGGACATAAGTTCAAGAGAAAGCCCTATAAAACACCTCAAGAACCACTGAAGGTCAAGGTCCTTAGACAGGATCCTTTAGTAAATCCTGGTCCTCAGTGTTATAAATGTGGGAAGTGGGGGCATATCGGCCGATTCTGTAAAAAGAGGAAGGAAAAGGGAGAAGAGAAGCCTATGGACATCAGCTTCACCCCATTTTTTTGTCATTTATAGCTAGGAGATGTGACCTATATAATATGTGAGTTTATGACTCAATGGTTAACCGGTTACTGCCCTACTAGACTCCGTTTGTCATCTGCTGCGTACCCCAAGGATCATCCCTCAGTCCGACACTCTTCAACATCTACATGGCACCGCTTGCCCACATAGCCCGATTGCACGACCTCAACATCATCTCCTACGCCACCCAGCTGATCCTCTCCCTCACCAAGGACCCCTCCACCGCCAGAACCAACCTCCACGAAGGAATGAAGGCCGTTGCCGAATGGATGAAGAACAGCCGACTGAAACTGAGCTCGGACAAGACGGAAGTCCTCATCCTCGGCTCCACCCCCTCCGCCTGGGACGACTCCTGGTGGCCGGCCACACTAGGAACTGCACCGACACCCACCGACCACGCACGCAACCTGGGGTTCATCCTCGACGCACTGCTATCCATGACCAAGCAAGTCAACGCCGTCTCATCCTCCTGCTTCAACACCCTCCGCATGCTCCGCAAGATCTACAGATGGATCCCCACCGAAACCAGAAGGACGTTCACCCAGGCCCTAGTCAGCAGCAGATTGGACTACGGCAACGCACTCTACGCATGAGCATCGACCAAACTCCTGAAACGACTACAACGAATACAGAACGCCTCTGCACGCCTCATCCTCGACATCCACAGCCACACCACACCCCACCTGAGAGACCTGCACTGGCTCCCCGTCAACAAGAGGATCACCTTCAAGCTCCTCACCCACGCTCACAAGGCTCTCCACAACACCGGACCAGCATACCTCAACAGACGTCTCACCTTCTACACCCCGAACCGCCAGCTCTGCCGACCTCACCCTCTCCACCATCCCCCGCATCCGAAGAGCAACCACCGGCGGCAGATCGTTCTCCCACCTCGCCGCCTAGACCTGGAACACCCTCCCCATCCACCTGCGACAGACCCACGATCTTCTGGCCTTCAGAAGACTTCTCAAGACCTGGCTATTCGAGCAGTAGCAGCACCATACCCCCAACCCCCCCAGCGCCTTGAGACCCTCACGGGTAAGTAGTGCGCTTTATAAATGCACTGATTGATTAATTGATTGGTTTGTCGCCAATCAGTGATTAAAAGTAGTTTGGCCTATGCCTCACAGATAGTCCCCAATAAGTATGTAGTAATACGGTGTGTGCATGGGGATCTTAAAACCTGCCCCATAGCTAGATTGTTCCTAACTAATCCAGAGTGCAGGAATGTGTTGTAGAAATAGGAGTGCTTCCCTCCCTTCCGGAAAAACGTATTCTTGGTACAGAAAACACCTATTTCTTAGACTTGCTACTGAAAAATCTCACAACCTTAAGGGCTTCAACCTGTGAAAGATCTTGGATAGAGAACCCTGGTGTTGTTGGAACCACAGCTGAATACGCTCTGCTTACTCCTGAGCCATAGGTGCTAGATAAACAATTTAGAGTGGCCCGGCTGAATGATAAGACATTACAAAATGCCTGGAAAAATGCCTGAGAGACACAAGATTCTCCTAATCCCGTCTACCCATAGTCCATTATTCAAAAGGGTTTGCTTTATTGTGTCAATACAGCAGATCAGACCCCCCAACTTTTGGTACCTCTGGAGTTCAGAGACCAGGTCTTATTCTTTGCTGATTCCCATCTTTTGGCTGGCCATTCTGGCATGGAAAATACCAGTCAAGCTATTCTACAACACTTATTTTGGCCATGTATCTATTCTCAAACTAAGCAATATTGCCAGGAATGTGCAATATGCCAGAAGGAGAACCCATACCAACCCCCCAGAGTACCCCTACAGCCCCCACCTATCATAGGAAAACCCTTTTATAGAATCGGGATGGATCTCATAGGTCCATTACCATGCTCTTTGAGAGGCTTTCAATACGTATTAGTTATAGTTGATTATGCTACACGCTATCCAGAGGCCATACCCCTATGAATGATCTTTACTAAAGTCATTCATTGCACAACACCTGATAGAGGTGTTTTTACTGATGGGATTTCAAAGGCAGAATCTTACTGACCAGGGTACACCCTTTGCTTCAAAGCTAATGAAGCAAGTGTGTAAACAGCTTAGTATTAAGCATTTAAAGACCTCTGTGTACAATCCCCAAACAGATGTTCTTGTTGGGAGATATAACGGAACCCTTAAATTGGCCCTTAAAAAGATGTTAACTGGGGATGGAAATTCCTGGGAACAGTTATTACCCCTTGCACTCTTTGTCCTACGTAGCCAAGGCCAAAGTAGATTAGGGGGTTTCACCCTCTGAATTGCTCTTTGGCTGGCGACCTCGTACCCTCCTAGAAATTACAAAGGAAGCCTGGGAGAAGGATGCCGAAGATGAGATGGTTTCCCTTTTAGAATATACCTCTCAACTTAAGTCCCATATTGACAAGTTGAGAACTTTTGCTCAGGAAAATATAGAGAAAAGTCAACAAACGCAAAAGTATTTTTATGACAAAGGAAAAAAATGGAGAAAGTATGCAGTGGGTGATTGGGTCCTAGTTCTCTTACCTTCTTCCAGTACCAAAACAAGAGCGGAATGGCAAGGCCCATATGAAATCACTGAAAAAATAGGACAAGTTACTTACCGATTACTTCTTTCCCCTAAAAGGAACAGACGTACCATATTAATCTTTTAAAGAAATAGTTAGAACCACCCTCTAAAATGGTACAAACAGTCATACCCATAGAACCATCCAGGCATACCACAGGAGACTCTAACATCAACCCTGCTATCTCTAGTGAGAAAAGGTCAAGTCTTCCTAAGCTCCTATACTCTTTTTCAGACATTTATTTTGATGAACCAGGCAGAACCCACATGACAGTGTTCCAGCTGCCTGCTGAGTGGCCCTTCAGGCTGAAGTAAAAAAGATGCTACAATTGGGGGTCATGGTTCCTTCCAAAAGTGAGTGGTGTTCCACAATAGTCCTCGTGCCAAAGCCTGATGGAAGTATTAGATTCTGTATCGATTTTAGAGCTGTTAACAGGGTTTCCAAATTAGATGGATACCCTCTACCCAGGGTAGACGAACTAATAGAGAAGTTAGGTGACGCTAGTTTTATAACAACCATTGACCTAACTAAGGGCTATTGGCAAGTCCCCTTGAACTCCAAAGACCAAGAGAAAACAGCCTTTGCCACTCCTGATGGTTTATATAATTTCACAGTCTTACTATTTGGTCTTCATGGTGCTCCAGCCACCTTACAGAGACTCATGAACACACTGCTTCAAAAACATCAGGTGTATTTGTCAGCCTATCTAGACGACATTATTAAATACAGTAAGACCTGGTCTGATCACTTGAAACATTTTGAGTTAATCCTATCTGAACTTCAGAGGGCTCACCTACACATTAACGCAAAAAAATCTAAGTTTGCCCACCAGAATGTTAAGTATCTGGGCTATCTCCTTCAGGGAGCGAGTCATAGAGCCTCAACCAAAAAAAAGTCAAGACCATAATAGAAACTCCCTTTCCTACCACAAAAAAAAGAAATGAGAGCTTTTTTGTGTCTCCTAGGATACTGTAGGAGATTCATTCCTCAGTATTCTGAGTTGGCAGCTCCTCTAACAGATCTGCTGTTAAAAATGGTCTCCACTTTGGTATTCAAGCAAGCACTTTCCGCCTTCCAGAAGTTGAAAAATGCTCTTACCACAAGCCCCGCCCTAATGTCACCCAATTTCAGCAAGCCCTTTCTTTTGCAAACTAATGCGTCCGATGTCGGGATTGGGGCAGTCCTATCCCAGTTAGACCAATTTGACCATGAAAGTCCTATTCTATATATTAGTTGGAAGTTGTTCTTTCAGAGTGTGTATATCCAACAATTGAAAAAGAATGTCTCACCCTGAAGTGATGCATTGAAAAACTCTGTTATTATCTAGAAGGAAAACCCTTTATACTGTTTACAGATCATGCTCCCCTTACTTGGCTACAACGGAACAAGGGAATAATGACCGAATTCTATGATGGCTTTTGTCCCTGCAACCTTTTCTATTTGAGGTACAACACAGAGAAGGCAAAGAACAGGGCAACGCTGATTACCTTTCCTGTTTTCCCCGACGAGAAAATCCTAGGGAGGGTGTGTGTGACGAGGAGGAGGCTTTTTACGACCCTGTATCTTGGCTTGTCTCTTCCACTATGCCATCACACAACGCGCTTTTGTACATCCACAGGGTACCGCAGAGTCTTGTGTCTTTAAGCATCAAGATGCGAAGTGGAGTAACCTGACTGCTGCCCCTGGAATGTGGAAAATTATTGGACGCTGCAGTCGGAGTTGGGTGGCCTGCCAATAATGCAAAGAGGAAGTTTCAAAGAATGCCACACTGGATGCAAAAACTGAGAAGTCGGCTGACGAATCGGAACCCTGAGAGTCAGGGGAACACCAGCGAGGAAGAGCCGGTGACACTCGACTACAGAAAGACACCCGAAGAGCCTGCTGGAGGAGTGAACTGCCAGTCTGCCAATGCTCCCAGCCACACGCCGGGAAGTGCGTGGCCATCGAAGGTGTGACAAACTCTGGGTTTGGGGTTTGAGGGAGGGTAAAACCGGACCATCACAAGGGTCACAAGTCAGTGCAAAACCCGTGTAGTGTAAATATGCTTGTTGGTTAAGATAATGGAAAAGGGCTTCAACACAATACTTTTGAGCACTAATCCTATCTACTGAGCACATATTCCAAGCACACCTTGTTCTTTTCTCACAGTGGAGAGACGGCGGAGGTATAGAAGCATTAAACTATTGCTTACTTACCTGCGTTATCTTCTTTTCCCCAAGCATACCGGCGGGAGGATTCTGAACACTGTACCTTGGGGAAGAGGCCGAAGATGACCAGCGGTTGCATGGACTGTTTTTCTCAGTTGAGTTTAAGACGAAGGACAATAAACCAATTATCTGATATCGCACGAACTGTCTCGCTCTAATTCTATTTTTCTATATTCGTAGACATACGTCTGACAAGAGGGTTTTAAATTACATTTCTGTAGACACCAAACACAGTATTCTCACCTGCTCCCAAAAGACAGTTAGCACTTATGCAATGTAATAAGGTAACCCAATATTATTCTATGGGAGAGGTAGGCCATGCAGTAGTGAAAAACAAATGTAAGAATTTTTCACTACCAGGACATGTGAAACCGAGAAGTATGTGTCCAACATTTTACATACACTGCCCCCTGCTGTCTAGGGCCTACCTCAGGGGTGACCTATATGTATTAAAAGGAAAGGTTTAGGCCTTGCTGAAAGTTTATTTTGCTAGGTGGAAATGGCAGTTAAAAACTGCACATACACACACACTGCATTGGCAGGCCTGAAACATGTTTAGCGGGCTACTTAAATGGGTGGCACAATTACTGCTGCAGGCCCACAAGTGCATTTATTTTACAGGACCTTTTTACATGTAGTACTCCTTAACTATGTGCCAATTGGGTGTATGTCAATTTCATCATGTTTAAAGGAGAAAGCACAAGCACTTTAGCACTGGTTAGCAGTGGTCAGGTGTGCAGAGTCTAAGCAGGGCCGGCTTTAGCACTGGTGGCACCCAGTGCGACAATGTGTTTTGGCGCCCCCCCCCTGCAATGACCACCTCCGCAACGGATTCCCGCACTATCACCCCTTAACAGTCTCCATAACCACTCTCACTCAGATGCATTTAATTTGTTTTATAGTGTCACTCATAAAAGTGAAGGTTGTCAGGGCACTTTACATTGCACACACATTACAGAGACAGTCAATCATATGTGTGTAAATCAAAGTATAGGCAACTTTACTAAAGACAGAGGAGTAGGATTTATATGTCATCCATACTGATAGGCAGTATAGTTTAGGGGGCTGGGTCTGGAGAAGCACAAACTCAGAATTTAAAATGTGACACCATGGTTGAGGATTATCTTTGATAATCGTAATTGATTTCTGCCCAAATCAACACTTTGCACAACAATAGGATATTGAAAGTCTGGGGGAAAAATCAATATGCTCTAATCTATACTTAAAGTCTGCATTTCAGTTCTTTGATGACCGTTAATAGCTCACTGTTTTTTATAAGGATTTCAACTTATAAACTGCAAGTAACAAAGGAAGTCTCTGGCTAAAGCAGTAACCCCCTGACCTATTTACATCAATCACTGGACTTATCTTGACATTTTTATTATTAGCTGAAAATTGCTAGAGGCCTGGAACGCTGCAGCAGGTGCTTTTAAAAACAATATAAACTAGCAAACAGGCGCCCCCACGCAAAGTCAACACCTGGTGCGGTGGCACCGGTCGCACTGCCCTAGAGCCGGCCCTGGTCCTAAGGCCAGCAAAAACGAGATGAACAAAAAAGGGAGGCGTATGGCAAAAATATTGGGGGAAGACCACCCTAAGGTTGACAAGTCTAACACAGGACACAACATAGTGTCAAAATGTACTGCCCTTTGTTGCATTAAAGCAAAAACACCAAGCTGTACCATTCTGCAAACAATGGCCTGCTTCTGGGGTGATTCTCAATGCTGTCACACAAACAGGCTGTCTTGTTGTTGCACAGCCTCGCATCTTGGCACAAAGGTGCGTGTGAGCTGTCTAACATAGGATTTGAACTGGAAGCAGACCCTATTAATACAAATTCCTATGTGTAGAGAGATGCGGATGAACCTGACGCAATATAGTGTGCCGTCTACTGCAGCTCCCATGCAATGCATCAATATCTGGAAGAAAGCAACTCGGTTCCCTTTTTAGGTCTCGCCTGAGCCAGCGTGCATGCGCTGCCCTGCGAGGCTTCTTGTAAGGACTTCCAAATCTGACCACACGCTCGTGCGTGTGCTTTTTTTCCCCTCACACGCTATTGGCCTTTGCGTACGTCTTTCTAAGAAAGACAGCACGCAATTGGCCAAAGGCGGGTGCATGTCCCGCCTTCTCTCTCCCCTGGCCTAGGGGAGCTCAGGAGCGAGCCGCGGCCCCGCACTGTGCCTGCTGCATTCCTTAAATTCTTTTAAGGAATGCGCGCGCGCACGCACCACTCGCACAACTCCCAGGCTTGTTTTTTTTTACATTTTCAACAGCTGTGTGCAAATAAAGGCGAAGGATTAGTGCATATTCGAGCGCATTGCAGAATGCGAGCTCTCGCAGGTGCCAGCCAGAGCAGTTCAACTTTAAATAAATCATGGGAAGGTTATTTTGTCCTAGGAAAAAAAGATTAAACATCCGGCCATCTCCAGCTCGTCGCGGTATTTGTCGCTGCTCGTTACCGGGATGTGTGCGCGTCTTAAGGAGGCTGATATAAAGTTGCAGATAATGGCGGCCTCGAGGGTGTAAAGCCAGCCAGACAAAGCATGTAAATGTAAACAGGCGGATCAGTTCATTTGCGTCTGAGGCCGTGTACGGCAATAGGAGAGCTGGAATAACAATGACTGGATTCACAGCACATCAAACTAAAGTGAGGTATGTGCTGGTTTTACAGATACAGCACAGACACTGGCAGTGCAGGGTCACAAGTAAATACTGTACCACTGCGTCTGCGCTATATTTCAAAGACAACTTCACGGGCCTGGGCATAATAACAAAGGGTCAGTGTACAGCAAAGTGCTGCATCGCTGCAAATCCTGAAGGGTTTTTTTCCCAGACACGGAGCAAGAATTGTCGTCTGGGCAAGTGACATTCATATTGTGTTGGACGGTGCAGTGTGAAGTCTGAAATAGCAAACCTTCATATATATTGCCTTCACTGTGTGTTGTTTTTACGTAAGAGGATGATGTAACTAACACAAATGTAGCTACAAAGTGCAATGTGCCCACATATTACCAACGCATCTTGGTGCACAAGTAGGGTTACAGGCGATCGATGAAGGAACTTTTCACCTATAGACCCCTTCCCAGTGCTTAGTTTCTAAAAGAATAAGTGCTGGGGTTCAGAGTTTTGCTCGCACGCGGCTGGACCTATTTTAGCCGGTCGGCGTGCTGAATACCAAGGCTGCATAGCCTTGGTTCCACCTCATGCCTATTCGATTCCCAAACAGACTCTCCCTGCCCCTTTATCTCACTCTTGCAGGTTTCTGCCTTTTCCCTTTTGTCACGTTTTTACCAACTTTCTCTTTTTCCTTCTTACCCCCTTTTGTGTTTTTCCTTCTCTTGC
This sequence comes from Calotriton arnoldi, assembly GCA_963921515.1. Lineage (NCBI taxonomy): Eukaryota > Metazoa > Chordata > Amphibia > Caudata > Salamandridae > Calotriton > Calotriton arnoldi. The sequence goes on along the minus strand of CAWUFW010003435.1, from coordinate 1,520,146 downwards.
ACTGGGTGAAAAAATCTGATGAGGAAAAGAAGTGCCAGTCTTAAACAAGCATTGGCATAGCCAATAGGTCTCGCCTTCGGAACCTTATAAGTGTTTAGTTATGCAGCACAATATCCTTGGTGCAACAACATCAACTGTTGCATGGCTAAACATTTATAAGGTCCCAAAGGCGAGACCTATTGGCTATGCCAATGCTAGTTTTCCTCCTGCTTCCAGTTGTCACTAGTTTTAGATGGAAAGCCTATCTTAGTAGATTGGTCCTTGTATCAAAACTGATGGATGTTTGTGCTACTATACCCTAGTAAAGCTATTTTTTCTGCTGAGAAAAGTCCACCTTTCCAGCACAAACCACCTTTTTAAACTGGGTAGTAACTCGCGGCTGCCATATTGTGGCACTTTGCATCGCACTAGCACTGCTGCAAAGATTTACTAAATATGGGTTTCGATCGTCCAAAAAAAAGAAGTTGGGAGATAACAGTTCACATAACAAAGCAATACTTGCTATTTCTGGAACACGTTCCTCATTTTGTACACAAGGTGGGGAGGGGTGAGCATGATTTAATTCTTATAGTTCATGTCGGTTTTCTGATGACTGAATCATCAATTTTTTTAGGTCTGGAACAATAACCGAATATTTATACTGGTGATAGTGCATGGGGATAGGTATTGAGTAATGGGTGACATCAGACAACTCTGTGACGTACGTTTACAGAACATACCAATTATTTACTATCACTTCCAGCAAAAACCCTGTCCACTGAAGCCAATAATTCGATGTATTGAAAGGAAAAAGTAATTCTCTTTAAAATAGCTTACAAAATCTCTCAATTAACCAGGTAAAATGTATTTTCTGCACCCTGCAGTAGGATGGCTGCTGATATTTTCCCTATTAAAAAAGTCTATGGACTCACCGAGAAATTGAGTATTGGCATGTAAGCCTTTAGAAGTGCTAGCTAAAGCAATTAAAGCAATTTTGATCTATGTGATTCAGATCTACAGATAAGGAAATAAAATTAAAAAGTCCTTTGGCAAGGTCTTTCAGTCTGTGTTTCACACCTTTATTTATTGATCTAATCGACAGACCTTTGTCCATTCAGTAGCCAAACGAACAACATTGTAAAATGAGAGATTAAAGTATCCCTAAAATATTTATAGCATTTTGGAAAGGTGCTCATCCTGACCCATACCTGTGTTAGTGGAAAGTTGGGAGATTTATAATGGAAAGGCTACACTATCGTCCCTACATAACACAAATGTTACTCTTGCATCTTCCTGAAATATTTACATTTTCCCAACGCACATTTTGATAATGTTACCAGAAGGAATTACCAATCTCAAACTGGCCGGAGGCCACATCCCCTCTTACAGAGCCTCTAATGGAGTTTGCTGCATTTGGAATGGATTTTATCTTTGTTACTCAAGGACGTTGTTGCCCAGTTTTACCCCTTTCTCCCACCCTGGCTGAGCAATGGTCTGGGAATTCACAATTTACTGCTATAAATATCTGTACTTTCTTGTTTCACATGCAACTTCCCAATTAGACTAGGAATATGGAGAAAATGCAAACCAAACATCACATTCTGTCTCTTTAATGTTGAGTTTTCAGGGTCTTTGGCTCTTCTTGTGCAACTTGAGTTCATTTTACTGAAAATAATATAATAACAAAATCTATCAAACTGAACACAGCACTTATGGATTACTCATTCAAAACCAGACATGTTCAAACCACCTGCAACCCTATTATTTATCTCTCCTCTGGGACCATATTAAGAGCATTCAAAACTGAATGATTTGATAATGATGCAGGCTCATCTCTGGATGTGTACATGAGTCATCCTGTGACATCAAAAACATTCGGTACAAGAAATTGTATTGTAGTTTTTATTTGACCGGTTTATTCACAAGACTTGTGGATTGAGTTTATGCTCTAAGCTCAAATTTACCCTTTAGCTGGTCAATTGTGCGTTTTACATGTGTTTCCAGGTGTTAAAGGTTAAAGTATCCTTTCTCAGGAACTACATGTAGTCGAAGGTCCTTTCAACAATTCTCCTGGCTTTTTTTTTTTTAAACAATCTTTATTAATTTTTCAATTACAATCCCCACAACCCCCACCCACCTCCCTCCCCATTTCAGACCGGTATGATTATAATACATAGCTATATAACACACAAAAACAAATTAATCCAGTTCATTACATTCTTACATAAAGTACAATAGGTTTACCCTATCACCTACTAATTAAAGTGACGTGTGCAGTATCTTTCCCTTATAATAAAAAACAGACAATATAGGTTCTTACTCACTTTCTTTGACACCCATGGTGTATGTTCTTACATTGTTCCCCTCTTTGGGTTTGAATCCAGATACGTAGGGGGGACCAAATTTTCAAACCTCTTCTCCGCAAGTTTCTTCCTTTTCGTTTATAAATGACCATTTGTAAACTAAATATTTCTAACAACCTGGCAAGCCATTGGTGGAACATTGGTGCATTGGGGTCCAATCAGGCGGATGCAACACATTCTTAAAAATGCCATAGCAATAAAAATCAATTCATGTCCCATTCTTACAAGATTAGTTTCGGAAGCCCCGAACAAGATTACGTCATCCGTCAATATTATTTCGGTTTTTAAAACTTTCAATATATTTCTTCAACTTTTTTAACCCATTACATGATGCGAAAATATGGACACTATCTGCATTAAACAGTGTGCATGGAGGGCAAAATGTTCCCTTGTCACTCCCCCACTTAGTAATTTTATCCGGAGTGTAATACAAAAAGAAACCGGTTTTAAAAAACTGTGCCTGTAATCTGGTAGACATTAAAATAGACTGTGACATCTCATATGCATACATAAAGGTCTCATTTGATATCCCTACTTTCACCTGCCACGTCTGTGAGTACTTATCCAGGTCATCTGGCAAGGCTCCATTTATAAGAGTGTATACCTCACCATAGAGCTTACTTTATCCTGAAGTACTCTTTCAATTCCGACTTTCTCGAATTTGACCAGTCCCCCACCCTTCCGTAACAGAGTCTCTAATCTGGAGGAACTTAAAAAAGTCCCGCCAGTCTAGAGTAAAATCTTTTTTTAGTTCTTCAAAAGATTGGAACCCCGTGAGGGAAAAGAAGCAACCAATCCGATCAATTCCGGCTCTTTTCCATTTCGTCATACATGATTCGCTAAAGATCTCCGGGAGATTATGATTGTTATCTAATGGCGTATAAAAAGATAGTCTACCAATACCGAACACTCTCCTTATGGCACTCCATGCTTTAAAAACACTAAAAAGGGTTTTAAACCAGACTTTTTTGTAGTAGCTGTCGTGTAGTTGATACCACAGACAGCCAGTGGTCTCTTTCCCCAACACGAGTTCAAAAATAGATGGTACTTTATCTGTCCATATGTCATCCCGGTTGATCTGCAATAACTCTTGGCTATACATTAATATGGATGCCCAATAGTATAATTTTAGGTTCGGGAGTGCCAGCCCTCCCCTGTCCCTTGGTAAGGTAAGAAATTTATAGGCTCGTCGTGGTCGTGATTAAGCTCAGATAAATTTAGAGAATATCTGCTCTATTGCCTTATACCACTGTGGTGTAAATTCCAGACAAATTGCCCTAAAAAGATATAAAATCTTTGGTAAAAAAGCATTTTAATAACGTTACACCTTCCTACAATAGATAGGTGTAAATTATTAAGGCGTTGGAGATCCTTTTGGATAGTATCCATAAGGGGTTCCATATTAGCCTTAACCACACTATCTAGCTGGGACGATATATAAATACCTAAATATGTGGCCTTTTCTACTACCCGTATGTCGGTCATCTTAGCCTTGTCGTTCAGGACAACCTGAGTTTTATCCTGGTTAAGTGCATAACCAGAGATTTGTCTAAAACGTTCTCCCTCTTCTTTGATAGCTATTATGGCGGAGTTTGGGTCAGCTGTCACCAAGGCGATATCATCTGCATAGGCCAAGGTCCTAGTGGCCCAATTCTGAGACCATATTGCTGGTATTTGAGCATTGTCTTCTAATCTACGAATAAATGGATCAATGTAGATCGCAAATAAGAGTGGGGAACAGGGGCATCCCTGCCTCGTACCCCAGGAGATTGAAAATTCCTTGGACAATATGCCATTTACCATCACGGCCGCTGTTGGATCGACATATAATCTTTTGACTGCTTGGATAAAGCCATCCCCTATTCCAATCCTAGACATGGTAGCCCATAGATATTTAATGCAAATCAATGGTGGTGAGATGCACACCGATGTACTCCATTTTTACTGTCCTCCATATTTAATGTGCTCAATTGCTTCAACACTCTGTAGGCGTGCTCGCTTGCTCCGCCCAATAGCGCCGCTATGTAAACCGAACACGAAGGAACCACATTTGATCCCCATTCAAGCTGCACAGCCACAACCATCGCGAATGAATCCAATAAATCGAATTAATGTTTAACTCTTCTATTATTGCACATTTTACTCCAATACTTTTCACCATTTCTCCCTTTGTTTTCATCAATTCATTTTACTCATTCTCATGTTTGTTCGCAGTTTTTCATAAAAACACAGGAGAATTAAATGTTTCCACATGTCACAATTTTTATTTAAAAATCACCCAATGCATTTTAGGATGTTCCCTTAGCCAGGGGTATCTAGAATACAAAAAATGAATAACCATCAGCTCAGTTAAAACACTTCTAATGCAGTAGACGAACTGAAAACATCCATTTAACTCTGAATTAATTAGACTTTGAAACGCTGCTGCATCATGCCTCAACTGCTATTCTATTTCAACGATCGTCGACTTAAACAACAACACCCCATGTTTCACACCCCAACTAACCAAACACATCGCATATCTCAAATCCAAGCATCCAATGATTACGAGATGCTTATGACTCCATATTCACCCATGGAACCGTTATTTTATCTCTGTTGCAGCAATGCTTTAAAGCGCTTACCGTGACATGTACTCGTCTGCCTCTAAACAGAAAAAAGCATTACTCGATTTCAACACCTTTCTACAGCACTATTCCATTACATCGCACAGTTTTTCTGTAGTGTGCCCCCGCACATCTTTCCAGCTGCCTAAAACTGTTACAGGCCTTCTCTGGCATTTATCACCCCCAACTCTCCCCAGGTGATCTATCACGTGCCATAGTGCACAGACTAAACTACGCACCGCATTTCAAGTATTACGCGCTGGCTCTAACTCATGCTGCTTAACTGGGGGTACTCAATTTCCCAGAATGCTTTATGGATTATATCACAAAATCTTTTACATGCTGATGGTAGTCGTGCATGCCAAGGAAACAAGACTCCTGTGTTGTCCGTTTGTTCACAATATAATGCTGTCCCATTGTTTATAACTGTTCAATGTTCCACTTTCACCCAGGATGACTACCATCAGCATGTAACACAACTTAACCTAATTGATTGCTCTGACGCAACCATTCAGGTAAACATGGTCTGCTTGTACAATTATTGTTTGTATAATCATTGCCGAAATGTTTAAACCCTGTTGATTTATTTTTCCAACGCTTTGTATGTCTATTGGTCAGAGCACCAATAATGTGTGGCCACTTGGGTGGGGAGTGAAAGATTTTGTGATATAATCCATAAAGCATTCTGGGAAATTGAGTACCCCCAGTTAAGCAGCATGAGTTAGAGCCAGCGCGTAATACTTGAAATGCGGTGCGTAGTTTAGTCTGTGCACTATGGCACGTGATAGATCACCTGGGGAGAGTTGGGGGTGATAAATACCAGAGAAGGCCTGTAACAGTTTTAGGCAGCTGGAAAGATGTGCGGGGGCACACTACAGGAAAACTGCGCGATATAATGGAATAGTGCTGTAGAAAGGTGTTGAAATCGAGTAATGCTTTTTTCTGTTTAGAGGCAGACGAGCACATGACACGGTAAGCGCGCTTTAAAGCATTGAGGCAAAAGAGATACAATAACGATTCCATGGGTGAATATGGAGTCATAAGCATCTCGTAATCATTGGATGCTTGGATTTGAGATATGCGATGTGTTTGGTTAGTTGGGGTGTGAAACATGGGGTGTTATTGTTTAAGTCGACGATCGTTGAAATAGAATAGCAGTTGAGGCATGATGCAGCAGCGTTTCAAAGTCTAATTAATTCAGAGTTAAATGGATGTTTTCAGTTCGTCTACTGCACTAGAAGTGTTTTAACTGAGCTGATGGTTATTAATTTTTTGTATTCTAGATACCCCTGATGAAGGGAATATCCCGAAATGCATTGGGTGATTTTTAAATAAAAATCGTGACATGTGGAAACATTTAATTCTCCTGTGTGTTTATGAAAAACTGCGAACAAACATGAGAATAAGTAAAATAAATTGATGAAAACAAAGGGAGAAATGGTGAAAAGTATTGGAGTAAAATGTGGAATAATAGAAGAGTTAAACATTAATTCGATTTATTGGATTCATTCTCAATGGTTGTGGCTGTGCAGCTTGAATGGGGATCAAATGTGGTTCCTTCGTGTTCAGCCATAGATATTGCCAGGAGACCCTATCAAAGGCTTTTTCTGCATCCAGCAAAACCAGGGCCATAGGGTCTCCTGTAACATTGGTGATGTCAAACAGTGTGATGACTCTCTGAATATGGTCTATAGTGGATCTCCCGGGAACAAATCCATGCTGACGTTCAGAAGTAACTTTATGCATAATAGGTGCTAGTCTGTTAGCTAGCAATTTCGAATATATTTTTGAGTCGCCATTAATTAATGTGATAGGGCGGTATGAACCCAATTGTACTGATGGTTTATATTTTTTCAAAAAAATTAAAAATTTTGCACATGACCATTAAGTCAGTGAGAATGTTTTTCAACTGATCTGCAAAAACAACATAAAATTTGGTCGTAATACAGTCTGTTCCTGTCGCTTTCCCCCTTGCCAGACGCTTAATGTCATTAAGATTTCCTCTGGGTCAGGTGGACAGTCTAACCCTTCCTGATCCTCTTCCTCGAATTTTTTATGTGGTATGAGATCTAGATACCCTTCAATGTCGCTCTGCCCACTCCTCTCATTTGCTGTGTATAGATTGTGATAGAACCGCCCAAAGCCCTGCTTTATATGTTCTGGGTTTGTGGTCCGACCAATCACTGGGTCAATAATCTCTCGGATTAGATTTAATGAGGTTTGCTGCCTAGTACGAACTGCCAGCTGGTGACCAATTTGTTCATTTAGCTCATAAACCACTTCTTTCTGGGCTACCGCTTTACTCACGGCTTTATCGGTAAATACATTAGTGATTGCCGCCTCTGCAATTGCTACCTGCCGCTGTACAACCTCTAGATCCTTGTTTTCTCTAACAGCCCTCACCAATTCCTCTTCTGCCACCCCCAGATTATCCTGCAGTGTCTTCATTGATTGCTTGGCCCGTTTATTAAGGTTTAAGGAATACCTTAACGTTTCACCCCTGATTCCAGCCTTCATGGCATCCCATACTATTTCGATTGTGGTACTCCCTAGGTTATCTTCCAGAAACCTTGGGATGACCTGCCTCATATATGTACAATATCTGACAGTAAGGATCTCTCAAATGTCCAGGACCTTATATTAGGGTTGGCCATTTCTATTTCTAGACTATATATTAATGGGTTATGGTCCGACAAGACCTGTGGTAGTTTTTCTATTTGGCATTTTGATTTTAGGGAGTTAGAGATAAAGACATAATCTAATCTGGCATGGGTCAGATGTGGATTGGAAAAATACGTATAATCTGGATCAGTTGGTTTTACAAACTGCCAATAGTCAACTAACCCATGAGTCTGACACACATTTTTTAGCGCCCTAAATACCTTTGGTTTCCTACCCACATATCGCCACCCCTCCTCCATAGACCAATCACTGGGTAGATTAATATTTAAATCACCACATACAATAAGTGGGAGAGGCCAATGAGTAAGTTTGCTTGAGATAGCATCCAACACAGCAGGATCATCACATTTGCTTCCATATAATGTACAAAGCGTTAATTTCTGCCCAACACTATATTGACATTCAGTGATCGCCCAGGGGCCATATTTGTCTGAACTTGATCGATTAAACAGCAACCCGCCTCCTTTAGCCAAAATCACCAGCCGCTGAACCCTAGCCCCCTGTGTCGTAGCACTTATCACTCTAAACCCCAGTGTCCTCAAAACATGTATTTGTGCACCATCTATATGTGTCTCTTGGAGGCATATGATGTTAGCACCCATTAATTGTAACCCCACCGTGACTTTCTGCCTTTTTTGCACATCATTCAAGCCGCATATATTAATAGATGCAACTTTCAATACCCTCATATGATTTTGCGCCACATGCCTAACACAGATGCCCCATAATCATAAAAAATACTAATACTTTGTCCACCAAACAACACTACTCTTTTTGTGAGAGATACTACACTACTGTTTCTTTCCTCTAAGAAGTTATGTGAATCTGTCCCGACCCTGCTTATCACCTGTCTGAAAACCCACCCCTCCTCCCTCTACATCCCCCCCTCCAGCAATAACTAGGCAGCCAGGCTCAACCATGAGCCTGTGTGAGGACGTCTGAATCCTTCCACCTCACTTCCCCCCCCCCTTCGACTACCGCTACACCTTGATATACCCTTATCCCGTGTTATGCCTGATATCAGACTTAAGCCACTCCATTATTACATTTAATCTATATTTTCATGTTTTAGTACCCAAAGTCCCTATTGTAATGTCATCCAACATCTTCTGGGCTTGGACTTCTGAATTAAAGCTGAAGTTCTGACCTTTGTATATCACTTTGAGCCTAGCCGGATTTTATAGAAATACCAAGGCTCCTGCCGCTTGAAACGGAGTCATTAATTGCCTAAGTCGCCATCTCCGTACCACCGTAGCATGGGCAAAGTAAGGCTTGGCGAAAAAGGAGAATCCTTCAAACTGTCTTTTGGCGTTGGGTCTGGCTAGATCGTACACGGCCTGTTGAAGTAAAAAGTTGCCGAAATAGATCAGTATGACACGGGGTAATATTTTTCCTTTGGAAGCATGTCTTGATGGAGTTAGCGGGAATCGGTGAGCCCTTTGAACTTCTTTATCCCAATCCCAATCCCAAGAGGACAGTTCAGGTAGGGAATCCTTTAGCATATTTACTACGAACTTCCTTGTATCGTTACCCTCAAGGTTCTCAGGTACCCCAAGCAGTCTCAGATTGTTGCGACATTGCCGGTTCTCATAGTCTTCCAGCCTCCACATGACATCCTTGAGAGCCTTATCCTGAGAAAGACTGTACCTGCAGGGTTTCCACTGTATTTTCCAGCACTTCTGTGCGTGACTCTACCATATTCATCCGTTCCGCAATGTCCAAGCAGATTTTCCCCACTTTCCGCACTGAGCCTTGCAGTTTCTTAGTAGCAAGCCTTGCCGGTCGATTATCAGCCTTGACATCATCTTGGAAGGCTCTCAGAGATTGCAAAATCAGAGCTAATGATGGCTCGGTCGAATTCCCTCTCTTAGAACGATCCGGGCCCCCACCGCCCTCAGCCATTGATTGTTTCCCATCTTCATTTGACTTCTCTGGGGACCGCATTAGGGTCGCTGAGTAATCCCACCCCAGCTCTTCCACCAATTCTTGCTCCTCAGGGGTTTTCCGTTGTGTCTTTCTCCCTGATATCCGTTTAGATTTTTTCCTAGCAGTGGTGACTTTTTCCGCTGCGCTGCTGTCGCACGAAGATGAGCCAGCATCTTCATCGGTGCTGATGGGTAGACTGGTATCCGACACCTCTGACTCTTCCGTCAGAGAGAAGAACGTCTCCCCTGGCACATCGGAGGACTGACAGCCTAGTTCTTTAACCCCTTTTACAACTGTACTCCGCAGGGATAATGTATTGCTTGTTGTGTCTGTTATTTCATCATTATGCACATTATTCCCCAAACATGGCATATCTGTATCCCCCCCCCCCCAGGGGCCCGTCCATCCTTCATTAGTGTTCTCCAATCCAGATTGAAACACAGGGTATGCACCAGTTCCTCTGCCATAGGACTCACCGATTTACTCAGCCCGGGAGTCGCATTTCCCCTGTTGGGGTCCTCTGCCAGAACAATGGATGTTGCCATCTGAGCTGCCCCCAGCTTTGAATTATTTATTGCGCTGTCTGCTTCATCCTTATGACTGCCATTGCCCGCTTTGTTGTTTTGGTTTTTGGCCTTAGGGTCACCTAAGGGTGAAAATATGCTTGAGATAGGTTGTTTTTTCCCGGTTTCACTGAGCAGCTTTGTCCACCGAATATTTAGTTTCCCTGGAGGCTCATTTTTCTCCAGCTCCATTTTCCCTTGTTTGTCACCCTTAGTAGCCCGCACATCTCCTTTCTTTAAATCGATTTTGGGGTCTGATCCCTCTTGCCGCAAAGAGGCAGCCGCGGTGGTTACTCGCTGCTTGCCTTTTCCCCGTGCTGCCATTGTAGCCGGCTCTACCAGTGCTTCTTCCGGGTACGCATTGCTGTTTCCAAGTAACCGCCACAGGATGTGAGCATGCACGGCCCCGGCAACCGCGGTCAGGAGAAGCCGCGCCAGAGCTTCCCAGCGACCTTCACAGGAGCCCCCGTGGACGTGTGGTCTATGCCCGATCCAGACAATCGGGGCCACTCGGGGACACCACGAATCCCGTTGATGCCAGCCAATCCTCCACGCATACCATCGGACACAACACGGGACGATTCTTCAACCAGGGAGAGAGAGGTAAGCAATGGTCTCTTAGTCAGACGCCATCTTGCCTCTCTCTATTTGCGATGACCTAATTCTCCGGGCTTCTAAAGAAGATTAAGATCATACATCGGTCCCAGCTCATCTTTAGATAAATCCGCGCTAAACTAAGGACTAACCAAGTATTACTCAAGATGAAAACTTGTCATTCGGTCTGGCTTTTCACTCTTTTTTTGTTGTCCACCCTGCCCTTGTCTTCCATTACTTGACCAAAACACAAAAAATATGCAATAGAGAGCTATGACTGCAAGGAAAGAAATCCATTTCGACATGCATAAAACCCATCCTCGCCCAACATCATAAAATTCCCACCTGAATGCCACATATTATTTTTTTATTTTTGGGAGTTTTATATAGGGCAAACTCGACCCGGAGGTATCAGAGCCTTTACATGAGCACCAGTTGCGTTACAGATGGACTCATTTTATTAGGCATGGGGAGATTAAGTGATTTGCCCTGAATCACAGGATGTTGAGCCTCACGCCAGACTCGAACCCAGTGCCCCAGCTTCGAGGTCGCCCTACCTAGTCATTATGCCACATCCTCTCTCATTTGATTAGCACTTTCAATCTCAATCGATTCTTATCAAAATTCTTAACTGCAATTACTTTACTTAGCTAGTGGAACTCCCACTTACGCGCTACTTTCATCTTGATGGCCAAATTCAATTGCCGTATTTCTCATCTGTGCCTCGCTGTCTTGCAGCTCACTCCCATATGCACCAGGAAACGAAATGTTTGTCTCTTTCATACTCGCCATGTCTCATGCTTTAGTGAGCTGCTTTTCCTTCCATCGAACATCTGAGAAATACACTCAAACTGTAAGAGGTTGAGCTCTTGGTTTTGGAGGAGCAAATGGAACCCAGTGGGTCTAACAGATGCACAGGTCATCTTCAAATGTGCTCAGGATGTCTTTCTTTATCAGATTTTACAGTAAATGGATCCTGTCACTTCCCTTTTACTACTTCCTCTCTTACTCCAACAAATCACAGGTTGGACTTCTGTTGCTGTTTCTCCTCACAAGTCTTCAGTTTTACTGACTATTTCTTCAGTCACATTTATGAGCTCAGACACAAATTGAAGTTTCGCTCTTCAATACCAGTGTTCCAGCTCTCCTATTAATCAAACTGCATTCACACACATCTGCCTTACCCAGTTTATCTGAAACGGGGAGTTTCTGAAACAGTTTTGAGGAGTTGTTTCCTTCTTAATTCATCTTATACCCCCTCTTTGGTAGAGCTTCTCCTTTGGTGCTGTTTCAATTGGCTTAATATCCCCAGAAATTCAGTGGAAGGTATAGTGAGCACAGAATATTCTCAACTGTCGCATTATTGTGGCATCTCCCAGGTTGTTTAATCTTCAAGTTCATGCCTTAAATTCAGGTGACATCAGAAAGGGCAGGTTGCTGAGGCATAGGGGCAGGTGAGGACTGTAAGTCACCTTCTTTACCTTTGCTTTCAACATGAGAATGCAGATATCTGTTCAGCAGTAAGCATGACTAGATTTCCAGTAGCACGCTGCCAGTCAGGAAATTCAGCCAGCACTCTCTTACAGAGGACCTTAGAATGGGAGACCTCCCTTGTTCATTTTTAAACATTTTATTATCTTGATCTTAAATATCTTCTTTCCAACGTCGGTCTGCTATGTGTTCTCCTCTTTCTATCAAAACAGTCTCTCACTATTTCTTTTTATTGAAAGGGTCAAGGCCTTCTTCCTTTTAGAGTCATCATTATCAAAATTCTTTATTTGGTTTAAATAAATCAACCATAAACGTTACTGAAAGTACATATACTTAAACAGCAAAATAGGGCAACATAAATATGAATCCAATTAATTCATACTAGAATACATCAAATATAAAATAGGACAAAAGTTCCAAGATCATGATCAGTACATACAACGCTAAAAACGAATCCACCAACCTCCTCAACCCAGCCTGGCTGAACATATCAGCTATTAAATGTTCTTCCAGGTTTAACTGCTGCAGATAAAAAAAAAATGCCATTAAATAACATCGATAATATTGACATAGGACAATAATTGTAAAAACAAGCATTGGCAATGCCAATAGGTCTGGCTTTAAAGGAATATTAAAACACACAAGATGATGGACGGAATGTTGCACATTGGCAAAACATTCACCCCCAGTCACAGATCTGGGTTTAATCCATCGTTATTTTGCTCACCACGCCACCCCAGTTCAGACATGGCCATATGCAAATCAGTCTTGACCCTGTGCCTCATGGGAACAGTCCAGCCCGAACTGCCAAGCCATGTCTTCCCTGGACCAGAATCAAGCATCCTAGGACCGGTTTCTGGCTATCAGCCGTCATCAGCCAGGATAGCTTGACTCCAGTGGCGTAGTGAGCACGGGACCCACGTCTGGGCATACCCTTCCCACATAGGGCAAACAGCAAAACACACAAGATGATGGACGGAATGTTGCACATTGGCAAAACATTCACCCCCAGTCACAGATCTGGGTTTAATCCATCGTTATTTTGCTCACCACGCCACCCCAGTTCAGACATGGCCATATGCAAATCAGTCTTGACCCTGTGCCTCATGGGAACAGTCCAGCCCGAACTGCCAAGCCATGTCTTCCCTGGACCAGAATCAAGCATCCTAGGACCGGTTTCTGGCTATCAGCCGTCATCAGCCAGGATAGCTTGACTCCAGTGGCGTAGTGAGCACGGGACCCACGTCTGGGCATACCCTTCCCACATAGGGCAAACAGCAAAACACACAAGATGATGGACGGAATGTTGCACATTGGCAAAACATTCACCCCCAGTCACAGATCTGGGTTTAATCCATCGTTATTTTGCTCACCACGCCACCCCAGTTCAGACATGGCCATATGCAAATCAGTCTTGACCCTGTGCCTCATGGGAACAGTCCAGCCCGAACTGCCAAGCCATGTCTTCCCTGGACCAGAATCAAGCATCCTAGGACCGGTTTCTGGCTATCAGCCGTCATCAGCCAGGATAGCTTGACTCCAGTGGCGTAGTGAGCACGGGACCCACGTCTGGGCATACCCTTCCCACATAGGGCAAACAGCAAAACACACAAGATGATGGACGGAATGTTGCACATTGGCAAAACATTCACCCCCAGTCACAGATCTGGGTTTAATCCATCGTTATTTTGCTCACCACGCCACCCCAGTTCAGACATGGCCATATGCAAATCAGTCTTGACCCTGTGCCTCATGGGAACAGTCCAGCCCGAACTGCCAAGCCATGTCTTCCCTGGACCAGAATCAAGCATCCTAGGACCGGTTTCTGGCTATCAGCCGTCATCAGCCAGGATAGCTTGACTCCAGTGGCGTAGTGAGCACGGGACCCACGTCTGGGCATACCCTTCCCACATAGGGCAAACAGCAAAACACACAAGATGATGGACGGAATGTTGCACATTGGCAAAACATTCACCCCCAGTCACAGATCTGGGTTTAATCCATCGTTATTTTGCTCACCACGCCACCCCAGTTCAGACATGGCCATATGCAAATCAGTCTTGACCCTGTGCCTCATGGGAACAGTCCAGCCCGAACTGCCAAGCCATGTCTTCCCTGGACCAGAATCAAGCATCCTAGGACCGGTTTCTGGCTATCAGCCGTCATCAGCCAGGATAGCTTGACTCCAGTGGCGTAGTGAGCACGGGACCCACGTCTGGGCATACCCTTCCCACATAGGGCAAACAGCAAAACACACAAGATGATGGACGGAATGTTGCACATTGGCAAAACATTCACCCCCAGTCACAGATCTGGGTTTAAACCATCGTTATTTTGCTCACCACGCCACCCCAGTTCAGACATGGCCATATGCAAATCAGTCTTGACCCTGTGCCTCATGGGAACAGTCCAGCCCGAACTGCCAAGCCATGTCTTCCCTGGACCAGAATCAAGCATCCTAGGACCGGTTTCTGGCTATCAGCCGTCATCAGCCAGGATAGCTTGACTCCAGTGGCGTAGTGAGCACGGGACCCACGTCTGGGCATACCCTTCCCACATAGGGCAAACAGCAAAACACACAAGATGATGGACGGAATGTTGCACATTGGCAAAACATGGCTATGTCTGAACTGGGGTGGCGTGGTGAAGCAAAATAACGATGGATTAAACCCAGATCTGTGACTGGGGGTGAATGTTTGCCAATGTGCAGCATTCCGTCCATCATCTTGTGTGTTTTGCATTTCGCCCTAAGTGGGAAGGGTATGCCCAGACGTGGGTCCCGTGCTCACTACGCCACTGGAGTCAAGCTATCCTGGCTGATGAAGGCTGATAGCCTGAAACCGGTCCTAGGATGCTTGATTCCGGTCCAGGGAAGACATGGCTTGGTAGTTCGGTCTGGACTGTTCCCATGAGGCACAGGGTCAAGACTGATTTGCATATGGCTATGTCTGAACTGGGGTGGCGTGGTGAAGCAAAATAACGATGGATTAAACCCAGATCTGTGACTGGGGTGAATGTTTGCCAATGTGCAGCATTCCGTCCATCATCTTGTGTTTTTGCATTTCGCCCTAAGTGGGAAGGGTATGCCCAGACGTGGGTCCCGTGCTCACTACGCCACTGGAGTCAAGCTATCCTGGCTGATGAAGGCTGATAGCCTGAAACCGGTCCTAGGATGCTTGATTCCGGTCCAGGGAAGACATGGCTTGGTAGTTCGGTCTGGACTGTTCCCATGAGGCACAGGGTCAAGACTGATTTGCATATGGCTATGTCTGAACTGAACTGGGGTGGCGTCGTGAAGCAAAATAATGATGGATTAAACCCAGATCTGTGACTGGGGGTGAATGTTTGCCAATGTGCAGCATTCCGTCCATCATCTTGTGTGTTTTGCATTTCGCCCTAAGTGGGAAGGGTATGCCCAGACGTGGGTCCCGTGCTCACTACGCCACTGGAGTCAAGCTATCCTGGCTGATGAAGGCTGATAGCCTGAAACGGTCCTAGGATGCTTGATTCCGGTCCAGGGAAGACATGGCTTGGTAGTTCGGTCTGGACTGTTCCCATGAGGCACAGGGTCAAGACTGATTTGCATATGGCTATGTCTGAACTGGGGTGGCGTGGTGAAGCAAAATAACGATGGATTAAACCCAGATCTGTGACTGGGGGTGAATGTTTGCCAATGTGCAGCATTCCGTCCATCATCTTGTGTGTTTTGCATTTCGCCCTAAGTGGGAAGGGTATGCCCAGACGTGGGTCCCGTGCTCACTACGCCACTGGAGTCAAGCTATCCTGGCTGATGAAGGCTGATAGCCTGAAACCGGTCCTAGGATGCTTGATTCCGTTCCAGGGAAGACATGGCTTGGTAGTTCGGTCTGGACTGTTCCCATGAGGCACAGGGTCAAGACTGATTTGCATATGGCTATGTCTGAACTGGGGTGGCGTGGTGAAGCAAAATAACGATGGATTAAACCCAGATCTGTGACTGGGGTGAATGTTTGCCAATGTGCAGCATTCCGTCCATCATCTTGTGTGTTTTGCATTTCGCCCTAAGTGGGAAGGGTATGCCCAGACGTGGGTCCCGTGCTCACTACGCCACTGGAGTCAAGCTATCCTGGCTGATGAAGGCTGATAGCCTGAAACCGGTCCTAGGATGCTTGATTCCGGTCCAGGGAAGACATGGCTTGGTAGTTCGGTCTGGACTGTTCCCATGAGGCACAGGGTCAAGACTGATTTGCATATGGCTATGTCTGAACTGGGGTGGCGTGGTGAAGCAAAATAACGATGGATTAAACCCAGATCTGTGACTGGGGGTGAATGTTTGCCAATGTGCAGCATTCCGTCCATCATCTTGTGTGTTTTGCATTTCGCCCTAAGTGGGAAGGGTATGCCCAGACGTGGTTCCCGTGCTCACTACGCCACTGGAGTCAAGCTATCCTGGCTGATGAAGGCTGATAGCCTGAAACCGGTCCTAGGATGCTTAATTCCGGTCCAGGGAAGACATGGCTTGGTAGTTCGGTCTGGACTGTTCCCATGAGGCACAGGGTCAAGACTGATTTGCATATGGCTATGTCTGAACTGGGGTGGCGTGGTGAAGCAAAATAACGATGGATTAAACCCAGATCTGTGACTGGGGGTGAATGTTTGCCAATGTGCAGCATTCCGTCCATCATCTTGTGTGTTTTGCATTTAAAGGAATATTGACTGGCAATATGAAGCATTACAAGTAAATAGCATGGGACTAGATATGTATTTGTGTGAAAGCAAAGAACTGTAGAATATTATTGGTGGAGGTGGCAGTGATGTGTAGGTTAATGACTGCTCTCTTCTCATCTGTGCTGCTGCCAGAGAAAACAAGATACATTTTCTAGTTATCCAGGACACTTTAATAGCATTCCAGGGCAATGAGTGTGAGCCCCTGAAAGTTGAAGCTGGATAAAAAGCACAATGATCACAGCTGCGTGAAGGGCATGCACTTTGTTATGAGGACACACACAAACTATGCCCAATCAAAATTTACTCTTGGCACCCTCCTTGTACTAAAGCCCCTCTCTAGTGATGCTCACCTAATTATCTGGTGATAGCTGCGCTGTCCAGCCAGACAATAACAAGAGGGAGGGGGGACTCATCTAAAATTGCAATATATTAAGCGAGGCAAGATGAAATCTTTCCATTGTTTGCTGTAGTACCACAGAGCATAACTAAATATAAGGTGTCTTGTGGAGACAATGAGTCGCAGCCACAAGGACCCAGTTTTCTTACATAATTTCAATGATTGGGGACTGCCAGCATCCTGTGCATTAGGTTTGGCGACACATAACAGGTATGGTTCAATTCCCGGCGAAGTTTCAAAAGAATATATCCATGAACAGAAGAGGTGCAGAGTTCTTCTTCCGCTCTATAAAACTGTTGCCACAAGAGAAATACTTACGGGTTCAAGCCAGGTCAGATTTTACAACAGAGTTTGGACATTCAAAAATAGCCTGCCTCCTCAGCTTTACAAAGGAATTCCTGATATAGTGCAACCAGAAAATAGAGTGCCATTTATCTTGGGTAAGAAAATCACTTAAAATGGCCCTATTCAGCATACATTTAGATCTTACTCAAATAGTAAACCATCTCAGGAGGGGACGAAGAGCTACAAGGTCACAAAGATAGTTATGCCTCAATACCTGGTGCAGAATAAAGTAGGGTGTGGACTGAGAAACACATAAGAACCTCCAACAAATTTTATTTTCAGCAGATTGCAAGCTGGAAACAATCACATAACCCCTAATGTCGCAACCATAGGAGACCACGGGATACACTTTGCCTGGTACACTTTCAACAGGGCGCCTATGGGCTACTTTCCCAGCCTATAAGAGAAAGCAGATACAGAGGCAATAGCTCTTAAAAAACATTTTTTTTTATTTTGTAAAAGAGGGGAACAGATACCTACACTCTCAAAAATGACGATTAAGTATGGAAGAGAACTGACCCTCTTATGTTTGGGTGTGACCCTGTACACAAAAAGTTCTGGGTCTGGTGTTCCTTGGGCCTGCCACCAAACCAAAGATTTTTTGAAGTTAGTGGACATATCTACTGCGGCTATAAAAGCCACATATAAATCTAATAATATTTGGAGACCTAGAGCGATCTGGCAAGCAGAACTGCGTTCTCCTCATATAGCAATGCAGGAATTGAGCGGGTGCTGATCATAGGGAGATCAATTGTGCCTGTCAACAAAGAAGTTTCTAGGTTGTTTCTATATAACAAAAATAAAAATGGGACTAAAATGCATCCCTGACAAACCTCTCTCCTAAGTTGAAAAGCATGCGAGCAGGAGTCAACAGTATCGTAGCAAACAACTGCTGACCTATTCATGTGCAGATCGCTCAAGAAGCACACTATATCAGGCTCCACACCCAAGAACAAGAGGATATTTCATATTTTTCCCGATTGACCTGCTCAAAAGCTGAATTGAGGTCCATGAAGGTCACATGGATAGCTCCTTGTCTGGCAACTGTGTACTTATTAGTGATGAGATACAAATTCTTACATTGATCACTTGTGCTCAAACCGGGTCTAGAACTATAGTGCAAATCAGTAACAATCTGATTATCCTCTGCCCGGGTTGATAACCTCATAAGAAGCACCCTGCCTATAACCTTCACAACGGAGTCAATCAGCGATATGGGCCTGTAGCAGTTGCGGATGTTTTTATCACCCTTTTGAAGAGCTATGGTCTTGAATTAAACTTCTATATAGCCCACTTTCAAAGATTTACTTATTTATTTATTTTTTAACTAACCTTCACAATAATATTTTCATTTCTCTATCTGCTCGCAACACACTTCTATTCACTTGCTTCACCTGAAACCGAATAGGACTAAAATTGACCTTCAATGCTACCTTTCCTCATGCCTCAACAATGCCTTTTGACATACCCTCTTCTCCTTCTTGCTACTTCTCTCTTTATAAGCCTGTAGTATTGACACTTTTTTTCAAATCAACTTTCTGCTTCTTGTTTGTTTTATTTGCAGCTGTATAATCTCTATACACTCAATAGCCTGATGTATGTACATGCCACCACAACTCTATTTTTTTATTGATATTCTCCAGCTTCACTAGAAGCCTTACCCGCCACCTATTCTCTACTCTTGCTTCCTTACAATAACACTGTAAAGCACCTATCTCTCCATCTCCCAACGTGTTATTTAATATGCTTCAATGGCACTACTGCAACAATATTATTATAATAAAACAAAGTAAAATGAAAATAAGATACAATGGCAAATTTATATTTAGAATACTTATATCGGATATATAGGTACATAACGTGTAGCCATGTAACTTGATACAATATTGCATTTAGGGTTTCTGGTAACATGATAAATGGCGTGTAAGTGTAACCAGAACCCCGAATTTGCACTATCGGGCCATATTCCATTATACTTCTGATGTACTTTTTATATTTAATCTTTATTTTGGGGATAGTTAACTTGAAAAAGGTGTTTTTCGAATAGGGAAACGTTTTTGAAAATATTGTGTCAAACATTGGAATGAATGGTTTCGTTGTCTACAGTATAAGCAAGAGAATAATAGTTATTTACTTAAGAATGTGCAATTCCAAAATATGCCATTTCTCTGGTTAAAAACACATTCTGTCTGTAGAAGGGAGAGATTGCTGAAGAGGCTCTTTTATCTTTTGTAGTTAAAACCCCATAATTAACCATAATGTTCTGTCCTAGGTAACACTAAATGAATGAAACCAAAGGCTTTTTTTAGTATTTCAATAGACTTTGTTTAGTCTATTAATTTCACTTTTCTTCATATATGAGGCTCTCCCCAGGATGAAGGGTATTCAGTGAGTCTTTTACAGAGATGAGACGAGGCACATTAATTCGCACCTATCACTTTTAGTGAAATAGTTCAGTCCAAATAGAAGTGGAAGAGCAGCCTCCTTGTCTTCCACATAGGAGTACAACTCCATAATGTCGCTACAACGAAATGATCAGCACACACCATTCATCATATGAAGTATGTAACAAATTAATTTGGTTATATAGTGCACAGACACTATCGACATTTTACTATAAAGGTTCCTTTATTCACATCTTCATAAAAAAACTATTTCTCCAGTGTAGCCAATGTGTTTCATCACTTGAAAGAGACTTCTTCAGGGCTTGATATTATATTGGCACTCGTGTCAGCTGATGGTCAAGAGAACCTCATAAAATCGTCTCGTGATAGCCAAACTTCACTGTCTGGTTTGGTAACCATTCAAAAAAGTCCAACCCTTTATTCTATAGCTCGTGTCTGATGTCACTGAGTTTATAATATCTTATGTTAGTATGTGTTAATTTCACGGTCTGAACTATGCACTTGTTATCTGCAAATTCAGTTCAGGCCCATGTCAGCATCAGAATCGTATGTGAGGAGCCCCGCAAGCGACATCGATTCAGTCTGGTTTTCACTATTGACTATTTTGCACATAGGTTACGTTAAACACCAATATGTAACCTTTTTATTCAATCCTGTTCACCCTGATGACCCCACTGCAGAAACGTTTTAATCACTGATGTAACTCTATTGTTAATCAAAGTTTGGTGGGGTGAAGCTCCCTTGGCTTAAACATCTTGCTACTTAGATGCCTCTGCACTCCCTCAAAAGATTTACAAAAATGCACTTTTTTCACCCCCTCCTTGATGTTCCATTATGTCTAAGGTCCAGCCCTCAAGGGTCCACTTTTTTACACTTAATATCTCCAATGCACTGTAAGGCATGCCAGGCTATTAAGGATTTCCAATCAAATTGGAAAATTACTAACTTCGCACATAGGTATCTTAAACAACCCTGCATTCCCTTTAAGAAATGTACTCTGCACTTGAGACCGCCTAGATTGCACCTTAAGTTTTTAAACATTTTTTACTTGATGTTTCAATATGCCCAAAATTTTACCTTCTACTGCCTGCTTTTTTGCATTTTAAGACTCAAGTGCACTTTAAATATATGCCAGGCTATCCGGCACTTCAATTAAATAAGAGAATTAATTGTTTTTAAATTCTGTCATTACTGTACAGTGATGCCACCATTTGAATGGTTTTAATCATGTTTTATGTATTGTTTTAACATTGCAAAGGTTTTAAATAACCAAGCGATACTAAATAAACTTGAAAACTAACAGTTACAGGCTTCTCCCCCTTGATCTGAAGTCCCATGAAGTCTTTTACAACAAACACACAACATTGTGGTTTTGGATATTGCAAAACACAAGGATAATGCTGCTTCATTACCTGGATTATTAAGTGATCAATTCTTTACAGATACTTAATATTGGCACATTTCAGGGGTGCAGGTTTCTGAAGGACCACAGCTTTGCAATCAGAGCAGAAAAGTCTATTCTTCGTTCACAGGATTTACAGTCCATCAGCGCTTGCTCCTGGTGTGGAGGCAGACCGGCTACATTTGTCTTTGCTTCTACAGAGAAAACTGGCAATGGCCATGACACTGGGTTGTTAAATTAGCTGAGACCACAGGTTTAGGTGATATACCATGATGTCAAAACAACTAAGGTACAGATTTGGCCCCGCTGTCTAGACCAGCAGATAACTTACTACGATGGTCGGCTTAGTAGTAGCCATTGGAGTAAGAGAATCATACTGCCTGCTCTATTAGCAGCTTACTGTCTGATGTCTATTTTTCGGTCACAAACATAAAGAAATGGGCCCAATTCACAAACTAAATTTTGCAGTTGCTGTATTGCCACTGGGCCCATTTTCTTAAACCCTTTATCTCCTGGCACTACACTTCTGGTTTATTTACTTGGTCCTCCGAAGGATCTTGCTTCCTGCCGAGAGGGATCGGACATAGAGGTTCCAATCCAGTTATCCAATGAGGACCAGGAACTGGGTAACTGACCTATAAACTCATAATTAGATTCATATATATAACTCTCAAAACTAAGCTATAGAAGTAAAGTATTATCACTGATAGACCAAATCTCCTGAAGAAATTCAGTCAGACCAAGATCATACTAACCAATAATTCAGTTAAGGCTTTGTAGAATAATAATATTAGTGTTTACTGTCTAGAGATCTCTATATTAGAATTCCCATCCCTCATTAATAACCCAATTGGAATGCACAATAAATTATTGGAAACAATCATGGAGAGACAGAGACCGGATTTAGTGAAAGTTGAGTTTTTGTCAGAGTTTTAAAATGAGTAACTTCATCAATATCAGGCTTTACAGGTCGCAGAGTGCAGGATAATCGAATCAAAATTTGATATTGCCATCAATTACCAAAGCTCTGGAAAAGTTCAGGAAAGGACATGGACCATGACAGCTCAAAGGTACTCTCCCATGAGGGAAAGAAATCCAGGAATAACGCACGTAGCATATGCGTCAGTCCAAAGGTACAGCCAGTAGAGTCCGCAAGGAAGTTCCAAAAGAAGAAGCAAATAAGGTGTCTCCAAGTCCAAGGTAAAGAGCAATTGCCCTATTTTCCATCTCATCAATGCATAATATAATCCTCAAGTTCGGGGGTGACACCTCCTGGGTCACCTCATCTGGTCAGACCACTCAGTCCATTGGTCAGTTCGTATGGGGTGATTGACATGCAGCATAAAGAAGACACATATTATAGCAAAAAGGTGGTGACCATCACATAAGCTGTTGAACTATTTTGTATATATAACTTCCAAATAATAGTCCTTTTGCAAAAGCACATGAGTGAGTTCAGGAGAACAGTTTCCCATCCCAGATGTTCCCACAGTAGCGAAAGTGTTGCAAGCAGTCCTCGTATGCGAATGGGAACTCTCACTATGAGACATAGCTTCTCTTTACATTGCAAGTTTACAAAGCCTTGCCATGAGATCAGAATCAAACAAAGTAAAGAAAATGCAGGCCTAAATTGAATTTGGTTAATGAAATACAGACTATAAAGTAATAGAAATATACATTTCATTCATCTCTTTGGGATCTTATATATTACTTTCAACTTATTTGCACTCGTAAAGCAATTTAGTTTCATTGAAATTAACACATGTAACTGACATATTACTGCAATTTCAAAGTACCAACGTATAAAATCATTTCAAAACATAAATTATGAATATCGTTTCTAGTAATTCACAGTATATGTATGAAGATTATTCCCTAAAGATATTAGAACATTTAGTTTTAGTATAAACATGCAGCACCTTTCTCACTTGGTGCACACTTTCGCATATGGAAAACATCGAGTTTCGAGTGAGTCTCTTTAATAACCTACACATATCCTCTAGATTACATTTGTTTCATTAGTACTTCATAAGTGTTTAGACCATGGGGATTTATCACTTAACATTTTCTATCACGTTTGAAAAGATTCAACAAAATTAGTTAATAGAGTACAAGCTTTGTTATTCAAATGACTAATTCTCTTTTAATTTACTCTTGTATGCATGCTTTTATGATGCAGTAACTAAATCTTCAAGATGTTATCATGTTTTCTGTAATGTATATTTAGCACAGTTGGTGCATGTTTGACATCTTTCTCTCAAATGTGTCATAATCGTTTTTATGTGTCAGTTAAAAGGTTAAGCAGTTTATCTGCTTCATCATAGTACATAAAGTAGTACTACTTACTATAAAAAGCAATTCACAAACCTACGAGTGTAAATCTCCACCTCCCTTATCTTTTCTACAGGGAGATCCTCATACATGTAAGTTTACCACAAAGGAGCTAATTACGGTGACACCGTCTCGGTCCTCTGGTCGGCAGTCCCGACAGCCTAAATAGGATGCGACCGAACACTTTTCGGTCGCATTCCTACATTTCCCTATGGGAGCATGCATTACAGCCGTAAACCGCCCATAATACATGCTCCCATAGGGAAATAGGAGGTGCAGTTCATCCCTGCACCCCGTGGCACGGGGTACAGGGATCAACAGGGGGGTGCCATAGCAACCAGAGGCCACGCACCCCAGAGGGCCCTGCTCGGGGCCCCCAAACACGCTTTCCGACATGTTTTCCATGTTGGACAGGCCGGCATGGAAACAATGCTGGAAACAGTGCATCGTAATCCAAGGGCGGAAAGGCCCGCTCTTTGGGATTACGAGCCGGTTCCAACTGGCCGACGGGCTCCTTGAGCCCATCGGAAGCCAGCCGGAATGACCGGCCGATTTAGTTTCTGACAACCAGCATTGTAATGCGGCGGTCGGATAGTAAACAGAGGGGCCGATTACGATGCAAACCGGAAGGCTCAGACCGATGAGCCGTATCATAATCAGCCCCTTAGTATTAAATGTGGGAGGGACCAGGGGGAGTGGCTGGAAAAAGGGGCATACTTAGTCCTCCCTAAAGCCCTTGCATTTAGAATTTAGGGGGGTTTACGGAGGGATTTAGGTAAAAAGAAGCATACACCCACAAAAGATTAAGCCCATTGCTATTTACAAACTCCAATTCTATAGTTAATACTGCCAAAAAGGACCCATGTACTCCAGCTCAAAGCTGGAGGATGCCCAGCACCATATATGGCCTACCACTGGCACTACAATACCCTCCCAAAATAAATGGGGGGAAGGGATTTAAAATAAAACACAATTTTTTAAAATATAAATAAATGTATTTTAATGTTAAAGAAAGCATAGATAAAAATAAACAATTATTAGTTTATTATAAAATGTTAATAACCTCAACTTTAAATTTAAAAATGAATGATACTTAATGTTTTTAAATACTGTGGGCCTCATTTACAACAAAATGACGCAGCAAGGCTCCGTAAGCCATTTTGCTGTGCCGAGCTGCGTCATTTCAAAAGCACAGGGATGCGTCCTATTTACAATACAGAGCATCCCTGTGCTTTCCCCTATGCTAGTGCACAATAAGCTGCCTAGAGCCAACGCAGGCACCCTTGCGCCATGGTGCAAGGGTGTCTGCATTGTATAGGTGGTTGTTTTTGTGCAGGAAGGGACACCATCCTGCACAAAAACAATTATTTATGGCGTTCTCCTCTTTATGCATGCTGCAGAATGCAGCACGCATAGAAAAGGAAAATAATGAGGAGAAATAAAAGTATTTCTCCTTGTTGCGCCTCCTTACGTCTCCCCTGGGGAGGTTTAGGATTCTGACGGATTCACAGGTTTACGAAACGTTATAAATATGGGAATGCGGCATAATCCATGGGTGTTGCATTGGAACACCCACTGCAACACCCATGGCACGCCCCCTTCACACAAAGTGATGCATGAAAAGGGGCCGTATGTATAAGGCCACTAAAAGTCAGGCAGAGTGGCTTTCCGTAGCCTTGTAAATATGGGTCAGCACACTGAGCCACCGGTACCTCAAAAAAAGTGACTCCCCGCCTGCGCAAGGGACTTGTAAATAAGCCCCTTAATTTAAATTCATTTAAATTGATTCTGCACGTAGTATTTAATGATTTTTACATTATAATAGATAGCTATAAATGTTATATTTTAGGTGGGAATTTATTTGTTTAAATCTTAAGAAAACTCATTTTCATTTAAATTAATATGTTCAAAATAATTAAATATTTATTTAAAAAGTTAATAATGCTATAGCATTGTTTCATTTTGTTCCACTTTTAAAATAAATAATTTAAATGAAGTAATATTCATATTTAAATAAAAAATATTTCTACTAATTTTGTTTTAAGTTTATTTAACTTTAAAATTGTTCCCTATACATTACCATAGGTAGATCTATGCCCCAGTGGAGGAGACCTCAGCCTACATGTGAAAAGTCACAAGTAGTAAATTAAGCTCACACTTTTGAGTAACTTTACACTAGTAAATGGTGACTAGCCAAAAGTAGTAGTTATTCAAAAGTATATTAAAAATCTACATATATAATTTACTTTTGTGAATAGGTGTTTGGTGTCATATCATCAACACTATTTTCTAGTTCATCCACTGAGAGGATTTTGGCATTCTTTTAGACACAATTTCTCTTTGCAGGTGAACTAAAAAAAAATGGGTGAAATTTCGCCAGATTCACTTTTAGAGATAACACTTCGATCACACCGAGTTGGCGGTGGAAATGTTTTGTTAGTATTGTCCCAAAACTGGAAATTTGTCTCTTAACGGGATGGTACTGATCTTCAGAGCAACTCAGCATTTTATCGACTTACCCATAATAACTGCAGGACAGCACACAGCTTTTCAAATGTAGGTATCTTCGTGTGTTTGCCAATTTCACTGCTTATTGCAGGAACTGGGAATTTGTTCCAAGTACCGCACTTATTTAGTGTTGTCCTTACTTCCTTTTTTTTCAGTTTTTATTCCGCTATTCCCCTTTTGTGGTTCGGATGGGCTACACCTTTATGTGCAGCCTGATATTTCGCTTTACTCTTTGTTGCTGTGCCAAAATCGCTCAGTGTTCTGGTGGCATTTGAACTTCTTTATGCTGTTTTTCCATTGATTCATCTCGCTCAAAAGAAGCTTTTCAGCGTGCCGCCATCACTGAAATGATCCACGCTGTACATTGCATGCTTTAGAGTACTCTCCAGAATCCTGTAGTTTGTGTGCACATCTCTTTGCTGCCTATATGTTCTTTTAGCTTCGGTCTAGTTCGGAAAGTATTTATGATATATTTGTTGGTAAGCATCACTTCAGTCTAATGTATTTCCATGCATGCCTACAGTGAAGTCATAGGGCATAATTGCATGAGATAATTTTGCAGACAAATACATTAAAAAAAACCTGTGAATCATTTCTCCCTTTACTGGCCTGCGCCTAAGATCCGATGCTGACTGGCCTTTAACGTCTTAGGAAAATTACCTCGTTGTCCAATCGGATCAGTGCTGGCTCACTTCTAATTGAGGGATTGACTGTTGCATGGGATCACTGCTTTCCGCTAACAAAGGGTCTTTGATGATGTAATCATTTTTAGAGTGCGGGTGCTGCCATCAGTGTTACATCCTGAAGTCCTTGGGATTGTGAAGAATCCACGTGTCAGGCTTACCGTTACATCCTGAAGTCCTTGGGATTGTGAAGAATCCACGTGTCAGGCTTACCGTTACATCCTGAAGTCCTTGGGATTGTGAAGAATCCACGTGTCAGGCTTACCGTTACATCCTGAAGTCATGGGGATTGTGAAGAATCCACGTGTCAGGCTTACCGTTACATCCTGAAGTCATGGGGATTGTGAAAAATCTAATGGTCCGGCTTATCGATGTTTCACACACTGCAATGCATCAACACAACTTGCTGCATTGCTTTAAAGGGAGACAGCAGAAATGTGCTATATCTACTACGATATGGCACATTCTGCTGCAGCCTTTGTGACTGCCTAGCGTCAACGCAGGCACCTTTGCGCCATGGTGCATGAGTGCCTGTGTTAATAGTAGGATTGTTTTTTGTACTGGAAGGGACACCTTCCTGCACAAAAACAATCTTGAAAGGCATGGTCCTCTTTCCAAGTGTGCTGCAGAATGCAGGATACGTGGAAAGAGGAAATAAGGAGGAGAAATAAAGATATTTCTCCTCGTTATGCAGAGGTCAGGGAGGCATACCCATCTGGGATTGTGTCAAAAACCATAGGTGGATGCCTGGGAACGCTCACACGCCGCTCATGAAACGCTTCCCTGCCGCAAAGTAACGCAAGGGAGCAAAATGTACTGCCTTATGTTACTTTGGGTTTACTAAATCACACAGTCACATCAGGTGGCTTTGCATGGCTTTGTAAATCCCACTAAAAAGCTTCATTGCCCCTGCGACGACTTGCATCATGCAAGGACAACGGAAGCCCTTTGTAAATCTGCTTGCCAGTGTCCCACACAGAACAGGAACCACACCTATTTAGCTTGAGGGTGGTAAGCATGTGATATATTGCTGGTTGTACATATTGGAGCACACTGCTGCTAATATATTACTTTAGCTACTAAATTTGCACAAACATGCAGTTTTACTGATAAAACTGCATAGCACAAAACCGATGTTTGTGGAAATAAGGTTTCAGAAAATATTTCATACGTGCATTCACAAGTAAAGTCTTTGTTTCGATCCTGTGAAAATATTTGTTTCCATCACACTTTAGAATTACAAAAAATGTGCATTGTTTCGGTTTTCTTAAATGCTGATATCTTATCAAAAATTCATACACTACATTTACAGATGTCTAAATTTTGTAGTACGCTAGAAAATATTGGCATCCTCCAGTCTTTCCTTTCACTCGCCCTGTAATCCTGCAAGATTGTCACATATTACACGTTACAAAACCTCTCACTTTACAATCAGAGAAAAGTGTACACCAATCTCCATGTTAAGAGTAAGCAGAAATTTGTCTGAAAAAATAAGGCCTTATTACGAGTCTGGTTTTCCAAGGACCGCTAGACGCGCAGGGGCACAGCAGTGGCAGTCCAGCTACCGCCGAACCGGCGGTTGGACCGCCCCAGTATAAGTTGGGCAGTCGGACCGCCATTGCACCACTGCAGCCGCCAGGGAACCGCCATTCCCTGGCTGTGGCGCAGCAGTCAGGGCCTCAGTAATATGCTGGTGGTGCTGCTGCAGCACCGCCATGCATATTGCGAGTTTCAGGACCACCAGGGGTGCCATGGAGGTCTTTCCTCTATAAAAAGGCTGGTGCTCCAGAAACATAGGGGACCCTACAGGGCCCCCTGTTGCCCATGTGCATGGGAATGCATACACGGGGGCAGAACATGTGCCTCCCAGTGTGCATGCACCCCCAGTTCCTGCATGGCATGGACTTTATAGTCCATGCCATGTGTTATTAGCCTGTTATACTCACTGCGCTGCAGCCACATTGTGCCTGTGCTGCTAGTTCCTCCACTGTCCCAAGGATATCTTCTTTAAACAAACTGAAACACTGTTAAATGTCTCTCTGTGTAAAGAACCCAGCTCAGTCTCTCTACGCTGCTTTACATCTTCTACTTTGTCTAACAGGGAGCTCAGTGTTGTCTGGATGTACGGTTCCTTGAAATCATTTCCTAATTTGATCTCTACAGTGTATAACTCTGTAAAGTTTTGAATTGATTTTTTTATACCTGCTTGTTGGATTTTCCAAGTTCTTCTCAGGATGGAAGCAGTTAGCAGATGGACATTAAAACTTAGGGAAGGGTGGGTACTTATGTCATCAGTCTGCCTTGCAACTAAATACATTTGACAGGTGAAGTGAGTCTTAAATTGCTCTCCAGTGACTTCTTTCTAGAATATCGACTTCTATATATTTATCTGTACATATGAAGATTGCTCCAGCACAATGTAAAATAAAACATAACAATATCCTAAGGTAACAAATTGTAAGCTCATGTTTTACAAGCAAAACCATCTCCCAAGAAATCTACTGTCATCCATGCATTTCTCTGGTGGACTGTTCATTTGTTGCTAGATTACTTCTTTTCCTGCATGATGGGATCTGTGTAAATATTTGTTTTGGTCCGATAGCTCCTTGGTATTAGAAGCGTGTAATTATTATTTGAACATTCTATTGTTAATTAAGGGTACCGCTTTATGTTATGTTGGGAGAGAATGTGGCCTAATGGCTAGGGCGGTCGAGCTGGGAAACCGGGTTCGAGTCTCGACAGGGACGCTCAACATTCTGTGACTCTTGGCAAATCACTTAATCTCCCCGTGCCTAACAAAAGCAAGCATTTGCAAAGCAATCGGTCTCACCTTTGGGACCTTATATGTATTTAGCCATGCAGCACATTAGCCTGGGTGCTGAAACATCTACTGTTCTTTAACATGGAGGGAAAGTAAGCACCAAACTGCGTGACACGCCAGGTATGGGAACACATGGAGAGAAATATTGCCTTTCAGCGGGAAATGGTATAGTCCAAAGCTCTGTTTTTAATATAAAATCAGGGCCTTCGGTGGTCATATCACTGAAAATACAAGATTTGAAAAAAATATTATTGTCTACGGGTGCTCGTGGAAGACAATTTCTATGGACTGGAATCTAGAGAATTGCTAAAGTGATTCTGGTATTTTACTGACCTCTGCTGGTCGTTTTCTATCAAGAAAGTTTAATAGAGGCAGTTGCCAGAAAAATAAAAAAAAGAAAGTTCCTCAGCAGAAAGCAATTCTGGTATTTTTCTGACCTCTACTGGTTGTTTTCTATCAAGACAGTTAAATAGAGGCAGTTGAACAAGCAGAAAGCAATTCTGGTATTTTACTGACCTCTACTGGGCGTTTTCTATCAAGACAGTTAAATAGAGGCAATTGAACAGAAAAAAAGTCTCTAAGCGGAAGCAGACAAGTGCTAGGGCTGATCGCCAGAGCCCACAAAGTACATACACATATAAGTATATACTAAAGTATATACATGAGGTCTCGAATGCTCGACCTAATGAATGTGTACGTCTGTAACCTAACTGGTGCTCGCGTAAAGCGCTCTTGTACTTTCGGGTCTAGTTCGCGCTATATAAAGCTCCACACAAAAAAACCCGGTTATCGTAATAAATCCTTCACATTTGAATGTCTTTGTTAAATTTATATAAGTTGAAAATAACATTTAAGTAATGGATTTGGAAATCAGCTATAAAAGTAAAAAACCAAAGTTGAG
The DNA here is from genome assembly GCA_963921515.1 of Calotriton arnoldi. Classification (NCBI taxonomy): domain Eukaryota; kingdom Metazoa; phylum Chordata; class Amphibia; order Caudata; family Salamandridae; genus Calotriton; species Calotriton arnoldi. The sequence continues at coordinate 1,489,442 of CAWUFW010003435.1, read as the reverse complement.
TGGTGTCATATAGCAAAGAAAACGAGAAAGGAACGAGAAGGAAGCAAGAAATAGAAGAAGAAAGAAGAGGATGTAGGTGGCGAACAAGAAGCAGATATGCTTGTGGTTTCATGTGGAGTTTGTTTGCTCATGTGTATGCGACAGCAGTAAACGATGGTGCTTCCCTGTATGCTGACGCTGTCTTCCCTCTAATGTTAAGACAGTATTATATGTGCCTATAGTTTGGAGTGGGTGACCTTTGTTCATTGTAGCTTAACATGCTGCTGCATATACTCATTTAGGTATTCCCCACAGTTTGTTAATGTTTGTTTTCTTATGTGTTATTAGTTCATATGTGTACTGAAAGTTCGCCTGAACTTTTCCAGTTACACATTAGTCTTTTCGAGGCTGCATTAACAAAGTATTAGGAAGTGAGAGATCATCTTTTTCCATTTTTAGATCTCGTCTAAGGTAAGACGCTTGTGAGCGATTTTGATTAATACAAGGGGCTTGGAGTCTGCCCATAGGTTACCATTTATTGGTTTCTTTATCACTCTTATTTGCTGCCTCCTTTTTGGCCAGCATGTGGCATTTTCACTTTCTCTTTTTTAGTGTAGACGATGGACCAAGTACTGATTTTTTCATTTTGATTAGTGTCCTTCTGCTGCTCTTGCTGTGATTGAGGTACTACTTTCCTTCTTTTCCCCGGTCATGTTGCTATTTTCCTCTGTAGTAGTCCACTCCCCCACCAGCATTGATCGAGTCATAGCACTTTTTTTTCAAACTTTTAGCTATGCTGCGCAGCATCTCCTCTTCTGTACATTATGGCTAAACGACATTGGCATGGCATCCAGCTCTTGCACAGCTGAGACCTATTGGCGTTGTTGATGCTTGTTCTCATCTCTCTATTACGTTATACTCTCAGTCATTAGGAATTAGGTTCTACTTTTTATCTTATTGTTGAAGATTTTATGCAATTCATAATTGTTTGCCAAAAAGAAATGTAGGAACTTTACAGATGTCATGTGGGTCAATGTTCCATCTTTCCCTTCACAATGTCAAAAGGGTTCCTTACGTTTTAAGCTCACCTTGTACAGTTTGAGGAGGGGGCTCAAAGTTTACAATGTATTACATGGTATTACGCTTTTGTAAACAGTGTTAGTATTTTGTTCATACAGATTGACTTGAAGATGTCAGTTTATACAGCCTCTGAGTATAATGCTTTAGCCGTATAAAGATCCTTAACCCTCAGCCTCTAGTCAAGTTTTCCTTTCTTTCATTGTTGCAAATCAGGCTTAGTTAATTAGCCATATATACCTGAGACCATATTATTGGTATTCCCTCTAGTATGCTAAAAATGAGTCCAAGCCGTATCACTGAGAATTGGGAATCTACCTGGGACTTGTACCAGAAGGTTTCACCCTATAAGCCCTCACCTTGGGGAAAAGCTTGTCCTAGAGCCTAAGACTTTTGTGTGGTCTAGATGACGAACAATGAACAATGTGTGATGACAATATTAAATTGGAACTGAGAGCAGCCAGAGCATTTAATCCGTGGCTGCTTTCATTATAGTCGGTGTTCCTGTGCACAGTATGGCCAGCAAGCACTGAATCTCCCCTTTCCAGTGATACCTCCACCTAGTCGATAGCCGTGCAGGTGTTGTTGCAGGAAGACGATCTCCAAGCAAGGACCCATCCACTACAGTCCAAAGGTTTTTGAATGGGAAGCGGGCCCCATGCATGGTAAATTGCACCCCACACCAATGACTCTAAGGTTCTTTCTCCCCCAACTTCCCCGGGGATACAAAGCTCCCTTGCCACAAAGGTGGATTTTGATATTAACATTGTGGTGGGGGCTAGCTCCTCCTGGGATTAGACCAAATGCCCCACCCTAATTCCCTCAACAATCTTAGTGCCCCCTGAGGGACAGAAAGCACCACTTGAGCCAAGTGAATTTGTGCATTCGTTTTTAATAGGGTGGGGGCCAGACCCTGATGGTGGTTATATGTCAAAAATATCCGGCATACATATTATGGCCTAAATATTATTTACAAAAATTTTGCTCAATTGCATATAGATTTTTTATTATCAAATACAATGGGGCGATATGTTTGTAAACTATATTTAGGACATAGTATTTTTGTCAGACACAATATTCTGGTACTGTATCCTTCTGGAATGGGTTTGTGGCCAGGGTTTATTCCCACTCTTCCTACCCCAGGGAGACAACAAGCTCTCTAGCCACCAGGCATGAATTTGATTTTATGTATGTGGGTGATCTGCCCTTCTTGACATGGTGGCTGCACTCTCCACACCAAAGTTCCCAGTGGTCTTTCTGCCCTCCTAGGGGGCCGACTGGGAAGTTTACCCTTAATATGCCCATCCCAGCAGGGCAGAAAGCATCACTAGACACCAAGGAATTCGTTTTTTAATGGATTAGCAGATTGGTAGCACGCACATCCCAATGCTCCCAACTGATGTTTTGACTCCATGGATGGTCAAATTTGGGAGGTTTCCACCCCTACCCTGCCTGCCTTCATAGCACAGAAAGCTTTGTAACCACCAGGATGATTCTGATTTTATGAATACAGTGGGCAGCCAGCACCGACCAGTAAGGGGCTGCATCCCCACATTCCAAAACTCCAGTCTTTTTGCTCCACTGAAGTAAAGATAAGAGATTTACTCCAAATCTGCCAGATCCTAGAGATAAAAAAGCGCACTATTCACCGAGGATGAGTATGATTTTATTGGTGGAGTGAGAACCCAAACTCTCTTGGCATGGGGCAGTACACCCAACCCAAAGACTCTAACTTTCTGCCCCCTTGGGGGTTCAGATTGGGGTTACTGCCTTACATACTTCAAAATTATGCTTAATAAAATCTCACTGTCCTTTCACTTTCTATGGGTGATTGCTGCAATATATGAGCATAGATTGGTTGACAACCAGGGAACCCTACCAACTGAGGCATTTCTGAAAAGTAGAGACCCAGGAAAATCCAGGTGATGTGACCTGAGTGGGTCCTAGCAAAATGCCATGAAAATATGAAAACAATAGCTATGAAAACTCCAACATGTTCACATTTTATATGGGTGATGTCTGAGGTTTTTGGGCCTTTGGTCAACCGGCACCGAGAGAACCCTGCACACTCATGGCTTTTCTTTACCCAGTATGCCCTGCAAATGTCAAACTCAATTTCCTCGCATTGATTTTAATTGCCCTGTTGGATTGACAGAGAATGGGGGTCTTTTCTGTTGAGAGAGTGTTGTGTTAAATTGACTGCAGGCACCTGACTTGCAAGCTGCACTGCATCATATCTTGGCTAAAACCAGTCAAGTGTTTCAAGCTCAAAAGATTCATGAAAGTCCCATTTTGGAGCTTTCTAGCGAGGCAACATGTTTTTACTGGCCAGCCACATGCACTAGTGGGATGAACTTGATCCTAGCTATTTACAGTTAGAATATTTTTTTAAGCAGATGCCTGCATTTGTCCAAGGACTCCTGCAAAAATGTATTATACCACCGATGCATTCTCAGGCTGCAAAGATTGCAATTGCTTCCTTCGACATAGTGACCAGTGGGCTTCCTCCTCAGAGAAATGGAAAACAATATTTTAAAAAATGAGATCCCTAGAGCTAAAATGATAGCAGTGATAGTTGAATAAAACATCTTTTCCAAGTGGACAGTCATTATTCCACTTAAAGAAGCAAGATACTGCTATACAGTTTTGTCCAGATCATCCATCTAGTTACATGACAACAGTTATATATTTTTCATATTTTTTTAAAAGCAGTTCCACTATATTGTTGTTTTATTTGACCTCAGTAAGGGCCTGATTTATGAGTACGGCGGTCCCAAGACCGCTGTACCTGTGGTGGCGGTCTGACCACCACCTCCTCATCGGTCTGATTGCCCGATTACGAGGTTGGTGGTCGGACCGCCCCAAGCCTGACACAAGACTGTCACGACCACCAGGGTCCTGGATCCCGATGGGGTGGCAGTGTAGAAAGCGGTTGCCGGCGGCGGCAGGGTTGATGCCAGCACAGCCGTGCAGATCACTAACTGCCTTTCCGACAAGCTGTTCATGGCGGGCACCCCACCCTGAACAGGTTGGCAGAAAGTCAGGAAAAGGGGCCTCAAACAGGGCCCCAGGGCATTTTAGCCCATGGGGTGTATGCATGGGGGTACATGCTGTGCCCCCCTCTGCTTGCACTGTGTGCCATGTATGACATGGTGCATGGTGTGTAAGCAGCGCTGCCACAATGGCAGCATATGCTTCAGGCTCTCTATGAGCCAAAGCATGCCGTTGCTCCACCAACACAACACCGTCAGCCAGCAGTGTTATCGGAATATGGCAGCGTACTCCTGACTGCCGCAATGGTAGTCCGGCGGTCGGACCGCCAAACTTGCAATCGGGACCTAGGTGTTTAGCATCTTTGAAATTCATTCAAAATTTTCTTATAGTTTGCTGTATATATTTATATATATATATATATATATATATATATATATATATATATATATATATATATATATATATATATATATCCACATGAAAATCCAAGAGTGTCCAGTCACACCGGCACTACACAAGGACACAGACTCCACAGCAGTTGAAGTGGCAAGGTGTTTATTAATTAACCATCATTGTCCAAAGACACGTTTCGGCCGCCAGACATGCGGCCGAAACGCATATAATGCAAAAACCTGTTCAAAGATTATGAAAAATGTTATGTGGACTTGTAATAGCCTCCTTTCCAAATGTTAAAAAAGGGCATAAAATCTTTAAACAGAAAATGGGGATGGGAATATCACTATTTATATATATATATTCACTAAAAAAAAACAAAGGTTACAGGGATGTTATAGTTAGATTCGAATTTTACACACACAAAACCATAGAAATTCAGCAGTTATAGTTATCTCAAGTAACTATAACTCATGCCCCCGGCATGCACAATTTTCTCATCAATAATTTCACTGCAAATGTTGCACTGATATTATTAATATCATAGAAGATGTCATGAGTGATGTAATATGTGGAGTAACTTGCAGTGCATGTTGAGGGCATGAGTTATAGTTACCATAGGACATGAGTATTATTTACTTGAGATAACTATAACTATAACTGCTGAATTTCTATAGTTTTGTGTGTGTAAAATCTACAATCTAGCTCAACTAACTTTAACGGCCGAATTTCTCTGGTTTTGTACGATTGAAATGTCCAACTAACTAGACGTCCCTGTAACCTTTGATTTTTTTCAGTGAATTTCCATGTTTTTTAATGCTATTTCCTACCTAAAACATTCCTGTAACCTTTGTGTTTTAGAGAATTTCACAGTTTTTTTATATAAATTATACTACGATTTGACCCATATGTTCAAATTACTAATATACATTTTCGCAAGTTTAAAAATACATTGTATTCGCACATTCATTCTTATTATATAGTTTAAAACAAAATGTAAAAATTAAGGTAAGGTAATTTATGTAGACTTTCTATAAATGCAATGCACAAATTCTTCCTTTTTTTAAAATTCTTTTTATGGATCTGCAGATTTGTCACAAATCCACTGACAAGTAAAATCCTTTTAATACAAGCAACACTGCCTGTGTGTGGATGTGAGTGGCTGTGTGAGTGACTGTGTGGGTGTATAAGTGGCTACATGGATGTGTGAGTAGCTGTGTGAGTGTGAGTGGTGTGTGAGTAGGTATGTGAGTGGCTGTGTGGGTGTGTGAGTGGTTTTGTGGGTGTGTGAGTGGCTCTGTGGGTGTGAGTTGATGTGTGGGTGTGTGTGGTTGTAAGGGTGCTTGGGTGTGTGTGTGTGAGTGGTTGTGAGTTTGTGAGTGGGTGTGTGGGTCTCTGAGTGGGTGTGCGAGTGGTTTTGTGGGTGTGTGAGTGGCTGTATAGGTGTGGGAGTGGAAGTGGTTGTGTGGGTATGTGAGTGGGTGTGTGAGTAGGTGTGTGGGTCTGTGAGTGGGTGTATGTGTTTTATTAATTGGGGTCTGGATCTGTGGATCCACCCAAATCCGCGAGGATCCAGGCATATCCAGATGGATCCGCGGATCCTCGTTCCCTACAGAAAACATTTTTGGACAATTTCTTGTCTATGAGGGGACCCTCACAGACCCCTGTATCAGTCCCATGGGGTCAGGGTACCTGAATCCTGCCTCTTGCAATCACTTTTGCATTTAATTTTTTTTATTTTCTACTCTGGGAACTGTGTCCCGATGCACAAAAAGGCAGCCGCAACTTTCCTCTCAGGTTGCGGTCAGCCAATCACGGCATTGCTGTTGGCATGTGGATCCGGATCTGCAGAGGATCCACAGTGGATTTGCATCTTTAGATAGACATAAATCTTTTTACTTTAAAAGCTCAAACTACTGAACAGGTTTACCCCAAATTACAAAAAGCACTCTTTCTCGACCAAGATCGACCTTTTTGACAAATTTGTTGTAATTCTGTTCATCGGTCCGGCTGTAGTCATGTCTAAAATCCCTATGGGAAATTGCATGGGGAAACACGTTTTGGGACCCCCGCCTTTTCTCAGCCCCTGCTTGACAGATCACCCCGAAGCTTTCCAGACAGCAGCTCAAGTGACTGGCACACTAGTTTTGAAAGGTTTGTGAAGATTTGTCAAATGGTGCCAAAGTTATTAGCAAAACAAAAAAACACTTTTCCAATGGAAACTAGGTCCTAACTATAACTACCTACTGGCGACCACCAGTAGGTAATATATATATATATATATACATATATATATATCCACATGAAAATCCAAGAGTGTCCAGTCACACCGGCACTACACAAGGACACAGACTCCACAGCAGTTGAAGTGGCAAGGTCTTTATTAATTAACCATCATTGTCCAAAGACACGTTTCGGCCGCCAGACATGCGGCCGAAACGCATATAATGCAAAAACCTGTTCAAAGATTATGAAAAATGTTATGTGGACTTGTAATAGCCTCCTTTCCAAATGTTAAAAAGGGCATAAAATCTTTAAACAGAAAATGGGGATGGGAATATCACTATTTATATATATATATTCACTAAAAAAAAACAAAGGTTACAGGGATGTTATAGTTAGATTCGAATTTTACACACACAAAACCATAGAAATTCAGCAGTTATAGTTATCTCAAGTAACTATAACTCATGCCCCGGCATGCACAATTTTCTCATCAATAATTTCACTGCAAATGTTGCACTGATATTATTAATATCATAGAAGATGTCATGAGTGATGTAATATGTGGAGTAACTTGCAGTGCATGTTGAGGGCATGAGTTATAGTTACCATAGGACATGAGTATTATTTACTTGAGATAACTATAACTATAACTGCTGAATTTCTATAGTTTTGTGTGTGTAAAATCTACAATCTAGCTCAACTAACTTTAACGGCCGAATTTCTCTGGTTTTGTACGATTGAAATGTCCAACTAACTATAACGTCCCTGTAACCTTTGATTTTTTTCAGTGAATTTCCATGTTTTTTAATGCTATTTCCTACCTAAAACATTCCTGTAACCTTTGTGTTTTAGAGAATTTCACAGTTTTTTAATATAAATTATACTACGATTTGACCCATATGTTCAAATTACTAATATACATTTTCGCAAGTTTAAAAATACATTTTATTCACACATTCATTCTTATTATATAGTTTAAAACAAAATGTAAAAATTAAGGTAAGGTAATTTATGTAGACTTTCTATAAATGCAATACACAAATTCTTCCTTTTTTTAAATTCTTTTTATGGATCTGCAGATTTGTCACAAATCCACTGACAAGTAAAGTCCTTTTAATACAAGCAACACTGCCTGTGTGTGGATGTGAGTGGCTGTGTGAGTGACTGTGTGGGTGTATAAGTGGCTACATGGATGTGTGAGTGTGAGTGGTGTGTGAGTGGCTGTGTGGGTGTGTGAGTGGTTTTGTGGGTGTGTGAGTGGCTCTGTGGGTGTGAGTTGATGTGTGGGTGTGTGTGGTTGTAAGGGTGCTTGGGTGTGTGTGTGTGTGAGTGGTTGTGAGTTTGTGAGTGGGTGTGTGGGTCTCTGAGTGGGTGTGCGAGTGGTTTTTGTGGGTGTGTGAGTGGCTGTATAGGTGTGGGAGTGGAAGTGGTTGTGTGGGTATGTGAGTGGGTGTGTGAGTAGGTGTGTGGGTCTGTGAGTGGGTGTATGTGTTTTATTAATTGGGGTCTGGATCTGTGGATCCACCCAAATCCACGAGGATCCAGGCATATCCAGATGGATCCGCGGATCCTCGTTCCCTACAGAAAACATTTTTGGACAATTTCTTGTCTATGAGGGGACCCTCACAGACCCCTGTATCAGTCCCATGGGGTCAGGGTACCTGAACCCTGCCTCTTGCAATCACTTTTGCATTTAATTTTTTTTATTTTCTACTTTGGGAACTGTGTCCCGATGCACAAAAAGGCAGCCGCAACTTTCCTCTCAGGTTGCGGTCAGCCAATCACGGCATTGCTGTTGGCATGTGGATCCGGATCTGCAGAGGATCCACAGTGGATTTGCATCTTTAGATAGACATAAATCTTTTTACTTTAAAAGCTCAAACTACTGAACAGGTTTACCCCAAATTACAAAAAGCACTCTTTCTGGACCAAGATCGACCTTTTTGACAAATTTGTTGTAATTCTGTTCATAGGTCCGGGCTGTAGTCATGTCTAAAATCCCTATGGGAAATTGCATGGGGGAAACACGTTTTGGGACCCCCGCCTTTTTCTCAGCCCCTGCTTGACAGATCACCCCGAAGCTTTCCAGACAGCAGCTCAAGTGACTGGCACACTAGTTTTGAAAGGTTTGTGAAGATTTGTCAAATGGTGCCAAAGTTATTAGCAAAACAAAAAAACACTTTTCCAATGGAAACTAGGTCCTAACTATAACTACCTACTGGCGACCACCAGTAGGTAATATATATATATATATATACATATATATATATCCACATGAAAATCCAAGAGTGTCCAGTCACACCGGCACTACACAAGGACACAGACTCCACAGCAGTTGAAGTGGCAAGGTCTTTATTAATTAACCATCATTGTCCAAAGACACGTTTCGGCCGCCAGACATGCGGCCGAAACGCATATAATGCAAAAACCTGTTCAAAGATTATGAAAAATGTTATGTGGACTTGTAATAGCCTCCTTTCCAAATGTTAAAAAAGGGCATAAAATCTTTAAACAGAAAATGGGAATATCACTATTTATATATATATATTCACTAAAAAAAAACAAAGGTTACAGGGATGTTATAGTTAGATTCGAATTTTACACACACAAAACCATAGAAATTCAGCAGTTATAGTTATCTCAAGTAACTATAACTCATGCCCCCGGCATGCACAATTTTCTCATCAATAATTTCACTGCAAATGTTGCACTGATATTATTAATATCATAGACGATGTCATGAGTGATGTAATATGTGGAGTAACTTGCAGTGCATGTTGAGGGCATGAGTTATAGTTACCATAGGACATGAGTATTATTTACTTGAGATAACTATAACTATAACTGCTGAATTTCTATAGTTTTGTGTGTGTAAAATCTACAATCTAGCTCAACTAACTTTAACGGCCGAATTTCTCTGGTTTTGTACGATTGAAATGTCCAACTAACTATAACGTCCCTGTAACCTTTGATTTTTTTCAGTGAATTTCCATGTTTTTTAATGCTATTTCCTACCTAAAACATTCCTGTAACCTTTGTGTTTTAGAGAATTTCACAGTTTTTTAATATAAATTATACTACGATTTGACCCATATGTTCAAATTACTAATATACATTTTCGCAAGTTTAAAAATACATTTTATTCACACATTCATTCTTATTATATAGTTTAAAACAAAATGTAAAAATTAAGGTAAGGTAATTTATGTAGACTTTCTATAAATGCAATGCACAAATTCTTCCTTTTTTTAAAATTCTTTTTATGGATCTGCAGATTTGTCACAAATCCACTGACAAGTAAAGTCCTTTTAATACAAGCAACACTGCCTGTGTGTGGATGTGAGTGGCTGTGTGAGTGACTGTGTGGGTGTATAAGTGGCTACATGGATGTGTGAGTAGCTGTGTGAGTGTGAGTGGTGTGTGAGTAGGTATGTGAGTGGCTGTGTGGGTGTGTGAGTGGTTTTGTGGGTGTGTGAGTGGCTCTGTGGGTGTGAGTTGATGTGTGGGTGTGTGTGGTTGTAAGGGTGCTTGGGTGTGTGTGTGTGAGTGGTTGTGAGTTTGTGAGTGGGTGTGTGGGTCTCTGAGTGGGTGTGCGAGTGGTTTTTGTGGGTGTGTGAGTGGCTGTATAGGTGTGGGAGTGGAAGTGGTTGTGTGGGTATGTGAGTGGGTGTGTGAGTAGGTGTGTGGGTCTGTGAGTGGGTGTATGTGTTTTATTAATTGGGGTCTGGATCTGTGGATCCACCCAAATCCACGAGGATCCAGGCATATCCAGATGGATCCGCGGATCCTCGTTCCCTACAGAAAACATTTTTGGACAATTTCTTGTCTATGAGGGGACCTTCACAGACCCCTGTATCAGTCCCATGGGGTCAGGGTACCTGAACCCTGCCTCTTGCAATCACTTTTGCATTTAATTTTTTTTATTTTCTACTCTGGGAACTGTGTCCCGATGCACAAAAAGGCAGCCGCAACTTTCCTCTCAGGTTGCGGTCAGCCAATCACGGCATTGCTGTTGGCATGTGGATCCGGATCTGCAGAGGATCCACAGTGGATTTGCATCTTTAGATAGACATAAATCTTTTTACTTTAAAAGCTCAAACTACTGAACAGGTTTACCCCAAATTACAAAAAGCACTCTTTCTGGACCAAGATCGACCTTTTTGACAAATTTGTTGTAATTCTGTTCATCGGTCCGGGCTGTAGTCATGTCTAAAATCCCTATGGGAAATTGCATGGGGGAAACACGTTTTGGGACCCCCGCCTTTTTCTCAGCCCCTGCTTGACAGATCACCCCGAAGCTTTCCAGACAGCAGCTCAAGTGACTGGCACACTAGTTTTGAAAGGTTTGTGAAGATTTGTCAAATGGTGCCAAAGTTATTAGCAAAACAAAAAAACACTTTTCCAATGGAAACTAGGTCCTAACTATAACTACCTACTGGCGACCACCAGTAGGTAATATATATATATATATATATATATATATATATATATATATATATATATATATATATATATATATATATATATATATATGGTTAGCTTTCTGCTCTTACCCATCAAAAAGTTTTGTAAATTAAAACCTATTGTGAGAAAATATATCAAAAACAGAAAACAACGAAGTGAAATCACAGCAACTAATGTTTCAGGTTAAATATATACAATGTTCTTCCTCCATATTCAAACCTGTTAGATGCTTGCTTTCTGAGGGAGAAGATGCACACTAACTCAGCTTTACACAATTTCAGTTCTGTATTGCCTCATCTGATATCTTGTTTTATGGTGTCTATGTGGGAATATTAAGGGATTTTACATTTCCATTGCACTTCGGTGGAAATGTCGAGCAACTGGTTAAGTGAATTTTCTGTTTTTAATGCCATGTTTGTGTTTTTAAATCTTATTCAAATAAATGAAAAAGCACATAAAGGTTTCATGGTTAATGTGAAGTACAGGTTTCATCATCATAACAGCCATTGTTAGGGCCACTAGGATGATACAGCAAGGTTACATAAGTTATGCATCAAAAAAGACAAATTATGTGGCACATTCTCTGGCAGTATTTCATCCATTTGTAGTAGAAACAACATTTTCTGTGAAATCTGCAAATTATGCATACTATGTGGCAACCTATGTGGCATGTGTTGTAAATACATAATTGTGTGGTATCGGCTACCTCCACTGAATTGCATACATCTACAGATCCTCAGCAGTGTCCATTGTTTTATCAACAAGTTATTCATGAGTGGTAAACCTAAGCATTTTAATTCCAATCAATGCCCATTGTTAGCTGCACTTTGAGGAAAACTGCTTTTTTCACGCTAACTACTCTAAAATAAACAAATAATATAAAAATTCATAAAGGTAGCAAGTGAAATATAGACCTGTCTTGCCATCTTGGGGTTCTAGTGACAACATTGTGATTTATGATGTCACCAGAACCCTTCAATGGCAATATTGGATCATATTAGGTATTTTTCTGTTATGTAGCCTTTATTACATGTTTGGGCCCTTTTAGTGGACACAATGCAGTGATGTAAAAAACACTACATGTGACCTGGACACTAAAATATTGTTCCGTCGTCATAATAACACTGAAACCACGCTGCAGATCTTTACCCAAGGTCTACTAGGAATATGCAGCAATGTAGGATTAAATTAGGCAGCACATTTATCTACTTTATGCATCAAGAAAAGGCAATTTATTTGGCCTTATGCAGCACATTCTCTAACGGTATTATTTAGAGCACAACACTTTTTGTTGAAATCAGCTAGTTATTTGTTAAGTGCCGAAAATCGCTAATATTGTGGTACATGCCACAGCCACAAAATCACATAATTGTACTGGCCCTGACAATTGTGAATTGTTTTATTAAAATGTACTCATGCAAGGTAAACAAATCTGAAGAATTCTGATTCCACTCAGGGTCCGCGGTTAGCTGCAGCATGATATTCTGACGGTAAACAGCCATTACAACAAATTTAAAAGAACGCATGCCTTTACAAAGCATGCATCACAACGTATGTACAATTACATCGTATTGCCATTACAACGCATGGCATTACAACGCATATGCCTTTACCACGAATTTCATGGTAAAGGCATGTGTTTTACATGTGAGTATAAGCTAAGTATCGGGTTCAGGGTGGGTTTAGGTTTTGGGGTGTAGGGGTAATTTTAGGGTTCAGGGTGGGTATGGGTTTTGGGGTGCCAAGTGAAATTTTAGGGTTCAGGGTGGGTTTGGGTTTTGGGGTGCCAAGGGTAATTTTAGGGTTCATGGGGTAATTTTAGGGTGGGTATGTGTTTTGGGGTGCTAAGGGTAATTTTAGGGTTCAGGGTGGGCATGGGTTTCGGGGAGCCAAGGGTTATTTTAGGGTTCAAGGTGGGTGTGGGTTTTGGGGTGCCAAGGGTAATTTTAGGGTTCAGGGTGGGTATGGGTTTTGGGGTGCCAAGGGTAATTTTAGGGTTCAGGGTGGGTATGGGTTTTGGGGTGCCAAGGGTAATTTTAGGGTTCAGGGTGGGTATGGGTTTTGGGGTGCCAGGGGTAATTTTAGGGTTCAAGGTGGGTATGGGTTTTGGGGTGCCAAGTGTAATTTTAGGGTTCAGGGTGGGTTTGGGTTTTGGGGTGCCAAGGGTAATTTTAGGGTTCAGGGTGGCTATGGGTTTTGAGGTGCCAAGGGTCATTTTAGGGTTCAGGGTAGGTATAGGTTTTTGGGTGCCAAGTGTAATTTTAGGGTTCAGAGGGTAATTTTAGGGTTCAGGGTGGGTATGGGTTTTGGGGTGCAAGGGTAATTTTAGGGTTCAGGGTGGGTATGGGTTTTGGGTTGCTAAGGGTAATAAGGTTCAGGGTGGGTATGGCCTTTGGGGTGGGTATGGGTTAAGTATTGGTAAGGGTAATTTTGGGGTTTAGGGGGTATGGGTATGGGGGTGGAATTGGTATTTTTAGGGTTTTAGGGGGGTATGGGTATTGGGGCAGTAAAGGTAATTTTAGGGATTTAGGGGGTATTTAAAAAAAAAAAATATATATATATATATATATTATCTACTGGCGGTCGCCAGTAGATAGTTATAGTTGGGACCTTTTTTCCATAGGAAATCCGCAACATTCTATTTGAAATAACTCTTGCGTCGGTTGAGCAATCTTCGCGAAATTTTCAAACTTTATGGCCCGCTCCGGTCTGCTCCTACCCTCAAAGTTTCGGGGTGATTCGTCAAGCGGGGGCCGAGAAAAAAGGGGGGTCCCAAAACGTGTTTTCCCCATTCATTTTCCCATAGGAAACTTTAGCCACGGCTACAGCCCGAACTGCTGAACGGAATTACACCAAATTTGGCAAAGAGGTAGTTCTTGGTTCAGAAAGAACCCTTTTTGTTAAATGGTGTAAATCCGTTTAGTAGTTGCTAAGAAAATCAAAAGTAAAATCACATATATATCTGGGCGGAGCCTAACCACACGTCATCGTGAGATCTGATTGGCTGTCAGCACTTCATCCTGGAATTGCTGGCAGCCATCTTGGGACCAATATAAATGATAGTACCCCATTGAAATGCATTGTAGTGAATCGAAGATTTTGAGGGTTACCAAAAGGAGAACTATAAAGGGTGATAACAGACTTTAGTTACATTAGAATTCATTTGTTGATGGTACCATACTAATTTCAGGAATTGTGGTGTGTTCTAAGGTGATTTTACCCTGTGAAAAACCTTCTGCTGGGATATCATGAATCATGTTTGAGAGAGAACTATTTTCACATGCTTGTCCCATACAGTTTTGGAAGGTGCTCCAGAAGCTAAAATGAGAGCATATTTTCTGTAAATTCACATTATCTTTCTCAGTCATGTGAGAATGAAGTCTGACATTCTCAGTAAAACATGTACATCCAACAATGGCAGAGACTGTCAGTTGATTCCTTTGTGTTCTACTGCAGCTTCCCAGAGTGTTCTAAAGAACAACTAGAGTGCTAACAGCCTTACTTATGACAAAAGTATGGCACACCTGAAGCCATCTTGATTGGAATAAACTGGTAACACTTAAAACATTTAATTTAAAAAGGAACAAAATGATGGGGTTCATTTTGTCATAGAAATTATGGTTAGTGCTGTAGAAAGAAAAATTAGGACGTGTTTCAAGTGTGATCTCAAATATCTTCCTGTTATATTTCAACAGGAGCAGCCTGTCAGTTGATGCCTTTGTGTTCTACTGCAGCTTCCCAGAATGTTCTAAAGAACAACTAGAGCGCTAACAGTCTTACTTATGACAAAAGTATGGCACACCTGAAGCCATCTTGATTGAAATAAACTGGTAACACTTAAAACATTTAATTTAAAAAGGAACAAAATGAGGGGTTCATTTTGCCATAGAAATTATGGTTAGTGCTGTAGAAAGAAAAATTAGGACGTTTTAAGTGAGATCTCAAATATCTTCCTGTTATATTTCAACAGGAGCAGCCTGTCAGTTGATGCCTTTGTGTTCTACTGCAGCTTCCCAGAGTGTTCTAAAGAACAACTAGAGTGCTAACAGCCTTACTTATGACACAAGTATGGCACACCTGAAGCCATCTTGATTGGAATAAACTGGTAACACTTAAAACATTTAATTTAAAAAGGAACAAAATGAGGGGGTTCATTTTGCCATAGAAATTATGGTTAGTGCTGTAGAAAGAAAAATTAGGACATGTTTTAAGTGAGATCTCAAATATCTTCCTGTTATATTTCAACAGGAGCAGCCTGTCAGTTGATGCCTTTGTGTTCTACTGCAGCTTCCCAGTGTGTTCTAAAGAACAACTAGAGTGCTAACAGCCTTACTTATGACAAAAGTATGGCACACCTGAAGCCATCTTGATTGGAATAAACTGGTAACACTTAAAACATTTAATTTAAAAAGGAACAAAATGAGGGGGTTCATTTTGCCATAGAAATTATGGTTAGTGCTGCAAAAAGAAAATTTACGGGCATGTTTTAAGTGAGATCTCAAATCCTCTTCTATTTCATTAGAAAATTCTGACATGCAGACTGAAACAATCACTTTCAATACCAGCAGTAGACTTCCAGTTAACTCCTTGGTGAGCAGTAGCTTTACTACAGTGATCTAATGAACAACTAGAGTGCTAACATTCTGAATTTATGGCAAATGTGTGACACATCTGAATGCCTTCTTGATGGAATCAAAGTAAAAAACTGAAAGCATTTCCTACTGAGGAGACTGTAGTAAATGAGGAAATTAGGAAACTTCATGACAAATAAGTCTCCCAAGATGGCCACCAGAGAAAAAAGAGCCCAAATGTAGCACAAATATCACCCAGAGGTAGCCCACGTATAGCCCAATGACAGAAGTGTGCAAAACACTTTTTATTTTTTGTTTTTTTGCAGTTTTATATAGTGCAGACTGGTCAGGTATTGGAGTGCTTTACATGAGCATTGGTTACATCACACAAGGACAAATTCATGTTGGTTGACCTCTACACTACCCAAACACCACTGCACTACCCTAAACCCTAAAACACTACCCCCAGCACGACCCCCTTCACTACCCAAACACAACTGCACTACCCTAAACTCAAAAACACTACCCCCAGCACGACCCCTACACTACCCAAACACCACTGCACTACCCTAAACCCTAACTCTACCCCCTACACTACACAAATACCACTGCACTACCCTAAAACACTAGAACCCAGCATGACCCCCTACAGTACACAAACAGCACTGCACTACCCTAAAACACTACCCCCTACACTACACAAACACCATTGCACTACCCTAAACCCTAAAACACTACCCCCAGCATGACCCCCTACACTACACAAACACCACTGCACTACCCTAAACCCTAAAACACTACCCCAGCACGACCCCCTTCACTACCCAAACACCACTGCACTACCCTAAACCCTAAAACACTACCCCCAGCACAACTCCCTACACTACCTAAACACCACTGCACTACACTAAACCCTAAATCTACCCCCAGCATGACCTCCCACACTACACAAACACCACTGCACTACCCTAAACCCTAAAACACTACCCCCAGCACGACCCCCTACACTGCCCAAACACCACTGCACTACCCTAAACCCTAAAACACTAACCCCAGCATGACCCCCTACACTACCCAAACACCCCTGCACTACCCTATACCCTAAAACATGACCCCGTACACTACACAAACACAACTGCACTACCCTAAACCCTAAACCACTACCCACAGCATGACCCCCTACACTACACAAACACCACTGCACTACCCTAAACCCCCTACACTATACAAACACCACTGCATTACTCTAAACCCTAAAACACTACCCCCAGCATGACCCCCTCACAACACAAACACCACTGCACTACCCTAAACCGACCCCCAGCACGACCCCCTACACTACCCAAACACCACTGCCATACCCTAAACCCTAAAACACTACCCCCAGCATGAACCCCTACACTACCCAAACACCACTGCACTACCCTAAACCCTAAAACACTACCCCAGCACTACCCCCTACCCTACCCAAACACCACTGCTCTAACATAAACCCTAAAACACTACCCCCAGCACTACCCCCTACACTACACAAACACCACTGCACTACCCTAAACCCTAAAACACTACCCCCAGCACGAGTCCCTACACTACCCAAACACCACTGCACTACCCTAAACCCTAAATATACCCCCAGCACGACCCCCTACACTACCCAAACACCACTGCACTACCCTAAACCATAAAACACTACCCCCAGCATGACCCCCTACACTACACAAACACCACTGCACTACCCTAAAGCCTAAAACACTACCCCCAGCACAACCCCCTACACTACTGCACTACCCTAAACCCTAAAACACTACCCCAGCACGACCCCCTACACTACCCAAACACCACTGCACTACCCTAAACCCTAAAACACTACCCCCAGCACGACCCCCTACACCACCCAAACACCACTGCACTACCCTAAACCCTAGAAAAGAAACCCCCACCCCATGCCCAATCCCCTTACCTCTCACTCCTCGTGGTTCCTCTCTCCTCGTGGTTCCTGCTTCACGTCGTCTCTGAGGGCGGTGCACGTCGTCGTGAGTAAACGGAACAGTCTCTGTTTCCTTACAACGACATGGATCGTCTACATGTTTTTAGAACGCATGGTCATTTACCATACATACCTTTACAACAAAATTCGTTGTAAAGGCATGCGTGGTAAATGACCATGCGTTCTAAAAATGCGTAGTAATGACTTTCGTGATGTACAACGCATGCGTGGTAATGCATGCGTTGTAATGGTATCGCAAAGTAAAAAGTCGTTGTAACGGCTGTTTACCGATCAAAGCTGGCCCCTGTTCTTCAGTGAGACATTTATTTGATTAATTAGGAGGAAGGAATGTTTTTTTTTTACCGAAAAGTGCATTCCCGGCTGTTGTATTGTGAAAGTGTCCGCGTGGCCTGGTTTCACTTCCGGTGAGAGAGTGGAAGAGTCTGTTTGGATCTAAAGGAGTTCTGTTGTTGGACGGGCCGGCGCGACATGTCATCAGAAAACATAGCTAATGGAAAGCGTCCTCCCTGAAGTGTGGAGCAGTGCCATGAGAGGTCAACGAGTGTGCGTCCCACCGCAGTATGACCGTACCGCGTGACCCATGTGCCACCTCCAGGGTACGGGAGGCAGAAGCGGCATCGCAGGTCCTCTTGAAGACCGTTGTAGCACTAATTCTACATTTTGGTACTAGGGCATTTTAACTTCGTTGTTCCTGCCAGATACAAAGAGAAGATCCTGTGTTATTCAGTGCCCTCGTTACCTTTTTTGTGGGTTGTGGTGCTTGTCACTTCGCTGCCCCGCCGGTGCACACGACTGGGCACCCCACCTCGTGTGCCATCTGCAGGGCCTCTGCCCTCTGATCACTGGTTTTGGTTTCTGGAGTGGCAACATAAACAGTTGCTCCCAAAGGACTAGCCTGAACACTTAGGTGAATATCCCCTGCACCAGCATTCCACGGAAATTCTTTCCTAGCTCTCCCACGTCAACGAGGACGTCATAATAGCACGGCTCCGCTCGCGACACCGTATGACGTCATCGGAGCCATAAGAGAACCTCGTCGGCGTGCTGACGTCAGTTCCACCCATTTTTTCCGTGCCACCGAGGCAAACAGGGGACCGAGACATTTTCACATGTATACATAGTATAATAAATATATATATATTCACTGAAAAAAACCATAGGTTTCAGGGGCGTTATAGTTAGTTGGACATTTCACTCGTACAAAACCATAGAAATTCCCCCGTTATAGTTAGTTCAGCTAACTATAACTCGCGCGCTCCGCAATGCACTGCTGATGACGTCACATATTACATCACTCATGACATGGTCAGTGACATCACTCATGACATCACTGATGACATCTCAAATGACATCACTGATGACATCACTGATGACATCATCCAGTGAATGTGTGTTTTTCTGAAAATTAAATATGTTTTATATATGTATATCTCAAGGTCGATGGAAGAATAAATGGGTATATAAGTGTCTAAATGGATGATTTTGTTTTGTAAAATTGATTGTATAACTGACAGTGTATCTTAGTGAATACATGGGTTAGTGAGTAATGTTTAAATATGAAAATATCTGTATCAGTCTCTCACTTTGTGTATAAGTGGCTGCATGGGTTGGTGAGTAGCTACATGAGTGTCTATATGGGTTATTAGTTGGTTTTTTGAGAATCAGTATGAGTGTCTGAGTGTCTGTATGGTTCGGTGGGGGGTATTACTTAGTGTATAGATGCATGAATGAGTGACTCACTGTTTGTGTTGAAGACAGCATGTGTGCAGGACTGTATAGGTGGATGAGTATGTGTATGGGTGTGTTAGTGAGTGAATGACTGTCTCAATAGTGTCTTTATGAGTAACTACATATGTTTTAAACTAGTATATGTGAGTATTGGTGTATATAAGTGAGTATATGTGAGAGTGAGAGATTGGAAGAGTTCCTGTACAAATAAGTAGGTGTTTCTATAAGTGATTGTTTAAGAGAGTAAGTATGTGTAAGTTTCTGTAGAAGTAAGTGTGGTAGTGTGTGTATAACTGTATATGCAAGTAAATGGATGTTTGATACTTTGTTTGCATGTGTGACTATGTGTGTGAGTAACTCTATGGATGAGTGGCAGTGTGTAACAGGATGTATAGGTGTATGAGTACATATGATGAGTGAGTACATGTATGAGTGACTGTATAGGGACTGTTGGTGAATGAGTGGATGTGTGTGTAGATCTTGGAATTACTGAATAGGTGTGTTGTAACTGGTATTGGTATGTCCATTGTTTTGAAAATGTTAGTTTGTATTTTTGAGTGTGTGTATCAAAGGTTATATTAGGGTGAGAGGAGGTCTGCCACTCTATCACAAGGATGATGTCATCAGTGATGTCATCAGTGATGTCATTTGAGATGCCATCAGTGATGTCATGAGTGATGTCACTGACCATGTCATGAGTGATGTAATATGTGACGTCATCAGCAGTGCATTGCGGGCGCGCGAGTTATAGTTAGCTGAACTAACTGTAACGGGGGAATTTCTATGGTTTTGTACGAGTAAAATGTCCAACTAACTATAACGCCCCTGAAACCTATGGTTTTTTCAGTGAATTATATATATATATATATATAATTGTAACCTACCTTAATCACTTACCATGTGTATGCTTTACCACGCATGCCTTTGCGTTGTAATGGCATGCGTGGTAAAGGCATATTCGTGGTAAAAGTATGCGTTGTGGTAAATGTATTTGTGTAGTAATACCCACGTTGTAATGACACGCGTGGTATTAGTACGCTATGTAACGTGTCCTGTTCTGACATTTGATGTAGTGACACAATCATTATGGCAATTAGCGGGAAATGCACGGTCTTAACTCCACTTAATCTTCCACCATGTCTAACAGTAAACTGTGGCAAAATGTTTTAGTTAAGATGGTGGTAAATCTGCTAAAGGTACTAAGATTAAATTTGGGGCCTGGCTGTCTTTAACCTTTGGCATACTACCATTTCCCGTCTTCCACATACGTACCTCCTGCACCTTATCTCAGTTCCACAGGAATATACAATCAACCCTTAACATAATATTTATCATTGTATGATTGTACCATGTACATTTTGTTTACCATGGTGTTTCGTAGAGAGACTAAAGATAGACTCTAGGTACTAACAACAGACTAATCAGCCGCAATTCATCAAAGTCCAAGGATTTGAAAGTCAGATTGTTATGAAATATTTGTGCTAGATCTT
This sequence comes from Calotriton arnoldi, assembly GCA_963921515.1. Lineage (NCBI taxonomy): Eukaryota > Metazoa > Chordata > Amphibia > Caudata > Salamandridae > Calotriton > Calotriton arnoldi. The sequence continues at coordinate 1,468,512 of CAWUFW010003435.1, read as the reverse complement.
TTTTGGCAGTCATACGTGATTCTCAGGAAAAACATATTTAAGGAAACTTGTTCTAGAGAAACTTTTTGAAGGATCCAATTCCTTCCATTTTTTTTAACATTGTATGGTATTTCCAGAATATTGAATCCAACCTGGGTAGCCTCCTTCATGTTAAAAGCATTCCTTTTTGCTGTTTCTAGGATTATAAACATCCATTATTTCTCTTATTTTCTTACCTCTACAAGTATATTTTCTTTTCTTTTGCATCACTCTTCCTTTACCCAGCTAAACCCTCTGTTCTCCCTCATCTTCTACTCCTGCCTATATCCTAGAATATTTCGAGCCTTACCTATACCAGTTTACAACAACGTTTTCCAATACTCCTTACCCCTACCCATTGGGGGCCACGTGAGAGACAGGGGCTACAGTGCTTTAAACCATGATGTTTGAGGTTGTTTGCCACTAATGTCCTGGGGTTCATCTTACCATGGCTCTGCAAATGTGGCCAAGTACAATCATTTCTATATTTGGCTCTCAGGCTAGTGAGGATTACCTGTCCAAGGCTTCCTGAAGAAGGTAGTGTGGGGGACAAAAGCTCAAAACTCAACACTAAACCAACAGACTCAATAGCATAAGTCCCACCCAGTCCTTATCTTTTATGTGGAAAGAATGGCATCCTGGTTCACCGTCTCAGGAGCATAGGAGTAACTGGCACTGTGCTGCAATGGCTGTGTTCCTTCTTGGAGGGAAGATTTTTGCAGGTTTTCGAGGATTACACTGCCTCTAAACCCATTTCTTTACTGTGTGGAGTCCCTCAGGGCTCGTCGCTTAGCCCGACTCTTTTTAATGTGTATATGGCCCTATTGGCGCGGCTATTGTAGCCCCCTTCGGGATCCGCATGGTGACCTACGCCGATGATACTCAATTGGTGGTAGCGCTTAACCAAGCAGATCAGAGGGCGAATGGCCTCTACTCTTGTCTTGAGGAAATATCTAACTGGATAGACGCATCTCACCTTAAGCTTAATGGGGGGAAAACGGAGCTCATGATATTGGGCAATCCCCTAAGCTTTAAATCCAGCACCATGTGGCCAGCTTGTATGGGCCCCATACCGGTCCCTAAGACCGAGATCAAGAGCTTAGGCATTTGGTTAGATCAGGACTTGACCTTCAGGGCGCAGGCCAGGAAGCTATCTGCTATGGACTGCTCAGAATGGCCCGTAAAGTGCTCCCTCTCCTCCCCTTCCAAGCCCAAAAAAATATTAGTCCAATCGCTCATACTCTCCAGAATAGACTATGGCAACGCATTGTATCTGGGTGCTCCAAGTGCAGTAGTCATGAAACTCCAGACTGTACAACACTGTGCAGCCAGATTGTTGATGGGAGTTTCTAATCGTCACTCGGCTAAACCTGCACTTCATTCCCTTCACTGGTTACTGGTGCAGGAAAGAATCAGATTTAAGGCTTTGTGCGTTGCCCATAAATCCATGCAAGGCAACGGGCCGCCAATAAATTCGGCCATGATCCGTCCCTATAAGGCCAATAGGAAACTACGCTCGGACGAGCTGCATCTGGCTGAAGTCTCCAGGATTAAGAAGGCCAGAAGCGGTGGATGGCTTTTCTCCTATATCGCTGCTAAACTCTGGAACTCCCTGCCGCTGTATCTTCACAGGGAACCCAGTCATCTTGTCTTTCGAAAACAACTAAAGACACTTCTTTTCCCGTAAGTTCCACTTCCTCTCTCGTGTTCGGCCCAGCGCTGGGATGCTCCCGGGTAGCCATGCGCTATATAAATGTATTTTTCATTTCATTCAGAAGTTTGAATCGGACAGCAGAACTCAATGCAGAAATACACTACAGCCCCCTCCCCCTCTGCCAGTGTCCTTTTTCCCAGCCAGGGTTGGGATTGGGAGTGAGGAGTGTTACATTCTCTCACAGGCCAACTGCAACTCGGTTCAATGTATTTTACTCCTCTGGCAAAAATCTCAAGTGTGAATGGCAGACTCATCTGTGTGAATTAGTGTTTTGTCCCAGGTGCAGGCGATGCCCCATGTTTACCCACTGGTTTTTGGTGCAGGTGTAGCAATGTGACCAATTCAGTTCATGCTCCTGCCTTCAAGGCACCAACTACTTTCCTCTCTTCTGGGGCCCACATCAGCAGCTTCACCTCATGACAGTGTTGGCAGGAAGAAATCTGTACTGCATGCCAACCCACGTCTTCAGCAGTGGTGCCCTTCTTAGCCAGTTGCAGACAGGAGTTGAGATTCAGCACTTGGTGCCTCCCATCTGAGTCATCTGCAGTGGTGGACCTTCAGAAAGTGCAGTCTGCAGACTGTTCAGTGCTTATCGCTTCAGCAGAGATGCAGCATTACTCTCCCTCACGTCGGCAGCAGTAGCACCAGTCTTTGAGCCCTTGGTGGACTGCTGGGCATTCCTCTACTTGTTCTATAACAGTGTTAATGAGGGCCACTCAGGAACCATGCAGATAGACTGAGGAAGACTGAAGGAACCCCTTCAAAACTCAGGTCGCTCCTGGCTTCACTCACTGGAATAGTTAGGTGTCTTTGGATGCTCCACTCGCTGGGAACATGTTGAGCTTTTCCTGCTGGACAGTGTCTCCTCCTGCAGGGCCAGACAGGCCCCTTTCCTCTCCCAGCTGGCAGGCATGCTTCTAGGCACCCCAGCTCTGAGATCCTGCTTCAGAAAGTACAGACTTTAGGTGATATTACCTTGCCTTTGGGGGACTTGCTGTCAGGAGGAAACCAGCTGCGGTTGCGCAGCAGCTCTTCGAGTATCTGTGGAGTATTGCCTTTTTGGGTAATGAACAACTTGAGACTGGAGCAATGTGGGGTGGTTTCGATTTATACACAATTTCCAGACAGGGGATGTGAATCCACTGTGTAAGTCTTCAGAACCAGTTTGCTTTGGTGTACTTCAAATATAATTTTCAGGCTGCTCCTAAGGTACACTCTGTGCAAAGTGATGGTTCCCACAGCATGTAGTAATCGGGCTGGATCCAAGCAAGAGTACCCAAAACATGGGCACATTAAAGTGTGAGATTTCTGCCCCTGACTGCCATCAGCCTTTCTGAAGCTGTAACCAGGGACAGAAAAAGGGCAGGTCATGCCTAGAAAAGTCATCAACTTCAACAATAGAAACTGCAATCTCACTCAACCCCCACCCTCTACCAAATGACTGTGTTCAGGAGGAATTAATTATCAGTCCTTTGCTAACAAGGGCCTTGTTGAATTTCTTCAGTAAGGCCTGTCTCCAGTCTCATTCACTTCAGTGTCTGGGTCTCAACCCTTCAGCCACTGGAATGCAGGGGATACACGTCTACTGTCTTGAGCAGCTGTCCTTAGCCTTCAGCTTGTAAAGTGCTAAACCAGGCAGTTCAAAATAGATCCCACTGGCCTCAAACTCAGACTTACACAACACACAATATCCTACTACCATATGTGCTACACACTCCTGGCAACATACGCCCTCGATATGCACACAGGATGTCAGCACAGGTTTCTGGGTTCACTGTGTAAATTTACACAAGAAGAGTAGGCTTTTTTTCCCTCCACATATGGAACAAAGTCTGATCACACTTTTGATTCACAAAACATGGTACGCTGACACCGCCGCCTAGTTAACATGCCCATTTACCATGGAGGGGACATTCCTATTTTAACACACTTATACAGTTACCCCTTCCTATACCATAGTACCCCTCCCTTACTTATAGCATTGCACCTCTGTCCCTATGCCTATTCTCTAGTAACTCTATACTTGCCTGTAACCAAGTACATCCTCCTACATTCAAACCAGATCCACTGTGCCAGCATACACCACTGTACCTCTAACCCTTTCAATACCCTAGTACGTTTGCCCCTACCTGTAGCCTAATACCTTTGATCTTCTCTGCCTATGATATTTTACCTATTCTGCTTCATGTACCAGATGAACACTAATTCAAACTTTTACCCTTGCCTATACTGTAGCACATCTACTCCTGTCTCTACCCTAATACCTCTGTCCCTATCTATACTTTAGTCTATTTGCCTCTACCTATACCAACGTATTTAAACCCTACTACATTTACCCCTAACTATACTCTTTATCACTTCCCTTACCCATATTCTAGGACCTCTACAGCTGCCTATACTGTATACCCCATACAACTGCCTTTCCTCTAGTCATCTACCCCCCTATACCCTTGTGCTTTGGCTACTCCTACCTGTAACTTAATGGCTCATTTATCTTTCCCTTTTTCTACTTCCCTTTTTCTTGGATTTTGTTGTTGAATTTATTATAATTATTCTATAAATCTAGTAATTCATCAAAATGGAGTGGTTTTCTTCAGTTTGGGTTTTCTCCTAAATGAGGTGTATAACCCGAGCATTAGCTTTAATCCAAAAGCATAGTTGATCAACATTAATTCTAAGATAAACGTAATAAATATTCCAAATCTCATTTGGTTTTTTTGCACTATTGCATCTATATAGGAAATGGTAATTGTTTGTTCTTTATAAATGGGAAAGTCGTTTTGAGGCCTCCAATAAATTGGTCCTTAAAATCTTTTTTCTAAACAGAGAGAAGTGTTATATTCCTAAGATCATGCACTTGTGGTCTGGCTGGTTATGATTTCACTCAGCGACCAGCTCCTAAAATTGTGGATATTGCATCTACGAGAGCCAGTGATAGAAAAATCTATGTCAAGTACTATCAAGTACTGCAACCTGAATCATACATGTGGTACTGTAGCCGGAATCGTTCTTGTGTCATGCGATTTGCTTTATATCTGATTTTGAGCGCCTCAAAGCCTACATTTATTTTCCGGTTCTTATCATGTACGTATATTTTATAACGCATGCTTTTGTTTCTGATTTCATTTATATTTATTCACAGTATAAATATATTTTCAGATAGGTTGATAGTGCATCAATAAGTTAATATGTTATAATTTCATATATTAAGCTATTTAGAGAGAAACACAGTAGTCTTAGGCGAATGTGCAAGGTAATTCACATGTTTTTATTCACACATTTCATCACAAATCATATGGTTAATTTTTCTCATAAGAATCCTGAGAAATAGTATATAAAGTCTGAGCGACAGCCTCTGGAGAAGAGTGAAGCTTTGGGCGTATCGGAAGGAGCATCTATCCTATACCTGCCAGCATCAATGTGTCACAGTGGTGCTTGCTGGACCCGCTATCATCGCCAATGTATCAACATTGCCACCTTCACCTCAATACAATGTCGAATACAAAATAGCTACAGTAAGGGTTTGATTGGGTTCAATTCTCTTGTCTGCACTTCAAGTTCTACTTGGAATCCTTTGCTTTCCTTCTTAATCAGTCTACAATAAGTTACCATTTCTTTCCTATTGACAACCAAGTCTATTTACTCAAATTGACATGAATCCTCATTGAGCTTTGAGGACAGAGTAACATGGCAAGCTAGGAAACTTGAAATCTGAAGTGGAATGCAACAACCGAGGAGAGCTCTGATAACCTTCCTCTCGAGATTCCAGCCCTGAAGAAGTCCCAAACTCAGAGTCAGCCATTTTCAGGAAGTGCTCCAAGAATTTGGAACTTCATTCCACTTGCCATTGACTATGAAACGTTTCAAAAGGAAATTAAAAAGCAGCTATTCATTCACCAATTCAACCTAGATCTAACATGAGCCTCCAGAGAGTCTGTTTTTACACATGAATGGAGCCTCTAAATTGAAAATATTATCACTGATGGCGTGAAATGACAGGCAAACACCTTGGCATGGCTGGTAACCTATATAAATGTATATAGTGTCCATTTTTGATCTTTCTTCACCGAACTATAGTGAATTAATTGCTCTTCCCATTCTAATGTTGTAACCTAAGGTATTGCCCCACTTTCTATATAAAGAGCTCGGTCACTACTGGGTCTGTCCGTGCTATATGAAACTACTAAATAAATAAATACTTTTTTTTTTTAGCTGCTAAACCGTGTTCTGTGCATGGTAATTTCCGATTTAAAATGACAAATTTAACTTTAGGAGAAAGAATGAATATCACCAGAGACAGACGAACCAAATAGCTACACCCTGGCAAGTCAAACACCAGCCTTCTAATTTTTCCATTCTCCTGTCTCGGTGCATTATTTTGTGCAATGTAACCGTAATGAGAGAATGGTGTTGGCTTTACTTTGCCTCGCTGTTGCTCTGGGTAGAAGACACAAGGTCTGAAACTGCTGGTTGCTTTCCAGGAATTGATTAGAACCATATTAGAAGTCAAAGAAGGCTTAAGCAGAACACTTCCTGCCAGCACTGTTTACAACGTGCCTAATGCAGAAATAATGGCTTTTCCACAAAGTGGCGCGCAAAGGGTTAACGATGCTTTTACTGCCATCAGACGTGGATGCATGTGTTTTATTTTGTTTAGTTAGGTGGTTTTCCAGATATTCAGCGTTTGCATGGCAAAGTAACATCTTATTAAAGGTGATAGTGAATGTAGCTAATCATTGGCATTGCTAATCCAGTTTAATACAGTGGATCCATGTTGTTAACTGCCTAACCTTGCCATATTTTGTTTTCTTAAAAGTTTTATTATTTTCACATTAGTGAGCACAGGATTCACATCTTTTTTATATTGCGTGGCGTTAATGTTAACTCTGCAGTGGAAGAGTTATGAGATAGATTTATGTTTTTTATTGATGAGCATGGGAGAAAATTAAGTTTAATTGATTATAATTTTCGTTCTGTAATCTCATTTATCTCCTGTTTTTCCGCTAACCTCTCTAGCGACCACCACACCTTTCTTTCTTTCTTCACGATTTGTCCTTTCAATCAGGCTTGTGTGAACCACGAATTTGTGAATGCACCGGAATAACATTGAACTGTCAGTCTTGCAAGAGTGTGATATAAATACACTTTTCCACTGATTCTGTAATAAGAGGAACTTTTGCATTGCTTAGTAGGTGATCGATAACATCAATTGCACCAATGTCTGGCAATTTTTCACTGGTCTTTGCATTTGCCTGACTTGTGGACAAACAACATATGTAGTTGAAGGCGGGTTTCAAATGCTTCACGGTTTTCCAACGCTAATGTGCACAGTTCGGGTGGTGGGTGCAAAGCATTGTTAAATAACACCAGTACTAGTGCAAATTAACTTGACGATGCTGCAGTCTATGTAATCCAGCCACTGTCGCTTTGGTTTTGCCTGGGCACTGCACCAGTGATTGAAAACAGCCTGGACAATTAATTAACATCACTTAACAGACAATTAACATCACTTAACAGACAAATCTTGCATTGATTGGAGTTAAGTTGCCGCAGCACTGACCTTTGTATATCACATACTTAAATGAAGATGAAACCCCTATCAGAATGTGAGTTAGCTTCGTTACTGTGCTCCAACAATGCTAAAAGCGATCTTGAACCTTCCTAGGGCCAGTACTGAAAATACTACATTTGCCTTGACATTTTGATAAGTTAAAAGGATGGCGAGAAATTAGAATTCGATTATTCACATTTTCTCTGCATTTTGATCTACCAAGAGAGATTGGTAAATTCCCAGGCCAGTCTGCATTCTCAGGACTACGCAGAGATTCACCACAAATACCCCTTCTTGTGACCCAGCCAGGCGATACATGGTTAGAAGCCCATGCATGGAAATCACTTTGATTCCTTCTTTAAAATCTTCACCTGACATGCAGCCTTCAAGGAGACCAGCACTGGCAAAGCCAATAACTTTGCTTTTTTTGTGGGAGGGGGCTGGGGGGAGAGTGGGTGGTAAAAGTTGGATGACTTTGTGTGTGTTGCCCCTAGCTGTGCTAGAAACAAATCCCATATTTAAGCAACATATGTACGATAAAGAAAAACGTTAAACGAAAGGTTCAGAAGATGACGTTTGCAATGTAAGTGGTGAAATTAAGTTACGAAATTGGAAGCCATACTTAGCAAAATATAATAAAGCAGGTACTATTCCCAAAGGACTTGAATTTCTGTTGCATATTCTCAACAAAAAAGCTGGAAATACAACAACCTGTTGTATAGAGCATTGTAAAATATATGAAGGTGCATGGATGATTAATGTCAATCCCTAGATCTTTATAGTAGGCTATGGCATCCAAACAGCAGGCATTTCCTAAAGAAAAATTTCAACAATTAAAATGTCATCTTGCCAGCAAAGTAAATACATCAAAGAACACAACACACATTGGCTGTGAGAAAGTTTTCAGGAGTCCCATGACACAGGGATTACTGGACCCAAACTGTACCAATGAGAGCCTTTTACTACTGGTGTCATTGTGCTTTATCTTGCCGATGGCCCACAATTAAGCACAAATTACCCGTTCCCCCGCTTCACTAAGAACTAGACTTTCAAGGTAGTGAAGTTCGAATACCCAAGGCTTACTTATGGAGGTGTTGCACAGCAGAAACTCAGAACTCAAAGAGACATATCACAGGGCCTAATTACGATGTCTGTGGGAATGACACCGACGGCACGTCAGTGTCGGTCCCACCGACATCTGCCCCTACGGTTCGCCCACCACATTACGATGTGGTGGGCAGATGCATCGGATGGAGGGAACGTTCACTGCTGTTCCAATGGGCTCCTTGAGCCCGTCGGAGCATTGGAAAGACACAATAATCCCATAATGATGGCGAGTCAGCCTCGGCTCCGCCGTCGGGATTATAAGGTCATTTTCTGACAGCCTTTCCATGTTGGCCTTTCAGGTGCCCCCCTGGCCCTCCACTATGGGGGCACCTATGGTGCCCTCCTAAACATCAAGGTGCCTGCCACACGGTGCAGGGATATTTCCAAACATCCATTTTGGTAACATCCCTGCACCTTTTCCGCCCTCCGCACCAGCTGCCATAGTAAAATGGATGTTTCTGACTGCCCTATGAGTGGTCGCATCCTAATACTGAGGTCGGAACAGCCAACCTAATGTCAGGCGGTTCCAGACTGCTATGGTGTCCGCCCAACATCGTAATGAGCCTCATGGTGATTAATAAAACATTGTCCAGCTAATGCTTTTGCATTAGAAATGAACATTATTTGTGCTCAAACAACACAATACTGTATATTGAAGGTCAGAGGGTAAAAATGTGGGACAATGTTGGTGGTACAAAGGGAACTAGCTGGTACTAATGAATGTAGTTTCTTGTTCTAAGATGGGGTACGATACAGTCTGTTCAAGTTAAGACCCATTACCCTCCAAGGAAAAATTGTGGGGTACAGGTCTTCTGCCCCCCTTTCCCCTAAGTTGCAGTGCATAACCCTTCTATGGGAAATATGGTGGGGGCTACTCGGCTTCTGATGAGGTGCAGTCCTTCATAGCCCAGTTGCAATGGTCCTGCCGACATTGCCTCGGTTGGTTCAGTGCTGTTATTTCCAGTCATACAGGTAAAGAGAAGGCAGTGCACTGCTGGCCAGGTCTATCTTCTCTTGGAATTCTTCCGCATGTCTAAAGAAAAATTCACCACCCAAACAAATGAATTGCCTACCCTAGGTTGCAACAGTGATCCAAGAGGGTTTGTCTCAACCACCGGTTAATGTATGCAATCTTGATGTAGTGCGCACCACCTCACCATTGTTTTTTTCTTGTACAATAGCCAAAATGCGATGATGGTTCTCCAAGGGACACTCAGTCAGTGATGAACGTTCTTGGTATTTGTATACCACAAACATAGCCAAAGGCAGTGGAATGCTGTACAGGGTCATCTACAAATGCCTAACTCCATTGCATGATCCTACAGATAGGGTTTGTTCCTTTGGACAGGTGACCATGATAATTACCTCTTACCATAATTAAACAGTTAATCATGCATCACTTCTTTTTTCTCTGAGGTGGTTTGATGCATTTTGCAAACTTACTAGATTGAATTTGTTGAATGTGCTACAGCACACAAATGTCTTGAAAAGCCTAATATTTCAGGAAACGGATGAATATAGGATGATTTTAAGATGGAAGAAAGGTTTGTGTCAGTGGGTGGCTTTGTGCAAACTTGAAATTGCTGCTACTGTTCCTGATATCTTGTGACTAGTTGTGATGAAAAGAATAAACACACACACATTTATATAAAACGTAATGGTGATGACAACTATGGGCCTGATCCACAAAGGTAACTTACACTTTTGAATAATTTCACAACTTTTCAGTATTCATCAGCTCAGAGTGTAAGTTACTACAAAAAATAAATAAATAAACAGCAGTTAGTCCAACAATACACATGGCCAATCACTGTTACTGCAACATCCTCCCTTAGGGAGTAATGGAGGTTAGGATTTTAAAATAAATCCCCATAGGACATGCTGTTAAATTAAATTACAATTGGCAACATATTCATAAATATAAATGAATGTAAAGCATATAAAATTGTACATATTTATTATTTAATTATAACATATAATCTATTTTGAATGTAAAAAGTAATGCAACAAAGTTTATATAAAAATAATTAAAATAATTTATTTAATTGTATACATCATTATTAGTAATTATTATTGCAAGCCCAAAATATTATATTTCCTTTAGGTGAGAATTTATTTTTAATTTAACTTTACAAAACTAATTATCCTTCAATATATTTTGATTCATTAATTAAAGATTCATTTCAGTGCTTTAATTGCATTTTTTTAAATTTTGTTCTACATTTAAAAACAAATAGAAAATAAACTTTCATTAATATATATCATAAAAATGTTTAATATTTATTTCAGAGTTAAATAAACTTTATCTATTTTCCCTGAACCTTACCATGGAGGGATCTCCACCCTGTCTGTGGAGTTCTCTAGGGTAAAATATTGGGGAAATGAATCAAATTGATTTATATCAAAAATGAATATTGAAATTATGAATAAATGTAAATTAATGTTAAAGTAAAACTAGTACATATTTATTGTTTAATTATAAAAATAACCTATTTTGAATTAAAGATAATGTAATGTTACATTCATTGTTATATTACTTGTAACATTCACAACAGGTTATTAAATATTTCATAATTAAATAATAAATATGGTTTAAAATTAATTGATATTTATTTATATTTTTAACTATTTTAAATATTTTAATTTAACATGATTTCCTATGGGGTTTTATTTTAAGCCCCTAGTTTCCTTATTTTCTTTGGGAGGGTGTTACAGTTCCTGTGTTTAACCATGTATAGTGCGGGACTTACTACAAAAGTGTAAGTTACTATAAAAGTGCCGTATGTGAATACCAAAAAGTAAAAAACGTACTCAAGTTTCAAGTTTATTTTTATTAGCGTAGTTACTTAAAACCATTGCTACAAAATGTATTGATAAAAAGAAATTTCATTGTAAGTTATATTATAGGTAAAAATTAAAAAGAGTTTGGTTAAAACAGTTGCACATTCATTTCCATTGCAGTTTGTAATGAGCGGTTCATTTGCTGAATGACCATATCGTCATTGTAGCGTTTTCCTCTCCACCTGCCTCAAAAACTTCACCAGGCGGCAGTTCAGCTGCGTGTCCTCTGGTGCAAAGCAGGCCAACACAGCTTGTCTCCATGTAGGAATGCCTCTTTGGTTAAAAAGTGGTTTTAAAAGTTGTTTTCGTTCAGCCTTCAGTTCTTTACAAGTGCAGAATAGGTGCAACATGTCCTCCTGTGCTGTGCCACATAAGCGGCAGGTGGAGTCAGTTTGGTCCTTCAGCCAATATGGAAAATGCTTTGTGCAGGGTAGCAGACCTAGTCGATACTTTAAGAATTGGATTTTGGTAGATCTAGCATACCCCAGGGCTAGATATTTTTGAGCAGCGGGGGTGGGATAGGTGCTCAGTCATCCAGCCATGTGACCTTTTTGATAGGGATGCATTGTCCTCGACCCATGATAAAAATGTTACTGTTTTCCATACTAATTTTTTTAAAAGGCAGTGATTGGTAGGTGTTTCCTAGAGCTTGGTTAGTCCCAGTGTGGTCTGACTTTGTAGATATTTTGCAGCTGATGATGATGCTTGCTGTTGTAGCTCTAACCACAACTGCCAGTTGAGAGTTCCTGGTTCAGATCTTCATACCTTGTTCCAAAAAATGACATATGCTCCTTGTCTAGCCAGGGTCTGCTTTTGGACGCTAAACTCTAGCCTGATCTGTGCAGGAGAGGTGTGTTTAGGCAAGCCAAAGATTATTCGATACGCTGTTACAACCATGCTGTCCAGTAGTTTAGAGTCCCTGCCACTTTGTGCCCCGCTGACGTATGTTATTGTCGGTAAGAGTTTTGTCCGTATGACTTCGACTAATGGGAGGAGTGATGGGCCACTTAGTTTAGAGTTAAGATTTCTTATTGAGACTGCCAGGGCTGTGCCCTTCCTCCTAATTGAGTCCCTTTGAGCAGTGAACTGGCCGCCTTTGTTGATGACCACTCCTAAGTATTTATATTCTGATACGGAGTCAATCAAGGTGTGCCCCCAGAACCAGGCCGGTAATTTCTTTCGATTCTTTTTGATTATCATAGTCTTGTTTTCTCCAGGTTGTTGTTCAAACTGTTGGCTTTGGAGTATTCAAATGTGGTGTTAAGGAGATGCTGTAAACTCACCTTCGCCTGGCTAATTAAGACTAAATCGTCTGCATAGAGTAGGCATGGTAGTGCTAAGTTCCCAAGCCTTGGGGCATGTGAATTGCTGGCATTTAGTAGCGGGACAAGGTCTGCAAGGAACAGATTGAAAAGGGTCGGTGCCAGCACACAACCTTGCTTAAGTCCTTTAGTTGTTGGTATCCGTCTTGAAAGGGTTGATCCATCTCCCAGTTGTATTTGAATCCAAGTGTCAGTATGCAAGTTGATTAATAAGTTAAGCAGTGGCTGTGGTATGCCCCATTTGACCAATTTTGCCCATTATCCGTTGCGGTTTACATGATCAAAGGCAGCCCTACAGTGGGTGAAACATAGGTATAGTGGCATCTTTGTTTTTTCTGCCTTGTCGATCAGCAGAGCCATAGCCATTATATTTGTTACTGTTCCAACAGACTTAGAGAAGCCGATCAGATTTAGAGGAATGATCGAGTTGCCTTCGGCCCATAGCTGGAGTTCCTCCAGGAGAGTACCTGCAAAAAAATTTGCCTCGTTGTCCAAAGGGGCAACTAAGCGGTAGTTCTTTGGCAGGGCTTTTCCTCCTGACTTAAAAGTTGGCAAAATTATCGGGCCCTCCAGGAGGGGGGTAGTTGGCCGGTATGCCGTATTTCAGTGAAGAGAGGGGTAAGAGCTTTTGTGCAATAGTCTGCATCTTGTTTGTAAAGCACCGGCGGGATTCCTTTTGGGCCCGGTGCACCTTCTCTTCTTCCCTTCCCTATTTGTTGTTTGATTGCTTTGTAGTGATTACTTGGGAGTGAAGCTCCCAGCGTTATGCCTTCTTCCCCTTGCAGTACTATTGCACTCCCCTCAGCAAGTCTGGTCTCAAGTGGGCTTATTCTCAGAGTTACAGTAGGCCTTGCTCCTGTAGGCGGTGAGGTGACATCTAGATGGAAGTGTTTTCCAAGATATGTTGACCAATCCTCTTCTGATATATTGGATGATAATCCCTCATGTGCAGGACGGATGAGTCGATTTATTGTCCCCCAGAATCTTGCACTGTCACTTTGTTTAATATCTGCGTGCAGTTTCGCCCAGACCGCGTCTTCTGCTGCTCTCTTGGCTGCCCATGTTACTTGCTTTAGCTTAACTTTTTGCTGGTGTAATGCGGCTAAATATGAAATATCGTTTGGATTTCGTCGGAGGTGCCGCAGCGTGCAATTGATTATATTTTTTATTGATATCTCGATTTTTTGCGTTTTTGTGAAGTTGGTTAAGTTGCTATAGCTAGGCTGCTCTCTTGATTTAATTGGGGCTGCAAAAAACCCTCCCAGTGAAGTTGTGAAGTTAACCCATTCCTCTTGTTCGTAGCCCCCTTCCCGTTCTTCAAATAAAAGTGCAGCAGTTTGCAAAAAACTCCTTTGCGTTGCTTGCACAAATTATATTTTCCTGTAATCAATTGTAAAGTTCACTCCTTGTAGGGGGGTGATTTCTTGAACTTGGGCATGTTTGTATAGAGTGTAATTTCCTGGGGACGATGGTCACTATCCGCTTTGTTACCCATGTTGAATGTGTGAATTTCATTAAACAGGGGTAGGGACACGAAAGTATAGTCTAATGTCAAGTTTTTAGTTGATGAGTAATGAGTGATTGCCGGGGGGTTGTCGCCCGTGCTTCTGCCATTTACTGCTCTAAAATTGAGATGTTCAAGGTCCTCTAAGAGACGCTGGCCAGTTTTTGTAGGCTGTCCTGATGGGCTCTTCCCCTGTGGTGGGATGTTCCATATCCGGTTTTGTATAGACACTTCCTCTGCTGTCGATGAGCCAATTAGATATAGATTGAGGTCCCCTGTGAGTATCAAATCCGATGTATTAACCTCGCTTATGCATGACTCTAAGAAATCAGTTAGTTGTTTAACTGCCTTGGTTTTTCTATTTGGGTGTATATAAGCGTTTATAATTACAATGTCCTTACACCCATTCCCTGGTGGCACCCTCGGTGCAGATATTTTTATTGCAATAATGTCTGATGTTGGGCCAACTGAACATGCTGAGGTTGTAAATGTGTTGGTGACATAAATTGCGAGGCCTCCCTGCAGGTGTCTGTATCTTGCCCCTTTAACTGCTGGTGAGAAAAACTGCGATATCCTTGGAAGTGTGGTGGATCTATCAACTAAGTCTCCTGCAATGCGATGATGTGAAATATCCTTTGAAAGTTGATGAAGTCCAAATCAGTTCTCTTGCTGGCCAGCCCGTTTATGTTCCATGAACATATCCATAGCAGGTTGGTTTCTCCTGTTGGTGAGGGTTGGTCGCTGGTTGGTCACTTGTTTCTTGCTTGATTATTTATTGTCCTTGAGAACCATCCCAGATCTTCAAACCGATTCGCTTGATTTACAGGTTCTTGGCTTGTTCTGTGTATGTCCTGCGAATGCCCATTTGTGAAAGGAGAGTGCCCTCTTGCACCTTTTAATACAGATCTTGGGACGTTTTTCTGAGCTTTTAGTGCTTTGTCTGAATACTCCACGATCAACAGAACAGGATCGCCAGGAACGATGACGGGGAAGATCTTTATCCCCCAGCCTTTGAATGTGGAGCTTTCCAGGAGTATTTTTTGTGCGATAGTTGGCTGTCTCCATGTGGTCATTGTATCTTCTCCCCCCTCGGGGCCTTTGAGATTGATGAATTTAACTGAGTCCAGGTCTGTGGTAGTTATATCTTTCCGTGTTGGTATGTGCGACATTAGGCTGAGGATATTTCCTCAGTTTAATGTATCGTGTGGGCCTCTTGATCTATATTCTGGTACAAACTTGGGGATGTTTCCTTCCTCATTTAAGTTGCCAGCTGTGTAGGCCACATTCTGGTTGGTAGTAGGCAGATAGCTGTTATTTCCTGGCTTGTCCGATGTTGGCGGATATTCGGCGTCCACCCTGCGCCAATCGCTCTGAGTTGTTTTTGCGACCGATCCAGTGCTGGACAGATGATCCCTTTTATCCGTTGAGATGTTCCTAAAGCCGGACCACCCTAGCTTTGACGGGATCAAGTTTGCTGGTCACTCATCCCTTGTTGTTGAATCGAGTTCAGTTGAGAGTTGCATTGCCATTTCCGGTTGAAGCTCCCTTGGGGCTGGATGAAGTTTTGTGGCAGAGACAGCCTGGGGAATCTTTGCCCCTTGATAGACTGATGGTGCTGTTGTTGGAGTTGGTGAAAAACGATGCAGAGTTTTTGCTGCTTCCTTCGTTCTGCATGTCATTTGGCCACATGCTTCTGCCTCCTTTCCGGAGTCGTTGTAATTGAATGAATGTTTGTCATCATCTACAACCTGCGTTGGTTGCCGTGGTGGCCCTGGGGTGGTAGATTGTTCTTTGAGTTTTGAAATTGTCCCCTTTTCTGCAGTCGTGGGGTTCTTATTCCATGTCTCCGCTGACACTGTGAGTTGTTGATTTGCGGTTCCTGACATCTCAGGTGGTGTCAACCTGAATAGGCGGGCAAAGTCTTTCTGGTAAGAGATGACCTTTTGGTTCCGGCCCTTCCTCCTTTGGGAACGTCTTCGCTTTGCGTTTGAGTTGTCATTTGATTTTATTACTGGAGTGTCTGGATCTGTTCTGGGCCCCCGATCAGGCCCAATTGCCGGTTCCAGTGCCATTGCTTTATTGCGTCCGTCACTTTCGACTTCAATTCTTGTTGCTGTATTGAGAGGGAGAGGCTTTTGGACCGGACTCTCTGCGCAGTATGTTCTCATGCTGTTTTGTGCCTCTATAGGAGGATACTCCTTTGGATGGGGCTTAATAGGGCTTCGTTTTTGATGTGCGTTCACATGTTACTCAACATTGAGGGAAGGGAGGCTAGTTTGTCGACTATTGGGCCGCATCCGCAGCTTGGTTCCCTGTCTTGAGTGTTACCCCATTTGCTCTGGAGGAAGGTGCTTAGAGCTCCTAGTTTCCCATCGATCGCTACTACAAAGACTGCCAAGGTGTTTAGTAAGGTTAACTGAGTGTCCATTTTGTTAGATTGGTACTGAAGGGCTTCCACCAAGAGTTGCACTGTTTTGAGTAGACTTGCCCATGCTCTTTCAGAGTTCAATTTTTGCTGGTGCTTTATTGGACTATCCAGTTCAGATCCTAGTTCTGGGTCCTCTGTCCCCTGGTTCCCTCTTGCCTCCGAGTGCTCCAAAGCATTGGAGCTTTGAGAACTGGTCTTAGATTCTGCTGATGGCTCTTGTGTGTAGATTGCCAGCCGTTCCTCCCATTCGTGCACATTGAGGTGAGAATGCTGTATCATTTCCCGATTCTGGTTCTAGATCTGGTTCTGATCTGGTCGATGTTGGTGTTAACAGTATGTGAAGCTCAGCGTTAGATTCTTTTGATGTCAAGATCAGGTTAGGCTTTGCTTCGTTGATGGAAGACCAGGGCGATTTCTGCATCCTCGGGCTGCCTAGCTCTATTATTGACAGATCATTGTGTATGATACAATTACTTTGCATCTTTTTGTTGCGGGCTCCCTCTCCCGGCGGCGCTGTCTCTCCTCTCCCGACCTTCTCCGTTTTTGGTCCTTGTTTGCTGGTTGCTATTACTTCTGCTACTACTTCTGCTGTAGTCATCTTAGCAGGCCACCGGGGTTTCTGTAACGAAAGTGTGGCTTGATTTTGTGAGCCTGAACTTTAAACTGTTACACTAGGTAGGATGGCCTCAGGCGCGAGTTGGTTTTCTGGTTCGGGTGTTGTACTTGACCCGAGAGCCTGACCATTCCTACTGCTTCCGTTATCTAACGAGTTGAGTGGCTCAAGCGGCGTAAGTAGGCCCTGGGCTGCAATTGTACTCGAAAGGAGAGCATACCCCTCATTTTTCAAAAACTGGAATTTGGTGTAAATCTTAGGTTGTGACCGTGTAGGACAGCTCTGGGAGGCTTTCACCTCATGTTGTTGACCCCCCCATGGCGATGTCCTTTCCTGATGTAGAGTCGCCTGATTCTGAGCCTGGTCTGTTTTTAGGGTGGGGTTCAACCATACTGCCCTGTGGCGACAGATCTTCTTTTATGTTTCTTGTTTTTTGTCTTGAGCAGGGGACCCCCTTTCACCCTGCCTGATCTCATTTTCACCTTGCGCCGATTTCCCTTCTTCCCTTATTCCTTTATTTCCTCGGCCTCCTTGACCTCCGCTGGTGCCGCTGTCTCCTCTGGCCCCCACTCTCTTCTGTGCTGTCTTGTCCTGTCCTGAACACTAGTCAGAGGTAGCGTGCTCCAGTGGTGGATGTGGCCGTGGGCAAGTGGCGTTGCTTTAGCTGACAGCCAGCCAGACAGACAAACGGGGGCAATCTGGAGCAGACTGGGAGGATAATTTAGTTCCACCCACTGCTTATTCTGGCTTCTTCTGGCTGACCTTAGTCTGCCCTCGGTATCCTTAGCCTGCAGCCCCTGGTGTCCCAATGTCCTAGGTGTCCCAATATCCCTGGTCGGCCTCGGTCGGCCTCGAATGTACTAGGGCTGCTTGCAGCCAAAGCATGGCGGGAGCAGGATGGGGCTGAGGAGGTAGTCATAATCAATGGCAGCAACAGCGGTAGAAAGGGAAGAGGGGGAGGAGAGAGCCAAAGAGGCCAGGGAGATGCAGAGAGATGCAGGGGGGTGTGGGTGGAGTTGGTTGGGGTGGGTGGGTCTCCTTCCCTGTACAGCCCAACCTCAGCTCCCAGTGCCTACTGCTCCCTACTGCCCCCTGTTACTGCGCTCTCCTGAGGTTGGCGCTGAGGGGCTATGGGGGGCGAGTGGGCATGTGAGATGGGCACACTGGTGAGCCGCAAGCTGCGCCGAACCTACTTTGACCGCTTACGTGGGCTCACCGGGCTCGCACTCAGCGGCCGCTCCTAATAGCGGCTGCACTCACTACGCACGCACTCGCTTTTCCCCGTTACTCCCCGCCTTAGCGCTCCGTTTCAGTAGAGGGATCACAGGGCTACCTTGTCATGCGGTGCCTTTTCGGAGCACCCGTTTTCGGTTGTTTTCAGGATTTTTTCCGCCTTTGATTTTGCCACGGCCGCTACAGCTGCTTCGCTGCTTCACTCTGTGCAGTGCTCTCAAAGAGTAAATATACTCAAAAGTGCAGTTTGTGATTCAGGCCTTATGTACTTATGATCCAGTTGTACTTTGCCTTAGAAAGCCACTTTTTAAATTTGCCTATAACTTTGGTCCACTTGGATAGATTAGCACCAAATTTGGTACTCACTTAGAACATGCAGCAAAGGTTTAACATACATGCAGTTCTGCATAGGGGAAACAAGGGGAAGGGGGCGTCAAAAACGTTGTTTGATATTTTTGCTCTCGTAGGAAATTTTGCTAACCTGTACTGCAGCAACCATTGAACATATTTATGCTAAACTTGACATGACTGTTGAACCCTACTCAGAAAGCGTGCTTTTCATTATTTTGTGTAAATCGGCTGTTTAATTTTTTGCGAGGTTAACATTTGAAAAAAAGGCGCTAGGTGAACTTGAAAGGTGTATATCTTAACTGTTGAGTCCTTGATCTGTCCTCGAAGGTGGATTTGAGGACAGTTCGAAAATACAAATAAACAAAAGTGACTGGATGAGGTACCTTTTTCTCCCATATCCATTTCCGGTCCAAAAACCCAAATCTTGGTCCTGGGACCCAAAGCTAACTGCAAAGGAAAACTCTATAGGACTGTGTCCTTCTGTTCAGACAAAAAATAAAAAGCCATAAGGAGACGGGGAGCATTTCCTAAGCTCCAGTCTCATGTGTATGGGGCAGGGGTCCAATGGGATCCACCTGTATTTGTCTTCAATTATTTTTTATCTATTGGTCTTTATCACAGCAAACGTAAGGTCATGGTCAGGTTCATGAAGTCTCAACCCTCAAAACGTCCTTGGACATGCGTTTGAGGACCTAAGATAAAACAAGCATTTGCAATGCAATAGGTCTCGCATTTAGGCGAGTTTGAGCTATGGACATTGCAAATAACAATGCCTTTTATTGTTGTTTTCGTTTTTAAAACATAAATAAGGCATTGTCATTTACAATGCCAATAGCTTGCATTGCAAATGCATGTTTTAAAGCGAGGGACTGGTTCTAGGGAATGAAACAGCTGTGCGGTTTTAACGGGGTATGTTCTTTGACCTGCCATCCACTCTGGGAATTGATGGGGACGAGGGCCCGGGTGAGTGAGGAGCATCAGAGGGGTCTGAAAGGAGGGAGAGGTGTGGAAAGCAGGAGAGAGAAAAGCAAGGAAGGAGACCACAGAGGTGAGAGCCGTGGAGAGGGGGGGGGGATAAATCGACACACGAGATGGAGGGGAGAGATAAGGGAGGCGCAGTTATGTGGAAATGGAAACACGAACAAGAAGGGACGTCAGGCCAATGAAAACGACGCAGAACGATTTTGGAAAGGGAGGGAAACGCAATTAGAGGTGAGAGAAAGGCAGGGATGAGCCAGAGCGGGCTGCAACGGGAGGGAAGCGATGAGGGAAGAGGCAGTCGGGAACACATGAAGCAGGGGGGGTTTTGCAGGGGAGAGGGTGGGCCTATGAGGCAGAGGTGAGGGGGAAATAACGTGGCTGTGATTCTTCATGAGGGAGGTGGACAGCTGAGCAGTGATGGGGCAGAGGTGTGAGGTAGAATGAGCCAGAGGTGAGGAAGATTGAGGCAGAGGCGAGATCGGGGGAGATTGAGGCTGAGATGAGAGGAAGAAAAATGAGGCAGAGATGAGAGGGAGAGTGAGGTAGAGGTATGAGGCAGTTATGCGATATGTGATTGAGGTAGAAGGAAGTGAATCTACATGCAAGAGAAGCGAGGCAGCAGCATACACTTTGGTGAATGTGCAGGGCGGTGCAGTGGTGAGAGGTAGGAAGGGGTGAGGCAAAGGTACGATGGGGTGAGGTAAAGATAAAGTGGCAAAGGCGAGAGGGACAGAGGGTCGGGTGAGGCAGAAATTAATGGGGACAATGTAAAGACAGCGCCTACTTCCCCGGGTCGTATCTGTGAATAGTGCGGAAGGTGCAGTGGCGCCAGACGCAAGGATGTGAGGGGCCCACTCGACCCCAATTGCTAACATTGATAACTGTTTTTGCTACCAAACCAGAGAAGGGGGCAGGGGACAGATTCCTGAGCTTCAATCAGTGTCCCTAGGGGCTTGGCTATGCCACTTGACCCGGGTAATGGCGTAACACAAAATGATGTCCAACTACCCTGCACAATGTGAAGAGGGGCTCCTCAGTCTCCCTTTTGTTCTGTGGCCTTCTGCTAATAAGGGGTCCAGAAGTATTCGAGTAACAATAGCCCCTGCAGTTCTGGGGGTTGGGGGGGGGTGAGCTCCAGTCCCCCCCTCCTTTCCCTCCCTCCGGCACTGTACACGAGCAAACCTTAGAGCCCCTGACAGGGTCCAGGCGTGGGGGGCCCCGTTGTATGCACTTTGCAAAAAGGGGGGGGGCTCAAGTTTATTACGCCACTGCCTGAAGGGGTAGGGCCCCTGGACTCGGGTGGTTACGCTCGCCAGTCTCGTCGCCCTCAGGCTTTTGTGAAGTCAGAGGCCCACACCCGCTCAACCCCCATCCCCACTTGTTGCCCATATCCCTGTCATTCCACGGACGAGTCCGTGGCTTGCGGTATCTGCAGAGGAGGTTCCTGCGCGCTGCGCGAGCGTCGCCTGCACACCTGAGCCCGAGCACTGGGAAGTGCGGGGGGGAGGGGAGGCCCTGCACCTTTAGTGGAGGGGGAGGAGAGTTCCAACATTCACTCGGGAGTGGTGTTGGCCCTCTTCAAACTGTTGAGCTGCAGGGCTGGTGTGTGCGCTTTATACCCTGATAACTACACGCTGCACAGGTAACACGTTATGAATAACTGTTGCAAAGAGTGATGGAGGGTTAGAAAACAACGATAGCGCAATGAAGCTGCAGTCCACGCAGCGCTTTACAAAACCGTGAACAGATACATGTTTAAAATGGTGTGGCGATGAGCGCTTACACAGTTGTCTCACGCAAATATCAGACCTATGTTTTGCATACAAGTAATGCAACGTTCCTTTCACACATGTATTAGATAAACCACAAATTTCAGTAGAGCTAAATTGTCACACACCATATGCACACATGAACAGCTGTACGATCTTTGTGTCCAACACGGGTTTACAATGGCAGCATACGAGGTTTACTAATTAGGTACAAAACAAACAAACGCCTTTGATACTAGCATGCCCGGTGCGGCTAATGGCATTGTAGCCTAGCGGCTCGCTGCAAGTAGTGGGAAAAAAAAAACAGGGCCGTGACACCATGGGAGGCGTCACCAGTAGCCGCTAAAAGCCCTACAGCCAAACCCCGTTTGTTGCACACTCATACAATACTTGAAGAAAATAAAAAAAAAATTAAAAACTTGTAGAAAGAAACAAAGACGGAGGTCCAATTTATACCAACTCCAGACAACGAGCGCACCTCCGGCCAGTGTGTGTGTGTGACCACCAATGTAAGAAGCAGTCCGGATGGGCCGCCCGAAAACAAAACAGGGCTGTAACAAAAAAACACAAAATCCAATCACAAGCCAGTAAACAAGATAACAGCACGCCCTCGTACGTCACGGGAAAGAAAGATGGCGTCGGCCTGTCCAGATGGGCCGTCCTAAAATTGGACAGGGCGGTAACAAAAAAGCCCGATTTCCAATCACGCGCCAGCATTTAACATAAACGATGATGCAAGCCAATGGAAAAGAGGGGCGGGGCTTCAAGTCCCCTTCTGAAATCGTATCGATTCCAAGAAGCCCTCGCAGAGCGTGCAGCGCATGCGCGCTGCAACGCCAGGCGAGACCTAAAAACATACACAAATTAGGGGATAGTGGAGCTTTTCTCCCATTATTATGTGAGAGAGCTTGCAAAGTCAGACACCCTTTGCATTCTTGTACCCTTCCTCAAGGTCCCCAAACCCCTACAAAATTTTTTTTTAAAAATGAAAAGGAGTCATGTCCTCCAAATATGGAGAACTGGACTCAACCACTGTGGGGGTGTCCACCCACTGGGTTTGAGTACAGAGCCTGACCCCGAGTTCCACCCATGCTGCATATGTCCATTACTCATGCTACTCACATGTTTTGTATGCATTAACAGCTTTATTTCATGTGCCATTGCCAAAGTGGTTTGTTAAACATGACAGGAGTTATGGTGTGTGTTGTACATTGCATACCAAAACTAGGAAATTTCAAGGAGTTTTCAGGTTTGAGTTTTTCTGAACCATAACTAGGCCTGGGTAAAATTTAAATTACATCAGCATGATTCATGTAATTTCTGGAATTTTGCATACGCCTGATATGCGAAATTGTCAAAATTAGCCACTGTGCCACTTTTCGTAATTATGTAACATTTGCAGCAAACATTTACAGTGATTGCAGGAGAAAAACAAAATGCGAGCAGCTGTTGATCAAGGTGCGATTATTTTACAGTGTGATGGAGCACAAATTGCGTTTTTGGGTCAAAAATTGACGCAAGGACACATTTCATGCTTGAATATAGCATATGATGGATTTTCATTTACCGTAACTACCCGTAATTTTTTATCATTTTGCCGCAATTTTGAGTAATTTTGTAAAATCTACTTACACCATAGGCTTAATTAAATGTGATCTTTTCAGTTTTGTTTCTTAATAACGAGCGCAGGTTGATTAATCTACCCAGAATGTTCCCATGAAAAGTTAATCTGATTTAGGTCGGACATAGCACGTTTTGTTCAAATACATGTAGGGTAAAATGGGGGCAGGGTGGGACAAATATAACCTTTTACCAATTTAGCTCTGGTAGGATTCTTTGCTCCACCTTCAGAAAAAAATTACATATAAACCTAACATGGCCTATAAAAGCCTTCGCTTGGTGTAGTGTAAATCTGTTAAGTAATTTTCAAGAAATTAGGGTTACAAAAATGTGTCAGGCAGGCTTTGAAGGGTGAAAACATTGGATATCTGAACCATTAGCCCAAGATGGTTCCCGAACCCGGATCTGTAGACCACCCGCCTACCCAAATTTAAAAAATAAACAAATTGATTGTACAAGTGAGCTTTTTTCTGTTGTCCACTTCAAGTTTGTGAAACCATATGCAAATATGCGAAGCCCAGCAATTTGATAGGCTGCCCACAATGTAGAATGTTTTATTGCAGCTGCCAGTTCAGTATGTGGAGCTCAATCTACTACTAGCTGTGTATACACCTTCTTCTGGAGGTAGAGCCAACCAGGGATGCCACAAATTTGCTTTAACTCTAAATTTCATGTTGTGAAAATGTCAACATACTGACACCATTTTTTTACATTTGCCAATGCCCTTTGTGAGGGTAGGGTTACACTTTTTCCGAGTCTGTGATTAAGGATTGCTAGTTTTCCCTTACAAATTGACTTATTCACCAAAACTTTAATTGATAAGGCTCTCGGTATTTTCACGAAATATGTAAGTCTGTATTACTTGTAAAAGAGGAACCCAGTTCCAAGGATGCTTTATGGAAATGCACTAATTATGGAAAGACTTATATTTACATAACCAGGAATCCCACAGAGGTGTAGTTGGTACTCGGGCAAACTCCAATCTATCCTAATGATAAGGTCTAGTTTATCCTAATTGTCAGAAGAAAGGAATCCATGTATATCAGACTCAGCACACTCAGCACTTACAAAGGCATTACAAATATGCTTCTGGTTAGGTGTGTAAGCCTTGTAGACATTACTCCACAACTTCATTTCTTAAAGCTCTAAACAGTGTGCCATGCAATGTCTGGAGCTCAATT
Organism: Calotriton arnoldi; assembly: GCA_963921515.1. Taxonomy (NCBI): domain Eukaryota; kingdom Metazoa; phylum Chordata; class Amphibia; order Caudata; family Salamandridae; genus Calotriton; species Calotriton arnoldi. Next base: position 1,444,279 of record CAWUFW010003435.1, on the reverse strand, counting down.
TTAAGTGCTGTCTATTTTAGCCTTGAAATATATCCAAGAAATAATCAATCTGTAGGTTGTTAGACAGGCATATGTTGTCTCCAATCATCTTCTAATCTGGATTCCGCCATCTAGATATTACATCAGAGGAGATACTATTTTTTCACACTATGCTCTTGGTGCTGAATTATATATTAGGTGTAATGTCCAAGTGTGTGTTGCAACGCACCCTGCATCCAAGGCGGCCCAGAACTGATTGCAGAAAGAAGTGTGTGGTCCCTATTGCAGGCACAAACATTGACTGTTTGTAGCTGAGCTGAGGAGTGTGTCAGTTAAAGATGTAGCTGAAGTTTGAAACCACAGCTACTTTTTCACTGAAAGCAGACCTGGCCGAAGTTTTAGAAGAGAAGGCAGAGATCCCCCACAAATTGGTGTAGTGTGTGACTTCATCCGGAGATCCCTATGTCCTCCTACAAAGGGGGTCCTCTGGAAGTGCACTAACTGAGCAGCACCTTACATGTGGTCCACTATTAGTGCACTTCCTGACTGCTTCTGTACAATGGTGCCCACTTTTTTAATATAGTGTGGGTGCAAAGGTGTTTCTCATTTCCATCAGTTCAAGAAACATGCAAAGGAGGCACCCCTCCTTCAGGCCCCTTCTGTAATACTACAGTGCCCCAGGGTGCAAACAAAGTGGGCGCAAGCACTTATTGTTCCCTGGAAAACCAAGGGTAAAATGGACTCTGTGGTCCCTAACTCATTGTTGACACACATCCTGTGTGGAATCTGTGGTTCAGGAGGTCCCTGGGCAATCAGATGTTACAGGGCCCCAATTCTGTTAAATAGGGTCTTTTACCACTGGTGTCTTGAGGTCCCTATCCAGTGGAACCTCACACTTGGAAACAAGTACCCCTTTTAACACTTGGGCCTCTAGAGAGGTTGAGCATTTCAAGGCTGACTGAAGGAGATGTGGGCAAGAAAGTCAGACCTCATCAAATAAATCATTGTCCAGTCTGTGCTTTTTCTTTGTGTTTTAATGCACACCCTACTAAACACTTCACACACAAAATTACACATATTTATAAAATGGTTTGGGCAATATTTCAACAAAATAATGCATATTTCACATTTAAGAGAAAATTACCAATTTTGTATATTGTATTTCTATAGCTTGAACCTAGACAAAAAGCAGCAGAGAGCTGTACGTGGCGAAAGACAAGTATAAAGTAAATGTGTAATAGGAGAGCAAGCTGGGTTGTGGATGGCTAATGCAATGTGACAGAGTGTTTTTTTAAAAGGTGAATCTTCAACTCTTGCCTAAATTGGAGCAGCATGAGAAGTACTGATGGATTGAGGGATGTTTTCCAGATCCTGGGTGCAAAGATGGAAAAGGCCTGTTGTCTTTTTTTCTGTTTTACACTCCTTAGTCTGCAGTCTGATGGTGACCTGGCTGGGGGTGTGCTGAGAACCACATGAGATGATGAGTTTGTTTGCAAAATAAGCAGGGGTGCTGGATGTAATGGCTTTGTAAATGAAGCAGCTGGTTTTGAAGATGATGAGAGTTGGCAACAGCAGCCAATTGAGTTCAATCAGGATGAGGGTGATGTGATTATATTTCTGGATGTGACATGCTGCAGTTTGTAGGATGCCCCAGAGGATGCCAGTGTAGAGTCTTGGAGTTGATGGAGTAGGGCACTACCACCATCCAGACACATGAATTTGAGGCCTTGAACAGCAGTTCTGAACTTGCTTTCTGGAGAAACGGTTTGACTTTCTTTTGAAGGGAAATCTGGGACATCTTTGTTTTTTGGTGATGTGTTCCTTGAGGGTGAAATTGGTGTCCTGGGTTAATCCACGTGACTTGACATTCAGTGAAAGTTGGGTTTCAAAGCTGTTAAGGTTCATGTCTTTGTTGTTATTGACAAATAACAGGCATTCTACATTGGTTGGGATGAGCTTCAGGCAGACGCAGGACATCCAGGTTTGGATTATGTTGAAGCAGTGATTGAAGCATTGGATGTCTGAAGCAGAGAGACTTTCAAGTAGAGTTGTGTCTCATTGGCGAATCTTAATACTGTTATCTGTGAGTAGAGCATCAAGTGGCTTCATGTAAAGGTTGAAGATGACAGCAGACAGTATGGAACCCTGGGGAACTTCACATCTGATAGGGATCTTTTGTGACCTGGAGGTGGCCAGGTGAACAAACTGGTGTTGGTTGGATAGGTAGGAGGAAAAACAGTGAAGGGCATTGCTGGTGAATCCCATTTGAGACTCCAGTGTGTGTATGAGGATGGGATGGTTGACTGTGTCGAAAGCAGCTGAAAGCTGAGAACCCAAAACGCAAAGGATACAACACTCCCTGAGCAATATACACGCTTATCCCTGGGAGCATCCTAAAATTGAACTTAGCTTCTCACAGGGTCATTAATCCTTCTACCATAGAGACTAAGGGTGCTACTTTTATTTATCCATGTGGGGGAACCTATAGGGACCCACCACTGATCCAGGCAGCTCCGGAACCAAGGACAACGCTTTGTGGTTACCCAACCTTTCTGGGTCACCACAGCAAAGAATATGCACATTTTTAGAAAGCCCCAGGAGTGTATGGAGCACTCCTCTTGCCCAGAGGCTTCCCTTTGATGTGGCCTTGACTTGCCCTGGACTTAAAAAAGGTTGGTCTTGATTTTGAGGAGAAAAAAGGCAGCACTGGCTTTAGAGTAGAAAAGGGTGGCAGTAACTCTTGGGGTGTTTAGTTGGCAGCTGAAGCAAAGAAGGCTGCTGCAGCCCTGGCTGCTGAGGAGAAGCAGACTGCAGAAACTCTTGCTTCGGAGGAGAAAAGATTGGCCTCCGAAGAGTGGAAGGCCATATTGGCTCATAAGAGGAGTCATTTCAAAATGGGCACAAGGTCGAGGAGGGCATCAGAGACCAGTGCGAATGTTGGCAGTAACAATGCGATATCCAAGAGCGGTAATTCTCAAAATAGTCTTGCTAACAGTATAGTGCCTGGCTATATAGTTGGGGATGATAATGCCAAGTAGTTTACTGCATATAAGATTGCCTTGAAAACGTATCAGATATATAAATAATAGGGAACAGAATTGTAGGCTTACATTCCTACATTGAGGAGGCATGCTATCCTGTATTTAAAGGCATCAAAGGGGTATCAGTACATATGAAGGTGGACCACATTTGCAGGCCTGCATCTTTCTTGAAAACTATCACAAGAAGTTAAGGGATACCCCTAAAGAATATCTGCAGTCCTAGGCAGGTTATATGGCTGTGTCATCGAAGTCAATGGAAGGCTAGGTGCAGGGCAGCAAAGTAAATGATTACAATGGACTATTTAAAAAAAATATTTTATGCAAGAGCACTTTTTAAGTCAATGTTTCACAGGGATTCTGAGATCACGGATCCTAGGTGGCCTTGGAAAGAAACTGATATCTGGCTCAGCCACAGGTTGCCAAAGAAAGTTACAAGGGAGTAAAACAAGAATGGTGGATCAGGTACCCAGTAGAAGGGTAAAAATGTGATCCCCTTAGGGCCACAAACATCTGACAAATGGAAATCATCCTATCCCAGTTCAGGGAAGCAGGAAGGTGGGAGCCAACCGGGCCAGAAGCCCTTTGAAAAGGGCAAGTGCTTTGACTCCCATCAGTCAGGCCACAAGAAATGAGACTCCCCATGACCCAGGTAGGCACGCACTAATGGGCATTCCACTGGGATGGCTAGTGTAGCATTAGGGGTATGTATAGCATGTCCTATTGTACCCTAGTTGGGAGGTGGCCTCACATGATAAACTTGTGATCCTTGAGAATTCCAATAAGGACTTCTATGGGGTCCTTGTCACTACTTTGCAGAATAGATGTGCCAGCCAGAGCCTGGTGACTGCTATCCACAGAACAGTGCCTGTAGTGGGTGACCTGTAGTTTAAGGAATGTCCATGAGGTGTGAGGGAGAGAGACAACCCTATGGCCATAACCTCCCTCACAATGGAAGTGGATGGTTTCTCTGAGAATGGTAGCTGTAGGCTCCAGTTTACCTATAGCTTGCATCCTTGGTAGTGAGCTACCACACTCATAACCAGAGGTTGAGAGCATCCAGGTTTTACTACCATAATTCTCTAAGGGTGCTCATCTTAAGGTTAGGGTACAGGGACCGAAGAGGAAAGTTAGTGGTAGGAGACAGGTGAAACTACAGCGGGAGTGCCAGTGAGCCAGGGATTCCTGCTTTGATGGGAGAGGACCCAAAGCCTAGCACTGGAGATTCCACTTCTATCCTGAAGGTGCTATGCACACTGTCCGAGGCAGGTAAAAGGAGACGTAGACCAGAAGAATCTCCTTATGGCACAGCGTGCCACCACTGATATGGGCTATGTGTTCATGCTGGAAGTCGAGGACCAGTGTTCACCCTGAGGGGAAACACTCTGAAATGAGAGACCAGTCTCTGGGTGATGTCCCTAAGATGGTAGGAGTGCAAGTGTCAGAGGGCGTCTACAGCTTGAGGAGCCAGGAGGTCTAAGATGGCTCAGGGAGGTTCCTTAGCCAGTGGCCTAGGGAAAGAAGAGTTCACCCAAGGGAAAGAATGTCAGGAGAAGTCTGCATTACCCTCCCAGGACACCGTTTGGGCCCAGTGGTGAAAGGAGAGAAGTGAGTCTTTGATTCTGTGCCTGTTTCTGGTCTTGAGGGCCCTGTGGCTCAGGGTGCAGGGAGTGTATGGAAGAGCCTGGACGGTGTCCAAACAGTCCCCAGAAACTCAACAATATATCCAACTTCACGGGACCCTCTCTAGCTTCAACCTTGTCACGCCGGAAGATTTTGAGCTCCAAAAACTAGTCTCAAGGTAAAAATGTTGACCATGGCAACCTTCTTGGTGTATCTGATCTCCGCTCCATTCCCTTAGACGTGAATTCGCATCTAGCTTGTGATCAACCCTGAACTGATACTTTTCAAAATGCTTATCTCCAGTTCTCTTTAACTGATTTTGGTTGTTTTTGTGTCTTTTTGAGCATTACATTTTTGTCTTTGATTTCCTAAATTGTTTCGAGACCAAACCAGAGTATGTTGGTACAGGTTCACTCCTCTCAATAACTTTTTTTCTGAGACACAAACCAATTTTTAACAGAGCATACTCATCAGCTGACTCTTCTAAAGCAATATGCACCATAGTGTAACTAAGTTCACTGGGTCAAGTTATTTAAATTAAAAGCCTCTTCGTGCCTGATTATGAGTAGGTTGTTAAATATCTAATCTGATAAAAATCTGACACTGATGTGTTTGGATTTTATCAAATGTAATATTTATCGCCTGTTATGACTTTTTGGCAATAACATGCTGATTTTGCTGCTTTCTGCACCATAAGCCACATGTTCCGGTAAGTGGTGGGTCTTAACACCTTAAATTCTGGCAAGTTTGACCTATCTAAATTTACGAAGGGTGCGATCTTTAGCACACCTCAAAATTACCGGCTGTGATAAACATCACACCAACTGTCATTGCCATCCTTGCGCAAACAGGTGTTGTGCATTTGTCAGAATTTTACAGTCCACTTGTAATCAGACCCTTAGTAGGCAGTGAAGTTGCTTTGTTGGGATAGTTGGAGTAAACATGGAGACTACTGGCTTAACGCCCCAGTAGTCTTCAAATCTACTGTATCACAATTCTCACCTTAACTCTCAGTATGATTCATCCACTCAAATTGTCTGTTACGCCTCCTTCTGCTCCTGTTGATTGTCAATTCCAAAAGGACACTGCAGCCAATCCTTTTTTCCCATAATGTTCCCACAAAAATATCAATTATGCGCTCACTAAGGCACAAGTGTAAATTTCCATCCCCTGCTTACAAAAGGACAGGCATTCACCAATTTACTAACAAGATCTCGTGAATACGAAGATAAGTGCATGACATGTAATGACTAACCTATTACCGCTAGTTAGTATGACCCTAAGCGCTTTGTTGCCACCTAATTCCTACTTGTAGTATTGTCTCAATTATTGCTATGGTACAAGGGCAGCCCCAGGTGCTGAAGCCAGAGATTCATCTTGAAGTTGCAATTGGATGATTAATTACCTTCAGTACATGGTTCGCATGGCTGCTGTAGAGAGCCAAATGCAGAAAACGGTTCTCTCGCTGTGACATAGGCACCTTGATGGTAGCAAATGCACATGTCTGCAGCTTGGAAAGCTACTAATTTAGAGCAATGCATAGTTTGTTGTTATTGAAATTGGCCATACAACAGGGATTCCAGCTTTGCAACAGGTTATGTCAACCATTTTATGTTTGTGTTTCAGTTCTTGTCAGATATCATGTTTCATATAGGGATTTCGGTACATTAAAGCTATAGTCCTTGCCTATTGGTATAGTGGAATATCCTTTGGGAGCAGGATTATTGACATTTACTGGCATCCATAATGCCTCATCCTTGCCTCTGGTCTCCAGTCCTTCTTTCTTGAATTCCAGGTTGTTTGGCACCCATCTGTCCATATTTTGGTTTCAGTTCTGACTAGCACTACCCTTCAAATATTTCATACTCATTATTATAGGATCTAGTTTTACATAACCGAGTTACATTTTCTTTCTTCTTTATTAGGCTTCATTGATATTATAAACCATAAACACGTGGAAACCGTTCATCCTCTGAAATCTATTGCAATAGAAACTCTTTTCCTAACTTGTTGAAGATGGCTTTCATTGATGCTGTAGGAACTTTGATCTATTGTATTGGATACAGAAGCACTAAGGGCTCAGTGGCATTGGCAGCCATTGTGTTAGTGACCCAAATAGTAATTCTTCATGAGAATAGACATCATGCTAACAGCTCTACCTGAGGCGTTTAAATGTACTCTTTGCAAAAACAGATATTCAGGAATAGCTCTCCTCTTCCTCAGTCTACAAACCCTTTTGAATTGTCATTTAATCCCATATTTGTTAGACTAAAGAACATTACAAAATGTATTTATGAAACCCACACTACTCAACTCAATGCATATATATCTTTATATGTATTTTTATGATTCATGCTCTAGATGATTTTGAGCAGCTGACCTGGTATACGATGTCCACTAATGTAAGTGGGCACCTTGCACCAGTCCAGACAACCCTTATAGTGATTTAAGAGGTCTTAGACAACCTTAGAAAGCTCTCTAAGTGGTAGCTGTGGAGAGCAGCCTTCAGGCTTAGTCCAGAAAGAGTGCAAAGCAGCTTATTTTACCAGAATGCAATCTTATAGTATAGATTAAGTGAAAAGAACCAAACCAAGTATTTATAAAATATGTATTTATTATATAATACTCTCTAGTACGTTCCAATATCTCCAACACAGAGATAAACACAATGCACACAATATATCAGCAAAGAAACACCGTAAATAGCACGAAATACACAGTGGATCCCAGGGGGGGACCAAACCATATACTAAGAAAGTGGTATAAGAACCACGACTCGGATCAAGACGGAGTCGAGAGGACGTAGAAGTGCTGGGACCCCAAGGAACCACCCTTGGTGAGTAGATAGGGACCCCACGGAGAGCGTATTCAGTGTGGAAACACGACTACGTGCTCCGTACAACTCTATGTGCAAGTCGCAGTTGGATTTTTAAAGATTAAGGACCCTTCCCAGTGGACCCTGAAGAAACGCCATGGAAGACAGAAGGTTGGAGAGCCACCCCCCGTGGATTCCCTAGTACCCACGTTACATACACTAGGGAAGCCGGGTGCATACATGTGAAGTGGTGTCGGAAGCCACCGTCAAACCCAATGGAGGACTTCAGGAAAGTGCTGCTGTGGAAGAAGGAAGAAGTGTCCAGTGGAATTCGAGGATGGATTCTTGATGAGAGGTACCCGCAAGCAGAGGGGACAGAGTCTACTTCACTCAGGAGTGACCAGGAGACTTGGAAGACGAATGCTCTCCGATGTCGGGTGTTGCAGGATGGATGACGAGGACCTTGACTCTGCAACTGTGAGGACCAGGCGACGCTGATGAGGACCACGAGCTGTGCATGAGCTGTCCCATGAAGGATGTAGAGTACTGAGGGGTCGGTGTCCGGCGGAAGCACCCACAAGCCTTGGCAAATGCAACCAATGCAGGAATTAAAGAAGGAGAAACGTCGGGAACAGCAAGGTCCAGGGGACTCACCAACAGCAGGAAAGTCAGGGCAGGCCCCGAGCAATCAAGGGAGCCCAACAGAAGCAAGTGTGACCCTCAAGTGAACCCACAGGCCGGAGGCACTGGAGTCGCAAGAGGAACTCAAGCAGCTCACCAAAAGATGCAGGCCACGATGCACGCGAAGCGGTGTGGCTGAAAATTCTGGTCACTGGAGGTGCTCGAGTTTGGGGCTACTTGGAGCCCGAAATTCTTCTTGGAAGGAAGCCAACAAGCCTTTGCAACTGCAAGTTGGACGTCGTGCACAGGGGTTATTGGAATACCCACGAGGGATACTGGTCTCAAACTTGGTGAGAGGACAGGACAGGGCTCGGGAGCTGTGGAAAACCATCACCTGTGTTGCAAAGCCCACGGAGCCCGGAGGAGCTCAGGATCTGCTGACCAGTCGACTTAGTTGCGGTGCCTGCGAATGGAGGGGAGTGACTCCTTCACTCCAAGGGAGATTTCTTCAAGTGTCTTTGTTGCTTCACAGGCCTTGGAAGGTTCCTGTATGATGCACAGGCACAGATGATGCAGCAGACTGGAAGGGAGACTAAGTCAGTCCCAAACAAAGTCCAGTGAAGTCCAGAGTGCCCATATGGTAGAAGTAGAGGTGGTGTCTGATCTGAATCTTATCCCATGATGAATCTAGGGACCTACACCCAGGTACGCCCTTAAGTACCCTAGGGAAAGGGTTAGGAAGATTCAGGGGACCCTCCCAGGGGAGGGTCTGAACAGGGGGGAGGTTACTCCCATGTCCTTTGTCCAGTTTCGCTCCTGAGCAGGAGCCAACAGGTCCCAGAACTGGTTTGGACTGGACTATGCACAGGGACACCAAATGTGCCCCTTATGCTGACCTTGAGGTGCTGGCAAGCGCACCTACCCGGTCCCAATACACTAAATCCTGTCTGGGAGGTGCTCACACCTCCCTGTGACAGGATGCCTATTGTTCCACCTTCCTCTGCTCGAGCTTGGCTCAGCAGCAGGAGGGCAGAAATGTGTCTCTGGTCGGCAGCAACCATTTTGTGTGGTCCGGGTCTAGAAGGTTGGCACCGGGAAAAATAATAATAATAAAGACATTTATACAGTGCGCGGCTACCTCCAACGGAGGTGTCACGGCGCTAAAAGCGGGAACACTGAGAGCCTAACGGAGGGCTCTTCCACTGCTTGGAATCATACCTCCCACACGGTTTATGGTGTGGAGGTATGATTCCAACATATTTGATAACAAACATTATAGCATTTGTTGCAGGCATTATCGAGAAGGCCATCGCGTAATTACACGGTGCCCCTCTATATAGTATATGGCTGCTTCCCTGACAACCCAAGAGAATGGAATCCGTAGGCTGCAGGGGTGTCCTGCTCATGCAGGGGCACCCTCTCACTTAGATCCAAGCACCCTGCCTTCAGGATTGCAAAGGCCTGCTATAGGGGTGACTTATAGGTTTTAAGTGTAGTGACCCTTAGATATAGGAAACCAAGCACCAACTTACACAGGCTGCAATGGCAGGCCTGTAGTTCCATTTTGCATGTCTCCCATGAGTGGTATAATGCATGCTTCAGCCCATGGGAGACATCTGGGGTACCTATGCCCTGGGTACCTTAGTACCATATACTAGGGTCTGATAAGGGTACCCCAGTATCCAATCTGGGATTGTACCTAGGTACTAACACACCAATTTCGAGAGAAAGCAAATAGACAGGGGTCCTGATTAGCAAGATCCCAGTCAAACTAGTCAAAAAACAGCACCATATCAAACAAAAAGTGGGGGTAACCATAGAAGCAGATCCTACTTTCCAACAATGACATTTAAACAGATAGAAAGATGCAAATCCACTTGTGAAAAAGTGAGGTTCTGTTTTTGAAATGGCTCAAGATTGGGTCAACCATTAAAATGTCTTGATACTAAAGGCATGAGTTCCTGAAAAAGTTTTCTCAAAGACAATCACAGAAAGTTTTCAGATGCAAAGTACAAATTTCTACTCAGTATGTAGTATTCAAGGTGCATTGTCCAAATGGTAGGACCAATAGCCAGTAAGGCTCAGGCACCTCACCTAGGGCCTCATTACGATGTCGGATGGTAGGTCTCCGACCGCTCGTTGGAGGTTTACCGAGCGACATGGTAGGTTTACAGTCTGACCGCCGAATTACAATGTCGACAGTCGGAGTGTAAACCGGCTGGTCAATCCGACTCAGTTCCGACGGGGTCAAGGAGCCCGTTGGCCAGTCGGAAACCTATCATAATCCCGTAATGACGGCGTTTCTTCCGTCGGGATTATGATGTCGGTTTCCGACAGCCTTTCCATGTCGGCCTTTCCGACATGGAAAGGCTGTTGGAAAGCAACTTTGGGGGCATCTAGCAGGGCCCCATCCCTCTGCAGCCTACGGTTGTGGAACTGGGGGGCACCTATGGTGCCCCCCCTGAAAATCCCTGCACCGTGTGGAAAGCACCGTGCAGAGATTACAACAAACTCCTATTTCTCAATGGGAGTTTGTGCTGCGGGCGGGTTCCGCCTGCTGCACAAGATCCCATTGAGAAATGGGAGTTTGCAACCGCACTGAGTTGCATGCCACACGGTGCAGAGATTTCCACAAACTCCTATTTCTCAATGGGAGTTTGTGCTGCGGGTGGCTTCCGCCCACTGCACAAGCTCCCATTGAGAAATGGGAGTTTGCGACCGCACCATGTGTGGTCGCATCCTAATTCGGTGTTCGGAACCACCCACCTATGGTCGGGCAGTTCACACACCGAGATGGTGTTGGTCGGAGGCAACATCCTAATAGGAGCCCTAGTATCTAGAAATGAATAAGCCAGCTGACAGGATAACACTCATTTTAGGCCAGAACTGGGTAGATGTTCTGCTGGTGTGGTGATCGGTGTGGCCACCACTGTATCTTTTAGCATATGCTGTGCCACATTGTTGCTGTGATCACTACCACACATGCCTAATCACTGGCAAAGTAAGAGCAATATTTTTTCAGTTTTTCTGCCTTTTTTTTCAAAGTATAATCTCATGCATTACTGCAATACACTTCATAATCCTTTTCAGCCTTGAGTAAGCCCCAGGTGGACTGTGCCACTAGGAGGTGAAACACATTTTGGCTGCCACTACAGAGAAGACTATACGATAATAAACTTGTGTACATCAACAAGATGCGTCTGAGAGATTTATGGATAGCCAAAGCATTTTTGCTACACATTCTGTATATTCCCTATTTAAATTAATCTTAAATATATTTTAGGAATATCAAAGCAACATGATTCAACTATATGGTACTATCCTATGCTAAGTATACTTTTTCCTAACTATTACTTATAATACTGAATTCAAGGCATGCCAGTAAGTTATATCTATCATCCTTCTTAATCACTACTACTTATGGGTGGATAACAAACTAAAGCCCAACTCTGTTTTTGTACGTCTTTCTGTGGTTACTCAGGCAAAAGAGTGAGGAGAACTCATAAAAATATACTTTGTTGTGTCTGGCAAGTTTATCTTTTCCAAATGTTGATGCTTTTTTTGAGGAGTGTGGGAGACGTTCACATGCCTTGTCTCCCACAAGTTCAACAGACCAAATGGTAGGTTTTTGTAGCTGTCCTACCTAGCAATCAAGGGAAATTTACCTGCTATGGCCTGGCAACACAACAATAATGCTAGACTGAACTCTTAAAGTGAGCTATATCTGTATCTTGTCAAAGTTAGTAATGTGAGGTGTGCACACACTTACACTTTAATTGGTAACAAGACTTTAAATGCGATGTTACAAAAGAGCAGCTGGAGACCTTGAATATTGTGCAGTTTGTTAAAACATATTTTTGTTTTACTCCAGTTATTAAAGTGTAAAGTCATTTTTGTCATATATAACTAACTATGTCAATCAATCAATCAACAGGATTTATAAAGTGATGCTATTCACCCATGAGTGTATCCAGGCACTGAGATCCAAGCTGGTCGGGAGAATAAGTTGAACAATGTGTAGCAAATGAGGTTTGAAGTTGCCACATTTTGTGTCCTTCAAGTACCTAGTTAGCTTCAATCTCTTTCCCACAGTTGTGATTATATGTAATTTAGGGGCACTTGACACCTACTTTTCTTTCCAGGAAAGGAAACCAATTGACACTAATCAAGGCCTTCTCTAAAAAAAAGTCTTCCTTCCCTCTATTCTTACAGGTCAGTGGTGGTACATGAAACTGGCTTGCTTAGAAAAGATTGAGTTTCACACACTTAGAGTAGTCTTTCTACCCAGATGGGAGAACCAGATGTGTCTACATGGGGTTGTTGTTCTGCCTTGACCCTGCAGGGGCTGGAGAAGATTGCCTTTGGAGGGAGATAGTAGACAGAGAAGCTCTATTCTACCATTTTAAATATTGTAACTCAATTTCTCTTTTTTTCTCTGTAAGGCAATGGTGTAATACAGGAACTGTGTAATTTTGCTGAAGTAGAAGAAGGATGTGCTGGAATTCTAATGTGCTTCACTTAAAAACTATTGTTAATCACACTTGGGTTCACCTTCTAAAGCTTTTGCAAACCCTCCAAGGCAGACAGTGGCTTGCAAAAGAAGGATAGCTTTATGCTGGAAGATTCCCCTCTGCCTACTGAAAAGGAGGATAGAAGAATTGATTAAAGCTTTTACCAGAATCTCGAACCTGAAAAGCCTCTCTGAGTGCCAGAGGATCTGGTTCCTCCTAACTAACTAGAATAAGAAGATCCACGTCTTCACATCATCCAGCAAACACCTGCCTGCTCTGAATCTTCTTTCCTTGTGCTTTGCAGGATGTGAAAGATCACAGAAACAGAAGGAAATTTATTCACTTGAAAGCTAACAAGCAAGACCAATGCTAAATAGATGTTTACCTGTGGGCCTTAGAGCGATGCAAGCAAGTCTTATTCACACATGGACTTATTGCCTGGTGTCCAAGAAGCCTTCCCTTCGGGTTTGAGGACTTACGAAGCAAGGAAAGAGAGAGCACTCTTGGGAAGGTTTAAGGATTAGAAACGTTTTCTTCTCTGGGCAACTAGCACAAGATAATAAGGGGCTGAGTTTGATTGCAGTCAGTTGGACCACCTGCCTATAAGCAGGCAGCGGTCCGACCACCACATTTCGATATTACCACCTTGCTGGCAGTCGGAAAGTGCTCCGTATCACTGCGGCTTGTGCTGCGGCCAAGGAAAAAGGCTGCAGTACAAGCCGCCGTGGTACGGAGCACATCCTGCACGCCCATGGTCCGTGTGCCATGCACCATGTCATGCATGACTCACTGTGCATGGAGGTGAGTGGGGGCACTACATGTGCCCCCAGGGCCACTTTACAGTGGCCCACGATGATCTTCCCATTATGAAAAGGCTGTTGGAAAGGGATATCATAATCCCGACGGCAGTGGCTGGATCGGCACTGCCGCCATTCAGGGATACGACCCCGACTGCCACCACGTCAGGATCGGAATTGTAATCTGGCGAATGGACCGAAGGGCTGTCGGCATTCAGACCACCACCGACAGCCTATCAGTGGCGGTCCGACCACCATTGTATCAGGCCTTAAAAGTCTTACCGAAATAGCTGCAGCCTCCCTGGGAATCATTTTCTGGATGTCTGCACTCCGACATAGTTGCTGTAATATTAAATCCTTCACGAAGCTGGTTTAAAGAGAGAGATGTCATGGCCACTAGATTTCTGTGGGGTGGTGGCAGACCACATATAGCTCTCACCCGTTGCCGGATTCCGTCCTTGGACGGAGGCATGGGCATGACTGACCTTTACCTATACTACCTAGCCACCCGGCTGCTCGTCCTTCATGATTGGTTCACCGGAGGTTGGTCTGACCCGGCCTGCAGAACCAAGCTAAGAGACATTGACTTCCCCCGAATCCAAGCCATCATGTATGGGTGCCCAATCCCTAGAGCACTGCCGTCAGTAACTCGGATCATCCTCCTAGCCTAGCGCTCGGCCCTGCGACACACAAACAGTGGGACAACAAATTGAGTCAACAAACACCGCTCTGGCAGGGTGCATGGTTGGATGAGGTGGTAGCACTAGAGGGCTTCAAACGTTGGGACCACATTGGCATATCACAGCTGGGCGACTTGTGGGTGGGAGATCATATAAGGACCTTCCAAGACTTGCAGGGGCGCTTCACCCCCCACGCCTTGCAATTTTACAAATACCTACACTGGGGAAGGGGGTAATATCACGAATATACCGCACCCTTACGAATAACGGCCCTATAACGCTTGACCCGTTCAGGCACCAGTGGGAGAGATGGCTGCGCCCTCTAGAGGACGAAGACTGGCGAGACGCCCTTATGGCCCCCAAGACCATTACCGCTTCCGCCAGACTCCGCCTCATCAAAATATACTACCTCCATACCTCCTATCTCACACTGGAGCGCCTGCATAGGGCAGTATTGTGCACCTCGTCTGAATGCGCGTGCTGCAGACAACAATCAGTTGATTTTTACCACATGGTCTGGTCTTGTCCCCGACTCATAAAATACTGGGATAAGATAAAATCTGAACTTGCACATGTCCTGGGTTGGCAGGTACCCCACAACCCCCTACACCTCCTCCTGGGAGTCATGGACGGCCTAGACGGGTCCCGAGCAGACAAATTATTCTTGGGAACAGGCACTATGGTGGCCAAACGCGATATCGCTATGGCGTGGACACAACCCGACCCTCCCAAAATAGCTAAGTGGCATAGAGGGGTAGACTGGTGCGCTGCCCAGGAGAAACCCTTGTTTGAGGCCAGGGGATGCCCAGCCAAACACCAAAAGAAATGGGGCAAATGGATGAACCAATTGGGATAATGGGGTCTGTATGCGCATCTCTTCACCTTTTTATTGCTTGTTTTTGCGATGTACCCTGATCGTTGTGCATGTATGTACATTACTGCCACTAGCATATTTGACATACCATTGAATACTGATCTAAGTGCTGTACTGTTATTACTATTACTTTTTTTGTCTTTTCAAAAATCAATAAAGTTGATGATCAAATAAAATATTAAATCCTTCAGTAGGACAGCAAGATCGAGGGTTACTGCCTTGTGGAGCCATGGCCAGTGACTGTTTCAGCCTTGCCTCACTGATGACCTCTACCGACTACATCCTCCTCGGAGACCTGAACTTTCACCTGGAGAACAACAACGACAGCAACTCCACCACCCTGATCGACAACCTCGCCAACCTCGGTCTGAGCCAGCTCGTCACAACACCGACCCATTCCGCCGGCCACACGCTTGACCCCATCTTCTCCTCAAGCTCCCACGTCTCCTTCAGCCACACCACGGAACTCCTCTGGACCGACCACCGCTGCATCCATTTCACCTTCCAGAAACCCACCACACACCACCGCACCCAATAGATCCCACGCCGCTGCTGGAGCAAAGTCACCGAAGACCAACTTCGGGCAACCCTCGCTCTCAGCCCTCCCTCCGACCCATCCAACACCGACGACGCTGCCTGCAACCTCAGACGATGGATGGACGACTGTGCCAACACCCTCGCCCCGCTGAAAAAACTCACCTACAGTGACACCACCAAAAGAGCCAGCTGGTTCACCTCGGAACTCCTAGCTTCCAAGCGTACCTGCCGGAAACTAGAGAAGAAATGGCACAGTGATAAGACACCGGACAGCCACGCAGCCCACAAAGACGCCATCCGTAACCACCACCACCTCATCAAGTCCACCAAGAGAATCTCCTTCAAAGACCGCCTCGACAACAACGCACACAACAGCAAGGAGCTTTTCAACATCGTGAAGGAACTCTCCAACCCCAGCTCCAACACCAACGACATCCCGCTCGTCGCAACCCCTGTGCGATTCCCTCGCCACCTTCTTCCACCGCAAGATCGCCGACATCCACGACAGCTTCAACACCCAGACAGCCCCAACTAAGATCGATGCACCAGACCCGCCGCACACCATCGACCACGACCCCCTGCCAGCCTGGGCCAGCGTGAACATCGAGGACACCATCAAGACCATGAGCACAATACACTCCGGCTCCCCGTCAGACCCTTTCCCGCACCACATCTTCAACAAAGCCAGCAGCTCCATCGCACCCCACCTGTGCAACATCATCAATCTCTCCTTCAAGACCGCGACCTTCCCAGAGAGCTGGAAACACGCAGAGATCAACGCCCTACTCAAAAAACCCAAGGCGGACCCGAGAGACCTCAAGAACTTCCGGCCCATCTCCCTGCTTCCGTTCCCAGCCAAGGTCATCGAGAAGATCGTCAACAAACAGCTAACCCGATGCCTTGAAGAAAACAGCATCCTGGACCCATCCCAATCGGGGTTCCGCAGCAACCACAGCACTGAGACTGCCCTCATCGCCGCCACCGACGACATCAGGATCCTGCTGGACAACGGTGAGACCGCAGCCCTCATCCTGCTGGACCTCTCCGCCGCCTTCGACACTGTCTGCCATCGCACTCTACGCGCACGCCTCCACGACGCAGGGATCCGAGACAAGGCCCTGGAATGGGCCACCTCCTTCCTCGCCGGCAGAACCCAGAGAGTCCGCCTCCCACCATTCCGATCCGAAGCCTCCGAGATCATCTGCGGCGTACCCCAGGGATCGTCCCTCAGCCCAACACTGTTCAACATCTACATGGCCCCGCTCGCACGCATCGCCAGACAGCACGACCTCAACATAATCTCCTACGCCGACGACACTCAACTGATCCTCTCCCTCACCAAGGACCCCCTCGCCGCCAAATCCAACCTCCATGAAGGAATGAAGGCCGTCGCCGATTGGATGAAGATCAGCCGACTAAAACTGAACACGGAGAAGACAGAGGTCCTCATCCTCGGCTCCAACCCCTCAGCCTGGGACGACTCCTGGTGGCCAACGACGCTGGGAGCAGCCCCGACACCCACCGACCACGCACGCAACCTGGGAGTCATCCTCGACTCAACGCTCTCCATGGCCAAGCAAGTCAACGCAGTCTCATCCTCCTGCTTCAACACCCTCCGCATGCTTCACAAGATCTACAGGTGGATCCCGACAGACACAAGAAGAACAGTCACCCAGGCCCTCGTCAGTAGCAGACTTGACTATGGGAACGCCCTCTATGCGGGAGCCCCGGCCAAGCTCATCAAGCGACTGCAACGCATACAAAACGCCTCCGCACGCCTGATCCTCGATGTACCACGCCACAGCCACATCACCCCCACCTGAGGAACCTGCACTGGCTCCCCGTCGACAGGAGAATCTCCTTCAAACTCCTCATCCACGCACACAAGGCACTCCACAAGACTGGCCCAGCCTACCTCAACAGACGACTCCTCTTCTACGTCCCCAACCGCCAACTCCGCTCCGCCGACCTCTCCCTCGCCACCGTCCCTCGCATTCGAAGAACTACCACCGGCGGCAGATCCTTCTCCCACCTCGCCGCCAAGACCTGGAACACCCTTCCACTAAACCTACGACAGACCCAAGACCTGCTGACCTTCAGGAGGCTACTCAAGACCTGGTTGTTCGACCAGTAGCAGCACCCCCCCCTTTTTTCCCTAGCGCCTTGAGACCCTCGCGGGTAAGTAGTGCGCTTTACAAATTCTGTGATTGATTGATGGATTGCAGACTCCAGAAAAGTTTCAAAATCCCAAGGTGGACCAAGAGAGCAAGAAAAAGTGATAAAGTGGGTCCAACAAAGACACAATGATGATGACTGAAATTACCAGAGTTGTATTGCACATAGTTTTTCTCAGCAACGTTTGAGGCTTCAGCAAGTTTGCAAAATCAGAGTATTCCACCTTGAGGAACTATTGGCAGTAACAGCTCTGAGCTTTGCCCAGATGACAGATTTTTACTTTAAGAAAAAGCTTAAAAAATAGACTAAGTGTAAGGGTGCTAGATTTTCACTTAAAAAAAACTTTAAAAAATTATTGTAAGGGTATTTATTTAGACCCTGTACTCCTGTTAATTAGAGATCACCACCTGTCTAGTGAGAATCTCTTTCCAAAAGTGCAACCACCAGTTCAGTGGGTGCTGTTTAGTGCTATGAATGCAGTGCAGGCTGCCATTTTGCTGCAGCAGACTGAGTATTTTACACTATTCCAGAAAAAAACAGAGCAGGGGCTTGGTTTCTGAAAAAATTAAAAAAACAAAACGTTGTCCCTACCGTTCAGGAAGTTTTCTCCTCATGTGCCATTGTAAATTTCCTATTTTCCTATTTTTACGCCTTGGAGTGCCATGTCTTGCAGTGGTGGGGCACCCACCACTGCGACATGCCACTGGATCTAGGGTTTCTGATAGTGGAGCCAGCTGGAAATGTGGCAGTTCCCATACCTCCGCTTGGTAGAGCTGGAGATCCACCAGTTTGCGGTGGTGCTTCCACTCTGCCAAACTGTAAATGATGGGCTACCAACCCTCCCATCATTGGTCCGCCATGAAACAGGGCTAAGTTTTCATCCTTCCCATATTTTGACTGAGACAAACCAACCACCACTACCTGACTTCACTCCATTGCCAGTCAGCACTAAAGGATACCCAATAACTATTTCTCTTTGAATTACATTGACTTTTTTGGCTATGTTTTTTATTGGTGCTTTTTCATGGTTTTGTAATTTCATATCCTTACATCCTATTTTAGTTGTTTTTAAAAAAAAAATTACATTTCATTCCTTTTAATCTACATTTGTTTGGGAATATTAACCTCATTATTTCTCCACTGTAGTGTTGTTTATGTGTTGCTCTTTCTGTGCTCCATGCAAGTTTGTCTGATGAATGCCTTAGTGCTTGTGACAAGTTAAGAACGGTAAACTCAAGATTCTTCATAAAAATCTGTATCCCTCATTGGACCTTGATTGTTTTTCTTTTTTCTATTCAGGACTGCCAAGTTGGCACTGGTGGTCCGAAAGAGACGAAAAGGGCATCGGGCCACCAGCTGGAACTAGTGTGTATGATCTGGTGAACTTACACTGAGGGCACCAAGTGTTCGGGCAGTTGGTGTAAGTGTCCATCAGTGGAGAAAGGGAAGGCACTGTTGACAAACACAACAGTTCCGTCAACTCTAATTAGCGTGGTTGACTGTTAGTTTGGCAGGCAGGATACTCAACTACGTTTGTGGTGGAGTACCTAGTTTCACCAAACTCTACATCAGGCCCACAGTCGTGATAGGAATGTTGGCACAGTTAGAGCAAAGCTCCAAGCAGTTCTCTGTCACTCAGCACATGGCATGTAAGGGGTCTGCTTGTGCCCTCTAAAATCCAACAGATTCACTGCAGATTCTTCCTTTGCTTCCCCTTCTTTGTGCTCCTATACAAGCCCAGGCCGAACTCTACCCCTCCCTCCCCTAATAGTGTGCTTTCCCTTATTTTGGGGAGAGGCATGTCCTTTAAGGGGAAGCATATTCATAACTTGGCCTCTGTTTTCCAGTGCAAATGTGTAAAAGCCAAGGAGAAAGCTTATGACTAGAAGATACTAATGAGCTTCTCCCAGTAGTTTACTGTGCTTTGATATTTGATTCACTCTGTGGATTCAGGGGTCTTTTCTGTCGTTGACCGTGGTATATGGAAGAATCAGATCACACTGCTGGTACCAGTGGAACTGCCCTTTCTGCCCATGCGTTCAGAGAACAGGGCTCTAAGGGCCCTGTTTACTTTCTCTACCTTGTAACATTTGCCCCTTGCTTTGCCCCTCAGAGGCAATCGGAAGGGTGTTGAGTGGCTAAGGGTGGAGCAAGGTATGTGATAACACTGTTCCATCCTTTGCATTTTGCTCAGTAAAAGGCCATGCTCATCGCGTGCCCTGTAAGCAAGATCATCTTGTTTCGAGGCTTGCTCCAGTCTTGCACAGGCTGTGCTGAAATTGATGGAGCCTCGTCCCTTGGGTGAGGCACGCCCTTCTGTCCAGATGTGTGACTATGGCGTGCACCTTGTGAGGGATAAGAGCATGTTCCTTACACATGATTAACGCAGTATTAATATTTCTTCATGAGTAGCCTTGGCCATCGGTCTCAATCACAACTACTTTGTAGGTTGGAGCTGCCCTGTTTAATGAGAATAAAAGCGTGGATCTGAGGCTGCCAATCTCATGCCCAGTGCCATGAGGCTCATACTTGCGAGGCGCTGCCATCCTTTTGCTTAATAGCGCTTTTCACGGTATTGCGCAGTCCTGGCGCTCCAGGTAATTATTTAAGAGCACGGAGAGCACCACTCAAAGGGAAAATTAATGTTACTTCGATAAGAAGCATTTTTTTACCAATAGTACCCATTATTAGTAGGTTTTAATTTAATATCAGTGAACACAGATGGTCATAGATGTTGGCAAATGTATATCTTGGCATTTGACCTGTGGCACATCAAAGCAGCAGCAGGCGTTATGTGTTTTTCTTATGTAGCAAGTTCATTTTGATCCAAGTAAGCCATTGTCAGGCATCATTTGGGAAGACGCTCTGGCCTCTCTCAGATGAACCTGGGCTTTGGGGGGAAAGGTACTTTCATCACTCATTCATGTTTCTCCGGGATCGAGAAAAAGGACTTGATGTGTGAATGCAAGGATCAAAGAGAACTAATACATGAAAATATATTGCAGACAATTACAGAGAAACCTTTGCATTTTCAAGGTAATTGGTCCAGAGCATTAGTTCGAGAGGGGGAATGGAAGTAACTTTCAAATAAAAATGTGTGAGAGGGGAATGCATTCATGCTTTTTTTTAAAGCATAACATTTCGACAACTTGTATTTTATGAATATATATGCTGTTCGCATTGAATGTTTCTCTGTTCTGTGCGGTATACCGAAAAGCCTACAGTGTGTCACTCTTACCCACAGCGAGTTCAACATTTCCTTCAAACCATCGCCTGTTTATTTTTGCATGCCACTGCCACGTCCAGTCATTCTCTGTTATTTCCCCTCTTTCCACAATTGTCTTGTTCTTTCGATCCCTGGCAATCTCAGGCTCTGCTCTTCCTCTGTTTTTTTTCTATTTTTGCCTCGCTCACGATCTCCCTTTTCTTCTCTAACCCCATCCCGTTTGCTATGTTATTACAATCATTAGAGGCGTAGCGATGAATAGGGCCGCAGGTGCAGTAGTACCGAGGACCGTGAGGGGCCCACTTCACCCTGGTCAGTAGCTGTTTTATTTTTACAGCAAAATCAGTGGTTGGGGGTCCAGTTTCTTTGCTTGCAGCATTGCCCATCAAGGCCTGCTTTAGGGCAGTGTGACCGGTGGGCCACTGGCCTGTGAAAGGGGTGCCGACCTCGGGGGGAGGAAGGGGGCGCTGTCTTTAGCAATAACTTATGATAAGAGAGATGAAGGGCACTTTTACCCAGTGGAAGTGAGAGAATCCGAGGAGGCGGTCATGGGGCGTGGGGGTGTCAAAAATGCTTGTCGCACCGGGAGCCTCCAGTGCTAAAGCCAGCCCGGTTGCCCATGGATAAGCCACTGTCAACCCTGCTCTCTCTTTCCCTGTTTCTTAAGTCAAGTGCTTAATTTGAGCCTGTTGTTGCAGGTTGGACCCACCAGCACTCATTTGTGGGGACCAGCACTCATTTTTATCAACAA
Organism: Calotriton arnoldi; assembly: GCA_963921515.1. Lineage (NCBI taxonomy): Eukaryota > Metazoa > Chordata > Amphibia > Caudata > Salamandridae > Calotriton > Calotriton arnoldi. Next base: position 1,422,652 of record CAWUFW010003435.1, on the reverse strand, counting down.
ACTTTGATGCAGAGCCAAATCGAGAAAAACATAAAAGGGGGAAGAAGGAGAAAGTGAAAGATGGAAAACCAGCTACAAAGGGAGAGAGCAGAGATGAAAAAGGACCTGCTAGAGTGAGATATAGGACATGGAGTGTCTGGTGGTGGATTAAAGTGGCATGAGGTCGAATAAAGACTATGCAGACTTGGTATTTGACACTCCAACCTTCGATAGCACCTGTGTGGACTTTTGAACACAACTTTGGACCCCAGTCCTTATTGTTTCACAAATTAAGCACTACTCCAGTCTCTAACTCTCTAACACATACGCAATCCCTCTTATGCCCTCTCTCCTTCCCTTACACACTCCCTCTTGTTCCAGTTTGTTCTCTCAGTCTCTTTCTTTTACGCATACAAATTTCTCTTGATTGGTCTTTTTCTTTCAGTCTTTCTCTCTCACTTCTGTCTTTCTCTATATTTCTATCCCTCACTCTTTATTTTTTTCACCTTTTGTCTCCTTTTGTGTGTGCAATGGGAGGTCGTTCCACACTTTAGGAGCGATGAAGGGTGACGCCTGTCCTCCTGTTCTGGCTCTGTGGATGTGTGGGATGTGTGCGAGTATGAGTCCTGCGAAGTCAAGGTGTCTAGTTAGGTGGTCGAAAGAGATGCACCTGTTTAGGTAGGTGCAGCCTGAGTTGTGTAGCCCCTTGAATGTATGTATGAGGAGTATGAATTGCGTGTGTTTGTGTATCGGGAAACAGTGGAGCTCCCTGAGGTGTGGTGTAATGTGATTTCTGTGTGGGAGGTTGAGGATGAGTCTGGCTGCCGAGTTCTGGATGGTTTAAGTGTTCTAGTAATGTGCTTGGTGATCCCGGCATAGAGTGTGTTCCCGTAGTCCAACCTGCTGGTGACTAGGGCATGAATAACACTTTTTCTAGTGTTGCTTGGGAGACATTTGAAGATCTTCCTGCGCATCTTCAGGGTGTGGAAGCAGGATGCAGTGATGGTGTTGACTTGTGCAGTCATGTCCAGCTTACTGTCAATGATTATTCCAAGGTTCCTGGCATGCGTTCTGGGTGTGGGTGTGGGTTGAAGATCAACTGACCTCCAGTTAGAGTCGGACTGTGAGCCGTTCTTGCTGAAAATTACTACTTCTGTCTTGTTGGTGTTGGGCTTGAGGCAGTTGGCTTTCATCAAGTTAGAGACTTTGGTCATGTAGGCATTGAACTTGTTTCTTGTGTTGGGGGATTGTCATGTTTTTGCCAACTCCCTACTTCCATGGAGTAATTCACCCATACACCTCCTTTCCACAACCACGTACACTCACTCCTCTTGTCATTGCTTTGCACAGTTTAACACTCTACCTCTCAGTTATGCAACATCCTTGAATGTCCTCTCTAATCCCACACGTGGGATATATTTCTTTTGCCATATACAATACTCAGCTGTCTTTAACTCTAGCTCTGATTTGTATAAGTATCAACTGCAGAATAAAAAAGTAATAAAACAAGTTGCTAAATTGGTACAAATGTTGCAAAGATCAAAGTAAGGAATACTTAGTTCAGACCAAGAGCAAAGTCTCTGCGGACATTGCTATTGAGTACCTTAAGAGTACATTCTAATGGGTTTCTCTTATAACAGTCTCCTTCGGCTAACTGCTTCACTGTTCCATGCCATGGTCTACTGTGTGTCAGATATGAACCACATCAAATTCAAATCAGTATGTGGAGAAGATCAATCAGGGCTCAGGGTGATGCATCTGCCCTAGAGCGAGATGTGTGGAGTCATTATATCATATTCCCGGTTCTAGTGTCACAGTGTTTCTGTTAATGATTGAATGAAGGGCAAATGAAGGAGAGATGAAATGATGCTTATATGGTGATTTGTCTGTCATTCTCAGTGGCCATTTATAATGTGTGATTTGTTCTTTTCCCACCTTGTAAGATATCTTAACACTTTGTTTTAATGAAGTCATCAACTTTGGTTATTGTTAATTATTATTGAGGAACAATAAACCATTAAGGATAGATCAATGTCGTGCTTGTACTTAGCACTGTACAACCTTTGAAATCAATTTTCAATCGAATAAAATCAATATTCTTTTTTCTCTCTTTGTGGTGGTTACAGCTCCCCCAAGAGAGCTGACAGAGGAAGAAAAACAACAAGTGCTGCATTCAGAAGAGTTCCTGATGTACTTTGACCGGACCATTCGGGTCATAGAGCGAGCTTTGGCAGAAGAATCAAATATATTCTTTGATTACAGTGGACTGGATGTGCAAGAGAGAGAAGGGTTTGCATTTTTATCTTTGACTGACTGAGCTATTTACACTTTGAGCAGTGAATTCCTATGAGCATGTCCTTATTTTACTTAACAATGGACTATCCAAACCTCACAAGAATACTTTCATTAGATATTCGTAAGAAGTACCTGTGCAATGTGATGCGCTAAAGAAAGTGTCCAGTGTAAAACATAAGTTCTCACCTCATCTGATATTCTATAAAGATTGTATGTTTTAAAGTGACGTATAAGTAAACTAAATATTGGGTATACACCGATGTCAGCATGTTTAGGGGAGAAGCACATGCACTTTAGCACTGGTTAGCAGTGGTAAGGTGCTCGGAGTCCCAATGCCAACAAAAAGATACAGCAAAAAGTGGAGGTAAGGAGGCAAAAAGTGTGGGGGAAGACCACCCTAAGGATGACGGGTCTAACACCCCTCAAAACCATATATGCTAAGGCACATGATGGCTGTTGTGTTATCTTTATATGTATGATACAATATTTATTGAGATTTGTTTCTAGATTAAGAAACTGCCCTAAACATGATACGACTGCTTTGTTTTAACTTCACCCAGAAAAGGAATATTTATTTACTGCCTGCTTAACATTGAAAAGATATATAATTCAGCTGAATAGTAAAGCACTACTACTTTCTTTCTCAAGCTAAGAGTGGTCTCTAGGCTAGGAGAATGACCAACTCTAGTTCGAATGGAAATAAAATGAGTTTTGCTGCTAATGGCCCCAGCATCAGCATAATTTAACTTCTTTCTGGAGAATTTTTGAAGGGGGTCAAATTGTTTTTTCTCCACTAGGAGAGAAACGATGCAGTGAACATCACAACTCCCAAACTCTTTGCACCAGCACCCAATTTATGGGAAGTAGTACTGATCTGATACCATTGCTAGGAGAGTCCCGGGGTTGTGAAAGATTCCTAGCATTAGAATGCATTTGAGAAAAAAAACTTTTAAAATAGCTCTGTGTGGGCTGTTCTTTAGAACTTGTCGTAAATTACGATAAATTCAATATAAAATAATACTGCATATTGAATATGCAAAAACTTCACAAACCTTTTCACTTAGACTCGAGTGAGAATACATATTTTTCTAAGTCTATTTACAAATGTAGAAGCTGAGTTCAGTCCTAAAAAAACAAGTCTAGCATGTGACATCTTCCTCAGGCAGCCTCTGCACAGCTTTAGTTCAGCAGAGCTTCTATCTCCTCGCTCAACACAACTAGGATCAAATGCTAAGCTAGTCTAAAAATGTTGCTCATTCTTCTGGAATTATCATCTACCACGGACACTCTCACAAGACATACATGTATGAACACATAAACATCCAGAGGTAGCATTCAAACAACATCTTATTAACTTGCTTTCTGATGGCCAACAGCAATGCCCCCTGCCCCGGCAGTTAGACCTCCCCCCCACATTTTGCTGAGCTTCAGATGCTGGTTCTTGCCCTAGATGGCAAATGCTATGACACATTAATAGTGTGGTTTTAAGCAGAGATAATTAATGTTTTGTCCTCTCATTCTGACGGTCTGGAGATTGATGGCAGAGGCAATGCAGCACTGCACAGACCCTTTGGATTGACATAGTAAAAAGAGTCAAGGCTCTGCTAAATACATTCAAGGGTGTGGCACAATTGCAATCTGATCAAAAGAGGAGATAGTACAATACTTGACATTGTTGCCATCTTGAATGATGTAAACAAACTAGTGCCACTTTGGTTATTTCACAGCACCTTGAGTCAATGACTTAGGGGTAATTGCAATGGTGCTGCAGATCTTCATCTGAGACCCATAGACCACGGGCGGAGTCTCCATAAGTGCTTTGGGGCTGCATCCCCCTGAATTTCCTTCACATTACTGTACAAATATTAAATAGATGGGTTTATTTAGAGATAAGATCGTATCTCTAAACAAATCGATGTATTTAAGTCTGGGCTGCGTGTCCCAGGCTGCCTGCCCCTCCTCGCTCTGAAGCAGGAGATGGAAGCTAGGCAGTAAATCAACTTTCTGAATTGTGATGCAGGGCTTACTGTTCTAAAGCCCTTCACAATGAATCATTGCCATTATATTCTATGGCAGTCTCCACTGTAGGCCAGTGACTCTTTCAGTGTCATAGTTTTGGGCATTGAAGTCTTCATCCCTGCGTGATAGCAGCCATCCCTCATTCACAGGCATAGATCCCACCTTTTCCCATTCCTCACATGTAGGACTGGATGCAAGCACATGTAATCTGGTGCCTTATTCTCGGTAATGGTAAGTGTTAAAATGCTAATCTTCTGTGATGTACATCATTCTGAGACCCCTCAATACCCTAATCTCCCCCACTGTGACATCCCAGGCCCTGGCTGCTCGTCGCTGACCCCATTTAAAGTGGAGCTTCTGCATTTGTTCCCCCTCGAAATGGGTCCAAAAGACAAGTAGGCCAGGGTTCTTGTTCCCTTGTGAAGTTGATCCAAATATCCGAGTCAAGAGCAAAGCAAGAGAAATCCACTTACAGTAGACAGTTATCTGCTGAATGACATTAAAACTTGCCCTGAGTACCAAGTCCTGCAGAGAAGTACATGCTGTGCGTCTTAAAGTCTCTCCAGTCCAGCTGAGCTGTGTTGCCTCATTTGATATAAATGCATTACAAGTCTAATGCGGTCTGCCGTCAGAATGTCTTTGAATCAGCTGCATGCATCACTGCAGGTACTACATCCTTGCAGGTGCATGTGCATATCCATGCTGCTTAGTCTTTAGACCGAGAGCATGCAATGCAGACTTTAACTATAACATGGTATTAACCAAGGTTTGATTAAATAATACTCTGAAAAGAAAAGCATTGTGTGTATTTTTTTAAAATTTGATTTACGAGATAAAGTTTATTTTATTTTAAGAGTTTTATATAGCGCTAGCCAGACCTGAGGGTATCAGAGCGCTTTACAACATGAATCATAATGTAATCAAACACAGAAAGTAACGATAATAAACACATTGATGCGTGATGAGTCCAGTTCAAACACAAAGTAACAATAATAAACACCTTGATTCGTGACGAATCCAGTTCAGGGAGGGGGGGACAGAGGAGCGAGACAAGAGCTAGGTGAGGTAGAGGTCTTCTTATCAAATTGATTGTATGCTGCAATGGGCGAAGTTCGATGTTGAGCGTCAGCTATCCATTCGGAAGAGATTGGTTGAGGAGTAGGTCTTTGAGCTGGCTTTTGAATTTTAGAAAGGATGGGTTAGCCCTGATATGGACTGGGATGGAGTTTCAAATTTTAGGCACATTTCCAGAGAAGGAGCGTGATAAGGCTTTTTGTTTGCGAGTTTTCGGAGGAATGAGAAGTAGAGTGTTAGTACTCTTGAGGTTCCTTGTCTGACCGGCTTTGAGTTTGGAGGCCAGGTATGCAGGTTTACCGGTGTATGCAGGGCTTTGTGTGTGAGACAGGCAGTTCTGAAGCTGGCGCGCATATCGATTGGGAGCCATTTTAGCTCTCTGAGAGCAGGAGAGATGTGTTCGTATTTCTTTACTCCAGTGACCATCCTGGCTGCTGCATTTAGAGTTGTTCTGAGGGGAGCTAAGTGGGATTTTGCTGAGCCTGTGAGGGTTGCGTTCCCGTAGTCCATTCTGGACAGTACCAGGGATTGAGTAGCTTGTTTGAGATCATTAGGAGGGATGAAGGGTTTTATTTTGTTGAGCAGTTTTAGGTTGAGAAAAGCGCTCTTAGCGGTGTTCTTGAGGTATTTAACCATGTCTAAGTTTGGGTCCAGAGTGATTCCCAGTGATTTTACGGAGTCTGCTGGGGTGAGACTGCAGTTGAGAGCATCAATGGTTTTTAGCCATTCTGTGATTTGGGGGGTCTGCTCTTTGTTGGATATGATAAGGATTTCCGTCTTATCTTGGTTGAGTTTCAGGTGGTTGAGGGATAGCCAGTGTTGGACTTCCTTTAGGGTGGTGTTTAGTGTCTGAATGTCACCAATGGAGGAAGTTTCTAGGTAGATCTGGGTATCGTCCGCATATAGGTGGAAGGGGATGTTGGCTTTTTTGAGTATATTGGTGAGGGGCTCCATGTAGATGTTGAACAGTGATGGGGAGTGAACTGATCCTTGCGGAACACCCCTGCTTACGGGGAGTAGGTCGGACGTGTAGTTTTTAATTTTTATTCTTTGGGTGCGGTTCTGCAGAAAGGAGGTAAACCACTGTAAGACCACCTCATCTGCTCCGACCCTTTCTCGCAGTACATTGATGAGCAGTTTGTGGTCTACCGTGTCGAAGGCAGCCGATAGGTCCAGGAGTATAAGTAGACAGCATCGGTCAGTGTCTAGTGATTTGTGAACATCATCTATGATATTCAAGATCGCTGTCTCGGTGCTGCAACCTTTTCTGAAGCCCGATTGGTGTGGGTCTAGGATGTTGTTGCTGTCGATGTGTTGGGTGAGTTGCAGGAGAACACATCTTTCCAAGATTTTGGCTAAAAATGGGAGATTGGAGACAGGCATGAAGTTGTTGAGATCGTTAGGGTCCGAGCCCATTTTTTTTAATAATGGCATGACTTGACCAATTTTGAGACAGTCTGGCATGACTCCGGTTCTTAAGGAGTTATTTATAATCTTGGTCCAGAGCGGGGCTAGTGTGAGTTTGAGCTTCTTAGCCAGTTGGGCAGGGATAGGGTCCGAGAAGTGTGATGAGGGTTTGGAACTGGTAATCAGTTTGATGATCTCTGCTTCTGAGATGGGATCGAAAGATTTCCAGTTGTAGGGGGGTTGCCTGGGTGGGTTGTTGTCTTCTTCGTAGGGGAGCGGACTTATGTTGGGCGATCGGCGGTTGTCTTCCAAGGAGAGTTCAATCTTGGAGATTTTCTCATTAAAGAAATTGGCAAAGTTGTCACATAGTTCTTTGGAGGCCTTCACTGAGGATGAGGTGGGCTTGGATGTTTGTTGTCTAATGAGATTAAAGAGTTCTTTGGGCCGATTTTTGGCATTGTTTAGTGCCTCACAGAAGAAGGAGGATTTTTCGTTCTTGATGTGTTTTTTATATTCCCTGCGTTCAGATTTGAGTGTGTCGAGGTGGATTATGGTCGGGTTGTTCCGCCAGAGTCTTTCTGCAGCTCTTAATTGTCTTCTTTCCGAATTTAGGTCTGTATTGAACCAAGATCTCGAGGGAATGGTTCTGGCATTTTTTTTTATAAAGGTGGACATTAGCGACCATAGTAGTCCAAACCATGGCTCTCCAGCCTGCATTCCCGCAGTCTTGCATGCCAGTGACATGCCCTTAACAACATTAATGCCAAAAACATGGATTGATTTACGAACAATGAGTGTTAAGAACATTACTGCATGTCAGCAATTTATTTCATCTCTTATTTCAAGTTTTACTTAATCTTGCCTCCCTGAAGAGTTAGCTATTTAATCATGTTGTGTTTCTTTCTGTATTTTTTTTCGTGCATACGTTGATCTGTGCAGGTGTTTATGAGGGGCTTTGATTGAGAGCTCTGACGCTGAAGCCAAAGCAAAGTGCCTGTCAGTGGGTTGGTCTCTCTGCAGAGCACACTGAACAATGGTCATCATGTATTCCAGTTGTAATTGCAATTTTGTGGAAATGTGTATAAAGGGGGTGCAAAGATGGCAAAATATTTAGAGGGTAAAAGTAATAAATTGCTTCAATGTGAGTGCAGTGTATGTTTGGAAGTGGTGAAGTGAGGGAGATGCAAGGAAGTGCATTCGGGGAAGAGTGAAAAGAAGGTGCTGAAGAGGAAAGAGAGGTAGTTTAAGATGTGGAGAAGGATGAGATGTGCAGAGAAAAAGGACATATATATCTAACATAAAGCACACATAACTGAAGGCCAAAGCTCCTTCCACAGGCCTCAATACTATTGAAATATCAGAACTGAAACATTCTGATGGTTAATTATAACAAATCCTTGTTGTAACTCATTTATGTTAAACAGCTAACAACCATTGACAAAGCCAATCATACTGACAGGTTTTCGGTGTAGGTCAGTTGTTGTGTTATATATCTGGATGCAATTACATCTCAGAGAAAAACCAAAATACCTGTCGGGTAGCACACTATGGGAATCACAGAAATTGATTTTACGTGTTCCCTTTTATAGAGCCAACACATTTTTCAGCCCACTTGAAGACCTGTCTTCACATATTTCTATGTGAATGATTGCAATCAGCAGCTGTGGGTCCTTCCTGAAACCTGGTTAGAGCATTTTCTTTCAAAGTTGATGCCACATGCAGTTCAAGACACTGGGCAAGCACACACTTTAAAAGGCTGAAGTTGTCGCGGTGTACAATTTGCACATTACAGTAATTGTTGAACATATTAATGCAGTAAGATATAGGGCAGTTTTTTATGTGTTTAATATTTCAAAACTATACTTTCCCACTGCTTTATAAGCCTTGCTTCATCACTAGATTAATGTGCTTTAAAATGCACCATTTGCCATTTTTTTTTCAATTTTTTTCGCTGGAGGAGGATCCAGCCTGGACCCCACGTTTGTCCATTAAGCTCGCCCGCGTCGCTCACTACATAAGTCATACCAAACTTTTACGTCTCACCACTTTCAAATGTTGCCAGCCACCACTGCCATAGACGAGACAAATCTTCACTCCCACTCAACCAGAGGGGAAGGAGCACCACAGCTACCAGTCACTAACTTTGAGAACAATTAAGTGTATTGATACCTGAGTTCAAACCTGCCCCACCTCTCCAACAATGGAGAATTAGATCCCGGGGTTCCTCGTGAAAGTTCAAGAGGTGCCAGTCCCATTCTGGACTTTTCCTTTTCAGTCCAGAAAATGATCTTTGCCATGGAGAGATTTCTAAAAAAATAAGTGGTTGTATCCGTAAAAAATATTCAGGTAAATGTCGCATAACGTCACATTTTCTGGAGAATTTCTTTTTCTCAAAAGTGTAACTATCTAGACATCTGTGTGCTCAATCTTAATTTTTTTTAATGGACCACCCATTGCCTTTGTAGAAAGGCATCCAAACTTAAATCATAACTAAAAGCCTGATTTACAGTTTGGTAGAATGGTTACTCTGTCACAAATGTGACTGATATCCCATCCATCTTATTCAGTCTATTTTATCCAATACCACTTGTAATAAGGCGGACAGGATATCCTTAATGTTTGTGGTGGGTTCCCTTGTCTGCCAAACTCTATACCAGGCTCTAATTCCTACTGGAATTCCATGCTTCCAATTTTAGGTAAGAGAAATGGAAGAGCTCTAATGCACCAGGAAGCCTGAAGTGAAACTCATTAACCCTCCGCTCTATAGGAACAAAGTATTTTGTACCCAATATGTCATAATAAATTCTCACTGTCTCCAAAAAGGTGGCCTTCAGTAACGTAATCAATCATAGGGAGGTGATTGTTAGACCAGGCCCTTTCTGCAGGTTTATCCCCAAACATTTTGCCTTTTGCCTCCTATTTTTCTGACTCTGTTTTTGTTGGCTATAGGATTCTGGGCACTTTACCACTGCTGATCAGTGCTAAAGTGCATATGCTCTCTGTGTAAATTGTGATTCTGATTGGTTACCCATGATTGGATTATTTGATTTACTGGTAAATCCCTAGTAAAGTTCACTGAGTGTGCCAGGGCCTGTAAATCAAATGCTACTAGTGGGCTTGCAGCACTGGTTGTGCCACCCACATGAGTAGCCCTGTAAATGTGTCTCAGACCTGCCACTGCAGTGTCTGCGTGCGCAGTTTTTAACTGCCATGTTGACCTGACAAGTGCACCCACTTGCCAGGCCCTAACCTTCCCTTTTCTTCCATGTGAGGCACCCCTCAGGTAGACCCAAGGTACCCCCATGGGCAGGGTGCAGTGTATGTGAAAGGTAGGACATGTCTGTGTGTTTTACATGTCCTGATAGTGAAATACTGTGGGCTTCATTTTTCACTGTTGAAAGGCTGTCTGTTCCATAGGTTAACATGGGAGTTGCCTTGTAACATCTTACAAGTGTAACTTTCAATTGGGACAAGATAAGAAATGGAGTTTAGGCTCTCTGAGCTCAGAATTTATTAAAACACCTTTTAGTAAAGGTGTTTTTTTAAATGTGTGTTTGAAAATGCCACTTTTAGAAAGTGGGCATTGTCTTGCTTTACCATTCTATGTGCCTCTGCCTGCTGTGTATTCACCGTCTTGTTTTGAAGTGACAGGAGCTGGGGATGTGCATTCACTCTAGACAGTCACAAGGGGGGCTGAGGTGTCTCCCTTGCCTGGGTGACTCATTGCTAGGCCGAATAGACCTAGTCTGCATTTATAGTGGTGGTAGGAGTTTCACTGGCGCCTGAATATGCTGTGTCTCCTTTACACAATGCTCTCTCCACCTCCTGCGGTAAAGCTGGACCAAGGCGGCCAGGACTTGTTTGGACAGGGTTCAGAGTTCTTGTGACAAGGAGAACAATGGGAAAATGGGGTTTAAGTATGAGACCTTAAACCCCAGGACTTTAGATCACTTCTGGAAACAAGAGAACTCTGCCAAGAAGAAGAGTTGAAGAACGTGTGAGGAGCGCTACCTTTTCTGTGTGAGGGGTGGGTTGGCCTGCAGTTGCTGCTTCTGTCTGTGACGGAGGAAAAGGACTGACTCTTTTTGCCATACAGTGGTATTCTGCCTGCAAAGAATCTCCAATTGCTTGTGTGTGCATTGCCTTCTGTTTGAAGCCTCAGGGAGACAAAAAACGTCACCAGATCCTTCCTAAATCCCAAAGTAAACCTGCCTAAAAAGGAGAGCTATATGATGAGTGCTGCCCCTGCTGTGTGAAAGGTGGGTTGGCCTGCAGTTGCTGCTCCTGCAGGAGAAGGACTGGACTGTTCCTCACCTTTTGTTCTAAAGTAAAAGCGTGTGAGGAGTGCTTTATTTTGCAACCCAGCATCCTGAGAACGCTGTTTAAGGGTCCTGATGCGTGTTTTCCGCAGCGCGTGTGAGGGCTGCACTGACCCTTGTGTTTTGAGCCATGGGCAGGGAGATCTTGTTGTTAAGGAAGTCCTCTCTCCCTTCCTGGCAGCCGGTGCATGTATCCATGCGCCCGGCAACGACGAAGTAGGAAACTCCGGGCTGGAGTCCCCCACGTTTCCTAGCAACAACAAAATTATGGTGGGCGGGGCCCAGCCATCACGGAAGGCCTGGGAAGGAAGTGGATCCAATGGAGACGTCGCTCCGGGTCCAGCCAGCAGAAGGGAAGGCTTCATCCCGCGCAGCAGCCCTCCCTGACAGCCGGAACAGCTCAGGGCTGTTTAGTGAGTGACGTGGGCAGCTGCCTTTTCATACACAGAGCGGGGGCTTGTTCTGCAGGTGCACCGCATGACGTGTCAGCTGCCTTTCCCCTCGTAAAGCGGGAGGGGACCCTGCAAGGTCTCCCCGCTAACTGAGGTGGTGCCTGTATGCCACCCCCCCAATTCTGAGGCTTACCTGGGGCACTGTTGTTGGATTGTCGGGACAGGGTGGCACTTCAACAGAGGCCCCCGATTCCCTGTGAGGATTCACCATATTCCCAGTTATAGGCGCACAGGTGCTGCTGCGCCCGGGATCCTTGTGATGTATTACCGTATAACCCTCAATAGGCGTGCAGGTGTGCTGCAACCTATATTCTTATGGGGAAATTTTGTGATACATGCTTTTATGGTGAACAGCTCCTGATTCATGGGTTTTTCATACACGGGTGTTACTGCTGCATTTCATGCCCTAACTTAGTGGTGCAGGTTGGGCTGATGCTTGCACTGTCAGATTTGCACAGTATTGGTAATTCATGTTTTGGGTGCATTACCGAACTGCTTCATATTTATGCCCGAATGTCACGGTTCGTCTCGTTTTATACCTTGCAATAAGAGGATAAAGAGTATCATTTCAGGAGCTACATAATGTGTGCAGTGATGATATTGTGATGACGCGTGCAACCTATAAGTAATTACTGTATTGCACTACCAGTACTGTTATGAAAATTGCCTAGTTGGCAAAGTGATTTATGGTTTATTTGATTGTGGTCTGTGTTCATATACAATATAAGAAATATTCTTATATAACCTGTTGTGCAGTCTCTTTTGTAGTGTATTTATTGTGTCACTGGTGTGTGTGTGTGTGTGTGTGTTGTGCAAACACTTTACACATTGCCTCTGGGATAAGCCTGACTGCTCTGCCAAGCTACCACGGGAGGGTGAGCAGGGGTAATCATGGGTGTGTAACTCCCTTACCCTGACTAGAGTGGTGGGTTCTGCCTGGCTTAGGTGCATACGCTAGACAACCAGAAATTCCATTTCTAACAGGGATTATTTTTGCTCTGAAGAAATCCCAGCCATGCCACATACTCAACAAAGGCTGCTTCTGGATAAAGTACATTTACTAGAAATACCATGTAGGAAGCTGGCTCTGTATATACTATACCAAAGTGAGGTATAGTGTGCACAGAGTCCAATGGAACCCCAAAGGTAGGCAGAGGTAAAAGTAGATAGCACCTTACTCTATATTTGTGGTTGTGTGGGCGAGCAGTAAGGCTTTATCAGAGGGTAGTGTTAAGCATTTTTTGTACACACTCAATCAGCAAATGATTGTCACACACTCAAAGACTGAACTCAGACCAATTGGTTTTGTATAAAAATATTCTTTTAGTTATTTTATTTCCTAGAACCAAGCAAGCCTGGCACACGTGAGTGATTTATACTTTGCAGTAATAATACACTTTGAATTGTAGAAATATACAGTTTGAATTGCAGTTGTATATATACTTTGATTTGATTACAGTAGAACTATTAGTAATGCAATGCTTTGAAATATTGTACATATACTTTGTATTGGCTTTTTAATAGAATGTCAAGTAGATTACTTTACAGATTACTTTTCTTACACAGTGTAGTATACCTGGATACTGCACTGGGACATTTCCTGTAAACAGATAAGTAAAAGCGTTTTTGTTATTTGGTTACAGTTTTAAAAACTTTCATAGATTTTCCAACTCCATACTTAGAAACTTTTCATAGAAAAACAGTCAATGTTTTCCTATGGGAGAAAATAGTGTTATCGGTTCAGAGGTAAGTACTTTGTTGTGGGAGTTGGGTTTCTGGGGTCAGACTCAGGGGCCCCCCATGGTCAAGGATGCACTTTTGTTGCACCCTCAACGGCACTAGGGCGGCCGGGTGCAGAGTGCTGAGGCCCAATGTTATCCAATAGGGGGCCTCCGGTTGGTGGCTGCTCACGAGCAGGCAACAAGGTTGTGGAAGCAAAGCTCCTGGACTTAGGCTAAGGGCAAATGGGGGTTCAAGATAGCACCAAAGGTGCACCCTCAGCGACATTATGGCGGCAGGGTGCTGGTTTGTCGTCGGGATCCCTGTTACTTTCAATGAGGAGTCTCCGGTTATCAAACACACTGCAGGCTCGGGACGAAGGTCTTCTGGGTGCGACCACCACTTGGAGAGGTAAGTTGGGATGCTGGGGGTTGGCTAGACACCGTCGGTGGAGCCACCCAAGGCTGTGGGGCGTCGGGTGCAGGGGTGTCTTTTAAGGTCGGATCTTCTTACCAGCTCCTGGTCGCGGTTGGGGGGACCTTCCGGATTGAGGCTGCAGGCGTCGGCTGGTGGCTTGAGGCAGGTCAGGGATCACCGGATCTTGGGTCAGGATCGCCGGGGAGACCTCCTAGTGGTGTTGGGCCACTCGAACTCGGGCCGTGGGCGTCGGGTGCAGAGTGGTGCAAACTCGCGGATTTCGCCGGAGCTGGAGTCTGTGGGTGAACAAATCCGGTGTTCACGGGAGACAGTCTTTTCTTTGGAAGGCAGGGCAGGTCCTCTGGGTTCTTGAGGTTGCTGGCTGCAGGACACACCGGAGTTTCGCTTCTGCAGGTTCGAGGTGGGGACAGGCCGGTAGGGCTGGGGCCAAGTCAGTGGGCATCCTCCTCTTCTTAGCTTCGGCACGGCTGTTCAGTCCTTCTTCTTCTTTTCTGCTTGTGGTTTCTTGTCTGAGGAGGCAAGGTTCAGGGGAGCCCCTAAATACTAGATTTAGGGGCGTTACAGGTAAGTAAAAGGTTGGGACCAATGGGTCCCTTCTTTGGGGTGGGTACACCCCCTATTATGCCACCCTCCAGTGGGAGGGGTGCATATGCCTCACTCTGGTTTGCTGGGTCCCCCCATCTGCCAGATGGTGGGGACCGAGAGGTGTGCTTCACCTCGCCTCCCCCACCTGAGGGGTGGGGTTGGCAAAGGTGGGCACACCTCTCTTCATCACTTGTTTTTCCTGCTGGTTCTCCCGCCAAAAGTGGGGGTCAGAACCTGTGGGGGCCAGTTCCTGAAAGCAGCAACAGGCCTGGGGGAGCTCACAAAGGCAGCAAGCCTTTGAAGCTTCCCCTTCGTGGACCCTGCCCATCCTGGGGGAGGAGGCTTGACACCTCGTCCCAGGATGTGCATTGTTTCAGCCCCCCGAGAGCAGCAGGCTCTCGACCCAGGGGTCCAGAAACATATCTGGTGGTAGCAGCTGGCGAGCAGCCACTCAGCCTGGACACTAGTGGTAGGTTGTTTTTCAGGCGGCATCTCTAAGATGCCCTCTGTGTGCATTTTTCCTTAAATCCCACACTGGCATCAGAGTGGGTTTAATGTGCTGAGAAGTTTGATACCAAACTTCTCAGTTTTCAGTACAGCCATTATGGTTCGGAGGAGTTTGTAATGACAAACTCCCAGCACCATATATTCTTAATGGCTGTACTGCACTTACAATGTCTAAGAATTGGCTTAGACACTGTAGGGGTACAGGGCTCATGCACCTGTACCCTCACCACTGGTATAGTGCACCCAGCTAGAGGGGTGGCTGTTCTATGCCAGTGCAGTGGGTTGAAGGCATGGCACACAGGGATGTGTGCCATGTTGACTCTTCACTTTGTTCTGCACCAAAACAATGCAGCCTGCAAAGGCAGTGTGTGAGTGTAAAGGTACAGGACCTCTAAGGGTGGCACAATAGGAGCTGCAGCCCTTAGAGGCCATCCCTGGTCACAGTGCCCTGGGTACCTGTGTGCCATTTACCTGGGACAGACCTGTGGCCAGAGAGTGCCAATTGGGTTTGGTCTTCAATGCAGTTTTAGGGAAAGAACATAGGCCCTGGGTACC
This sequence comes from Calotriton arnoldi, assembly GCA_963921515.1. Classification (NCBI taxonomy): domain Eukaryota; kingdom Metazoa; phylum Chordata; class Amphibia; order Caudata; family Salamandridae; genus Calotriton; species Calotriton arnoldi. The sequence goes on along the minus strand of CAWUFW010003435.1, from coordinate 1,407,303 downwards.
TGATTGGCAGGAGCCCAGGGCACACTCAGTCAAATTACATCAGCAGTTAAGCAAAAAGTGGGGGCAACCATGCAGAAAGAGGGCACTTTCTCACATACCACAATTATTATTTATAACAGCGCTTCTTAATGTTTTGACTTCTGTGGACCCTCACTGAACTACTGCTGATTAACTTCCAGGGACCCCGGCCTCAGCATTTCTATGATTTGAACCATCACACATTATGAAATATTTAATTTAATTCACAAACAAATAATATACGAAAATCAAATGTTTTGTTTTTAATGTGAAGGTTAGAGTTCTGGTTTGTTTTATATACTAGACTACTAGAATATCCCTTTGTCTTTTTTGCCACTAATACATATAAGTTTATTTCTTAGAAAATACGACAACTATGCTTTCGATTTCTTTTTATTGAAACCTATTTAAATTTGAGAGTTAGTCCAGTGCACCCAGTGTCATCTTAAAGATTTCGGAGGCCCTGGGCAAGACATACTTTGGGGGCCCCTATTCAGAAAAACATTGAATTTCTCACTAATTTCCAGCCAGTTCAAGCCCACAATGTCAAAAAAATTAAATTATATGTTAAACTGTGAAATATGTCTTGCCTGGGACCCCAAAAATCCTTTCAATGACACTAGGTAGAGAGACAGAGTCAGCACTAAAGTAGGCAGAGAGCTTTAGATAATTAAATATAATAGACAGAGGTCAAATAGAGAGAAAGTTGACTTTTCTAGTGGGGGCCCTTGGAAGGTAGGGGCCCTGGGCAATTGCCCAGTTTGCCCATGCCTTAAAACGTCTCTGAGTGCAGCAACTTTGGAGAGGCATCTTCCTATTGCCATATTGTAAAAGATAGCTGATGTCTTTGTGGCTTCACAACCGAATCGCTAGATCCCTGTTCAATGCACTGAACTAGTTCCTCAGCAAAGCCGATATTTCTTTCACACTACGAAGAAACATTACATCATATCCTGTACCAGTGACTATTCAGCTACAAGAACAAACATGTTCAGGTGACAAATGCAAGTCACGAGGCCAGGTTTACATATTGTTCGTAACTGAAAGTTCTCCAATCTCTGGAGGAAACTGTTAGTAGAGAATAAAATACAGATTAGAAGTGATGTTTTGCATTGCCAGCACGACCGAATAAGGGCAATTGGACAGACCTCTGATGTTACTGCAGCTTTAAAAGCAAAATTTGTGGCAGAATAGGATAGTGACACACAGCTGGACTGTTAATTGAGACTGTGCACTCTTAAAATAGGCATGCATTGCTACTGCATTCACAAAACTGCAAATGCAGCTGCCCTTGTGCTCAATTGACTAAAAATAAGTGCTTACATTGAGAGCTCCTATTCAAAGGAGGGGAATGTTTTGCTGGTTGATGAGAAAATGCTGCATCTTGCACTGTTTTGTTACATTACAAGAGAAAAACGGAATATTTAAAAATGCTGGCATATTGCATTGAAAGAAGAGAACTGATATAATGGAGAGAAAGAGTTTAAAGTATATGCCCCTTGAAAAACACAACATGGTAGATGCTAGCATTACCTTCATTCGACTGCAACAGGAGACATTGCCTAACACCCCTATTATGGAACGAGTCTTACACTAGAATTCAAACAAACATAAAACAAACTGTGACAAGAAGAAAGAACATTTGTCCCTGATTTTTTTCCCACAAAAATAATCATTTCTTTTAAGCTTCAATATATTTTTTCAAAAAGTCTTCTGTGAGAAATGTAATTTAGAAAGATAAGCAAAAAGTGGCAAAATGTTAGTGCGTGGGTGAAATGTACATATAATTTTCCTCTTCCATAAGACATTGTTTAAAAACAGTTTCAAATAGTAATGCACTTGTCGACTGGTGTGCAGATAAATGGCTGTATTTACAGCAGTTTAAAGATATTAAAGCTGCACATTTTACCTATTTGCCAATGGATTAAAAAAATTATAAATTTCTCAACAGTGGTAATATTTTCTACCTCGGTATGCACACAGATAATGGTTGAATACTGGAGGTCCGACATTGGTGATAATGTGATTTATTTGTGCCAAAATCGTGATGTTTGTAAACGCATTAAAACATTCTAAATTTCTAAGCATTGCTCTCCCTAGATTGTATTTTTAACCAGGCACATCTTAAGAATCAATACAATATTCAATTATTAATCTAACAATAATTATCCTACGCCATAATGATCTGACCTGAAAAAACAATGAAGCGTAGTTGATATGCCAAGTAACAATGTATTGCAGGCAGACATTTAAATTGGCTCCCTAATGGTACATCATTCCCACACAACTGTCTCGAAAGAGTATATTGTTGTAACATATTAAACTGCATTGATTAAAGTAAGTAAGTAACTACATTAGAATCAGTTTAAGTAACTGCATATCAAAGTGCCTACTTGAACTACAACACCACAATTCAAAAAACTATTTTTATTATTCAATTTAGACCTTTAGAATTAATGAGCCAGGAGGCAGACACAAGGGTATTGAACCTGTCAAGTGGGAATCATTTTAGATTCATAGTCTAGTCAACGTGCAGTAGCTTGCTAATTGACTAATCAAGGGTGTCTTGCTGTTCTGTAGCAAAATACATTGCCTGATTGCTGAATGTTAATTTGTGCAGTTATTTGACACAGTAATTTTTGTTTGATTGTTCATTAATATATTTTAGCTACTTTATTTATTGCCATTATCCGTTTTGCTTATCATTTAGCCTCTATATTGTGTATGCATGTGCCTAACCGGGACCCATTCATTGTGTACGTGAGGGCAACACTGTGTCTCTGTAATATAGTTACTGTTAGAAAGCGGGTTGTTGGTTTATTGGGGTATGAGCCCTGGTCAAGCAGCAACTACAATTCTAGTCAGGGTAAGAGGCAGCCATACGCTAAATTAAGCTGTGCTCACCCTCTGGTAGCTTGGCTCAGAGCGGTTAGGCTTAACTTAGAGGCAAAGTGTAAAGTATTGTGCAACACTTTAAACAAGAAAGCAGTGAAAACACCACACAAAAAGATCATGCGCAAGGTTTAGAAAAATGGAGTAAACCTTAATAAATAAAACAAAACCAAATGAAAAAAATCCAAAATGAAGAACTGGAGAAATTGAATTTCAAAGTTCTTCAGTAAAATAGCGCCAAGAAGCCAAAAGCTCTATTGGGGATATCTGGTCATGCCAGACAGGAACAAAGTCACTAGTTCAGGCTGACCATGATGGAGCACGGGTTGGCTACAGAGACACAGTTAGGACCACTGAAAAAAGTACCCTAAATCCGTATTTTGTAGCCCTGCGTGGATTCTGCGTCACGAAGCAGAGGCAATGCTTCTGTTCCGACATCTGACGAGGCTTCAGTGCAAGGTCCTGATGCGTCAACGTTGATGATCCTGTTGACAGGGCTTGCGATGCAAAGTCCAGTGTCAAAGATGCGGGGCGCAGTGGAGATGGTGCCTCGGTTCCGATGAGTGATGATGCTGCTTGGGCTGAGTAAAGCGTTGCGCAGTGGCGGTTCCGAAAGGCAATGCGTCGGTCCCAAGATGCGGGAGGTGGTGGCCATGTGAGCCTTATGCAACGGGTCCAATCCACGCAGCAGCGGCGGTGAGTCGGTTCTACTTGGGGATGCGCCGCACAGCCAAGGAGACGCATAGGTTCTGCTTGGGAATGTGTCGCTCAGCAGAGAAGAGGCATCGGTTCCACTGGCAAGTACCTTAGGCTCCCTTCCAAGGGTCCAGGACTGGGCTGGCACCACTTGGCAGGGTAGACTCAGCTGGCAGAGTCCAAGTGCAGAAGCAGGGTGGTTGGAAGTCTTTTATGTCCCTGAGACTTTAGATCAGGAGGCCAGCCGAATAGCTCTTGGAGTTACTCTGGTTTCTGGGGTCAAGTGATGCAGGTCCAGTCCTTCTCACCCAGGCAGAGGGTAGTAGGCTGCAGGGCAGCACAGCATAGCAGTAGTCCAGCAGAGAGCAGTCCAGCAGAGTGGCAATCCTTCAGCAGCAGAGCAATCCTTCTTCCTGGTAGAGTATCCATAGGTCCAGAAGTGTACTGAAGTGGTGGTGTCTGAGGTTCAGTATTTATACCCAGTGGTGCCTTTAAAGTGGGGGAAGACTTCAAATACAGGCCTTTGAAATGCACAGAGGCCCTGCCCTTCCTGCCCTGGCTCCAGACTCACTACAGTAAGGCATGCAGCCCTTTGTGTAGGGGCAGGACACAGCCTTTTCAGGTGTAAGTGAGGCTGGGTCCAGCTCATCCCTGCCATCCTGCCAGGATGGCCCATCAAGTCACACCTAAGCTCCCATTGTGTGTGGCTATCTAGGGGGAATACACAAAGCCCAACTGTCACCCACCCCTGACATGTGATCAGAGACCGGCCGCAGGCACCAAATGGCTAAAGTAAGAAAATGCCAACTTTCTAAAAGTAAAAGAGACACAATTGATGGACAGAATGCAGAACAAGTCAAACATTCACCCCCAGTCAAGTGATCTGGTTTAAATCCATCATTTTTTTGCTCACCATGCCACCCTAGTTTAGACCTGGCCATATGCAAATCAGTCTTGACCCTGTGTCTCATGGGAACAGTCCAGCCCGAACTGCCAAACCAGGTCCTCCCTGGACCGGAAACAAGCATCCTAGGACCGGTTTCGGGGTTTCACCCCTCATCAGCCAGGATAGTTTGAATCCAGTGGCACAGTGAGCCCCGGACCCACCTCTGGGCATACCCGGTGCACTTAGGTCGAGAAAGCAAAAGAGACACAATTGATGGACGGAATGCAGAACAAATCAAAACATTCCCCCCCGGTCAAGAGATCTGGGTTAAATCCATAATTCTTTTGCTCACCATACCAACCCAGTTCAGACCTAGCCATATGTAAATCAGTCTTGTCCCTGTGTCTCATGGGAACAGTCCAGCCCGAACTGCCAAACCAGGTCCTCCCTGGACCGGAAACAAGCATCCTAGGACCGGTTTCGGGGTTTCACCCCTCATCAGCCAGGATAGCTTGAATCCAGTGGCACAGTGAACCCAGGTCCCACGTCTGGGCATACCCGGCGCACTTAGGGCGAGAAAGCAAAAGAGACACAATTGATGGACGGAATGCAGAACAAATCAAAACATTCACCCCCAGTTAAGAGATCTGGGTTAAATCCATCATTCTTTTGCTCACCATGCCACCCCAGTTTAGACATGTCCATATGCAAGTCAGTCTTGACCCTGTGCCTCATGGGAACAGTCCAGCCCGAACTGCCAAACCAGGTCCTCCCTGGACCGGAAACAAGCATCCTAGGACCGTTTTTGGGGTTTCACCCCTCATCAGCCAGGATAGCTTGAATCCAGTGGCACAGTGAGCCCCGGACCCACATCTGGGCATACCTGGGACCCACATCTGGGCTCTCCAGGACTATCTTGGGGATGAATTACATGTATTAAGAAGGAAGGTTTGGGCCTGGAAATTTGGTCTTTTTTGTCAGGTCGAAATGGCAGTGTAAACTGCACATTCAGGCTCTGCAAGGCAGGCCTGAGACATGGTTAGAGGGCTACTTAAGTGGGTGGCACAATCAATGCTGCAGGCCCACTAACAGCGCTTAATCTACAGGCCTTGGGTACATGTAAGAACCACTTTACTAGGTACTTTTAAGTAAATTAAATATGTCATTTGGGGCTGAACCAATAGTACCATGTTTAGGGGAGAGAGCACAAGCACTTTAGCACTGGTTAGCAGTGGTAAAGTGTGCACAGTCCTAATACCAGCAAAAACATGATGTGAAAAAGTGGAGGAGGAAGGCAAAAAGTTTGGGGGTGACCCTACAGAAAGGGCCAAGTCCAACATAAGTCTTTTGAATTGAAAGGGAGATGTGAATCAGCCTTGGCTCCTTACCATTATTGGTGATTCCCAAAGCATCTGAGAACTCAGCAACAGCTCTTTGGCCCTGTTTACTGAAATGTACTCCTGGGAAAATCCGGGAGGAGCTTAGGAATATTTGCTTCATAGGGATGCAGTTGAATGAATATGCTGAAAATGCATTCTCACTTCTTACATATATATATATATATATATATATATATATATATCAAAGGGTATCGCTGTTTCAGCATCCGTTTTCTGTGGAAATTTACCATTTTGACCTGTTTTCCACTCCAAATCTCATTTATTTTTAGCTGGTGAAATGTCCTGGTGGTAAACAATGGGAATTTGTCATAGGTGCATGATCTGCAATTAATGATTCAGCCTCAAACTTTTCTACAGACCAAATTGGGAATTTCTTGGCCCCCATGAAGATATATATATATATATATATGTGTGTGTATATGTATGTGTGTGTATATGTATATGTATATGTATATGTGTGTATATGTATGTGTGTATATGTATGTGTGTATATGTATATATGTATGTGTGTATATGTATGTGTGTATGTGTGTATATGTATGTGTGTATATGTATATATGTGTATGTGTGTATATGTATATATGTGTATATGTATATATGTGTATGTGTGTATTTGTATATGTGTGTATGTGTGTATTTGTATATGTGTGTATGTGTATATGTGTATATATATGTATGTGTGTATATGTATATATGTATATGTGTGTATATGTATATATGTGTATGTGTGTATATGTATATATATATGTGTATATATACACACATATACATATATATGTATATATATTTATATTCACTGAAAAAACCATAGGTTTCAGGCACGTTATAGTTAGAAATTAGCATTTAAAAAACCTTTGAAATTCACTGAAAAAACCATAGGTTTCAGACACGTTATAGTTAGAAATTAGCATTTAAAAACCTTTGAAATTCACTGAAAAACCATAGGTTTTAGGGACAGTTATAGTTAGTTGGACATTTCACTCGTACAAAACCCGTGAAATTCCCCCGTTATAGTTAGTTCAGCTAACTATAACTCGCGCCCCGCAATGCACTGCTGATGACGTCACATATTACATCACTCATGACATGGTCAGTGACATCACTGATGACATCACTGATGACATCTCAAATGACATCACTGATGACATCATCCAGTGACTGTGTGTTTCTGTAAAGTTTAAATATGTTTAATATATATAGGGAAAGGCGTATTGAAGAATGAGTGGGTGTATAAGTGTCTGAATGGATGATTTAGTACGTGAGTGACTGACTCTACAAGTGAGTGATTAAACGTATCTTACTGAATGCATGGGTTAGTGACTAAACTGTGTGAATGTCTGTATCCGTCTGTTTGTTGGTGTGTAAGTGGATGCATGGATTTGCGAATAGCTACATGAGTGTCTATATGGGTTATTGATTGGTTCTCTGAGTATCTGTATGGCTGCCTGAGTGTTTGTGTGGGTGGGGTGTGTGTGACTCTATACATAGATGTGTGAGTGGGTGATTCACTGGGTGCATGATTTCAAGAGTGCATCTGTGATGGACTGCTTGGGTGGGTGAGTGTGTGTATGGGTGTGTTAGTGATTGAATGTATATCTCAGTGGTACATGTGTGAGTAACTACATATGTGAAAGGCAGTATATATGTGTGTTGGAGTATATAAATAGCTATAAGCGAGAGTGAGTGATTGTGATAGTGGCTGTATGGATGAGTGTGTGCTTGTATCAGTGATTGTATAAGAGCGTAAGAATGTGCTAGTATTTGTATGAGTAAGTGAGCTGGTGTGTGTATAACTGTATAGGTGAGTAAATGGCAGTGTGTTTAATTATTTGCATGACTGACTAGGTGTGTGAGTACCTCTATGGATGAGTGGCGGTGTTTGAGGGTGTATATAGGAGTATGAGTGCATATGATAGTCCTGTACTGAGTGACCGTAAGTATGAGTGACTGTACGGGTGAGTGAGTGGATGTGTGCGTAGACCTAAGAATCAGTGAGTGGGTATGTAGTTATTGGTGTTGGAGTGTGTATGGTTTTGCGAATGGCAGTGTGTAATTTAGAGTGGGTGTATCAAAGGTTATATTAGGGTGTGAGGAGGTGCATCAGATTATCACGTGGATGATGTCATCAGTGATGTCATTTGAGATGTCATCAGTGATGTCATCAGTGATGTCACTGACCATGTCATGAGTGATGTAATATGTGACGTCATCAGCAGTGCATTATGGGGCGCGAGTTATAGTTAGCTGAACTAACTATAACGGGGAATTTCACGGGTTTTGTACGAGTGAAATGTCCAACTAACTATAACTGTCCCTAAAACCTATGGTTTTTTCAGTGAATTTCAAAGGTTTTTTAAATGCTAATTTCTAACTATAACGTGTCTGAAACCTATGGTTTTTTCAGTGAATTTCAAAGGTTTTTTAAATGCTAATTTCTAACTATAACGTGCCTGAAACCTATGGTTTTTTCAGTGAATTTCAAAGGTTTTTTAAATGCTAATTCCTAACTATAACATGTCTGAAACCTACGTTTTTTTCAGTGAATTTCAAAGGTTTTGTAAATGACAATTTTTAAATGTATTAATTGTTATATTAATTTTTGTCATACTGATTTACTACATTTTTAGAAACAATTTTTTTTTACATATTTTATTTTTTAAATTACATTGTAATTACATTATACATTACATTACAAAAAATACTTTATGAGAATGAATTACTTTAGTTTAAATACTTTGCACATAGGCAATAGACTTTTAAGTACAGTAGTTACAGTTGTTGCAATGGGCAACACATTTTCAAACACAATGCAACATTCAGCTCAATGTGAATTTCTAGTTAAATGCAATTAGTTACTTTATGGATTACTTTTTCTAACCACAGAACTGGATCCTAGATTCAGTCCTGGGACATCTCCTGTAAACAGTTGAGTAAAAGCGTTTTGGTTACAGTAGTGATTTTTAAGGAATATTATTGTATTTTAAAAGTTGACACTTAGAAACTTTTTCACATAGAATCACCAATGTTATCCTATGGAAGGAAATTCACTTAGCAGGTAAAAACTGTTATCGTTACTTTTTCTTACTCAGTGTTGGATCCTGGATCCAGCACTGGTGCATCTCCTGTAAACAGTTGAAAGAATGCGTTTAAGTCATACAGGCGATTTTTAAGGAATATTTGTAGTTTGTGAAAATCGACACTTTGAAACTTTTCTGCTGAAAACCAGACAATGGATTCCTATGGAAGAAAATATAAGTTACTGGTAAGTACGGTTAAAATTACTTTTCAGGGTCAGTGCTGGGCTAAAAGATGCAGCACTGGGTTCTCTCCTGATAACAGGCGAGTAAATTGGAATTCGTACTTTGGTTGATTTTAGAGGAATATTATAAAGTTCCAAAACTCCACACTAAAGAATTTCCAAGTGAAACCAGTCAATGTTAGCCTATGAAGGAAATTCAAGTTACCGGTAAGTACGGTTAAAATTACTTTTCCGGACCAGTACTGGGCTGAAAGATACAGCACTGAGGTCTCTCCTTATAACAGGTGAGTAAATCGGAATTCGTATTTCGGCTGATTTTAGAGGAATATTTGTATGTTTCAAAAATCAACACTTAGAAACTTTTTCAGCAAAAAGCAGGCAATGATATCCTATGCAAGGAAATTCAAGTTACTGGTAAGTACGGTTAAAATTACTTTTCAGGATTAGTACTGGGCTGAAAGATGCAGCACTGAGGTCTCTCCTGATAACAGGTGAGTAAATCGGAATTCGTAGTTCGGCAGATTTTAGAGGAATATTTGCACAATGGTGAAGGGAGGGGCGGGGCCTGAGGTGACATCTGTGCAAACGCGCCCGTGGCGCGTTTTAAGTTGGGGGATTAAGTCCCCTTGAATCATGAGGGTCCCTAGGGGCCAACTAGCCCACCAGGAACCTCCAGTATGCGCCAGGGGCTGCGTTGCAGAGAGGTGTACAGAGGCCACACCCCTTTACACCTCTCTGCAACGCAGCTCTGTGGCGCTTTCTGGATGTACCTGTTGGGCTAGTTGGCCCCCAGGGACCCTCAGGATTGAAGGGGATTTAATTCCCCATCTTAAAACGCGCCACGGGGCCTGTTTGCACACATGTCACCTGAAGCCCCGCCCTCCCTTCACCACTGTGCAAACGCGCCCCGTGGCGCGTTTTAAGTTGGGGGATTAAGTCCCCTTGAATCCTGAGGGTCCCTGGAGTCCAACTAGGCCACCATATACTTCTAAAAGCGCCACAGAGCTGCGTTGCAGAGAGGTGTAAAAAGGGGCGTGGCCTCTGTACACCTCTCTGCAACGCAGCCCCTGGCGCATACTGGAGGTTCCTGGTGGGCTAGTTGGCCCCCAGGGACCCCCAGTATTCAAGGGGAATTACTCCCCTTCTTAAAACGCGCCAGGGGGCGCGTTTGCAGAGTACTGCAGGGAGGGGCGGGGCCTCCGGCACGATGCCGGTCGTTTTTTGTTTTTTTGAATTTTTTTAAAGGGAGGGGGCTGCGTGGCCCCCTTCCCTTGCCCACTTTTGGCCCCAGGGACCCCATCCCCGGGGCCTGAGCATTTTTTTTTTAAATGAAAAAAAAAAAAAACGGGAAGGGGGCCACGTGGCCCCCTTCCCTGGGCCTGTATTGGCCCCGGGACCCCATCCCCGGGGCATGCCCTCAATTTTTTTATTTGGAGGTGGGCTGCGTGGCCCCCTCAGGCCATTTAAGGCCCCGGGGACCCCATCCCCGGGGCCGGCCTTGCACTTTTTTTATTTTTTTATTTTTACTAATTTGGGGAGGGGGCTGCGTGGCCCCCCTCCCTGGCCACTTAAGGCCCCGGGGACCCCATCCCCGGGGCCTGGCCTCTGGTTGGGGACTGTGGGGGGTCCCCAATCCCCCACAGTCCCAGCCGGCTCCCCGCCTCCTGCGCGAGCCGGCATTGCTTTCCACATGGGGAGCAGCTAACATGCTGCTCCCCATGTGGAAAAGCAATTGTCTTTGGATATTGGAAGCGAGAGCAAGTTTCCCTGCTCTCGCTTCCAATATCCAAAGCAGTTTGCTATGGCAGGACGGGAGCCGTGAGGCTCCCGCCCTGCCATAGCAAACTACAGTGTCCCCCGGGACACTGCAGGAGCCGGCCCTGGGGGTGGCGGTCCCCAGGGCCATCAAGGGCTCCAGGAGGGGGGCCGCGGTGCCCGGGGTCCGTAATGGACCCCCACATTTATTTTGTAAGTGCCCCGGGGAGGTGGTGGTCCCCGGGGTGTGTGGGGGGGCTGGAGCCCCCCCCACACCTTATTTATTTAAAAAAAGAAGCCCCGGGGGTGGCGGTCCCCGGGGCTGCGGGAGGGCAGGAGAGCCCTCCCGCACCATTTTTATAAAGCCCCGGGGGTGGCGGTCCCCGGGGCTTGGGGGCCTTAGAGGCCCCCCATACAAACAATATACCCACCCCCACCATGCCCCCGGGACTTGGGCCACCCGGGGGCAAAAAAATTTTTTTTTCGGCAGGTTTCGCGCACCCTGAGCGCATCCTGCCGATTTAAAAAAATTTTTTTATTTTTTTGCCCAGGGGGTCCTTGTGGGACCCCTGAGCAAACCTAGGGGTCAGGGTGTTTCTACCCTGCCCCCTTTGTGCACTTTGCGCACTTGTTTCTGTCCCTCGGTTCTACCGAGGGATAAAATGGCTGCCAACATTTCCTGAATCGGAATGTTGACAGCCAGCTGACAGCCAATTAACATGCAGCTCGTGATCGGGACGGTGCGCGCAGGGTGCGCTGAGGGTACGCGGACCCTACTCGGCCATAGATATATATGTACTTTTACTTTTGATTTTCTCAGCAACTACTGAACGGATTTACACCATTTAACAAAAGGGTTCTTTCTGAACCAAGAACTACCTCTTTGCCAAATTTGGTGTAATTCCGTTCAGCAGTTCGGGCTGTAGCCGTGTCTAAAGTTTCCTATGGAAAATTGCATGGGGAAAACGCGTTTTGGGATCCCCTTTTTTCTCGGCCCCCGCTTGACGAATCCCCCGAGACTTTCAGGGTAGGAGCGGACCGGAGCGCCCACAAAGTTTGAAAATTTTGCGAAGATACGTCAACCGGCAAGAGAGTTATTTCAAATAGAATGTCGCGGATTTCCTATGGATAATAGGTTGTAACTATAACTATCTACTGGCGACCGCCAGTAGATAATATGTATATATATATATATTCACTGAAAAAACTATAGGTTTCAGGGACGTTCTAGTTAGAAATTAGCATTTAAAAAACCTTAGAAATTCACACAAAAAAAACAGGTTTCAGGGACGTTATAGTTAGTTGGACATTTCACTCGTACAAAACAAGAGAATTTCGGCCTTTCTAGTTAGTTGAGCTAACTATAACTCGCGCCCCCGCAATGCACTTCTGATGACATCACATATTACATCACTCATGACATGGTCAGTGACCTCACTGATGACATCACTGATGACATCTCAAATGACATCACTGATGACATCACTGATGACATCACCCAGAGACTGGGTGATTTTTAAAAGTTTAAGAATGTTAATTATAGATACTCAAAGGTGTATTGAAGAATGAGTAGGTGTATGAGTGTCTGAATGGATGATTTAGTGGGTGCGTGACTGACTGTTTAAGTGAGGGATTAACCATGTCTTAGTGAATGCATGGGTGAATGACTAATCTGTGTGAATGTCTGTATCAGACTTGTCAGTTGGTGTGTAAGTGGCTCCATGGGTTGGTGAGTAGCTACATGAGTGTCTATATGGGTTAATGATGGGTTTTCTGAGTATCTGTATGAGTGCCTGAGTGTCTGTGTGGGTGGGGGGGTGACTCCCTCCATGGATGTGTGAGTGGGTGATTCAGTGGGTGTATGGGTTCATGAGTGAGTCTGCGAGGGGCTGTATGGGTGAGTGAGTGTGTGTATGGCTGTGTTGGTGAGTGAATGGATGTCTCAGTGGTATATGTGTGAGTAACTACATATGTGAAAGGCAGTATATGTGAATGTTGGAGTATATAAGTGACTATGTGAGAGTGAGTGATTGTGAGAGTGGCTGTATGGATGAGGGTGTGCTTGTGTCACTGATTGTGTAAGAGAGTAAGTATGTGCTAGTATCTGTATGAATAAGTGAGGTGGTGTGTGTATAAGTGTAATGGTGAGGAAATGGCAGTGTGATTGAGTCTTTGGGTGACTGACTAGGTGTGTGAGTATCTCTGAGGATGAGTGGCAGTATGTGAGTGTCTGTATGGGTGTATGAGTGCATATATCAGAGGCTGTATTGATGAGTGACTGCGTGTATGAGTGACTGTATCGGTGAGTGAGTGGATGTATGTAGGCCTATGAATCAGTGAGTGGGTATGTACTAACTGGTATTGGTGTGTCAATGGTTTCGAGATTGGTAGTTTGTATTTTAGAGTGGGTGTATGAAAGGTTATATTAGGGTGTGAGGAGGTGGGTCAGATATTAAGTGGATGATGTCATCAGTGATGTCATTTGAGATGTCATGAGTGATGTCACTGACCATGTCATGAGTGATGTAATATGTGACATCATCAGCAGTGCATTGCAGGGGCACGAGTTATAGTTAGCTCAATTAATTATAACGGCCGAATTTCTCTGGTTTTGTATGAGTGAAATGTCCAACTAACTATAACGTCCCTGAAACCTGTGGTTTTTCAGTGAATTTCAAAGGTTTTTTAAATGCCAATTACTAACTATAACTTCCCCGAAACCTGTGGTTTTTTCAGTGAATTTCTATGTTTTTTTAAATGCTAATTTCAACTATAACACCCCTGAAACCTATGTTTTTTTCAGTGAATATATATATATATAGAGGAACGGGGTGGAGAAAGTGGCAAGAGGGGTGCAGAAAGAAGCAAGAGAGGTGCAGAAAGAAACGAAAGAAGAGCAGAAAGAAGGAACAGAGGTGCAGAAAGAGGCGAGGGGTGCAGAAAGAGGCGAGGGGTGCAGAAAGAGGGAAGAGGGGTGCAGAAAGAAGCACGAGTGGTGCAGAAAGAAGCACGAGTGGTGCAGAAAGAAGCACGAGTGGTGCAGAAAGAAGCAAAGAGGTGCAGAAAGATGCAAGAGTAGTGCAGAAAGAAGCAGCAGAGGTGCAGAAAGAGGCGAGGGGTGCAGAAAGAGGCAAGAGGGATACAGAAAGAAACAGAGGTGCAGAAAGAAACAAATGAAGTGCAGAAATAAGGGACAGAGGTGCAGAAAGAGGCAAGAGGGGTGCAGGAAGAGGGGTGCAAAAAGAGGCATAAGGGGTGCAGAAAGAAGGAACAGAACTGCAGAAATAAGCAACAGAGGTGCAGAAAGAGGCAACAAGGGTGAAGAAAGAAGCAAGAGGGGTGCAGAAAGAGGGAAGAGGGGTTCAGAAAGAGGCTCAAGGATTGCAGAAAGAAGCAACAGAGGTGCAGAAAGAGGGATGAGGGGTGGAGAAAGAGGGAAGAGGGGTGCAGAAAGAGGCAAAAGGGATGCAGAAAAGCAAGAGATGTGCAGAAAGAAGGAACAGAGATGCAGAAAGAGGCAAGAGGGGTGCAGAAAGAGGGAAGAGGGGTGCAGAAAGAGGCACAAGGATTGCAGAAAGAAGGGACAGAGGTGCAGAAAGAAGCAAGAGAAGTGCAGAAAAAAGCAACAGATGCAAAAAGAGAGAACAGGGTGGAGAAAGTGGCAAGAGGGGTGCGGAAAGAAGCAAGAGAGGTGCGGAAGGAGCTAAGAGAACTGCAGAAAGAGGCAAGAGAGTTGCAGAAACTGGTAAGAGAGGTGCAGAAAGAGGCAAGAGAGGTGCAGAAACAGGCAAGAGAGGTGCAGAAAGAAGGAAAAGGGGTGCAAAAACAGGCAAGAGAGGTGCAGAAACAGGCAAGAGGTACAGAAAGAGGGAACAGGGGTAGAGGAAAAGGCAAGAAAAGTGCAGAAAGAAGCAACAGATATGCAGAAAGTTGCAACAAAAGTGCAGAAAGAGGCAAGAGAGTTGCAGAATGAGACGAGAGATGCACATAAAGGGAAGATGAGTTTAGAAAGAGGCAACAGGGATGCAGAAAGAAGCAAGAGAGGTGCAGAAAGAAGCAAGATAAGTGCAGAAAGAAACAACAGATTGCATAAAGAGGCATGAGAAGTGCAGAAAGAAGCAACAGAAAAGCAGAAAGAGGCAAGAGAAGTGCAGAAAGAAGCAACAGCAACGCAGAAAGAGGCAAGAGAGTTGCAGAAACAGGCAAAAGGGGGGCAGAAAGAGGGAACAGGTGTGCAGGCAGAGGCAAGAGAGGTGCAGAAAGAGGGAAGAGGGGTACAGAAAGGGCAAGAGGGATGCAGACATTTGCAACAGAGGTGCAGAAAGAAGCAAGAGCAGTGCAGAAAGAACCAACAGAGGTGCAGAAAGAGGCAAGAGGGGTACAGAAAGAGGCAAGAGCAGTGCAGAAAGAACTAAAAGATGTGCAGAAAGAGGCAAGAGAGGTGCAGAACGAGGCAACAGATGTGCAGAAAAAAGGGAAGAAGGGTGCAGAAAGAAGCAAGAGAAGTGCAGAAAAAGGCAAGTGAGGTGCAGAAGGAGGCAAGAGAACTGCAGAAAGAGGCAAGAGAGTTGCAGAAACGGGCAAGAGGGGTGCAGAAAGAGGGAAGAGGGGTACAGAAAGAGTCCAGAGGGATGCAGAACTTTGCAACAGAGGTGCAGAAAGAAGCAAGAGCAGTGCAAAAGAACCAACAGAAGTGCAGAAAGAGGCAAGAGGGGTGCAGAAAGAGGCAAGAGAAGTACAGAAAGAAGGAACAGAGGTGCGCAAAGAGGCAAGAGGGGTGCAGGAAGAGGGAAGAGAGGTGTAAAAAGAGGCAACAGAGGTGCAGAAAGAAGCAAAAGTAGTGCAGAAAGAAGCAACAGAGGTACAGAAAGAGGCAAGAGGGGTGCAGAAAGAGGCAACAGAAGTGCATAAAAGGCCAAGAGAGGTGCAGAAACAGGCAGGAGAAGTGCATAAAAGGCCAAGAGAGGTGCAGAAACAGGCAGGAGAGGTGCAGAAAGAGGGAACAGGGGTACAGAAAGAGGCAAAAGAGGTGTAGAAAGAGGGAAGAAGGATGCAGAAAGAAGCAAGAGTGGTACAGAAAGAAGCAAGTAAGGTGCAGAAAGAGGCAAGAGAGGTGCAGAAAGTGGAAGAGATGAGCAGAAATAGGCAAAAGAAGTGCAGAAAAAGAAAGAAAGGTGCAGAAAGAAGCAACAGAATTGCAGTAAGAGGCAAGAGAGTCACAGAAAAAAGCAAGAGTGGTTTGCACACCAATAGTACCAATTTAATACCCACATTTAGCAATAAGTAACAGGTGACCATTCTAGGTTTGGAAAGGCCCTCCACCACGCTGTAACACTTGTCGCTGCATTTTTGGTAACGTTTGAGCCGTTTGAGCTAGGAACAAGGTTTTTTTTGTTCAAATCTGCAGATTTTGCAGCAGATGATGGATTATGTGGCTAATGCGGAAAATGTATAATTGTGCAAAAGTCGGTGCAGCCAAACAGTCGCATAATTCCAGTGGCCCTGCTCATACCTCTGACTAGGTCCAGAAGTGCTCCTTAGTGGTTCCTTCTTTTTTTGTCTCATTGAGTTTATAGTTTAGCTTCTATGGAAATGAGGAAGACTAAACCTGAGGTTACCACTCCACAACACAGACTATCATACCACACAATTACTCTCCATAACACATTATCCCACTCTACATAATTCCTATACACTAAATACCACATACTTTCTATCCACATAATTTCACTGCACAGCATACCACATAATTTCACTACACGCAACCTACATCCACTCCACTCCAAGAAACACTAATAAAACACTTTTACATTTACAACGCCAATAGCTCTAACTCTCGCAAATGCGAAACCTATTACATTGCAAATGCTTCTTTAACCTAGTAGTCGCGTTTGCAGAGAGGTTGAGAAAGAGGGCTGGGCCTCCGACCACTGCTCAGGAATTCTGCTGCGTAGGACTTACAGGAGGTACCAGGAGGGCTTCTTTTCAGGAGAAAAGTGGGCTTTATCCCCCAACCCGTAGTGTGCCAGGAGGCGCGTTTGCAGAGTGGTGGAGAAAGGGGGGCATGGCCTCCGAAGACCTCTTAGCAATCCCACTGTGTGGGACTTACTGGAGGTAACAGAAGGGGTAGTTGGCCCCCAAGGTTGTCCCCCTCCTATTACCTCGAGTCAGTCCCACACAGCAGCATTGGTAAGTTCTCATAGCAGGCCATGCCCCCTTTGCCCACCAGTCTGCAAACGAACTCCCTGTCGTGCTCTTCGATGGGGATTAAAGTCCCCCTCGCTGCTGGGGGTGGTTAGGGGCCAACTAGCCTACCTGTTACCTCCAGTATTGCTGGTCAGGGGATGAAGTCCACTTCAGTCCTGAGATCCTCAGGACACAAGAGGACCTCATCGCCCCACCAGCAGTGCGCCAAGAGGCGCGTTTGCAGAGTGGTGTAAAAAGGGGTGTGGTCTCGGACCACCTCTCAGCAATCCCACTGTGTGGGGCTTACTGGCGGTACCTGGTGGGCTACTTGGCCCCCAGGGACCCTTAAAGATCGAGGGGGCTCAATCCCCCAACCCAGAACGCACCAGGAGGCGCTTTTGCAGAGTGGTGCAGAGAGGGGGTGAGATGCCGGCTTTTTTTAAAGAAATTGTTAGAAGGGGGGCTATGTGGCCCCCCTTCTCTCAATATTTTGTGGGCCCTGGGGACCCCATCCCCCAGGGCCTGCAACATTGCTTTTAAAAATTTATTTATTTTTAAACGGGAAGGGGGCTGAGCGGCCCCCCCTCCCGATGCTGGTTTCAGCCCTGGGGACTCCATCCCACAGGGCATGGCCACAATTTTTATTTACAAATGATTTTTAAGGAGGGGGGGCCTCGCAACCCCCTTCCTGAGGCCATTATTGGCCCCGGGGAACCCAACCCCTGGGGCATTGCCTCGTCTTTATTTTATTAGTTATAATATTTCACGGGAGGGGGGCTGCGTGGCCCCCCTTCCCAGGGCCACCTTTGGCCCCAGGGAACCCATCCCCGGGGGCCTGGCCTCGTTTAATTGCTTTTTTATTTTCCACGGGAGGGGGGCCGAATGGGCCACTTTTGGCCCCAGGGACCCCATCCCCCGGGGCCTGGCCAGCCTTGAATTTTGTATTTTGGAGGGGGGCCGCGTGATGTCATGAGTGATGTCACTGACCATGTCATGAGTGATGTAATATGTGACGTCATCAGCAGTGCATTGCGGGCGCGCGAGTTATAGTTAGCTAAACTAACTATAACGGGGGAATTTCTATGGTGTGGTACGAGTGAAATGTCCAACTAACTATAACGCCCCTGAAACCCATGGTTTTTTCAGTGAATTTCTAAGGTTTTTTAAATGCTAATTTCTAACTATAACGTGCCTGAAACCTATGGTTTTTTCAGTGAATTTCTAAGGTTTTTTAAATGCGAATTTCTAACTATAACGTGCCTGAAACTTATGGTTTTTTCAGTGAATATATATATATTTATTATACTATGTATACATGTGAAAATGTCTCGGTCCCCTGTTTGCCTCGGTGGAACGGAAAAAATGGGTGGAACTGACGTCAGCACGCCGACGAGGTCCTCTTATGGCGCCGATGACGTCATACGGTGTCGCGAGCGGAGCCGTGCTCGTTGACGTGGGAGAGCTAGGAAAGAATTTCCGTGGAATGCTGGTGCAGGGGATATTCACCTAAGTGTTCAGGCTAGTCCTTTGGGAGCAACTGTTTATGTTGCCACTCCAGAAACCGAAACCAGTGATCCGAGGGCAAAGGCCCTGCAGATGGCACACGAGGTGGGGTGCCCAGTCGTGGGCACCGGCGGGGCAGCGAAGTGACTAGCACCACAACCCACAAAAAAGGTAACGAGGGCACTGAATAACACAGGATCTTCTCTTTGTATCTGGCAGGAACAACGAAGTTAAAATGCCCTAGTACCAAAATGTAGAATTAGTGCTACAACAGTCTTCAAGAGGACCTGCGATGCCGCTTCTGCCTCCCGTACCCTGGAGGCGGCACATGGGTCACGCGGTACGGTCATACTGCGGTGGGACGCACACTCGTTGACCTCTCATGGCACTGCTCCACACTTCAGGGAGGACGCTTTCCATTAGCTATGTTTTCTGATGACATGTCGTGCCGGCCCCGTCCAACAACAGAACTCCTTTAGATCCAAACAGACTCTTCCACTCTCTCACCGGAAGTGAAACCAGGCGACGCGGAAACTTTCACAATACAACAGCCGGGAATGCACTTTTCGGTAAAAAAAACACATTCCTTCCTCCTAATTAATCAAATAAACGTCTCACTGAAGAACAGGGGCCAGCTTCGATCGGTAAACAGCCGTTACAACGACTTTTTTACTTTGCGATACCATTACAACGCATGCATTACCACGCATGCGTTGTACATCACGAAGTCATTCCTACGCATTTTTTTTAGAACTCATGGTCATTTACCACGCATGCCTTTACAACGAATTTTGTTGTAAAGGTATGTATGGTAAATGACCATGCGTTCTAAAAAACATGTAGATGATCCATGTCGTTGTAAGGAAACAGAGGCTGTTCCGTTTCCTCACAACGACGTGCACCGCCCCTCAGAGATGACGTGACGCAGGAACCACGAGGAGAGAGGAACCACGAGGAGTGAAAGGTAAGGGGGATTGGGCATGGGGTGGGGGTTTCTTTTCTAGGGTTTAGGGTAGTGCAGTGGTGTTTGGGTGGTGTAGGGGGTCGTGCTGGGGGTAGTGTTTTAGGGTTTAGGGTAGTGCAGTGGTGTTTGGGTAGTGTAGGGGGTCGTGCTGGGGGTAGTGTTTTAGGGTTTAGGGTAGTGCAGTAGTGTAGGGGGTCATGCTGGGAGAGCGTGTTTTAGGGTTTAGGGTAGTGCAGTGGTGTATGGGTAGTGTAGGGGGTTGTGCTGAGTTAGTGTTTTAGGGTTTAGGGTAGTGCAGTGGTGTTTGAGTAGTGTAGGGGGTCATGCTGGGGGTAGTGTTTTATGGTTTAGGGTAGTGCAGTGGTGTTTGGGTAGTGTAGGGGGTCGTGCTGGGTGTAGATTTAGGGTTTAGGGTAGTGCAGTGGTGTTTGGTTAGTGTAGGGGGTTGTGCTGGGGGTAGTGTTTTAGGGTTTATGTTAGTGCAATGGTGTTTGGGTAGTGTAGGGGGTAGTGCTGGGGTAGTGTTTTAGGGTTTAGGGTAGTGCAGTGGTGATTGTGTAGTGTAGGGGTAGTGCTGGGGGTAGTGTTTTAGGGTTTAGGGTATGGCAGTGGTGTTTGGGTAGTGTAGGGGGTCGTGCTGGGGTAGATTTAGGGTTTAGGGTAGTGCAGTTGTTTGTGTTGTGAGGGGGTCATGCTGGGGGTAGTGTTTTAGGGTTTAGAGTAATGCAGTGGTGTTTGTATAGTGTAGGGGGGTTTAGGGTAGTGCAGTGGTGTTTGTGTAGTGTAGGGGGTCATGCTGGGGGTAGTGTTTTAGGGTTTAGGGTAGTGCAGTGGTTGTGTAGTGTAGGGGGTCATGCTGTGGGTAGTGTTTTTGGGTTTAGGGTAGTGCAGTCGTGTTTGTGTAGTGTAGGGGGTCGTATTTTAGGGTATAGGGTAGTGCAGTGGTGTTTGGGTAGTGTAGGGGGTCATGCTGGGGTTAGTGTTTTAGGGTTTAGGGTAGTGCAGTGGTGTTTGGGTAGTGTAGGGGGTTGTGCTGGGCGTAGTGTTTTAGGGTAGTGCAGTGGTGTTTGTGTAGTGTGGGAGGTCATGCTGGGGGTAGATTTAGGGTTTAGTGTAGTGCAGTGGTGTTTGGGTAGTGTAGGGAGTCGTGCTGGGGGTAGTGTTTTAGGGTTTAGGGTAGTCCAGTGGTGTTTGTGTAGTGTAGGGAGTCGTGCTGGGGGTAGTGTTTTAGGGTTTAGGGTAGTGCAGTGGTGTTTGGGTAGTGTAGGGGGTCGTGCTGGGGGTAGTGTTTTAGGGTTTAGCGGCTTCTACTAAAGAATTGAACATTAATCCGGACCACATCATCCAGCATGCCAAGCAAGGATACGCCCATTGAGGTGAGCTTAAACAACTTTAAAAACACCTGTGAAACTCATACCGCTGTTTCCCGCACAAACGCCAAGCCAATGATGAAGGAAGTTTTCCGAAACTCGTAGCATTAACTGGCGCAGGACATTGTTTGAAAGGTCTGTTCGAGGTTGCTGCTGCCTGCCGAAATAAAGAAGGGTAAAACAGAACGTTGTGAGTGGTTTCTTCAACAAGCGAGCAGCTTTCATTTGGAATATGTGGTGGTCCGCTCTGACCACGAAGATAACCCCACTGCTGACGATGCAGGTCTGTGTACCTTGAAATTGAGGCACAGTGCAGAACAACGTACCCGTTGGGTAAGGCGCAAAAGAAGCAGCAGGCTGATCTCGCCTATTGCAGCAATTAAAACATTAATTAATTACGAAGGATGTACAGCGGCTTCTACTAAAGAATTGGACATTAATCTGGAATACATCATCCAGCATGCAAAGCAAGGATACGCCCATTGAGGTGAGCTTAAACAACTTTAAAAACACCTGTGAATCTCATACCGCTGTTTCCCCCACAAACGCCAAGCCAATGATGAAGGAAGTTTTCCTAAACGCGTAGCATTAACTGGCGCAAGACATTGTTTGAAGGGCCTGTTCGAGGTTGCTGCTGCCTGCCGAAATAAAGAAGGGTAAAACAGAAAGTTGTGAGTGGTTTCTTCAACAAGCGAGCAGCTTTCATTTGGAATATATATATATATATCTCTGTCTTTATGGGGGCCAAGAAATTCCCAATTTGGTCAGTAGCAAAGTTAGAGGCTGAATCATTAATTGCAGCTCATGCACCTATGACACATTCCCAGTGTTTACCACCAGAACATTTCACCAGCTAAATTTCCACAGAAAATGGATGCTTAAACAGCGATTCCCTTTGCTAAATCCTCATTTCTCAGGGGCTACTTATAGAGTGAGAATATTAGGGTATTCTATCACCTCAAAATTACCAATAACTGTGGTATCAGTAATTCTGGACAAAGGAATGCTGCATCAGTTTCCTTGCCCCAGTTATGTCTAGGGCTGTAGTCTATAGCTCGGACATTCTCAACATCACCTGAGATACATTAAGTTAAAGTTTGCAAAGCAGTCTCCAAATCTTAAGTAGCATTGCTGTTGCATTTCCTTGTTTGCATACAAAACATGTCTTTTTCAGGAGATTTCGGTCACTATTAAAAGTTAAATTAAACTGATAAATTCTAGTCCACACTGCAAGTGGGCTGAGAATACCATAAACAAGATACCCACTCCCAGAATTACCGATACTCAAGGTTTTGTTATGAATTACTGAGTCCCATAGTATTGGTAAATCCAGGATGTAGGATACCGTGATATTCAGTTTTACCATATGGGTGACCTAAGAAATGAGGAAATACCAAAGAATCATGATTTTCCCACTCACTTATCATGGTAATGCCCTATTTTTGACAAATTTCTCAGCAGGATATGTCACCAAAGTTTTGCTGATGAAACGGTCAGTGGTTAGAATTTCAGGCATGCTGTATTACTTAATTATGCAGGAAATTGCCATCTTTTGGGTAATCTCGCCCCAGATTTTTACCCTATCTGCTTTGCCGACTTTTGAACTCTGTGCACTTTACCCTTGCCAACCATGAGTAAAAAATGCCTGTGCTCCCTCTTTAAACATGGTTATATTGGCTTAATCCTGATTGGCACCTTTAACTTGTACCTTGTCTCTAGTCTGTGGTGTAGAAAGTGTGCCTGTGGCCTTGAAGTTAAATGTCACCTATGGGACTGTAGCACCTATTCTGCCATCCACTATAGTTGCAGTGCAAGCATAGCTTCAGGCCTTCCCTGTGTGGCCTGACTGCTGCAGTGTAAAACCTGCAATGCGACTTCTCAAAATAGGCCTTTTTGAGAGGTAATTGTCCCTATTAAATGTTAGTAAGTCACCCCATGTAAGCCTTGTAGACCATAAGGTAGGGTGCATGATATTTAAAAGTTAGACATATAGAAGATTAATTTTACCAGGTCCCTTCAGTAACAAGACCAAAAAAACAATTTTCACAGTAGCCCACATAGTTATCCTATGGAGAAAATCACAGTGCAGATTAAAATACTAATACTGCTAACTCTAAAAAGGGACAAGGTTGAAAAACAATTAATCCAGTTCAATGGTGAAGTCTGCTCTATGCCATAGCTAGCATGGGTTGATCTCAGGTTAATTTAGTGACTTAAAGCTTTTTCCTGACAAGATTTGTGATTATTCCTTAAAATGGGCAGTCCCCATACCCCAAATAATAATTCAGTTTCTTACAAACCATATGAATGGTTCATTGGACATGGTAGCTAATTTTTAAACGTTGATTGCTGTACTGTTTTTCGAACTTTTAATCAAATTAGCTTTACATTTTCTGTTTCTAAAAAAAATATGCAGGGATATTCAAGCTGGATCCAATCTTTCCTTCAATCGTCAGTTCTATGATGAACATTGGTCAAAGCATCGTGTTGTCACATGTTTGGATTGGTCTCTTCAGGTAAATGTTTCATAAAAATAATTTGCATAAGCTTCATTAAGTGTCAAATTTTATCATAAGTTATTCTGATTATTCAAACGATTGTGCCCAATTTCAGAACATTTAAATTCAATACTTTGCTCTAACATTGCCATTTTCAAATCAGCAGAATAATCTGGAAAGTCTCTCAGCATTCCTTGATTTTCTTGATTCTGTCCATCCAAATGCAGTGCATTTTTAAAGTCTCACCTACTAGACAGTGCATGCGCGGTTTGTTGCAAGAAGTATTACAATTATTGTAAGCTTATAGGGGGGTCATAGACCCCCATTGCTTGCCCGCATTGTCAGTCTAATTTGCTTGCATCATATTATAATCTGTGGGCTATCCTTCCTCTTCTTGTGTATGTCCCTCTTCTTGAGCAAGGATGCATTACTTTGTCCTTACACAGATTGCTCTCTCAGGCCCAACTTGTTTCTTTTTGTTTAGGCACTCAATGAGAGTGCATGTGTTTTCAGCATTCTCCCTGGTGTGCTTCTCTTTCTCACTGCTCTCTTTTACCCGTGTGCCCCCTTCCTAGTATGCTTACCCTTGTGCGCTCAATCTGCCCATGTTGCTTTCTCACCTGTGTGCTTCTCTCCACTCCCAGTTCCATTTTGCACTCTCACCCATTTGCTTTTTTCTCTGCCCTTCCTGCACCATATTGATCTCCCTCTCACTGGTTTGCTCCCCCGTGCCCACCATGTTGCTTCCCCTCACCACCAATACCTTCCTTCTTGCTTTCAGCCTCCTGTATTGCTTTAACCCCCACCAGACCACAATGTTGCTTACATGCCCCTGCCCTTGTTGCTTCCCCACCCGCTTTGCCACCTTGTTGCTTCTGCACTCCCACACCCGTGTTGCTTTTCCCACACTTGCTTTCCAAAAAAAGGCTTTTGAGCTATTTTTCATGTTATTTTCCAATCTGAATTGGTTCTGCAAATACATTTTTTTTTAAACATGCCATGTCATTTTATAGGCCTGTGTCTACAAAATGATAGTATAGCCTTTTTTAATCAAGCCATGCTGCACAGCATCAGAGATGCTATATAGCATGGTTAAAAGGAATTATCAAGGCCAACATTTAAATATGTGATTTTATTTCTATCGTACAAAGCAATATTCATATCACTTTTTTGCTTCTAATGCATACTCTTTATTTGTCAGAGCATACAAGTGCTTCAACTGAGGCCAACAATCGTTCATACACTGTTTGCTGCATTAGCTCTGCTCCCACAAATCAAGCTAAGGATGCTAATTTAGGTCTCCAATTTCAAACTTGTTCATACTTACAGAACGTTTTACAGTTTTAAGTTTTACCTTTTACTGTTTTTAAGCATATATACTTTACCTATCTGCAAATATTATTTTTCCAAAGAGTCAGAACACATTCAATAGATTTCATGAACTCACAATGGGTCCAACTATCACAGCTTAAGAACCACAGCACTAACTGACAAAACATGACTCTCTTAAGCATTTTTAGAAGAAAGAAAACAATCCTGACATTTTTTTAAATATTGTTCAACTCCCCCCTAAGGCAAAAAGTTAACAAGCAATGTCAAAATGGGATTAGTGACTGAAAAAGGAAATACAACAGAAACTGCATACATGAGGGATAAAGTACCACCTGCTTTACATAATAAGGATATTGCAAGTCACTGAGGAGTTCCAAAACCATAGAGAGGAACATGGCCAAAGGCTGAGTTCCTTTATAGGGTTTGGAATTCATCGGTGACTTGCAATGTCCTTGTCAGGTCCTCCATGGGGTACTTTATCCCATATAATACAAGGTCACACCATCACAGTTCCCATAAACCACTTAAGACCTTGGTGTGAGCTCTTTTATAGGAAAGAGCGGGCATGTTTGCAAACATGAAGAATAAAAATAAACCGTCTAGTGAAAAAAATTAAACACATCAAAAACCTGTTAGGTATTTGTTGCAAACAGATATTAGAAACAGTTCAATACAAGTCAGTTTTTACAACAACAAACAAAGCTGCAGTAGATCAGAAAGTGGAGAAACATGCAGAAAGTTTCTAGCTTTCCTCTATCAAAGGAGTGCAAAAAATAAACATATTCTCTCTGCTTGTCTTTGTAAGCTATTAAAATAGAGCAGAAGAAAGAAAACCAACATTCCAATTGTTGCTTTACCAGCTGCTTTAATTATGCTCCATGACCTGGCTTGCCTTTCACCTCGGCTGCTGGCTGTTGCAGCAGGCATTGTGATGTCAGAACTTGACTGCAATAAAATTATAATAGTCGAGTTCTGACGTCTTTTCTTCATAATCGGCGACTTGGTTAATCACAAGTAGGCTTGGGCGGTGAACTCTGCTCCGTTCGTGGAGTTTGCTGAGTTTTCTGCACTTTGCGCTCCACGGAGCTCTTGGAGTGCAGAAAACTCCGCTTCGCGACCGTGAGCTATAATTTCTACCTGAGCAGCAGGAAGACCAGCGCAAATGGCAGTTCGCACTGCACTCCGCCACTCGTGGAACTCCGTGGACCTTTTCTGGCACTTCACGGAGTTCCACGTAGCAAAACTCAGCGAACTACGCCCAGGCCTGATCACAAGTTGCAGATTATAATGAAATTAATGACTTCTATTTATACGGGGATTACAGAATCCCATGTATTATATCTAGGGCTCCAGGTTTCGTCTGAACTTATCCATATTTATTTTTTGCCCATTGTATTAGTATTTATCCACATTTATTTTGAGTTTTGTAAACAAATGAAGTCACAAATTGTATATTTCCACATTTATTTAACGGATACGTATGCACCATACTTTGATGTATGTCTGGTTCAGCACATTACAAAGCCAAATATAATAAACCAATACACCCACATGGAAATATTACCATTATATCACAAACAAATGTTGATATATGGAGTTATTTAAGGAAATCTCATCCAGTTTTTATACTCAGTATGCTGCCAATCTGCACAGCTGTTAGCCCAGAATTCATGAATGACAGCATGGAGAGTCATTCAAACGAAGCCCAATTATCTGTATTTTTCCACTTTTAAAAATAAATGCAGACAGAAGAAACACTGTTGTCCGTGTGTATTTATCTGTAAAACTCAATATGACATAAACTAATAACTTTAAAACAGCTAAAGTACACAGGCAGTAATTTCTTCCTTTCCCTGACAAGTTTCCGTCCTTAGAGTTTGATATACGCCTCCTGTACAGCTTGGCTTGAAATTAATGTAGATTAGTACTGAAGACTTTGAGTTGGAAAAAAAGCTACTAATACAACTGTTTAAAGATTGACCCTACGGTGAAAACATTACACAAGAAGCAAAACAAAAGGCATCTCACATCGCAAAGCAACCATTATTACAGAGTGCCCTTTAATCATATCAAGAACAATTTGCAAGTAATATTCGCCACTTTCTCAGCTGTGAAGAAAATAATCCATATACATATACAATAAGCAGAAAGTAATAAATCCTTTACATATTTAAAAAATGTTTTTTAATGTATCCTTGTTCAAATTTTAAATTGTACCTATTGCAGTTTTACAAATCAGATATTAATCATCTATCTACAGGTAATTTATCATTCATAATTTTTTTACCTGTTAGACTCTTTTATATATTCAATTTACTGGTCTAGTGGTGGCTAGTATGTGGGACAAACACATTGGCTTGCTAAACTTAGATCCAATGAACACATATCGAATTTTTAGATTGAATGTCAAAATGTCACAATTGACCAGACATTTTACTGTGTTGAAGCATTTCAGTACACTAATGTACGTTCAAATACTTGATCGAGATACACAACTGTCATGGGAAGTTAATAGAGAACACCAATTCACACATCAGCAAACACGGCGGATAGAAGACTTGGTCAACTTTACCCTGAGTGGTATAGTTGAATTTGTTGATTACATCTGTTTTATTTATCATTTTAAAAAGTGTTGAGATGGATGTACATCCGCTATTAAAGATACCCCTCAGAGGAAAGAGAAGAAAGTTTATTGCTATGATGACACGGAGTCTCAACAGGAATACCTTTACAATTCCCTTTATCGTTGTAAATAGATACGTATATAGAATGAGAAATGTCTTAGGAAGGAAAGCTAGCAAAGAATAGCACAGAGGAAGGGGTAATACGCTGGGAGGCTAGAATTGCATGCCTTGGTAATGGTGAGCAAGCCTTTCACGTTTGAAGCGATACTTTAGGACTGAGCATTAATCTGTAATTTTGAAGGAGTTTTTCTGTTCTAGATTCTGTACAACGTATCTCAATTAGGAGCATGTGACTGTAGGAAAGGTGTACACAAAGCCTTATTAATAACAGTGCAGAGTACTAGTTGTATCTTTTAGAAATGCTGCAACCTATGTGTATTTCCCTATATTGAAATACATTGGAATTACTGCCAATTTTGAGCATATTTATAAACTGAAATCTACACCATAATGGATTTTAAATTTGATTTTTTGAATATTATTAGATGCCAGCTGTGGGGTTGTAATGCATGTGTGCTTGTGGATACTGCAGAATAAGCAACAACCCATATTGGAAAATAAATCTCACAAATTCATATATATGTATCAGTGGTACCACATCTTAAAAATAGACATTGTTTGGGACCCAGTCTGTGAGCACACACCAAAACACAATCCAGTAAATCAAAACCAGAGCTTTATCCAACGAGTCTTGAGACACAAAGAATCAAAACATCTGTTCCAGATATTGGCAGTATTCCTGTATCCATTGTAGTTTATTCTCCATGATTAAATCATCTATTAGGTCCCGTTCTGCCATTCTTTATCCTGACAGATTCAAATCATTTCCAAAGCAAGGCCACCCTACATCTGTCAGTGGCAGCGCCATCTGCAAACATTTCCATATACTATTTTCTTGTCTTTTGGGATCATATAACAATACAGTATCCAACACTTAAAATGCCTTTTAGTATTTCCTTTTATTTTCCCTCTCCAAGACCTGCTTTTTTGAGACATTCCCAAATCAATTGAACAAATTAGCCGGCTGCGCACAGATATCTAGGGAAATCAGCCCATATCAAATGTGTACAACCAGTAATGTGTGATATTGATGCTATGAAGTATTTTAAATTAGTTCATGTCAGATTTGTTTGACACTCTACTAATCCGCTAGTATTACTTCCCTCACTGTGCATCAGTCAACTCAAATCCCAGACATTTGTAACAAGCCTCTATTTATTGTTATGTGCATTCTCCCTCTTAGCAGCTATTCAACTGTAAAATATAGTTGACAATTACATCCCATGTTTGATTCCATCTATACCCGTTTGTCTCCTACCAGCAAAAACAGTTTCTCTATTTCCATTCCCCTTTCCCTTTCCCATGTGTGAACATTGAAACCCTATTTTCTCATCACAGAAGAGGTGTTAGTTGCACTGGAGCTTGGGGGAATTCATATCACTAATGCAAGCCTGTTTCAATGGTTAGTGACTTGGCCTACTTGCAAAAATCCTCAGCACCTCTTCTTATGTTCCAGTGACAACGCTTTTCATGACGGTTCACTTAAAGGGGTTCCATCTCTACTGCAAAGAATGTTGGAAAGAGAAGGAAATCCTGCCTTGTTCCCCCATAAATCAGCAAGGGAGAGGGCAGAAGATCAGGGTACGAACAGATGTAATAGGTTGCTCATAAGAGAGTACCAATCCAGGAATATATTCAAGATCCAAATACCTCAGAGCCCTATGTAGTGACTCCCAAATGAGAAAGACTGTTCATTAAAGACCACTGCATCCTCCTTGTCATCTCCCACAGTGGGGGGCATAAGTAAATTCAGGCAGCAAAGGGCTTGGTTAGTATACCATCACAATACAAAGCCAGGCTGGGGTAGACACACAAATGGTAGCACAACTACAATAAGCCATTGTCAGCACCTTAACCACGATCCTCATATCACAATTAAGCAGTGACAGGGGTTGGTACAATGATCAATTTTTGGAGGAATTCCAAAGATTTGGGATGGACCATAATCATGACCTCTCTGAAGGATGGGGCAAGGAACCAATTGATTGTAATCCATGGTAGAGTAACTGCAGATGAAGTAAGATTAGGTCACAGAATGTCCAATAAAACTCAAACCTTAAACAATCTCTTCCCAATTTCCCAACTTCCTAAAATATTAGTAGCCATTATTTCCCCCTCAGGCTCCGCAGCTTCTTGAAGGTCCACAAAATGCATCACATATTCCCCTAACATGGTAGCCACGAGAGATTTATTCTCCAATGGGTTATTTAAAAAGTGGCATAGATAACATTCATGAAATACACTTCTGATCTGTCTCATGTTAGATAACATAATCCTATTTAAGACTTACAGTTCTTTTGTACAGGGTATTTCCCTCATCCTGATTGTAATCCAGGCTATGGCTTTTTCTGACTTGTTCTCTGCCTGGTGTAGTTTAATTATGTGACTGTCATAGTTGTACTTACAAAGGTGATCAGCTATCACATCTTATTGTCATCTGAGATCTGTTGTCATCCTCTTCTGGAGATCACCTGAGAGTTCAAGACCTCTATGAATTTAATCTGTGTGCAATACACCAATTTCTCTTTCGCGTAATTATAGGCCAGCTGTCTCATTCTTAAACAAACACCTCATATTTACCATTTAAAGGCTTCTCACACCGCAGATTCTAGGTTTTTGGCAAAATATTCAGTTTGTTCTCTGTGTCAATCTTTACCTTAGACCTAAGTGGACATGTGATAATAGGTTCAACAATGGCTTAGAACAATCAACACGTCTGACAATAAAAGACCAGAATAAGCAAGAGCAATCCAATAGATTAATGGGGTTGTAACTTAGGTAATGAACCCCTTCATTACTCTCATACTCCGTCAGCAGTCTATATGTTTTGGTGTAAGTTTCACGTTCTGGTCAATAAATTGAGCTGAGTCTTTTCCCTGCATGAGATCACTTCCACATCAACCAGAACCACATACTCCCACACAGCTTGAAGCACCAATATACTAAATTAGAGACTCCATGCAAAATATATATGTTAAGAGATCACTATTGCTCTCCCGTTCAGTTTGCCCTTGAGGGACATCAATTCTTCCTTGGTCATTGGACTTGTGGTTATGGACCCTGAATGGGAGCATACATGTAAGAGCGTACACACATCTTTATTAGAGAAAGTATTGCATGAGAAATAAATGGCCCCTTTCACAGACTTAACGTGTTTCAGCCTAGTCAGCTGTGCCTCCTGTTGCCATGTGAACCACCCCATCTCAAAACTGAAAAATAAATTGGGGTATTGTTTAATGCTGTTCAATCCTAGGAACATACAATGACCTTTCTACAGTGTGGGTTGGTATAATATCTTAGAGTGAGCAAAGCCTGGTCCTCTCATAATATTAATTTCAATGGCATAATATAAAATGACAATACGCTATAAACACTTGGTAATGTGCCTCTCTTCAACTTCCCACTAAACACAACAACTTCAATTCTGCCAGCTCCCAAATTAGTCACCAATCCCAAAATAGCATTTAAGGACAAACCAATCCAGTGAATTCTTAATGTCCCTGTAGGCATCAAGAATATTTATCTATTGTGCAGGTTTCAGGTTTACATTTTATTGATGACTTAATTAAAACCATATATAAAAAATAGTAACTAAAAAGATTGCTCCGGCCTGCAATACAAAAACTAGAAGTCATGTTTAATCATTGAGATAAGCCTTAAAATATGAAATAACATTTTAATAGTTAGAAAAAACTTACAATCACAACATGCAAATATTTCTGAATTAATAATTTTAAGCAAATATCAGCAAACCTAACTACTTTATTGGTCATAATCATGGATGTCGATTCACCAAAAGGCCAGGGGTAATGTAAGTGACATCTCATGTCATTTGACCCCAATGACATTACAGGAACTGATGTTAAAATACCTTTGACCTGTTGTCATCTTCCCCTCAGCTGCCTGTTTCTCAAATGTTAATCTTTTGTGTTATCTCTCACACATCTTTCTCACCTAATGCTGTCTTTCTCAGTGCTCCTTTCCCCACCTCTAGCTCAGCTATATCTTTCTCACTGATCTTCTCATAATATCACACGTTCCACTTTCTCACCTGACTTTCTCTTTTACACCTCTTTCACCTGCCTCCCACTTTTTTGTCCCTCGTCTCTCTTTCTCATCTCTTTCTCTGTCTCTACATCACCTCTATATTTCTCACCTTTATTTCACATCGTCTCTCCCACAGCAGTTTTTTCTAAGCTATCTTTCTTCTTATCAGTGTAACCGCTCTGACTACCACCAAGTCATTACCGCATAAAAATGGAATGTGCAAGGAGGAGGAATCACCCAAATACTGTACCGCAAACCAAACTTAATTTGTTTGCATACCTATGAATTTGCCTTCATAAGATCTTCATAACACCCCACAACTCTGTTCAATCACTATTGTGTACTTCTTTGTCATTCATTTTTAATTGAAAGCAAAATCCAGTACAGACCATATTGAAGTTCCAACATTACATAAATTATAAGAAAAAAGAAATACATATACATAAATGCACAACAAAACAACAAAAATACAACTCCTAATGGGTATCCACTCTTACATATTTGGTCATTTCTTGTCTATCCAAATATCAATTTTGCATAAAGCTAGTGGTAAATTAAATATATTTTAAGTCCTCAAGGTAGCAAGGATAAGGTCAGACCTATAAAACAGCCCATTAAGTGGTTGACACCCTTCCACTGAGTTTCTATATCAAAGTTCATATTATAGTAGCTCCTCCATGGCACACGACAGGTAGACGCGTTTCGGCCTTTGCTCTTTCAGGCCTTTTCAGACAAGAGACCTGTTATAAATGGGCTTTCTGGTTGGCTGAGGTATGCACTTAGGCCACGCAGGAACCACCACTCTAGTGAGGGTAAGATAGATACACAATAAGATAGCCTGTGCTCACCCTCTGGTAGATTGGCACAGAACAGTCAGGCTTGTCTACAAAGGCAATTTGTAAAGTATTTGTGCAGCACCCCCCGGCAGTAACACAATGAATATAGCACAAATAGACTCCACACAATTTTAGAAAAATAGAGAATATTTATCTGAGCAAAATAAGACCAAAACGATAAAAATCCAATAAGTAGATGTCGAGATATGAATTTTTAAAGAATAAACCAAAAATAGTGCTTAGAAGTGACTAGTGGTCAAAAGGTTACTTAAGTTCGCAACGGACCGGTACAAATCCAAAGTTCAGGCCTACCGCGATGGAGGGCAGGCCAGCTCCAGGACCCATGCAGGGCCCGCTGAAAAAGTACCTTGGATGGGGCAAAGCGTCGACACTGAGGACTCAATGCGTCAATCTTTTCCACGGTCGGGTCACTGCGTCGTCATCGTGCTTCGCTGAAGTGAAGGCAATGTGTCATTGTCGAGAGATGCAGAGCATCATCATCGAGCTGCACAGACCGTGAAACCACTGTCGTCAGGCAGCTGCTACGTCGGCGTCGAACTGTGAATTACTTATGCAGTCAATGCAATGCAACGGTTTTTGATGAAAGCAGCTGCAGAACCCACTTCTTAGGCCCAGAACTTGGAGGGGGCACCTCAGGAATCACAGAAGGCAGATTCCTGCAGCACCAGCAGAATTGCAGAAAGTCTTTTGTATCCCTGAGATTTTAGAAGAACAGGAAGCAAGTCAGTAAGCCCTTGGAGCTCACTTGGAGGGAAGGCAGAGTCCAGCTCTCCTTCCAGCAGAGTCAGGGAGCAGCAGGCAGCAGGACAACAAGCAGAAAAGCAGTCCTTCCAGAAAAGTAATCCAGTTGAGTACTTTAAGCAGCTCAACAGTCCTTCTAACAGAGGTTCAGTTCAAGATCCATAAGTGTCTCATTTCAGGGGGTCAGAAACCCAGTACTTGTACCCAAAAGTGGCTTTGATGTAGGGGGTGACTTCAAATGGACTCTCTGAAGTCCACAAGGATCCCTTTCAACCCAGTCCTGTCTGCCATGCTAACCCTGGGGGGTAGAGCAGTGCTTTGTGTGTGGACATGATACTACATATTGAAGTCTAAGTGTCAGCCTCTCCCATTCCTTCCCTGCCCAGGAAGACCCATCAGAATGCAGATGAGTGCTCAGAATGTAGATGAGCCTCACCGTCCTGTGTTTGTGCCTGTCTAGAGGGTATGCACAAAGGATAGCTGTCACCCAGCCTAGACGTGTATTGGCGACAAGCTGTCAGGCAGAAAGAGCAGTATGTACAGAGAAATATCCACTTTCTAAAAGTGGCCTTTCTAAAACAGTAATGTTAAATCCAACTTCACCAGTAAGGAGGATTTATCATTACCATTCCAAAGATATGAAACATGAAAAAGCTACTTCTCTCTGATCAGGAATTACAGCTTAAAAGTGTACTAAGGAATTCCCAATGCTAGCCTATGAGAGGGGTAGGCCTCACAGTAGTAAAAGCCAATTTGGGCGTTTTGTCACTACCAGGACATGTAAAGATTATTAAACACACATGTCCTACCTTTTACTTACATGACACCCTGCCCTTAGGGCTACTCAGGGCCTACCTTAGGGGTGACTTATATGTAATAAAAGGTGAGTTTGAGGAATGGCTAGCAGTTTTAAATGCCAAGTCGAAGTGGCAGTAAACTGCACACACAGGCACTACAATGGTAGATCTGAGACCGGTTTGAAAGGCTACTTAGGCCGGTGGCACAATCAGTGCTGCAGGCCCACTAGTAGCATTTGACTTCCAGGCCCTGGGTATATATTATACCAATTTACAAGGGACTTACTAGTAAATCAAATATGCCAATCAGGTATACACAGACTGGAGAAGCACATTGCACTTTAGCAGTGGTTAGCAGTGGTAAAGTGCTCAGAGTCCTAAGACCAGCAAAAAGAGTCCAACAAAAAGAGGAGGAGGAAGGCAAAAGGTTTGGGGTGACCCTTCAGATAGGGCCATTTTCCAAGAAGACTTATTCCTGTTCGATATTCCAGTCACTGAGAGTACTGACGAAGTCAAGTATCATTGTAGATTCAATCAGGCAAATTATTATCAAATTAGGATTTAAACACAGGGTTTTGAACCATACACTGGTCCTTCCCCAAGTAACGTCTGATATAACCTCAAGCTTTATAAAAGAGCTCCCAACCAGTAAAGACGAGTGGGGCTGACCTCTGACTTGAGCTTCCTTCAAGATTGAAAAAAGGGGGGGGAGTATTCTATCTCTGTGTATATTCTATGACTGGAATCAATCCATAAACTTCGCCCGAGTCAAACAAAAAGCGTGCAAAGCCGAAAAAATCAGCTGACTCCGCCCATCGAGCAGATGCACCCTGGGATCACTGTTCCCAATAAGCTGCGCGCGCACCGAAGTCACCCCAAGCGCGCAGTGTGCTGTATTTAGCACGCACACACAACACATCCCGCCAGACAGTTCGCGCCGCCGCTTTTAAAACGCAAGTGGCACGAAAAACGGTAATTTCCTGGTTGCGGGAGATGACGAGAACACGAAGGAGTGGCAGGTAAGTGTCTCCCTTATGGCTCTGGGTTTAGGGAGGGCTCGCGTTCACGAGCAAGTGGCCCTTGCACTTGCTGCATTCCTTTTCTTACAGTGCACAGCTGCGGAGCTGATTTTGGGCCTTTGAGTTAGTATTCATGTTAATTGCAGCGCCCGTGTGCGCTGCAATCAGCCCCACAGCTGTGCACTGTTAAGAAAAGAAAAACGGAGTCTCAAACACGACGTGTGCTTTAGCACACGCCGTGTTTGAGACTCCGCTTTTCTTTTCTTAACTTAACTGTGTACCGTTGCGGGGCTGATTGTGACCCTTTGAGATAGTATTCCTGTGAATTGCAGCGCACACGGCCGCTGCAATTAACATGAATACTAACTCAAAGGCCCACAATCAGCCCCGCAGTTGTACACTGTTAAGAAAATAACAAGCATTTGCATTGCACTAGGTCACGCATTTGTGAAAGTTAGATCTATTGGCATTGTAAATGTCAATATTTTTACTTATGTTTTTTTTTTTGCAGTGGAGTTATTTTAAGAAAAAAGTGTGCATGTCGTCCTATGGTGGAACGACTGTGTTTCTTATCAATCTGCACTTTGCCATCTTGGATGGTATTTGCGTGCACATACCAGCAATAAGCAATGCCTTGCTCTCTACCTGTGGTTACAGAGAAGCCTACAAATAGCACATTTGGTTCTCCAATGCAATCATAAACAAGAACTTCAACTTTGCCAATGCCGCATAAATCATTTTCTAACCATAAGCGAAGGCTTTCACTCGGGTACCTCACTGCGAACTGCCTGATAGAAGGAGCTGAATACAGAGATTCGCAGTATATTAATTCTCAACACAGGTCTACCTCTTCTTCAGTTGTGAATAGAATTGCTAACAAGTAGACACCTTTCATGCTGTGGCTTATATGCCCGTGCTCCTACCACACGCTCCAGAATGCAGTGTACACACTAGCTGCATTTGTTACATCAACCAGTGTTTGAGCGTGCGATTAATAATAAAGTGTCCTGGCGCTGTTAACTGCTTAAAACATTATTTCTTTATATAGATATGGCTTTAATAGTTTCATGAAGGTCAGATGATTATTAGTTACGCCTAATTGTATCGGCAAGTCGTAAAGCATCTTTTGATGCTCAATAGGAGATGAAACACTACCATGTCTCATTCTTTTATTAGTCGCATTCCACATTTGTGTGTGAGCCCCCCCACCCCCTGAGTTGTACTTACCGGCCACCACTGTTGATAGGTGCGTTCTATTTACTGTGGCACAATTGAGAGAACCAATGTGCCAACACGAGTATCACAAGAGCCAACAAAGTGTAACAAGCATCTTAGCCAAAGTCCACAGTGTGGGGAAAAAAGCACGGAATGACAAATGCAGCGCACATCACATTAATGAAGAATGTTACAAAAAAATCACCCTTTATCTATTTTCTGCAGGAGAAATGTGTCATATGGCATGTCTACTAGAAACGACAGACAACTACTAATAGGCAACCACGACAAAGGTTATCAATTATACTGAAACATGCAGAATTCTCAGAGAGTATCTATGCAGCAGAACCTAGGCACAGGAAAAAAAACATAACGAACCCTGCAGTCCCTTTATGACTCGGCAAACTGCTGCCCTCCGAGATGCAGCGAAGTTGGCACAGTACCGCTTTCAACGCGTATCATCCTATGTAACAGCAAAGCATCATCCCAACATGGAACAATTTATCTTTTGTGTTTAGCTAACGAGGAACAGGAACATTTAAACATTTACTGGATGGAGTCAGGCTCACAGATTACATTAAACATAGCAATGAACGGCATCAGAAAATATTATTCTTTGGCACCTACTTGCTCTGAGTGTTCTTAAGCCTCAGGGTAGCAAATGGAGCCCGTGCTTGCATGACACAAAGAAAGGAGATTCTGATTGACACTGCTCCAAAGTGCGCATGTTGCATGACACAGGGAAAGCCAAGTGATCTTTCATCTCAGTTTTTGCTTTTTTCTCTTTTTTAAAATCCTCCATTAAAAGTTTGGACGCTTATGTGTTGGGTAAAGTCCCCTTCCAACCTGAGCACTAACGTCTGGGAGAAGGGTAGCAGAGGAAAAGGAGTTTGCTCGAACAAGAGCTAACAAATGCCAGCGCAAGAAAACTGTACTTGGACGGTGCTCCTCAACCATAAACGGAAGTGAGCTATCGGCTGCACAACGAGTACAAAGGCAGCAAAGCTGAGCGACGCTGGATTGAACCTATCTTAAGCTGCAGGCGGGACTACAGTCATTTTATTAAATCCAAAAGGTCTTGCAGACAGCTCATGCGTGCTGTAGGCTCGACCTAAAAACAGAGTCTCAAACACGATGTGTGCTTTAGCACACGCCGTGTTTGAGACTCTGCTTTTCTTAATTGTGCACAGCTGCGGGCTGATTTTGACCCTTTGAGATAGTATTCCTGTGAATTGCAGCGCACACGAGCGCTGCAACTTACTCACCCTGGCTCTTAATCCTGGGAAATAGTTTGTACATTTCCAAGATCACCACGAAAGGCTTGATTGATAGTGGATGGAATTCCAGCATCCGGTCCTGAAGTATGTCAGGTGGAAAGATGATTACTGTACGGAATTGAACTAGAAAATGAAGTACCAGAAAAAAGCCCACTAGATGAACTCAAATGACCCGGGAAGGTATGCGTAATGTTTGCATGCAGAATTTTAAGGCAGCTGGTGGTAGTTTTTTCAACAAGGGTTAATCTCTCAGAGAGAGCGTCCAGGGAACATTTGACAGAAATTTCGAATGCGTGTGCAAGAGTAGATAAACAGTCAAAATCCTTAGTGCTGGCTGCTAGGATTTTGGTCAATTTGCCCTTTCTTGTAACAGGCCTGCGTGGCTTAACAGCAGCTTTGGTGGCTTGAGTGGGTCCTTCTCGGGTAGGGCTAGTTGATGTAACCGGAAGGGGATCCAGAATTTTCATATGTTTAAGTGGAGGATCCATGAAACAATCAGATAAGGTAAATTGAGTTAATTACATCTGAATTTTTCTGGATGCACCCGTTAATTGTTCCACCAGAAATGGCCGTGGGACCCTTAGTGGTAGAAGCGGCAAAACAAGAGGAGCTTACCGTATCTCCAACAGCATGGTTACAAGATTCTATTCTTTGTTCAACTGAAGTTATTTCTTTGTCGAGTGCACCCATGATGCTAGGCAAGTAGTTTAAAATTGATGAACTGGGCTTACCTTGCACTTTGAGAGGTGGCAGTTTACGCTTGCCTATTATGAGTGCTGATGGAGGAGCAAAGAGCCAAGAGAGGAGGCCCAGTCTAGCCAATGATGGTCCCAAACGGGCCCACTCTTGGGCCAGGCGCGCGCCCGAGCACGTCTCACACAGCAGTAATTGGAGGGCACCTTTAGCACATTGGTTGCCACTCCTCCCAGGCTGACAACTGCTGGAGGACGTAGTCCCACCACAGCTGCTGCCAGGAATCAAGTATGTGCCCCTCACACTGCGAGAAACAGAATCTGCAGACACCTGCGCTACAGAAACTGGACGGCACCTTTAGCACATTGGTTGCCACACCTACCGGGCTGAGGACTGCTGGGGGTTTAGTCTCACCCCAGCTGTAGCCTGGAATCAAGTCTGTGGCCCCCATGCTGAGGTAAACCGAGTCTCTGAACACCTGCATTGGGGGAACGGGACGATGCCTTTAGCACATTGGCTGCCCCTCCTCCTGGGCTAAGGACATAGTCCCACTCCAGCTGTGGCCCCTAAACTACGGGAAACAGAGTCTGCAGACACCCCACACACATCTGCGCTTATTGGGCTCAGAGAAAGGATATTTTCCTTTGAGCCAGAGTTCTTAACTCTCAACTTCAAGGCCTAGGATCTTTATTTGAGCTCTAGAGGGGCAAAACTGATTTTAGTCCTTTTGGCTCGGACACCACAAAAATATTATTTATAAAGTTACTTTTCTAAGTAAGAAATATCTTTGAAGTATTTTTGCCAGGTGAGATAGAAAATATAGATTCTAATGTCATCTATGCCTGTTCAGCAATGCCTGCACACTGCAATAGCTTTTGGATTTTACTTCACTGTGAGAGCACACTAATAGTGCTAGTGAGCTGATTAACTGTGCATGTTGTGGAATCTGGAGGGTGTCATCATGGAGTGTTGCTAGAGTGAGAATTCAGCAGTTGCTCTGGGACATTAGAGAGCTGATTACACATTTTCCGTGTGGTCTGAAATTTATTTTTCATGAAAATAAACTTTCGTATCTGCAGCAAATAGTTTATACCACTTTTTGACTCTAACCTCAAAATGTAGTTCACCCTGTCCCAAGGGCCCACCAGGCACACTTTAGATGTGACTTATGAATATATCAAAATAAGATTTTCTTACATGGAAAGAACTTTTGCCTACCATGTGCCTATGCAATGCCTTTAAACTGCAGCCCTTCCAAAGCACTTGACAAACCTATTTCTGTCCTATATGTGGGTGGTGTAAATGCGCACTGCAGCTAACGTGACATTTAACTTACACGACATAGACACATTTTCTGCCATTGTCTTACTAGACAGTTAAAAAGTCCAAATGGATGGCATCAATTTTGCAATACCGTTTTTATTACAGAGAGGGCACAGTGTGGCACTTATTAGCAGTGTCCCATGGCTTAATTTCAGAGCAAAATGGAGGTAGACATCTATAATGCACATATGAACTTAACCAGTTCAGAACTGTTCCATCAATTAGACTCTTTACTAATCTTGACAGTAGTATCTTGTGAATAACTGTGTCAAAAACGTCTGACAGATCAAGTAGTTTCAGACTGCCCTTTGCCCTCTATCCACTGTCATCTGGAGTCCGTCCATTGCTAGAACCAACGCTGACTGTACTATATGCTGGCCTAAAATCAAATTGCTCCTCTTCTAGGAAATTTTGATCTTGCATTGACAATCTTCTACTTCCGGACCGTTCCAGAATTTTCACAGGAAAGGCAGTAGAGATATTGCTCTAAAATTACTAAGCACCACAGGGTCCTCTGTGGGCTTTTTTAATAGGGGGTTACTATTGCTTTTTTCCAGGCCCTGGGAACTTGGTCTGATTCCAATGATTGAATACAAATCTGTGATTGCGGTGAAATAGCGGTGAAATTAGCTCCTCAGCCACGTTCTTCCATATTCTAGGCGGTAATGGATCTACCTGAGAGCCTAATGAGGTAGACATTGCTATTGCTCTAAAGTTTCTTCTGTCATTCGGTCAAAAGACTCTAGCTTGTTGGGGTGAATAATTGAAATATCAGCCGTACTGAGACCATTCAGCACTGACTGACCTGAACTTGGAATACTATTTCTAGTTTTCAATAGGCCTTCTTTAAAACCGTGATCTATCATTGGAAGAGAATTATTAATGTCCCTAGTATCTTTTTAATCTTGTCCTCAAAGAACACAGCTAGATCATTACAAAGTGCTTGAGAGGGTTTAAACATTTGCCTAATACACTCTGGATTTGTCAGTCCGTGCATGATTTCAAACGTCTTTTTTTAACATTTTGCGGCTTCTAGAATTACTGTAGCATAGTAATTCGCTTGTGCCTTGCGCACATCTTTTTTGTATTCATTTATGGTGTTCTTTAATAATTGTTTATCCTCTTCTAGGTAGAATTTGCACCATTTCCTTTCTAACATTTGCATGTTTTTTTTTTACTTTTAACAGTTCTTTGTTCAAAGGTGCTGGAGGCCTTTGATGGGTTTTGCTATTTTTGATGGGTATTTCCTTATCTTGTGTCTCTAAGATCTTATTGTATATGGAGTCATAGTTCTCATCTACTGTCTTCAAGGTATCAAAACATATTACCAGGTTGAAAACATTCTCTTGTTTTGGTATAGTTTCTACCAAGCTCTGTGTCTCCTTGCCTTGGCAAAGTCCCCATTCTGGGTTTGGAGTTCTTTTCCCTTTATATGAAAAGCCACCAATGCATGGTCAGTTCAACACAAGGGAGTAATAGCCACAACCAAAATTAGATCTTCTGGTGAGAAAATAAGATCTAATGTATGTCCTCCTTGATGTGTTGGCCCTTGAACTAGTTGTTGCAGCACCAATATTTCACAGGATCCTTGCAATTCTCTAAAAGATTGTGACGATTGCCCCTCCACACACACATTAAAGTCCCCCAGAATGAAGAAGTTTGAATGTGTAAGGGCCATGTGTGAAACAAGCTCTAAGATTGTAGTTAAGAGCCCAACAAGCCTGGTGGGTGTTAACGTAAGAGAACATACAACTTGATCCTTCTTTTAACATAAAGGCCATTAATTGTGGCCCTACCAGTTCATCTAGGTATAACATGGCAATATTTCAACTTTCTTTGAAAATTACTGCCACTCACCCCCCTTTCCTGGCCTCCCATCATCTATGTAGAACTTTATAGCCCGGAGGACAAGCCCAGCCAAAATCTATAGCGGAGTCTCGCGAGGCCCATGTCTCTGTCGAAAATAGTGCGTCCCAATCATTAGTTTCTAACATCATATTGCTTTCCAGGGAGTGTTTTATCAGCAATCTTGCATTGATCAACCCACATATAAGTTTAGCAGGGTGAAACAAGGTAGACCTTTGCATATGAAGTACAGGAGCTGTTCCCATCAGCCGCTGGCCAGATATGCCAGTATCCAAACCCCTAGGCATTCTAGATGACATAGCCTCATTCCCTAACCATGGTTACCTTCACTCAGCAGATTTAAACAAACATAAGCATCTAAAATGCCACACACCCACCTTCCTTAATAACTTTACCCACAACACAACTTATAATACAAATATATATATACATGGAAAAAGATAAATGCGAAAAAGGTTTCATGTTGCATGTTTCTTAATATGTAAAGAGTATATCTATCTTAAATACTCCCCTACGTAAGCAGGTGGGATAGCTCTCCTTCCAGACCTTCTAAGAGACAACTCTGGGGCACCAGAGTCCACTGAACCTTTGCGGATTCCATCATTACTGCACCCTGGGGACCGTTACATATCTTTCCTCGACAAACTTTCATCCAGTGCCACAGACAGAAAACAACGCACATCTTCTGAGCTAAGCTTTGAGCCCCAGCACTTATTGTTTTACAAATTAAGCCCTGTTTCCCGCAGTATTTGGCAATAGTTGAAGTTGCCAAATGAAGATGAACGCTGCAGACTACAGCAAGAAGATTCCATTCCACAACTTATTGTGTATATGTAATCTTGTATAGGCTCTCAACATTTCCCCACCCAATGAACAGTGCTCCAGTTAAGAATCTTTAGTAAAATCTTATGATGGTACCACCGTTGGAGTCTTGTGCTTTTGTAAACCTGAAGTGTACTTGCCTGTGTAACCAATTCATGTCATGGCGTGTGTATCCAAATTGCAAATCTGCTTTAAGACCCTTAACGTGGCGCTGTATGTGTCGAAATGCACTGTCTTTTCAGTTTTTAAGCAAAAGTTTGGAGTGATATTTGGCACTGCACACACGCACGGTCTGGTTCCTGGCGCACATAGCCATGGCTGCAGCGCACAGAGACCCTATACTGCTGCACACAGAGGAAAAAAATTAGAGGGAACATTGCCTGGGATCCCACTAAATTCTGTCACTTTATCACTCCTGTCAACTATCTCCCTTCTTTCAGCTGTCACTTTTTCACCTATCCATCTCCCAGCCTCTCACAGCTATCTTTTTAACTTGTCTATTGATCGTGCCTCTGTCACACCTGTCTTTCCTTCCCTTCTCTCTGAGCTGGATCTCATTTTCCCTATCACCTCTTTCAACTGTCTCCTTCATCCGCTGCCTCTCCTTCTCTATGAACAGACTTTCTCACTAGTCTCCCACCTTTCTCATCGGTCTCCCCACTCTTTCTCAGTTGCCTTTTTGTTACTTGTCTCTTACCTATCTCTGTATCTTTCTAACAAGTCTCATCTATCTCCCTCTGCCTCTCTGTTGTCTTTTATTTATTCATTTAACACTTTGATATCATGCCAATAAGGCCATACAAACATATCATATCTAAACATTTTCTTAAAATTAGAATACAGCCTGATTCTTAGATCCTGCATTCATCAGACATAGATTGTTTTCCTACTTGCATATACACCTGAAATTAACTTTCAATAAAACACTTTCTCTTACCAGTTGTGCAAAATGCAATTATTTAAGTCCTAAATAAAGTTGTAACAAGGCAGGGATGTACCTTAACTTCGTATTATAAAAAGGAGTAGACTGGAAAAGGTTATGAGGTGCAAATAATGTAAAAATAGTGGACAATCACAGACCATAAAGGCAGACTATTCTAAAGACCATATACTAGAATTAGCCTATATAGGAGCAGGTCCTGGGCCAGCTCCCTCTCGCAGTCTCTCCAGGTCTCCTACTGATGTCTGCCGAGCCGCGGTGTGAGTCCCGCCACCACCGCTCCCCGACTGCCTGCTACTGCCGCTGTCTTTACCCTTTGTGTGCTTTGCCCAATTTTGTGTGCCCAGTTAGCCCTTCATTTCCTGTATAGCTTGCATATATCTGCCAAGTTAGCCTGTGTGCCTTGCCAGATTGAGTACCCTCTTAGCCTTTTTTTTCTGCCTAGCTTGCTCATTTTATTTTTGCCTAGGTAGCCTTTATTTTCCTGTTAGCCATTGTTTTGCCTTGCCTGTATTTCGTGCCCCCTCAATGGGTGCTTCCTGCCTTTTCTCTTTCCTCCTCCTCCCACTTACCACCACCTAGCGCCCCTTCCTCCTCCAGGACCTACTTAATGGAAGCCACAGCATGACCCCATTGAGCAGGTCCTGGGCCAACTCCCCCTCCCAGTCTCTCCAGGTCTCCAGCTGATGCCTGCCGAGCAGCAGTTTGAACCCCCCTCTTCACCACTGCTCCCCGCCTGTCTGCTATTGCTGCTGTCTTTACCCTCTGTGTGCCTTTGCTGATTTATTGGGCCCAGTTATCCCTTCATTTTCTGTCTAGCTTGCATAT
Source organism: Calotriton arnoldi (assembly GCA_963921515.1). Lineage (NCBI taxonomy): Eukaryota > Metazoa > Chordata > Amphibia > Caudata > Salamandridae > Calotriton > Calotriton arnoldi. The sequence goes on along the minus strand of CAWUFW010003435.1, from coordinate 1,363,375 downwards.
TTCTGCCCAGTTAGCCCATGTGCCTTGCCCGATTATTTGCCCTATAAGCCTTTTATTTCCTGTCTAGCTTGCTTATTTTATTTTTTGCCCCGGTAGCCTTTATTTTTCGATTAGCCATTGTGTTTCCTTACCTGTATTTCCCACCGCCTCACCAGGCCCTCCCCTCCATTCCTCTTTCCTCCCACCTCCGCTTCCCGCCGCCTAGCACCCCTCCCTCCCCAGTACCTACTTAATGGAGGCCACAGCGTGGCCGCACAGCAGGCGTGTGCAGCGGGCATGCCTAGACAATCCATGAATCTCACCCGAGTCAAACAAAAAGAATGCAAAACCCCAAAAATCAGCTGCCTCCCCCCATCGAACAGATGCACCCTGGGATCCCACTAAATTCTATCACTTTATCACTCCTGTCAACTAGCTCCCTTCTTTCAGCTGTCACTTTTTTACCTATCCATCTCCCAGCCTCTCACAGCTGTCTTTTTAACTTGTCTATTGATCGTGCCTCTGTCACACCTGTCTTCCCTTCCCTCCTCTCTGAGCTGAATCTCATTTTCTTTATCACCTCTTTCAACTGTCTTTCTCATCCGCTGCGTCTCCTTCTCTATGAACAATCTCTTTCACTCTAGTCTCTCACCTTTCTCATCGGTATCCCGACTCTTTCTCAGTTGCCTCTTTGTTACTTGTCTCTTACCCGTCTCTGAGCTGTATCTAACAAGTCTCATCTACCTCCCTCTGCCTCTCTGTTGTCTTTTATTTGTTTATTTAACAGTTTGATATCATGGCAATAAGGCCATACAAACATATCATATCTAAACATTTTCTTAAAATTAGAATACAGCCTGATTCTTAGATCCTGCATTCATCAGACATACATTGTTTTCCTACATACATACACATCTGAAATTAACCTTCAATAAAAACACTTTTCCTTACCAGTTGTGCAAAATGTAATTATTTAAGTCCTAAATACAGTTATAACAAGGCAGGGGCATACCTTAACTTCTTATATTAAAAAGGAGTAGGATGGAAAAGATTATGAGGGGCAAATAATGTAAAAATAGTGGACAATCACAGACCATAAAGGCAGACTATTCTAAAGACCATATACTAGAATTAACCTATGTAGGAGCTGGTCCTGTGCCAGCTCCCCCTTGCAGTCTCTCCAGGTCTCCTGCTGATGTCTGCTGAGCCGCGGTGCGAGTACGGCCTCTGCCGAAACGGCTCCCTGACTGCCTGTTACTGCCGCTGTCTTTACCCTTTGTGTGCTTTGCCCGATTTTGTGTGCCCAGTTAGCCCTTCATTTTCTGTATACCTTGCATATTTCTGACAAGTTAGCCTGTGTGCTGTGCCTGATTGTGTACCCTATTAGCCTTTTATTTCCTGCCTAGTTTGCTCATTTTATTTTTGCCTAGGTAGCCTTTATTTTTCTGTTAGCCATTGTTTTGCCTTGCCTGCATTTCGCACCTCCTCGATGGGTGCTTCCTGCCGTTTCTCTTTCCTCCTCCTTCCACTTACCACGACCTAGCTCCCCTCCCTCCCCCAGGACCTACTTAATGGAAGCCACAGCATGACCCCATTGAGCAGGCCCTGGGCCAACTCCCCCTTCCAGTCTCTCCAGGTCTCCAGCTGATGCCTGCAGAGCCGCAGTTTGAGCCCCGCCCCCGTCACCACCAGCTCCCCGCTTGTCTGCTATTGCCGCTGCCTTTACCCTCTGTATGCCTTGCCTGATTTAGTGTGCCCAGTTAGCCCTTCATTTTCTGTCTAGCTTGCATATTTCTGCCCAGTTAGCCTGTGTGCCTTGCCTGATTATGTGCCCTATTCGCATTTATTTCCTGTCTAGCTTGCTCATTTTATTTTTGCCACGCATGCCTTTATTTTTCTGTTAGCCATTGTGTTTCCTTACCTGTATTTCCTGCCGCCTCGCCAGACCCACCCCACTATTCCTCTTTCCTCCCACCTCCGCTTCCCGCCACAAAGCGCCCCTCCCTCCCCTAGGACTTACTTAATGGAGGCCACAGCGTGGCCACACAGCAGGCATGTGCAGCGGGCATGCCAAAGACAAGCCCGTCCGACCCATCCATGCCTGGACTGCGCCCAGAGCCAGGAATTCTGGCCCTCCGACCACCCACCGATACACTTCGCCAAGCTACGGACCCTGGTCCCCATCTGCTGCAAAAACAATTGCTGCATCACCTCTCCCTGATCTACGGAGAACCCTTCACCTGTGGCCACTGTTGCTTCACCTGAAACGCAGGACCGCCCGTACACACAGGGACCGTTCGCATACCCACCCGGGAGGCCACGAACACCCCAGAACTGCTCCAGTGCAACCTGCTCAATGTCCAGTCTCACTGCAAACAAAACACAGAAATCTGGGACACCATCACCACCCTCATCCCTGACGTGATTTTCATCACAGAGACCTGGCTCAACCCCTCCTCAACCGCAGTGCCCGATGGCTACAAGATGATACAACGAGTCCGCGCCAACAAACACAGAGGAGGCATCGCCATCATCCACAAGGAAACCATCCAATGCACCACCACCAAAGACGACACCACATCAATAATGGAACACCTCAACTTCCAACACCAAACCAACGCCAGGACAACCTTCAGAGTCACCCTCACCTACAGACCCCCCCGGGACCGCGACTGGTACTGTAACGCTATCTCTGCATTCATCGCCCCTCTGGCTATCGATTCAAAGCACTACATCCTACTTGGCGACCTCAACTTTCACCTCGACGACCCTAATGACACCAACTCCACCAATCTCCTGGAAAGCATGAGCACCATCAGCATCACCCAACAGGTCACAGACCACACACACTGGGCAGGACACATGCTGGACCCAATCTTCACATCCAGTGACACAGTCAAGTACAGCTATGTCACCAAACTCACCTGAACCGACCATGCCATTGTCCTCTTCACCATCACAGGTTTCTCGTACACCACCACCAAGCCCCCGAGCTCCTCCCACCACAGCTGGAACAAAGTCACTGAGACCAAGTAGACGAAGGCCGTCAACACCAGCCAGCTTGACAACGCATCAAACTTGGAACAGGCCATCCTGAATTTCTCTAAGTGGATCACCAAATGCGCAGATAAAATCGCCACCATGAAGCCAGCCAAAACTAGCAATCATCAAAACAAGCCAGCTGGTATACGCCAGAACTCGGAGCCATCAAGCACAATTGCAATCAACTGGAAAAATATTGGTGCACCACCAAAGACCCTGCCGACAGTACAGCCTTCAAATTAGCCCTCAACAAGCACCACCAACACAACAAGGACACAAAACAAAACTCCCTCACAGACCGCTTCAAAACAGGCAGCAACCACACCAAGGAACTCTTCAAAACCGTCTGAGTTCTCCTGCCCGTCAGCCACTGAGAACACAGTTTGCAATTCCCAAGAACTCTGCCACACCCTGTTGGACTACTTCCACAGCAAGATAGCCACCATCTACAACAACTTCGACCCCAACCCACTGACTTCAAACTCCGCCCACCTACAGACATCAGCCACTCGATCACCACTTGGACTCCACTCACCACACAGACCACTGCAGCCATCATGTCCTCCATCCACTCCGGAGCACCCACGGACCCCTGCCCCCACCATCCCTTCAACCTTGGAACCAAAGAAATCAGCGCAGAACTTACAAACATCCTCAACACCTGTATTACCACTGCAGCATTCCCTGACAGATGGAAACATGCTGAGGTCAGACCCCCCCTCCTAAAAAAAAACCCTCCCCAACCTCTCAGTGAACTCAAAAATGACTACCCCATCTCGCTGCTTCCATTCCCCGCCAAAGTCTTCTAGAAGGCCATAAACCACCAGCTCACCGAACACCTAGAAAAGAACAATCTGCCAGATGCCTCCTAATCCAGCTTCTGCAGAACCACAGCACCAAGACTGCTCTGATAGCCGCCACTGACAACATCAGATCCCTACTTGACAAGGGTGAAACAGCAGCCCTGATCCTCCTTGACCTTTCAGTAGCATTCAACACCTGATCCCACCACACCCTCATCAACAGACTCAACCACATCGGCGTGCAGAGGGACAACCTCAAATGGATCGCACACTTCCTCACAGGACGAGCTCAGAGAATCCGCCCACCACCCTTCACCTTGGAACCAAGGAGCAGATGATCATCTGTGGCGTATTCCAAGAATCATCCCTCAGCCCCACCCTGTACAATACCTCGATGACACCCCTCGCAGACATCATCAGAACCCACGGACTCAACATCATATCCTACGCAGATGACACCCAGCTCATCCTCTTGCTCACCGAAGACCTCTCCAATACCAGAACTAACTTCCACAACGCCATGACCAGTGTCGCTGACTGGATGAGAACCAACTGCCTGAAGCTCAACATGGACAAGACGGACGTGCTGATCTTTGGGAAGAACACCTCCCCATGGGACAACATCTGGTGGCCCCACGAACTCGGACCCACACCGACAGACCACGCCCCCAACCTCTGCATCATCCTTGACTGAAAACTCACCATGAAGTGCCAAATCAATGCAGTCACCTCCTCCTGCTACTACACCCTCCACATGCTCCAAAGAATCTTCAGATGGAATCCCGTCAAAACCAGAAAGGCCGTCACCCAGGTACTTGTCATCAGCTGCTAGACTGAGGAAACGCGCTCTACACAGGCATCACCACCCAACTCCTTAGACTCCAGACCATGCAGAACGCAGCAGCCCATCATCTTCAATCTCCCCAAAATGGACCCACATCCCCCCCAGCTCAGAAAACTCAATTGGCTCCCACGTCCAGAAGAGATGTCAGTTTAAAATCCTGACACACGCCTACAAGGCCTTATGTGATCAGGGACCAGCATACATCAACCACCGCCTGAACTTCCACTAACCCACCAGACACCTGTGATCCGCCTCCCTGGCTCTCGCACACCCCTCCCCCAGCATTCATCAAAGCCACAGGTGAGGTCGTTCCTTCTCCTACCTCGCCACCAAGGCCTGGAACGAATGACCCCATCACCTTCAAACATCACCCTCCCTGGCGGAACTCAGAAGTGAACTCAAGACTTCGACTGAGACCTGCATAACCTAAGCATCCGGATACCCACAGGGGTGAAGAGCAGCACTGATTGATTGATTGAACCTAGGGAGCAACACTATTGTTATGATTTGTGCAAGATACTGATGTTTTTTGTGCAAAATACAATTGTAACATTATAAAATGTGCAAAAAAAGCAATTATTTTGGTGCAAAAAATGCAGTTGTCTCAGAAAAAGAATTCTCATTCCTCATTTTCAGGTAGCTAGGACCAGAATATGATCCAAGAAGTTAAAAACGTATAAAAGACATACATGCCATTCTTCGTATCTCATAATAAACTGTCACCCTGATAATTCAATCAATCAATCAGGGAATTGTGAAGCGCGCTACTCACCCGTGAGGGTCTCAAGGTGCTGGGGGGCGGGGGGGCAGCTCCGGTCAGTCGAAGAGCCAGGTCTTGAGGGTCTTCCTGAAAATGTGCAGAGTGGGGGCGTGTCTGATGTCGATCGGGAGCTCGTTCCAGGTTTTAGCCGCGATGTAGGAGAAGGCTCTTCCACCACTGTTCTTGCTCTGCGGATTCGCGGGGCCTCGGCGAGGTCAGTGGATAAGAACTTTCTCTTGGGTACGTGGAAGGAGATTCTTTCATTGAGATATTGGGGTCCTGTGTAGTGGAAGCATTTGTAGGCGTGGGTGGGTATCTTGAAAGTCACTCCCTTCTCGACGGAGAGCCAGTGGAGGTCTCTCAGGTGTTTGGTGATGTGTTCGTGTCGAGGGATGCCGAGGACGAGTCTGGCTGCGGTGTTCTGTATGGTCTGGAGTTTGTGAAGCAGAGATTTGTTGATCCCGGCGTAGAGGGTGTTTACATAGCCCAGTCTGCTGGTTATGAGTGTGTGGGTGACGGTCTTTCTTGATTCGGGGGGGATCCATTTGAAGGTCTTACGAAGGATGCAGAGGGTGTTGAAGCAGGTGGAGGCAACGGCGTTGATCTGTCGGGTCATGGAGAGGGAGATCTCGAATATGATGCTGAGGTTCCTGGCATGGTCCATGGTGGTGGGGGGGCTGACGAGGGCAGTGGGCCACCAGGTTTTGTTTAATGCAAAGGGGGAGGGTCCAAGCATGAGGACTTCTGTCTTCTCCGAGTTGAGCTTTAGGCAGCTGCTGCTCATCCAGGATGTGACGTCCTTCATTCCTTCCTGGAAGCTGAGTGGGGTCATTGGTGAGGGAGAGGATGAGCTGGGTGTCATCAGCGTAGGATACTATGCTGAGTCCGTGCTGTCTGACGATGGCGGCGAGGGAGGCCATGTAGATGTTGAAGAGCGTAGGGCTGAACGATGATCCTTGAGGTACTCCGCAGTTGATCTCTGTGGGTGCGGAAAGGAAGGGTGGAAGTCTGATTCTTTGGGTTCTGCCGCCATTAAATAGGGAAAGGGGAGGGAAGTGCAGCTGGTAGGCGGGAGCGGGAAACAGCAGGGGGGAGGGGCAGCGGGGGCAGCAGCAGCGAGAAAATGGAGGCGAAAACAGGCAAGGAGGACAAAGGGCACAGGTATAATAACAAGAAGACAGGAAAACAGGCAAAAGTAACTAGAATACAGAAATAACAATGACAAGGGCACAATAATAAAAAAAGACAGACCAAAGACAGTACACAGGCACAAACACAGAGACAGACAACAGGGGACCAGCAGAAGAGCAAGGCTGTCCCACCAGGGATGAGGCGCAGGCAGGAGCCTGCGGGTGGAGGAGGGCCTCGAACACCTACCTGGAGATGTGTAGGGGGCAGCAGCACAACAGTGGAGCTGCTGGGGCGGAGAGCAGGGGCTCTGACCAGGAGGTCAGAGGTCTTGCTCCAAATTCCACATTCCACACATCTGGATATTTTGCTATGGGCTACTCAGAACAGCTAACCATTCGGCAACTACTGACAAGAGTTTCCCTACAGTGAAACACAGAGTCATATTCTTACACTTTAAAATTACTGTAATTAGCTAACTAATATGGCAAACCTGTATAATTCTAAAATCAGGGAGTAACAGACTTCAAATTTTTTTAAAGCATGTGCAAAATACAACTATGTGTGAAAAGGACAATGAAGTGGTTTGGCAAAAAGGCCAGATGCCACTTTCAGCCCCAACCTGTCTGACCAACTTCCACTTTATGAGGCAGGAACTTGCCCCAGCCTGAGCTTCAGGGCCCATCTCCTGACATATCTGCTTTGTATATTGTGCAAATAAGGCTGGATATGCCCACCATAGTATGACTCCAATAGATATTGCAGGTTACCGCTATTGCCCACATCATCTAGATCACTCTTCCTAGAGCGCTCTTTTCTCATACATTTTAGTACTTGTTTCTGCTGGGCTACAGACATATTTTGATGTTGGTACCTACTGGGAGATTCAAAGAGGCCTTCATTTCGTGGAGGTTGACAACCCATTGGCCTACATAATTCTTTTGCAGGTAAGTTTTTATGGTGTACCTTAAGGAGCCCTCCTCCGACTTTAACAGGCAGGCCCAATAATTAAGGATCCTCTGTTTATAGTTAAATAATATATTAGTAATGCCCAAATCAAGCCAGTTTTTTAAAGCAAGGGTGTTTGGTCCTGAATGGGTCAGGAAGGACCTATCAAACTTTTTATCCACAAACGATCCTGACCGTTAATTTAGTATTGCTATTTAATGATTGAACAGACTGAGACCATTTGTTGTATTCTGCTTTAGGGGTCCGTATATAGGTTTTCCTGAATCATGTCCTTATATAGGCACAATTCGCATTGCCCTTATATAGGCCTAGAATCCCTGTCCTTATTTAGGCATTAACCGTGCACTCCAAATACAGGCATGGTCACCGACATCCGTCCACCCTAACGTCACAACGAGTTCTTAGAAACCAGACCCTTAAGCTTCGGGAGTTCCCCTAGCACAGGACTATTGATTTCTCCAAGAACTCATCTATTATGTATGAACCGTTATACCTTAAGGGTTCATTCCTGACGTCTTCCTCTGTCTGACTTTACGTCAATGCTAACAATCCAAGACACCTACCAGGTATAAATATACCTTCCCTTGCCCAAGCAAGTTAGAGGAGACCTCCACTTCAGAGGAGCCCGTATCCTGGCCTGACGCACTGAGAAGACGCTGTCATTCCTGCACGCAGACAAATCCAGCTTCTGTGTTCTGACTCCCTTCGCGGGGTGTTAGAGTTCCAGATCCGGCAAGAGATTCCCACCCCTCTCATTCTCAAGGTATGGAGCTGACTAGAACCTAGAGGGACTCTTGGCATACCATACTTGGCATACTATACTTAACATACTCTTAGTATACCATACTAGAGAACACTCCACCTACTTCTACCTTTCCCTACACCAGGTTAGGTACATTGGGGTAGAACTAGCTTAGAGACGCATCGTATGAGTACTCACATTTTTAGCTCATGTTATTTATGTACGTGAATATATGCTAAAAGATAATGCTAGCGCAGTATTATTTATTTCTACTGCTTACGCTGTACATCATTTATCTTGCATACTGTCTTGTGTTCATAACAGCACATATCTCTTACACGAGGAACAAGACTGTTCAATAAAACCCTTTTTATTGAAATGCCCGTCTTTCCTTTCTGTGTAACTCTGTAGAAACTAAGCATGCACGATTGACTGAGTGAAACTGTTATCTATTGTTTCCACGATTCTGAGACGTGTTCCGATTCTAAAGGGAAACAAAGTAGTCAATTTTTTTCGGTTGCCAGAAACTACTCCCTTCTTGTTCTCAAGGAGTTTCTAGTGGCCTCTGAGCTAGCTGGCACAAGTAATTAAGTTTAATATACTCGATAGGGACATACCGACCTTAGTCCTATGTCAAGCCTATAGGTTATATTATTCCAATGCGCAGAGCCTATTAGGGAAATAGGAACTACACTACATGGCGCCAAACGGTTTGGTAAGGCAGTAATTTAACGCTAGATACTGAGTAACTCAGTCGTGCTTTTCTCAGAGACCCCCTACTCGCATACTCCATAAGACGTCTGGAGTGGGTGGGGTTAAATATCTGCCATAACTAAATAGGGAAGCACCCTATATATTAGTTGTTTGGTTTGTTCAACGTTGAAGGATACAGTGTTCCAAAATATTGTGCACCTTATCTTTTTGTTTCCTTGAAACTTGTTCTACATTTTTCAAAAAACAAATGTCCAACCGGGACAATGCCACCGACACCGGTGGAGCTGCGGCTGACTCAGCCATAGCAGTTTTTAACTTTACAGGTTTAAATGAACCTGAGGAGGGTCTTATAGACATCAATCCAAACTTAAGAAGAGCCATCACTCTAAAACATATAAAACATGGCCTACCACCAAGAGGCGGTAGAGCAGTTTTCGTGATAGAGGCACACGAATCCTTTCAGACAGAGGTAGTCTATTCATGGGTAATATTTCCTGAATCAAATTCAGTAACAAGACTGTTTCACTTCTACAAAGAAGATGAACCACCAGAGGAATATATTCCTTTCGAGGATATTGAAATTCCACTAACATACCAGGAGCATCAGCTCTGGTTTAAAGGCGCCCTAAAACATCACAGAAACATTACCAGGCTCGGTCCACTGGGTAGACCAGGAGCAACATGGCCGATTCTAGCCGGCTACACTCCTCATCCTGACCTCGATATAACGTCAGACGAGGAACTACTTACTCAACTACAAGAGTTAATAAAAATCTACAAACAATTAGTTCAATATGTCATGCGGACTTTCACAGTCCAACCACCATTAACCATTCCAAATCAAACTCCTCAACAGGGTAATACACTAAAAATACACCACAGACTCTATACGTAGTCATGGGAAAAATGCCCACAAAACGTGAGCAAATTCCATTCTGGATAGCTCAAAAAATTACTCAAATTGAAGCAGTATTTCCAAATACTAGCCCTTATGAGAAACACAGAATACTAACAATCTGTTTACCGATGGGGATCACACCACAACTGGAAGACTGCACCACTTGGGGCTCAGTCTTTGCTGCCATCTATACTAAAACACATGGTATTCCGTCAATTGCAGTAATACCAGATGTCCTGAAACAAATTCAAAACGAATACGGGGCAGAGCCTGCTCTGAATTTAGGTATGAAATTACTGAAAAACTTCGACCAGGTCTCAACAATAATATTATCTAATATTAAAGGGGAGGCAGCAGCAGTGGCGATCCGCCAACGATTAAGGGAATTCGATGTTACAGAACATCAAACAGAACTACCCAAAATAATAGAACAATCTTATGCAGAATTAGGCAGAGATAGTTTAGGTGGAAGACCGTTGAAGCCAAAACTATCTGAAAGTCCTGAGAAGGACTCTATTAAACAAACTCCTACATCTTCTAAAAAGAAGTGGGAAACTAATGAACAAAATTCAAACGAGAAACGTTCCCAATCCCGAGGTAGGTCTCCTCAAAAGGAGCCCTCTGAAAGGAGGTATAACCTCAGGAATAGGTATAATTTGAAAAAACCTGACAGGTATCAAGATACTGATACACGTTCCTCTCGTACCTTTCAGATCTTGTCACAGACATCGGAAAGAAGAGGACGGCCAGAACATAGAGAAGAACGCGTGAAATCGAAAGACGACAAACACGTTCCGAAAAATAAATCCAAACCTCAATTCTCAAAGAAGAAGGTAGCAGGTCTGAAGGTCAGACATGCCGAGGATACTGAGAACACAACTCAAGAACGGAGAATGGGCTCAGACAATGCTGGACAGTGCAGCAGAAGTCACAATAGCTCGCCAGAACCTGAAGGAACTTCTGGAGATAGTGGACTTGAATGAGTACATCACAGTTGAGACTGTAGACACCAGGGTTAGTACTCCACAAAAGTTATATAAAATAACACTCCGGATGGAGGGAGACATACCTAGACAGGTGAAAGCACTCTTTTGGGAAAAACTTTCAAGGGGCTATGACATACTTCTAGCAGAAAAAGGCTGGCCACCACAATTTGTCAGGGAGTGCCCACATGGCAAGGACATTATGCCTGCCTTCTCTAACCATATTCCAATTCATCTAAAATATACTTATGCCAGGAAATGGGCAGTTGCCCAGGCCCCAGCATTATACAAAAATCATGTAGGATGGGATGAGGACTCACCTCACCATAAAATACATCTAAAAAATGAACCTACTGCACAGAGGCAGTACCCAATAAAGCAAGAAGCTAAAAAACAGGTCAGGGAGATCTTAGATCAACTTGAATACCAAGGGGTGATTGAAACATGCACCTCTTCAATGAACAATCCTTTGTTTCCTGTCTCCAAACCAGACAACACCTATCGTCTAGTTTTGGATTACAGACACTTAAACACTTGTTCAAAAACTTTTGTAGTGCAAAATGCACATAGTACAGCATTAATGAATAACATTGTGCGTAAAAATATAAAACCACATTGGATATCTCAAATGGTTTCTTTTGTCAAAACATAGCACCTGGAAGCAGGTACTTAACAGATTTCTCAATAATGGGGACCCAGCGTCAATTTTGTCGACTCCCACAAGGGTTCAAGAACAGCCCGGGGTTATTCTCAGCGAGGGTAACAGAGTTACTACAAATTTATGATAATGAGGCATTGTCATATGTCGATGACATCTATCTGACAGACGATGACCTGGATAGGCACTTGAACAGGGTGAGCACCATTATACTGGGCTTCGCCTCTGAGGGCTACAAATTCAACTTTAAAAAGTCCAGAATTGCCCATCTCAATGTCCTCTTTTTAGGATATGAGCTTTCAAGTGAAGGCAAGAGCTTGGCAGCCAACTTTTTAGAAAGATGTGCGCTGCTCCAACCTCCTAAAACGCTGAAAAATGTACAATCCATCCTGGGTTTCCTAAATTTTGGAAGAACTTGCATTCTAAATTACGCAGAAAGGGTTAAACCTCTCTACGCATTAATCAAACCTGATTTTTCAATCAAAAACTGGACACAGGAACACACAGACATCTTGTGTTCACTCCAAGCTAACATGTTAGCAACAAATCACTTACAAACACGCGTAAGTCAACGCAATTTAGTCATCCGAATAATTTCGGGTCAATGCGGATTCACCTACTTACTATTTAACGAGGGTGAAAAAGTACCAATTGCATACAAATCACATTTGTATACACAAGCAGAAATGCGCTTCACTTCAACTGAAAAAATTCTGACAGCAGTTCAAACCGCTGTAGCAAAAGAAAAAGCTCTAGCCCAAGGGAAACGCATTATTGTCGTAACCCCAGTACCGGTTCTAGAGGCGTTAACTAAAGCGAGCATCCCAAATGCTAAAGCATTACATCCGAGATGGATACAATGGGTTAATTCTTTTGCTGCAACAGATGTTGAATATGTTTTTGATCCTGATTTAAAAACACAAGCGTTCCTGCAATATGAACATGAATGTCCTCTGCCCACTGAGATTCTGCCTCTCGATCAGTATGAATTCATAATTTACACTGACGGATCCGCACAACCCGCAACAGGGAGTAAGCAAGCTTACCGAGCAGCGTGCGCAATTGTTAAAGGTCGCATGCGCGATGGCAACTTCAGACCTATGGTCACAAAAACCCAATCTCTAGGAGATTGTACAGCTCAGCGAGCTGAACTACAAGCATTCAAACTGGCACTTGAAAGTACAGATCAAGAATTCCCCACACTCATAGTGTGCGATTCTTTCTACTGTGTGCAGTCGTATAATGAATATATTCAAACTTGGCTTGAAAATGGGTTCAAAGATGCAAAAGGTGGCACAATAAAGCATAAACGCTTTGGGAACAAGTAGTTCAGTTAAAAAGCGAACTACCAAAGGCTCACGTGATCCATACACTGAGTCATCAACGTGATGGTGTTCACGTTGCAGGGAATTCATTGGCTGACGAAGCCGCAAAGGGGGCTGTTCAGACGGCTTCCGTAGCTGCGATCACTCGTTCAAAAACGAGAATAGACAGTGAGATAATGTTGGCTGTCAATGCTACGAGCAAAGGCAGTGGTGCAGCGTTACCAAAAAGTTTCCACTCAAGTACTCTTATGTAATTGATGCGAACAACGTTCCTTTTGCTCGAATCCCTGGAGTGGGGGATAGGGTAATTCCAAACATGGAACGTAGAGCAGCTTTGATTTATGAAGCACATCTGGGGGAGGGTCTGTCACATCAAGGGATCTCTAAAACAATATTGACATTAAAAGAGATGTACTGGTGGCCTGGAATGAATACACATATTCACATCTTCATCAATCACTGCATAGACTGTAAGATACAGCGTGATGCAGAACGCCACCAGACACCATGCTACGAAGTAGCCTTCCAGGGACAGACACCATTGTTAGACAGCATTAGACTATCTATGCACAGGCGTCCTTGTGGACAACTGCAATCCCACAAATACTAAGTCAAGGTTCCTATGGATATGGCCTCAGCGCTCGGCTGACGTTCGAACTGTTATAAAAGATTTGCGAGTCTTTATCGGCACATACGCAATAGGCACGCTACATTCTGACCAGGGCCCTGCGTTTAGCTCTCGAGCTTACAAAGAAGCCATGGCCAGTCTGGGCGTTGAATTGCGGTACTCCTCTCCGTTTCATCCTGAGGGAAATTCTGTTGTGGAAAGGAAAAACCGGGACATAAAGCAGTCTATAACAGCTAGGGTATTAGGTTCGGGTGATGGGTGGGTCAAACATCTTTATGGGGTCCAACGCTCATTAAACAATTTACCAAGAAGTTCCCTAGGGGGGGTCATATGAGGTCCTATTTGGGACAAGAATGTGCGTGCCAGATCTAGAATGTAGAGGCACAGTGGTGGAAAATAAACCCTTTGATATCAAAGATCGTATGGCTGTTTTACAGGATCTAAATGAACTAAGATCGAAACAAAGCAATGTATTCCTGCAGTCAACCACCACTGAGGAAAAACTGGCGGTCCCAGCAAGGCCTGTCTGGATTCCAAAAGTTGGGGATCTAGTCAGAGAGAAAATTGCGGACAAGAAGGAATTTGGACCTTCTTACAGACAACCAGTACCTGTCCTAGCCGTACACGGAACAAGAACAGTACTTCTGCCGCCTCTTGCTGGAAAAAAGGAGAAAAGATTTGTGTCCATCGACCTCATCAAACCACAGTATGTGGCCAATACTAAATAGTAGGCCTCGTGGACTCCGACCTAGTAGCAGACACACTCCTCTCGCTACTATCCAAGAGGTTCAGACTGAAAGACTGATAACCATCGAGAATTCAGCAGTAACAGATGAAGGACTGAGCAACAATGCTATGGAACTCATCCCTCTTGAAACTCAAGTAACAGTTTGTCCAAATACACCTGTCTACACCAATGTGACAAGTGATCAACTGGTTCCAGTGATTTCTGCAAATCCTGATGCAATTCCAACAATTGACAGAACTGCTTCTGGCTGTTTCATTAACTTTGATACGTTTTCTGAGGATCCGGGTGAACTTGAGACGTCGCCAGCATCAAAAACTTTTAAACAGCAAGTACAAGACTTTTTACATTTTTTGAAAAAGACGTATCTGGTTTCACCATAGATTGAACTTTGGGTTATTTCTGGAATATTTTTCTTCCTGCTTTGGCTAGCTTTTGTTATGACTATGAGCGTGCTTATAAATGGCAGATATATCCATTTGGACACTGAAAGAAAAGAAGTGAACTTACTTTTAAAACCCTCACAAATCATCCCATCGTGAAACAAGAGACTTGTCTGCAGTGAACATCACAGCCGTTCCTATACAGGATGGTATAGTGTGGGACAAAACAGATTTCGATATTTTTGGCCCGACAGAACATTTGAACATTCCACATTTATTTAAGATCTCACTTAGTGATTTTGTTTCACCAGTACCTATTCTGATGATTGGGACTTTGAAACTGTAAATAACATGATGTTTGACCTAGAAAAATCAGCTGCATTTTCCAATAATGAATATTTAGAGGGTTCATCAGACTATGAACAGCTGTATTGCTATAACCACTATGGTCATCATTTTTTGCATAAATCTGCAACACCTAGAAATGTTTGTTTAACCAATGGGAGCATTGTCCTACACCACCAAAAGGTAGTTCAAAAACATTTGCTAAAATGTTTCCATATTTTTCAGGATACAATACATCTGATCCAGAAACATTTTACTATAAAAATGTAAACAAAACAGGACTGAAAATTATGTTAACTAATACAAAACAGATTTACTCTGCAGCATTTATTGCCCAACTGTCTAGACAGGGTTTCGACTTATGGAAAGACACAATAGACACAAAATCTGTCTGGGGTACTAAAGATTGGCAAGTGCAGGGGATAGAAGCTTTGTTTAGAGCCTGTATCGTCCCTCAACAAATAATTTTTTTGAATGAAACTGTGCAACAAACGTCTTGCCTTGGGTTAGCCAAGATTAAAGACATGAAAAATCCTTCTGTACCAACACCTGCAAGTGAGAACAATACACAGGCAGCGGTTACAGTTGACACCATACTACAACTCAACAGAACAAATCCTGATTGGAGAAAATGGTTGATCTGGCCCACAGACACAAACAACTGTCAAGAGAGATTCCTGAATAAAACACAGGGGTTTACTTTTCATAGGCCAGACCCACGATACGTCCAAAGACAGCATCCGGGGGTAGTAACAACATACAGTGTAGGAAAATTATGCCTCGATTGGCTGCAAAAATCTACACTTAAGGATGTGAAACAACACTTATCTTTACTTAAAGAAGACGCAGACCTTAGGGAATTCTTGCTTGGACCAAGGAAACCGCGTCAAAAACATTTCATATATGCCGGCATTTATGCTGCCTGTAATGAAGCATGGAAGGTGTCGCAGATGGAGGCCGCAGAACGAATACGTGAACTTGATCGTATTAACTTAGAGAAAACTCTCTCTGTGGTCGACAATGGGTTAACAACTATGTCTTCCAGAATTTATTCATTGGACAGTATTGTATCCTCTGCTATCGACATACTGGAACAAGATTTAGCCATGTTACAGCAAGGCCAGTCTCAGTTACGTTCTATTATGTTATTAAGCTGGACGCTGCAATCTTTGCGTGCGGGCTATGTGCCTTGGCGTTTTATCAACACGACGGCTCTGTTTGCAGAATACAATCTAACTGATAAACAGATCGAACTGGCACAAAGGGGAGCAAAGTATACAGTACTGAGCACTGAAAAACTTGAAAAATTACCATTCACAGTGGCAGAAAAACCAGCTACAGAATGGCTTATTCATGGCAAAATTAGTCTACCTGTGACTACTTTTCAGTTTCAGTATTGCCTTAAACAGATGCAAGCAGGCAAATATGAAAGGTTGGGTAAAGAATACATTAAGACATCCTGGAATCTACCTTACACATATAGATGTTGGAGTGGGGATCGTCAAGTGTTTCTGAGCGGTACACACTGTGAAAGTGCACTAAGCGGTTCACTGATTTGTCAGGACATATCTTTACACGGGGCTTGTAATGGTTCTGTGGCAAATTTGTCCTGCCACCAGCAGGGTACACCAGCTGCTGTGATTAATCCAAGGTTTGGACAACTTTGTAATGGGAGAGACCTCATGTTGAATGATCAGAGTTGCTGTGGCATGTTGCCAGGCATCCCATATCTAGTAACGGTCAACTCCAGGGTCACTTGCTGTATGCAAGTATTGTTTGCCCCAATAGACACAGGGAGTCGCCTTTATGGCCTTTGTTGAATGTCTCTTTTATACGATTTGATACTTTAAGCAGAATGAAAGCCATGCTTATACAACAATCAGTGCCTTTGACCTCGGCCAAAGAAACCTATGATCTACTAGTTGCAAGGACTTCGGCTGAGATACAGGCTTTAATTCGTACAAACTGCCCTATACATTTCGTAGAAATGATAGGACGTATCTTTAACATGTCTGATACAAGCGGAATTGTACATGTATTTAAGACCATCTGTTCCGGACTATTAGCACCTTTCCAGGCTGTCCTCGGATTCATCCCAAACTTCGCACATTCGGTGTTTGGTGGTGTGCCGTTAATTCTAGCACTTGTTGCAGGAATTCTGTTTCTATTCCTCCTACTACGCTATGGCAAGCCTCTTCACCAACATCACTCCGAGCGATGTGGAGAGAGCCCTCCTTGAACGGAAATGCCATGAGCGAATAGTACAGCTTTTGGGCATGCCTCGTCTACGGGAATTTAATACAACGTGGTTCCTGTCATTCAGACCAATCTGGCAAGATTGCATCATACCTGTTCTACGCTGCCTGTTTTGCGGTGTAGAATGCATGCTAGACACCTGTCTAACACTCCCATCAGTCATGCCAACGGATATCGATACTCTGCTGGACCCGATAACGGCCCATGCTGTGTGTTGTCCCCAGAAGCTTCCAATCCTGATGGCGGCATTCATTGAGATTTCACACCCGCCAGCCCTGCTGCTGAGGTACGAGATGGATCGACGGGCACACAGGTAACAACGGACGCGAACATTGCTTCTTCTGCTGAAGGCGATGTTTTTCATCTCTGTGCAATTAACCTTCTGAACGAGGTGTTCCAAACTTCACCAACTTCGGTGGACGATATTTTGGCTACGGAAACAGATGATCTCATGTTTACGCCAGACCCATACACTGACTTTGATTCGGCTCACAGTGTACCAGGGCAACAATGAAATTTGGCCTTCATATTTTCAAAGCTTGGAACTCTTCCCAGAAATTGAACTTTTTCTTTTAAGAATTTTTTTTTTTCTCGATAGAGAAGACATGGCAAATTAACAATCTGCTTACAGTAGAACTAGTCTTATAAAACGGACTTCTTTGAATACTTCCAGGGACACATTGTCACCTTACTTGTCTAACATTTCATTTAATTCTATGCTATGCAATGGCTTTGATTTTGAGAACTTACCGACCATTTCGTCATATGTATATATTTCTGTTTCATTCACGTTGCATTTTACTTCCGTTATATGCTTAGAATGGAAACAATGCTTTAAATGTACAGTACCTACTGCATTTCAACAGTTTTGAGCTTCTTTTAAAAATGCTTTTAGAAATGTTTTTAGCAACATGTGGTACTCAATTTTATGTTTAGCATTTAAATGTTTAGCATTTAGTATTATCGTTCATTCGAAAGTGGAGTGGGTGTTGTATTCCACTTTAGGGGTCCATATATAGGTTTTCCTGAATCATGTCCTTATATAGGCACAATTCGCATTGCCCTTATATAGGCATAGAATCCCATGCCCTTATTTAGGCATTAACCGTGCACTCCAAATACAGGCATGGTCACCGACATCCGTCCACCCTAACGTCACAACGAGTTCTTAGAAACGAGACCCTTAAGCTTCGGGAGTTCCCCTAGCACAGGACTATTGATTTCTCCAAGAACTCATCTATTATGTATGAACCGTTCTACCTTAAGGGTTCATTCCTGACGTCGTCCTCTGTCCGACTTTACGTCAATGCTAACAATCCAAGACACCTACCAGGTATAAATATACCTTCCCTTGCCCAAGCAAGTTAGAGGAGACCTCGACTTCAGAGGGGCCCGTATCCCGGCCTGATGCACTGAGAAGACGCTGTCATTCCTGCACGCAGACGAATCCAGCTTCCAGTGTTCTGACTCCCTTCACGGGGTGTTAGAGTTCCAGATCCGGCAAGAGATTCCCACCTCTCTAATTCTCAAGGTATGGAGCTGACTAGAACCTAGAGGGACTCTTGGCATACCATACTTGGCATACTATACTTAACATACTCTTAGTATACCAGACTAGAGAATACTCCACCTACTTCTACCTTTCCCTACACCTAGACTAGGTTAGGTACATTGGGGTAGAACTAGCTTAGAGACGCATCGTATGAGTACTCGCATTTTTAGCTCATGTTATTTATGTACGTGAATATATGCTAAAAGATAATGCTAGCACAGTATTATTTATTTCTACTGCTTACGCTGTACATTATTTATCTTGCATACTGTCTTGTGATCATAACAGCACATATCTCTTACACGAGAAACAAGACTGTTCAATGAAACCCTTTTTATTGAAACGCCCGTCTTTCCTTTCTGTGTAACTCTGTAGAAACTAAGCATGCACGATTGACTGAGTGAAACTGTTATCTATTGTTTCCATGATTCTGAGACGTGTTCCGATTCTAAAGGGAAACAAAGTAGTCATGTTTTTCGGTTGCCAGAAACTACTCCCTTCTTGTTCTCAAGGAGTTTTTAGTGGCCTCTGAGCTAGCTGGCACAAGTAATTAAGTTTAATATACTCGATAGGGACATACCGACCGTAGTCCTATGTCAAGCCTATAGGTTATATTATTCCAATGCGCAGAGCCTATTAGGGAAATAGGAACTACACTACACATTGTCTAATTCGATTGGTCTTGAAGTAGTTTAATTACTAATCTAGCCTCAGGGCACTGTTCATGGAGCGTCTTGGTAACTTCAGCCATCATTTCCATGTGTTAGTTTTGATAATCTGCAGACACTTTATGTTCTTTGGTCACATAACCTCACAACCTTACAATAGTAAATTTACAATTTTTGCGTTCAACAGACTTATGCCCCAAGGCTAGGTCCAGCCTATGTAAAGCACCAGCTATTGCTTTGGAGCAAACTACACGAAGGTCTATTTTAGATTTAAAGTTATAGCTAAAAAGGAGACCTAAATATCTATATTCTTTTACCACCTGAACTTGAACGCCAATTAACCACCACTTGAACCTTATGGGCTGCAACCTTCCTTTCAAGAAGACCATTTATTTTTAGGTCATTGGCCTTGCAATATTCCATTTATTTTTAGGTCTTTGGCCTTGCAATATTCTCAAACGACATCCAGTTGTCTCTGAAGGCGTACCGGTGTTAGGTCCAATAGTCTAGTGTCATCAACGCAAAACATTGCTGAAATGGCCTCAACTCCTAATTTTGGTGGGAAAGACTGAACCTGGTTTAATCCTACTATAGCATCCGCAATATAGATTGAGAACAAGAGTGAAGCCAGGATGCACCCCTCTCTGAGTCCATTGGGGTGCCTATCTTTTTGGACAAGGCTCCATTGCCCCCAATTTCCACACTGGTCCATGAGCCCTCGTGTAGTTGCATTATCAGTTTTACTAAGCCCGGAGGACAATTTCATCTGGACATCTTTTCCCAGAGTAAAGCCCTATTTATAGCGTCAAACACTGTTCACATATTGATGTAAGACACAAAAAGGGGCTGTATCCTTTTGAGGGAATAGTCTTCAGCCAAACGTTTTAGCCGTCTGTAGTAGAGTTCCCTTTACGGAAACCCATTTGGAACTTTGGTAAAATTCTGGCATCGCTTACCCAGTCTTCCAATAAACCCAGTAAATGTTTTGCATAAATCTTACTGGGAATGTCTAGCAGGGTGATCATGTGATAACTCAAGGGCAGGTCCATTTCACCCTTTTTAAAGAATGGGACCCTAATACTACCTTTCCAGGATTCTGGTAAGTCATGTCCACTGATCATCACTTCAAAGACTGATGCCATGACTTGGGCCCACAGACTAGGATTGAGTTTGATTGTCTCTGAGGAGAGGTCATGGGGCCTTGAAACCTAGAGCTTTTCAAACCTTCTATTGCTGCTTCAGTATTGCTAACTGAGGGGAGCAGGATACATCCTAGCACCCCCTTCTCTGGGGGCCCAGACTGCATGCACCCCGAGGCACCATTTTTTCCTTCTTTTAGTTCCTACAGCTCGGATATATACCTAACCCATGTGTCTTCAGGAACCAGCCCTGCAACAGTTTTTTTAGACAGCCCAAGTACACTATTAATTGTGGGCCAAAGCCCCTTTAGGTTGCTATTGCGGAGGGAGACTACTGCCTTTGTCCATACGATCTATTTTTCTTTCCACATTATTTGTCTTATTTTTGTATGTAGTTTAATTAGGCATTCCCTATAAACCCCACCTGTTTTATACATCACCCTTATATTCTTATTCAGTGAAGACTTTGCCCGCGCCTTATCAGAATTAAATGAACCCTGCCTCAGCCGGCCACAATTTAAGCCCACGGATGCCTTGTCCCTTATAGCAAAAATAAGGTTCTAGAAATCTTGAACTATATTCTGAGGTGGTTGATTAGTCTGAGAATTCATTAACTCCTTCAAGCCCTTGATAGTGTGAAGTTTTAGTTTTAGTTTTGTAGACCAGGCTGATCTGCGCTCATTCCTGCAATAAATTGGCGGGACTATTCTGCCAATGATTTCTTTGATGGGCACCACTAAACAACGAAAGCAACAGTGGTTTGTGATTACTACCAACCAGATCTCCTATTACTAGATTCTTTACTAACCCAAAATTTTCAGATGAGATTATAACATAATTAATCAATGTGGCCACCCTCCCGTTATCAAAAGTGGGCTGGGCCTGCTGATCTCCAACACATCTGCCATTTATAATAGTCATAATGAGGCTGTCTAGCAGAGTTACTAGTTGTCTACCGATCCCACCCCCTCACCCCCGCTGACATGGCCAGACCTGAAAAGGAATTCCCAAAGTATTTTCTCTCTGAATGTAGCGGATCCTTCAACTGGTTAAATGGGATCTTTGCGTTAAAATCACCTGTCAATAAGGTTGGCACATTAGGGTAAGCCAACTATATATTTTCCAATAATGCTGCCAGCTCTTTAAGTTGTTTTTCCTAACTTTTTTTTTGGGGGGGTAAGTACATAATGATAAGGTAGGGAAGGCGACATAGCCATACAGAATTGATCGAAGTAGCTTTAATGAATTCACCCTTAGAGATGATCTCATTGTCGAAGATTGAAGATAGCCAAATAAGTGCTTTAAACTATAGATTGATTAATTAAGTTTACCTTTCAAGCTGGTCAAAAGAATTTACGATCCTCCAGACACACCCTAGGTAGTTGTATAGAGGCTTCACTTGGTACCCCAACCAAAGACCACAACTGCTGACTTTGACATTTTAATCAGAAAGTGATTTGCAGAAGAATAGTAAGGAGAGTGGGCGGTAAATTTACGCTGCAAGCCAATTGCAATATAGTCCAGCAGAATGGTATTGTCAACATATTGTAATAGAACTATAGGGCAAGTAGTTTGTTCCCTCTATTCAACGTATCCCGTGGGCCTCCTGAGTCTCATTCTCACATGAAGAATGGGACTAAAATGTTTGAGGACCTCAAACTACATGATTTAATCCCAGCAATTTCATTCCCTTTTGGGGGAGTGATTTCCAAATAAGCCTAATGTTGTGCCGATTCAATATTGTGTTTGCCACTAGTGCACTCACTCCAAGAGTAACATCAAGGGAACCACTGTTTAGGGGGAAGCAGAGCAACATAAGCAATTTATTAAACATCAACTCTGAACACCCTAAACAATAGAAAACATGCGTCAAGTGCCAGCGGGTTTCATGGAGCAAAAAAATGAAGTCAACTGAACCAGCTGAGGCAGTTTTATCCTTCCTAGTAATATCTCAGGTATCACCTTCTCTTTACCTCCTCACACCTCCACCTAAGAATGAAGATACTTTTTTAATTCCATGGAGTTATCAAACTATTTGTAGCCAAAATTAAACTCTTCACAGTACCAAGTCCTGTCCACTATAATACAATTAACTCCTTCTGTCTTCAGCACTATCTTCATCTCAATATGTCCTTTCTGTACTTTCTTAGTATCTTGAGAAAAATTAAGATAGGAGTATAGATCTGTCTCCCAGAAAATAATGACTTCCTCCTTGTGTGCCAGTGCCAAACCCCAAGATGGTAGTTGCACATTGCAGGCATCCATACACCCAGATAATCCCCTCAGTCTAGGCCTCATAAGATGGAGGGCCCAGCAGGAAGGTCAAGTACTGTTCAGTAATTTTGTGCCTCCCCCCACAGCCCCCCCCATTACAAGGTCACAAGGCAACCCACATAGTCCACAAGTGGCAGCAATCACAATCCAGCAAAAACATTGATGGAGGTTTTCCACTGTGCATATGTCACCAAATGGTCCCGGAATCCTGGGTATTTCCTTTCCTCTTCAACACCATTCACAACAATACCCCTACGAGAGTCATTGGTAACATAAACATTTGTTTAATATGCTGTAAAGATTATTTCATTAAAAAAGTTGTTTTTCTCTGCCTGAGAGAATGGACAGTAATTAGTTCAGATCTGACCAGGCTAACCTTTCTGTAGTGACACCAATTAACACTTTGATGAGGTGTGAAATAACTTTCAGGGGAGAGAACAATCGGTTTGACTTGCTGGCAAGAAGTTATGGAGGAGATAACTACATGCAACCAGCTGGTAGGTATCTTAGACTGTGGGAGAATGGGGAGGGAACTGAAAGAGCAGGTGGCATTTCAAAGACTTGGATGAGACCTAGACATTTGACATGTTAATAGTAAACAGGGTCCCCATGTGCAGAAAGCCTTTTGTGGTGAGCCCTTCCAAGCCAACCTGCCACTAACCGACAGGAGAGATCGCTGCCTCAGAACTAACCAAGATTAGTTTTCAAAGTGTATTGCCACATTTCTTCTTCCTGCTAGGAATAGAGTGTGCCTTGCAGTGTTGTCCTGCCATTTTGCAAGACCCTTAGCACAAGGTTTTCTGGAACTGCTAACAGTAAAACAATGTGACGGGCTGCAAAGAAAAGATGGTTTAGCTGTGGGCATTGTATTAGTATTGAATTAGGAGTTGTCACAAATTGTCAGCTAGTGTGCAAATAACACATCAGAACTAACACATCAGAACTAACGTGGACTTTAAGGAAGAACAGAATATAAAGAAATTATTGCTGTATCTGCAATGGAAGCACTGAGGCCTTGGATCCTACTTCCCCTTGTATCCAAGCCTTGGAAGTACTCCTCAACTGTCAGACAAGCTGACTTACTGCAACCTCAGGCAGTTTAAAGGCAAAGGAAGGTCATTTTTTAAGAAAAAACAGGAGAACCATTGTGACTGGCACTGATGCTTGAAAATGTGGCTGAGTCTGCCTCCTGCAGCTGACTGTGGCCTGATACTCTAGAGGGCTCCTACACCAATTTTAGAGCTTATGGTGTGACCAGAAAGAAGTTCTCCAGTAACTGAGGTTGAAATTCTTGGCTGTGGCTGGAAACAAGAGCAGGAAGGTGCATCTCCCTTTTGGATCTATAGGAGCACTAGAATGATTGAAAGCATTTAAGATTATCTTCCTGGAAGAAAACTGACTCTGCCTGTACCTTCTCGACTTTTGCGGGAAATAAATCTTTGCTGGTAATTGTTGTTTGTGAGGTTTGTGGTGCAGGTGATGCCTCCAGTGGCTGCTTTTCGCAGTGCACCTTGACTAACATTGATTTTTACAACTCCATTTTCCCTATAAATGTTTTTGAATATCTTCTGCTGAAATGCAAATTTACTGATCTACTGGATTCAATTTGTTTTGTTTTCTTCTTACTTTGATCTTGTTTCAAACTATATATCAGTTTACATTTACCATCTTTTTACTAAATTAGATTGGGAAATTCATAGTTTTACAAAAATTGTTAAATAGATATCAATTATTTTGTGACTCTCGGGGCTTAGTTATAAACACCACCAAAACAAAATTCATGGTTTTTAATCCTGACAAGTCTTTTAAAAATAATTTAATTTTAAATGATACCTTACTGGAGAGGGTAAGCATGTTTGATTATCTGGGCATCCGGCTTTCAGATAAAATGCACTGGAAGCCCCATTTAGCCAAGATGCTCATGAACCACAAACGCGTAGCTGGGGCATGAAGTAAAGAACACCGGTCCTCGTAAAGCAGGCCAGTTGCCCCAGCTCTCACAATCTACGAAGCCAAAGTAGTTTCCGCCGCAGCTATGGGGCTTTGATAACATTGAGGAAATTTGCAGATCCGAGCACAAGTTCTTGAGGGGCCTGGTGATGCTTCCTTGTAACACCCCATTAACCCCCTTAATGTTTGACATGGGCAGACGGCCCCTCAGGGATATTGTTAAGCTGCGCCCACTGCTTTTTTGGGCACGTGTAATGCGTACCCCGGAGCTCGCGAATTATGCCGCTGCCCTGACTGAGCTGATTAATTTAGATGTGGGGCATAGAGTCAAGTGGATATCCAATGTTAGAAAGATGTTGATAAAGCTGGGCCTCTCGGAATCATGGGCCACCCAAGTCCCACCCAACAAGGCAGAGCTCAAGCATATTTATTGTAACTGGGTTGACTCCAATGAGCTGAGCAAATCAAATTTGGGGAGATTGACGGATGAGTTTTTCAGCCACAAGCAGTGTAGAGGCTTAGAACCTTACCTGGATATTATCCAGGTTCCACACGATAGGCTACTATATACCCAATTCAGGTTAGGCACACTCCCAGTTCATGCAACAACATCCAAATGGCGTCCGTACAAACATCAAAACGAGGCTTGCCCCTGTTGCAGCGCTCCAATGGAAAGTGTGTCCCATGTTTTGTTCGCTTGCCCGGCTTATTCCATCGCCAGGTCCAAATGGATAAAACCAATCTGTAAATCCATGGGCACGCGCGACTATAAGGTCGCCCTGCGTATCCTTAAAACTGATTCAACCACGCTTTTTATTTGTGGGGTGGCCAAGTTTCTGAGTCGTGCTTGGATTATCAGAGACAAAGCTTTGAAGGGCTCTCATATGCCGAGTGACAAGCAATAATGGCAGCTCCTCCCTCATTTTACATCCATTGTAATACATTGGAGAGCTTACTGATTTTGAACCACCGGGAGAAATGTATATGTTTTTATAAATAGAGTGTCTTATCCTGAGATATAATCTCACTGTTTGTGAGTGCTCCTGTACAGCTTTTTATACAGCCATGTCTTATTTGTCACTGTTTGGTGGTGTTTTTAATGCATTTTCTTCCATGGTTTTATATATCTTTTTTTTTTTTTACAATTTTTAAAAATCGACCAGGACTTATCTCCCTTACTAGTATCTTTTATATAAACCCAGCAATTCAAAAAACTATTTTAATCATATTTTTTAATTCGATGTAAATCATTGTATGATTTTAATGTATTTGCATGTTTGTTTCATATTGCTTTATGATACTAGTGATCGAATAAAGCATATTTGATTTGATTTGATTCATAGTTTTGTTTCCTAATGTTAATGTTGTTTTGGCGCTGTTTAAATTCTTAGCACACATATCTCTGTAGTAAAACCCTACTGCTATATGCCATTGCCAGCAAGGGTAAAGCCCAGGTTTTCTCTTTGACCTAACAAGGCACTGATTTCCTATTTTGAAGGGTGCCTTCTCTCAAGTAATAATCCAGAATCTCACAACTGTGTATCCTATTTCTCCTGCTGGAGGTGTTTCTCAATTAGACACTTCGGATTTCCATCTGTTGTTTTAGATGCTTTGAAACTATTGATAGCTGACGATCCCTCAGAGTAAGCCTTGACCTAAGTCCACTTTAGAAATAGGTGGGAAAAAGATACTTTATTGACATAGTAATGGAGATGGCAAGGATGTTCAGCAAAATCACAGTTTAAAGTCGGTGGCCACTCTCGCACCACTAACTTGCTACGAAATTTCAGAAATGTATGTATTCTCACAGTCAACAGAACATTTTCAAAGGCTAATTTTGTCACTTGTTTGTGTAATTTTGATATTTTCTGTGAGGTATATCTCCATTTGTGTATTTTAAATATATTCGCGGTCCAAAGTCCTGCATTTTTAATCCTTTCTTAATTTTATTGTTCAGTGTCTTTGCAGAAAAATATAATCCATCAATGTTTGCAAATAAAGTAACACATTATTTTAGCTTATTATATGAAGAAAAATGTGCAGTCCTAAAGATGACAGTAATACCTGAAATGCATTTGCTGTTTCCCTCCCATCAGTACCCTGAGTTGGTTGTTGCATCCTACAATAACAATGAAGATGCCCCACATGAACCGGATGGTGTTGCATTAGTTTGGAACATGAAATTTAAGAAATCCACTCCCGAATATGTGTTCCACTGTCAGGTAGGCCACAGGAAAAATGCATTGCTAATTTCAATTTCACAATAAATTAAAAATGAGTGTCTTTGTTTATTGCATAGCTATTGAACTGTGACAGTGCAAGGCGCTTAATTCCAGGGCAGCCACTGACCTTTGGCTTGCAGATCTTGCATTTAGGTAGTTCTCTGATTCTGAGTCTGATATTGCAGCGCCGAGGACTTTAGAACAAAGCATCTATGTTTTTATGCAAAGCTGATGAAATTATTCCCAGTGAGGGGCCACATTATATTTCAGGAGTGATTAAATTACTCAGCAGAGAAAGACAAATAAAGTAGCAAGAAAAGGAAAAACTGAACACTGGCTATAACTTCAACATAAATTTGTGTAAATAGTAAAACAAAAAAAAGATCATGACAAGCAAGGCATCGTTCCACACTGTGAAATGGTTTTGTTTTGCAGAAAGTTGTCCCCCAACCCAATTCCATCAATTGACTATTCTGACACAATCTGTGTAAAACTGCCACCTCTTGAAAGGCTTTGAGCACAGCACACAAGAGACAAAAATAGAACATTTAGCGTCTGCAAAGCGTCACTTTCGGTGTTGCATCCTACGTTCAGCAAGCGTAGCAACATTTGATCCGTTATATCTAGAAATGGGGTTTGTTTATAACTGCAAAATATGCAACAAATGATAGATTATGTGTCAATCCAGCATATTCATTTTTATTCGAGCAAAACAGTGGGCACAGACTTGTTTTCCTCCAGTTGCCTTGGACACACATTATTCAAAATATTCGTATAATCAAGGCGATAAGTTGTTTTCTCGGTCCTGTTTTGGGGGCATATAATGAAAAAAACAACATGCTATGTTTCATTAATGTTTTTGAAATGTGGGAAGTTACTGTCTAATTATCTTTTTTATTTTCAAAAAGAAAATCCTGCTACGTGATTTTCTTTTTGAAAAAAGAAAGTGAAAACAGTTTGGTGCAAGGCTCTGTCATTTTGATGAAGCCCTGCACCCAACTGGAAAAAGCACTGACAGGAACTGCTGTGACTGTGGTTCCTGGCAATGCCTTAGAAATGACCACCAGCTTGGCGGTCATTTCTGAATTAGGCGGGCAGCATCTCTGTCAGGGTGCTGGAGTAATTTACTCTGTCGTCCTTGTGGAGAAACGGGCCAACCGCCTAAATATAAATCGGGCCCATAGTGTCATGAATGATCTTATCGGCTATTATAATAATTATGAACTCGCTCCTGCATATTACCAGAAGGGCAATAACATTTTCTAGGACTGGGAGACATATTGTTTAATCTATTTACTTTGACTAAGTAGGCTGAGCTTTTACTAGTTTTACAGTAGCGGGATTGTCTTGTCGGTAGCTTTTGCCAGAGCACAATGCAAAAGGGAAGTTTTGCATTGATAATTAAGTGGTCGGTTGAAATGCCTTTACCAGAAAAGCTTTAAGGGTCTTATATTGGCTTTGGTGGAGCGCGACATGCACCAAATTGTAAATAATGACCTTAGAGTGTGGTGATGCTAGTTTTAGAATACCACCGGCATCAATACCTATAATAGGGCAGAAAGAACATCTGCCACCTTTGGACGAATGTTCTACACCTGCTTAACTCTAAACAAGTCCCTAGGAGGCTTTTTTAGCCCCTGACAGGCTAGAATCCTTTCCGCCAGTCCAACGGTTTTACTCCGCTACCTTGGCAGACTAGAGCCCACCATAATTATAGATTTCTGACTGCCTAGCGGCGATCTCCTTGCCTTTAAAGAGCCATTGCATGGCAGCTTTTCTGAAGGCACCGAAGCTTTGCTGTGTGCACTCAGTGTCCAATGCACCAGTAGAGCATAGTTGTTTTTGTTTTTCAAAACCAAACTCCCAGAGAGGGAGCTAGATTCGGAAAAACAAAAAATAATTATCCCTGACATCCTGGAAGTTTTTTGCCCAGCGTGTGGGAGTCTTCTATATGTTTCCCTGCCAGTCCTAAACAGGAAAAAAATACATCAGAATATCTAGTCTACATAGAGAAGATGGGCTTAATTACTTTGACTGATGACCGGATGTCATTTGGGCCGTTGGCCAAAAGTTTCCCCTGGCGGAGCCAGTGGCAACACTACCAGCAGAAACATGACAATTTGCCCAACTCTGAATAAATTGGGGGAACCAGGAATTTGGCAGACACAAATGTGGTGGAGTAGATTACCCTGTCCTCCAAACTCTAAATAATTCCTTAAGTCTCTTATAATGTCATATATAATACTGATTGACATTGTTTTTCATTTACTTCTTGCCTTCTCGTGGCTAGTGGATCACAGATAAGGGCAGACATCAAGGGGGTTTCATCACATTAAGTGAACACTCCAGTATTCCTCTGCGGAACATCCCAGAGATGAGGATCAATGGTTGACTACCCAAATGCTTTGTACCTTGATGTTCCTGCCTGTTACTTCCAGATCTTGTAGGGCCCTCCATAACGAGGTGCTTGGTAGGTATCCCTGATGGCTATTGGTCCTGACAACTCCCACTTGTCTTGTGCTACTGGACTTGAAATATCCAGGATTGGAAACAATGGACAGATTTTAGTGGGAGCTGATCTACTCCAGGAAAAAACGGAGCATGGGCTGCAGGGAAAAGCCATAGTCCTGCCCCCTCAGGCACCAGGTGGGAGCAAACAATGCCCCCCAGAGAACCTAGATCCTTTGCGCAGATGCCCTAACTGCCATATGCCCCACACCCGCTCAACCTCACATCCCCTCCACATATATTTACCACCTGCTCGTAGAAGGTGGCAGTGGCGGCGCTTCCGCTATGGTGGAGGAGCGTCATCCCACTGCTTTTGAGCAGTGAAGTAAAGAAAATATAAAACGATAATAACTTTGAGTTATTATCATTTTATGTTTCCTTTGCGGGTGGGTGGGTGGGTGGGTGGGCGGGGCTGCTGTGCTCTCAAAGCAAGTCAGAGGAGGAGTGGTTTGCCCACTCCTAAGTGCGCAATGACTGTTTGGGCGGACCTCTCGGGCTGCCCAAACCAGTCGTGCGCACATTCCACGTTCACCATGCAGGCTGCATTACAGCCTGTATGGAGAACATGCCCAGGCCCCCATTCCCTGGTTGAGCATCGAACCAGGATGCTCAAAACCAATCACAATGCTGCATTGCAGCGTTGTGGTTGGTCAGGGGTGCTTGGGTGCTTACCAATCACAAGACTGCATTGCAGCGATGTGATTGGTCAGGGGAGCCTGGCTGTTCTTCCTGGCTTCCTGTTCCTCGAGTCCCACGAGGGAGCAGGCACAGAGATGTGGGACCCGGTGTCAAGGTAAGTGAATATATATATATATATATTTGTATTGTGCATCCCTGCAACCCCAACGCCCCCTCACCCCCTGCCAGCCACCAGCGAGTCATGCTGGCCACGACTGGAAGGTGGTAATTAGCTGCTGTAAGCTCTATTTAATTAATGATGCTTCACGGGAAGAACTCCCCACTGAGATATACGGGAACTTATAGCAGAGGACTATGGGTCCAAATCCAAGCACCACCAGAGCTAGCAAGTTTCAGATAACCACTATGTTGTAACATTATAGGAGGTACATGCACACCACTCTGTGCCAGGAAATAATCAAGGGCTTCACGCAAACAGGAAACCAATAGAAGAGAAGCATAATCAGTAGGTATCAAGCCAAACACTGATAAAACTCAACCCACAGCCAGAGTCTTCAAAGTAATTAACAGAAAAGCATCAGTGCGTGTGATAAAAAAACAAGAGAGAACGCAATCCACTTATTAGATTCTTCCTAGCCCAGAATGATAAGGATGCTTACCAGTAGACACAAAACACCATAAGGAAGAGAACCGAACTACAGTGTGGATAGAATATAACAGTGATGTTTCGACAATTTGAGCATGCCAGTAAGGGTGGAAATCAAAAGTTCATTGTTTGAATGAAAATAGTTAATGGGGAAGAAGGCTATTACTGAAGTAACAGGTGGGTTGTCAATATGTTTAATTGATATCCTCCAGGAGAGCAAATCATATTGTCTGAATTTTGCACACTTCATGTGATTTTATCCCTAGAAAGTGACCAAAGTATACCATTCCCCATTCTGGCAACATTCCAGGTGCATCAGCATTGCATCAACTAAATGTGCTCAGCGGTCACTGTGACCGGTATCATCAAGTGATCCTAACAGATACATTATGGAAGTAATAACCCTCCGCCAGTCAAGTATCATTTAGCAATCGTGTCACCAAATTCACTGGTATGTCTAGATTGGGTTGGTCAGTAGCCCGCTTTTCTAGGATTCCAGGCAGATATTTTGGTTGGTATTTGGTTCTGGAAAAACCCTATTAGATTGCCTCACCTGAGTTTTCACATTCTAAAATTCTTAGACTCCTGGAAAAAAGACTTAGTCAGAGGGGATCTATAATAGGGGCTGAGAAGGACGTTTAGTGTTAATGGTGCTGGAGGAGGACAGGCCTCAGACTAGTAGGCCTACACCACACTACCAATACGTTACCTTTTTCTCTACAAAAAGATCTTTGTATCAGGGGGTTATATTTTTTTTTCTGCCTGGGCTAACCAGATTGCGGTTAAATGTATCTAGGTTTTGCATTCCAAAGACTCAGCTCCCTTCTTATGGGGTTAATTGCTTTCAAGTGCCCTGGGACTACCCCCACTCTTTAAATATAAATATTCATGTTCCTAGTAGTCTACGGATTAGAGGGCTCCAATCATGAGGAGGTGAATATTGGTCTAATGGGCTCAAGGCCCCTAAAGACAGCACCCCGTTTAAACAAAAATTTATTTTCTTGGTAAACAAGTGGTTTTAACTACACCTGGGAGCCAGATAGGGGAAATCCCACTTTGACACTTTAGTTCCTGGGGGACTGTTAATAAGGATGATTGGTAAGCCAAGAGCCTTAAGTGATTTACCAGATTCCCTAGTCTAGGTACTGCTGTGCCTGATAAACTTGGTAATCTCTTAGTTGGGGACTGTGGTTCTGCAGCAAACACCGAAGAGAAACCTAATGGGGGGAGCACTGGAGGAGAGGGGAAAGTGCAACCATTTCTCTGCTTCCTCCAATAGCACTCAATTCAATGATCCAAGGTGAGAATAAATGTGAGAGCAGCTACGACTGTGCCTCTTCTCAGTGGAGTTAAATGGCTCTGGCAACTCTCATAGATAAAGTAGAGCTAATAAATTGTACATCTTTGCACTATGGAGAAAGTATGAGATTAGATTATTTGTTTATGATTGAAGACATCTATTATAATAAAAAGGTGATCATTTTTATGTCTTGTTATTGATTTTATTGCATTGTAAGACAACTTTTTGTGAGGCAGCCCCTTGCTTCATATACTGACTCTTCGGCCATCGCACGCATGCCCATGCATCTATACCATTATGCAATAGGTGGGGCAGTGGGAGCTGTCCTGCATCTCGCTATATCCATCTTAGCAAGTACTAGACCTGTGAATACAAATGTTCTCTAAGTCCATTCTCCAACCTCATCAACCATGATCCCAAGCAGCCAGTGACTTCTCACTAACTTGTGCAAGGACTTTATGTATTCTTGATCAATACGTCTGGATTACCGGGCATTCCCACACTACATGGAAGATGGTGCCTGTACATGAATGGCATCTAAGACAGAGGTCATCTTTACCTTTTCCCATTTTAAACAGCTGAGATGGCGTATAAAATATATTCTATGAACATTCTTAAAGTGTATTAGATGCAGACAGGCTGGTATGAGCAGCTGACGGGCTAATCTGAGCCTCGTCCTCCTGCAGGGGGTCCAAGTCTAGCTCTCATTTCTCCCTGGTAGATAGGAGGGGTGTTGACGACTAGGGCCCTGTAAATATGAGAGGTACCCCTGAACTCTAGTTTGCCTAGGACTAATTTTGAGTCCAGTGGGTTGAATTTGAGAGCCATAGCCAAGTCGCTCATGTAGTCATCCTAGGCATGCAGGAGTTGTATGTATCTAAAAAACTGTGAATTATGCAGTTTGAATTCAGTCCGTAATTACTCGAAAACTTCATATGACCAGACTCCTATACATCCCCCACCTTGGAGATCTCAATCCAGTGAGTAGGGCCACAGACAGTAGCCTATCACCATACCACAAGGGTGTCTCCATGATTATCCACTTACTCCAGCCCATCATCTTAAATGCCCTATGCCAACTGTTAATAGGAAGCCTGGAAACCGATGGGAGGGCCAAGGTGACGCTATGCCCATACATTCGCAAAAGAAGCTGGGATTTCCATCTTAAGACAGATAGGTGGACCCGCTCTATGAGCGAAAAAACAGACATTTATTAAAACTAAGTGAGCAACCCAGTAATAAAGTCTAATACCGGCAATTCCCAGTCCCCTCCATCAAAGGGAGATTGCACACACTTAGTGAAGGATACTCTTGGAACACCCCCCACCCAAAGGTAGTTAGTGATTTCTAATTGCACTGAAGTGAGAAATCTGTCGAAGGGGACAGGGATAATTTTGCTGTCCATACAGTAGTTGAGGCAGAGCGATCATCTTAAAAAGGGATCCTCCTGCCATAATTGAAAGTGAAAATTTGCTCCACCTATCTATCTGAGTTTTCTGACTAGGAAAAGGCCGTTCAGGTCCCAACATCTTGTCGGGTCCGACTGCACTCGTGGGGCACAGTCAGGATCCCAGGTGTCTAAAGGTAAGTCCTTACGCAGAGGAACTGTTGCAGACTTTTCCCAATTTACCCGTAGACCAAAAGCCTCACCAAATGCCTCCAGCATGTAGGAAATCCTGGGTATAGTGAATTGAGGCATAGCATCATATAACAGGATATCATCTTCAGAAAGTGCAATGTGGTCTTCATGGGCTACGGTCCAACTTATACTCCAGTATTGATCCTCAATTTTCACCCATGTTGCGAAGAGCTCAATACTAGTGTGAAAAGTGAAAGAGACGGTGAGCATCCCTGCCTCGTACTTAAATTGGAAATGCGTCTGAGAGGACACCATTTACACAGACTCTAGCCCAGGGATAAGTGTAGAGAAGTAGAACTTGTGGTCTGAATAGGGGGCCGAAGTTTGTGTTGAAGCACTGCATTCAAGTAAGGCCAACCCATAGAGTCAAAGGCCTTCTCACAAAGTTGGATCCAGGGCAGCAGAGTCGCGTGGGCCAGAGTTGCATATAGCCTCTTTACGCAATGACTCATTACCCCGATCGTGCATGAATCCATTTTGATCGGACTGGACCAGGGTGCACATTACCTTAATTAACCTATTCATCAACACTTTAGCGAGGATTTCACCTCCACATTAATCCGGGAGATCAGCCTATAAGAGGCACAGTCAGAAGGCTCTTTACCAGGTTTATATATAACCACCACTATGGCTCCACACAAGTCATAGGATAGTTGGCCATTCTGAAGCAAGTCCCTATGCATCATTGTCATATAGTGAGTGAGTGGGGAGGCATACTTCTTAAAGAATTCGGCTGGGAAGCTGAAAGAAATTGGGTTACTGGTTGGGGCAAACCCTTCTCAAGCAGCCACAGCAATTATTCTCAGGGTGAAGTCACAAGCAACCCCTAAATTAACCTGTGTTCACCGCTCGGTAGCTTGATACCAGGCAGTCAAGTTGAAGTATTTGTACACAGTGAAAACACACCACAAAGGGGTCCCACGCCAGTTTAGAAAAATAAAGCAAAATTTAATAAATAAAACAAGACCAAAATGACAAAAATCCAATCAGTAGAACCGGAGTTATGATTTTTATAGATTTTAGGGTAAAATAGCACCAAAATTAACAAATCGCCAAGCGCCGCTATTTGGTCATATGAGACTCTCAGAAAGTCACAAGTTCAAGCCGACCACAATGGAGCATGGGTCAGATACGGGGACCAGGTTAGTCCCGCTGAAAAGTTACCTTCTCAGTCTAGCGCCAAGAGTCCCATTTGCGGTGGAGGGGGCCATGAGGAGCAAGGAAGCATTGTGGAGGGTCGATGATGTAGCACAAAGGAAAGGCCGGGCGTCGTGGGCGGTCGTTGCTGTAGCGTGAGAAACTTGTTGTCCTCATGGGCAGTCGCGCCAGTACTTTTCGGTGTCACTCCACGCGAGCGGTCGATGCTGTAGTGCGAATGTCAAGCTAACGGAACTTCATGTTTCTGGGCTGTGCGAGTGTCAAGGATTCGGCACCATCGGGCCTGGTCACGAAGAGCCCAAAAACCTCACTTCAGCCTCTCTGAGGCCACACCAAGGCTCTAGGGCCTGAGGGGCACCACCTGGGGGTCAGGGGATTGCTCCAGCTGGATCTGGTTGCTGGTGCAGGTGGTTGGGAACCTGTTATGCCCCTGTGGTTCAGAACAGGAGGCCAGCAGACTAACCCCTGGAGTCACTCTGTGAGTCCTGAGTTCAAGAGGTGCAGGTCGAGTTCTTCTTGCCCAGGCAGAGGGCAGCAGACAGCATGTCAACACAGCAAGGCAGGAGCAAGGCAGACGTCCAGCAGGGAAGCAGTCTGGCAGAGTGACATTCCTTCGGCAGCTCATCTGTCCTTCCTGGCAGAGTATCCACAGGTCCAGAAGAGCACTGAAGTGGTGGTGTCTGAGGTCCAGTATTTATAGCCAGTTGTGCTTTTGAAATGGGGTAGAAGCTTCTAGAGGTTTCCCTCTGAAGTCCCTAGGCATCCTACCTCTCCTGTCCTGGCTCCTGACTAACTACAAGGGGTATGCAGCCCTTTGTGTGGTGGCAGGACACAGCCTATTCAAGTGTAAATGGGGCCGTGCCCACCTCCTCCATCCCATCCTGCCAGTGATGGTCCATCTAGGCACACCTAAGCTCCCTATTGTGTGTGGCTGTCTAGGAGGAATGCTCAACTATCAGCTATACCCAGTCATGTGACCAGGTACAGGCTACAGACACTAAGGGCTAAGGCAGAAAAATTGCAATTTTCTAAAAGTTGTAATTCAAAATCCAACTTCACCATGTCAGTTTAACCTGCATACACAGGCTGCAATGACAGGCCTGAGACATGTTTAAAAGGCTACTTAAGTGGGTGGCACAATCAGAGCTGCCGGCCCAATTATATCTTTTAATTTACAGGCCCAGGAAATATGTAGTACAACTTTACTAGGGACTCATTAGAAACTTAAATATGCCCATTGGGGATAAGCTAATGCTACCTTGTTTTAAGGAGTGAGCACACTTTAGCACTGGTTAGCAGTGGTAAAGTGTGCAGAGTCTTAAGGCTAACAACAACAAGATCAATAAAAATGTAGGAGGAGGGCAAAACGTTTGGGGAAAGACCACCTTAAGGCTTACAGGCCTAATAGAAGCCTTTTGGACCTGGGGTTTTTACCTGATGGTAAATCTCTCATGGTCAACAACAGCTCTTCTTCTGATACCTGAAGATCTACGACCCCAATCTTCATCTAGTAGTCTAGGCATGGGGAGATCATCAAGGATGGGCCTCTCACTCTCAATTCTGCAAGGAACATGCCGGGTGTAGAGTTGCGCATAGTATTTGGCAAAGGAGTTAGCAATGTCCAAAGAGTCTTATATCATCCTATAATGGGGATCAATAATGTGGGCTACAAACCAAGCCTCTAGTTCTCGGTTTGCCAGCTGGTAAATAAGTTGTCCCCAATGTATCTCCAGCCTCATATATTTTATGTTTATGTAAAGTTTATACTTAAGTCTTTACCTTTCCGCAGCCAACTGGTGCAGCATCTCTCGGCCTGGAGCTTAGGCCAGAGATTTGTCCAATACAGCCGCCTGTCGCTCTAGCTCATTAACTTCTCTGTCTCTATTCCTTTTAAGTTTGGTGGTCAAGGACAATATCTCGGCTCATATCACCACTTTGAGCTTCTCCCGTAGTGCGACCCTAAAGGTGACTGAGTCCTTATTAATGTCCAAATACGTATCTATATTTTCCTGCAGGTGGTCAGCAAAGTCGGCATCCGATAGAAGCCAAGCATTAAGCCTCTATCCTCCCGCCCAGCCTCTGGTGTCCTTCCAGCGGTCAGTAGTCTGATAGGGATGTGGACAGTATACGGATATCCCCAACCCCACCATGATTCACAGTAGGGATAAAAATATAATCTATCGTAGACTGAGTTTTGTGGGTGTTGGAATAATATGTAAACCCCAGTGTAACTGCGTTAACTTGTGAATCCTCCAGATATTACTGAACTGCAATTGATTGTGCCCACTTGGGGAGGGTTTTGATCCTTTCATGTATAGGGAAGCCAATGCTGTCCAACCCAGGGCACATTACAGTGTTTAAATCTCCTCCCACAATAAGCTTTCCCAGTGGAAGTTTTAGTAGCAGCGCAGATAAGCCCTGCAAAGTATCTTCAATCAGGGCCAGAGGTACATACACACTAACCACATTCCAAGTTTTCTCATCCATGACCCCATATATCACTATCCTGCAGCCCAAGGAGTCTCTCTGAACTTCTTTGTCCACCATGGGAAACATTTTAAGTAAAAGCATAGCTACCACCCAAGAACCTGAATGAACCCTGCATGACACATTTTGCTGTAGTCATATCTCCCTAGGCATGAACAATTAGAGCCTGGGAGCCAAGCAGCCCCAGTGCCCAGGAGATGTGTTTCTCACAGCAAGAGGGAATCCGGAGCCCTTTTCCGAAAGTATTGAAGGACTGCCCCACTCTTGAAATTATTGAAGGACCGCCCCTCTTGAATTTATTATTGAGCCCATTTGTATTCCGGAAAACAAGCTTATTACCCAGTAATCTCTGGTCCTATATCATGCAATATCTTTTCAACTTCTTTCATGCTGAGCAGTGTGGCAAAAGAAGAGAGGTCAAACAAGCAATAACAACATTCCAATGTACTCCCAACTCCCCCCACCCTACACTTCTCAAAGGAAATAGTCTGTCGCCCAAACAATCATCTAGGTGAATATACTCTGGGTGCAAGGTCAGAGCGTCAGCCCCCTTTTGTAACCTCCACAATGACATAATCATCACCAAGTAGACCCCTTCCCCTCCTTCCCTCCCCTGTAACCAGGCAGTCAGGTATAGAGGGTCCAGATCCCTCTGAGCAGTGATAACCATTTCATCAAGTCAGGTGGTCTGGATACATGGGAGATCATCTTTGCTAAGTGCCTTAGGATGTCACCCCCTCGTCTAGGATTGTACTTTTCTACCTGGATTTAATGTGACAATGTCTCCTGCATCTTTGACCAGGGGCACTCATC
Organism: Calotriton arnoldi; assembly: GCA_963921515.1. Taxonomy (NCBI): domain Eukaryota; kingdom Metazoa; phylum Chordata; class Amphibia; order Caudata; family Salamandridae; genus Calotriton; species Calotriton arnoldi. The sequence continues at coordinate 1,325,178 of CAWUFW010003435.1, read as the reverse complement.
ATGGACTGACTCCTGATCTACTGATTGCCCCAGTTGATGCATCATTTCCTTTGGTTCCCCTCCTGTCATGTGACAATTTACGTTCTTTTAACCATTCCCAGGCACTCCTATGGGTCTTGAAAAAGAAGGTTGTCCCATCATGCAGGACTTTCAATTTAGCTGTGAATAGTAGCATGTTTTTAGGCTGCATGATCCTTAGTTTCTGCTTGACGCCGCAGAAGGACTCGTGCAGTTGTTGTACTCGTGCAGTGTAGCCTGGAAAAATTGACACTTTGGCATACTCGCATTGAAGCTCTGAGAACTAACGTGTCAGCCTCAGGATAACATTCCTGTAAAGGTAATACAGTATTGTCATGATTAATGGTTATAGGGGAGCCCCTGGGGGAGGCCTTGGAATCAGTGCTCTGTGGGCTTTCCCCAGGATAAAGCAGGGGGAAAGTTCAGACTCTGGGACCCAAGATCTGAACCGCTACAGAAAGAATTGTTCCAAAAAGGTGATTATTAGACATTTGTGGTCTGTGCCAAGTGCAGGTTTCCGGGAATACATATCCTTCTCATAAAATGTACTTCTAGCCCACTACTCCATCTTCTTTTACATATGGAAGTCATTAGAAACATGTTTGTGTCTATAATATATCAGTGAATGTGAAAAATGAGGAATATCCTTTCAGCAGAATACCTCCGTTTCATGCAGCCCTGCAAAATGTTATTTGTAAGAAATTTGTTGTCTACTTCCTGGAAGCCTTATGGCAGATATTTACTATGCATAGTTTACAATTTTGGTCTACATTACAACTCTGCGCTTAGTACTGATTTGCGCAACAATAGGAGTTTGCTGGTCAAATCTGGAGTAATTTGTCAAGAGCAATAAGGCCTGAATAATGTGGAAATCAATGCAGCATCACCAATTTCCTCATGTTGTTCCCCACTCTATAGAAGGTCTAAAGGCGATTGCTTATAACCCCTGGTAATACCCCATCTTGGAATTAATGATACCTGATACCACAATATAGGTGATATCGAATGCCTTAGTACTGTAGAGGCAAATGCAAAAACAATGAGGTGATGGATGAAATGCTTGAATTCATCTCAGCCACTAGCAATCGTTTGGGGTCGCATCCCAATCCTTCGTTATTTGCCCATTATTCCATCTCATTTTGGACCCAGCCATATGCTAATCAGTCTTGACCATGTTCCTCATGGGAACAGTCCAGCCTGAATTGCCAGGTCAAGTCCTGCTTGAACCCAAAAACAAGCAACCTAGGACCGTTTTTGCCCTGATTAGGGCTCTTCAGCCATGTATAGCTTGGTTCCAGTGCGCAGCGAGCCCGGGACACACGTCTGGACATACCCAGCACACTTAGGACATCAAATATGAAAACAACAAGGTGATGGATGGAATGCTTGGATCATCTCAGCCACATGCAATTGCTTGGGGCCGCATCACATTCCATCGTTTTTTGCCCACCATGCCACCTCAGGTTTGGAACCATCCATATGCAAATCAGTCTTGACCTTGTTCCTCATGGGAACAGTCCAACCCAAACTGCCCGGCCAAGTCCTCCCTGGACCAGAACACAAGCATCCTAGGACCGATTTCGCCATAAATAGGGCTCTTCGGCCAGGTCTAGCTTGATTTAAGGGGCACAGTAAGCCTGGAACCCCCGTATGGGCATACCCAGCACACTTGGGGCAGAAAATGCAAAAACAACAAGGTGATGGATGGAATGCTTGAATTAATTTCAGCCACTGGTGATTGCTCAGGACTCATCCTAATCCATCCTTTTTTGCTCACCATGCTACCACAGTTTGGACCCAGCCATAAGCAAATCATTCTTGACCTTGTTCCTCATGAAAACAGTCCAACCCGAACTGCCAGACCAAGTTTTCCCTGAACCGGAACACAAGTAACATTGGACTGTCTGACAAGAGCCCATAAGAAGGGTGAAACCAGTCCTGGGTTGGTTGCATTATGGTTCAGGGAAGACCTCGGCAGGCAGTTTGGGCAGGACCGTTATAATGAGGAACAGGGTCAAGACTGATTTGCATATGGATTGGTCCAAAATGAGGTGGCATGGTGAGCGAAAAACGATTGGGATGCGGCCCGAGTGATTGTCTGTGGCTGAGATTAATTCAAGCATTCCATCCATCACCTTGTTGTTCTTGCATTATTACTGGGGAGGTCATGATGGAGTCCCTTGTGCAGATCCTTTTTGCCATATAACTACTGAAATTACATTAATTTGTTAGCGGGCCTGACTGAGCGGCAGCAGGTTATTCTACCTTTCTATTGATTCATAGTACTGAATCAGCGTAATGGGAGGGACCCTAAAGAAACATCCTGTGTCTCCTGGACCATTTTGTGACCTCAACACTTAAGAACTTTTCAGAGGCAGTATAATCTAGTCAAACTCTGATAGGTTTCTGAAGACTGCATTGGAAATTGTAGCTGCTGACATTTATTTTACATAACATGATCTTAATGGTACAAAGCAGTGTGACATTTTCAACTCATTTTCTCTTTCCATATATACGCTTAAGTAAAATGTCAGTCCTTATTGATGTGACTAAATTGTGATTATCATAACAAACTAAAGTGCGTGCATTTTGCAAACCGTTGCTTTATTGGATGTTACAAAGTGCACCTCTTTGCCATTAAAACATACAATATTGAAATGATTGGCTTAAATAACACAGCATGCCATGAGCTGAGTACACTTTAATTCTAGAGAAGACAGAACTGTTTCTGCTGCCGCAAAGAAATAATGGAAAAATGTTGAATTCACATGCATACGGTACCACTAAAAATCAGTAGGGGACTAACCGATAGCTCAGTGGGCGAAGTTCTCACTGGTGCGGTCTATGAAGGCACAGGTTTATCTTTTTCAATGCTTAATCAAATAATGAACACTGACAGCAAACTTGCACTGGTGTAAAAATTGACAAGCATTAGCACAGTCAATCGGTCCAACTGTTACCTTAAGTAGTTACTAGATGTCCTTCTTGAGTCAGAAGAAAGAGCGTGAAGTCTTTAACAAGATGCAGCCCCTCAGAACTGTACTAGATGTCACCCTCAAGTTAGAAGCAACTGCTTAACAAGTTGGTTACAAAGCTACAATAACTTAGGTTGTTACTAAAAGTCCCTCTTGATTAAGATGCAACTGCTTAAAATGTCCTCCACAAAGCTGAGGGGGTGTGGCTTCAACATAAAAATGTGCGTATCCACTTTTGCTACTCTAATTGTAGTTGATTTCAATAAGATAAGTAAATATGGCAATGCTGGCGTATGCTGATGAATCAATATTGCAACTTTCAATAAATGTCTTGATTACTATGGAACACTTATAAAGACAACCTAGTATAGATAGGTACTTGCAATCAGTGGTTAAGTCAAGTGCCTTCTACCATATTGTTGGGAAACTTTTTTGAGTGCCACTATATTTATGTCCCAGTCAAATGGCTACTGCCTTATGTTATGAGTGTGTGTATATATATATCCTTGACAGGGAATAGCGTCAAGAATCGCCCTTCCAAGCAGGTAGGGGCTCGAGTCGTGCGGACTCCACCGCACCATAAAGAAACAAATTTCTCTCACCCACGTTTTCGGTGAAGAAACGAGCCACTCGTTTTTTCACCGAAAACGTGGGTGAGAGGAGTTTGTTTATATATATATATCTCCAGTTCAACCGTGTCTTTGTGCTTCCCTTCCACAGGAAAGAACGGATGCGAACCCAGATTCAGTGCTCAGTTCGTATTTTTATTTCGTTGCCTTCAAATCACCATGACTGCCATGACACATTTCGGCCTAAGACGGCCTTGTTCACATGATATATATATATATATATATATATATATATATATACACACCTCTTCTCAGCAATTCCTGATCGTTTTCGTGAGATGTGACAGGACTACAGCAGCACAATTAAGGGTGAAATTCAAAATGATTATAAAGTGATGTATGGCTGAAGTAAATGCATGCGACTACATTAAGGAGCCTATTGTGCACCCAATATTTTAATTTTGTCTGGAATAACAGAACGCTATGCAGTCGTAACAAAATGATACTCCAGACCTGAACAATACCTTTTAGGTGCATTCTGGGAATGAAAGGCTAATTCTATGCCAGGGAGTCACGTGCTTCCAGGACTTGAAAGCAGGTGATTATCATTAACTGTGAATTCACTCACCTGTGATCAAGGCTTTACAGGAAGCAGAAACGCGTCAGGGAGCACATTATGCTGTATTCCTCTCTCTGAAATAAAACGTTAGCAGTATCAGGAATTGGGCTTCTGCAGTTGTTTTGTGGATATATATATCTCTCAAAATATATCCCTCTGCTCATTTATGAGAAAAGAGAACGGCACTCAAAGTCATGGAAAAATAGCCTGTTTAATGCCAGCGGTGGCACTAAGCATAGTGCACCACCAGCGGTTTGGAAGCACGCCCGCATCACCGCAACCTTTCTCATATATATATATATATATACATATATATATATCCCAAAAATGAATCGCAATGGTCTTCATTCAAGTTATATCATGACAGCGACATCTCCAAAATCCTCTTGTCTACAAAGACTAATAACCACTTCAATGATCCTCTCCATTTGAAACTCTCAACGACAACCAACCAATTCGTCATCCCCATCTGGACTGCGATAATCAACGCCGCTCTGTCGCAAGGCTCGATACCAGACTGCCTAAAAACTGGGCAAGTCATCCCCATCTTAAAAAAACTGACTTCGAGCGCTGCTGACCCAAATAATTGCAGGCCAGTATCCAATGATCCCCTATTATTGAAAGTGCTAGAAAAATGTGTACATCAACAACTGAGCCAACACATCTCTAAATTTGATCTTCTGGACGGCTGCCAATCGGGTTTCAGACCATACCATAGTATGGAAACTACAATACTTCATATAGTGGATGATGCCTTGCAAGCTCTAGACCAAAACAAATCCTGTCTCTTAATTCTTCTGGACCTTTCGTCTGCGTTCGACACCGTAAGCCATGATAAATTGCTAGATCGACTCAGAAGCAGGATGGGACTGTCAGGAACCATCCTCAAATGGTTTAAATCTTTCCTGGAGAACAGATCACAAAGATTTTTAGTAAATCAAAAGCTATCATCGCCGTCCCCTATTACAATTGGCATACCGCAAGGATCAACTCTTTCCCCAACTCTCTTTAACCTCTCCATGGAACCTCTGGCTGAAAAACTGCGACACGCCAACATCCTTTTTCATATGTATGCGGATGACACACAGATCTACAGTAAAGGCTCATCGCTGTAGGAGATAGTCAATGAATGAAGCACTAAAGATGACCATGCATTGGCTAACAAGTAATCAACTTAAACTGAATGTGCAAAAAACAGAATTCTTACTAATTTCCCCCCCCAAAATACTCTTTGGAAATAAAGGATGGACCAAACTGATCACCGCGCTTAACCGCACCCCGATCTTAGTGGACTCAGCCAAATCACTAGGAATCACGCTGGACAGGAACCTGAACATGCGAACCCACATCAACTTGTTGGCTAAAAACACCCGGTACCACCTTAGTTGTCTTAGAAAACTGAAACCATTTCTAGAAATGTCAGACCGCAAAATGGCATGTCAGGCTTTGGTCATCGCGAGGATCGAATACAAATGTTCAACTCTATCTGGCTTGCCCAAGATCTCAACAGCTCCGCTAAAAGCCAGTCTCAACACAGCTGCAAGACTCATAACTGGATCTAGAAAATTCGATCACATCTCTCCGCACTTAAAAGCTCTGAACTGGCTTCCATATGAAGCCAGAGTACAACTCAAACGGGCCTGCATCACACATAAGGCACTTCACTCAAAAACACCGACGTAACTAGCTCAGAAAGTGGTGATATCTGGAGGAGGCAGGAACTCCCGGGGCACAAAAGATCTTGTGCTGAAACCTCCATTCTTCCAGAAGAAGAAAACATACAACAGAGCTTTCTCAGGCGCCGCGTCCAGAATCTGGAACTCGCTACCACCAACCATTAGAAGAATACTGTTCCATTCAAAATTCAAGAAGGAGGCTAAGATCTTCCTAATGGGTAAATTCCTACCTTAACTCTCTACAAACAATTGCCTAATCATCTGTCTATTGACTCTTCATCCATTCCCTACGAATTTATAACTCAGAAGGGCCCCTCTATGACTTCCGGAATGAAGCGCTCTGGGATCTACACAATCTTTTCCAGGGTGCCCTGCTCGTTATGCCACTGAGGCGAGCACTCAACTAAACTTTGAACTCTGAGTCCTTCGATGGTTAAAAGGAAATTTGTAATTTGACGTAGTCGGTCAGTCTCAGATACTATTGTATGCGCAGAGAACTTTTACTGGCACTGTTTTATATATTGTTTTATATTGTTCTTCATTCGTAAGTTTATGATGCTTGCTACTGTTGCATTCGGGATCACTATATCTCTGTTAAGCGCTCTCTGTTATAGCTCTGTTAAGTGCTCTGACACCCTTTCAGGTCACGTTCGCGCTATAACGTAACAATATATATATATATTTATATTCACAGAATTTCCCCCAAAAAAGTGTGCCAGTGATTTTTGTTGTGCATGTAATGTTTCGGGGTGATCTGTCAAGCAGAGGCCGAGAAAAAGGAGGGGGGGGGTCAAAAAAGTGTTTCCCATATTGATTCCCATAGGAGTTTTGAACACGACTACAGCCCGAACCACTGGACGGAATGACATCATATTTGGCAAAAAGCTAGATTTGGTTACGCAGATCATGCTTTCAGTTATTTGGTGTAAATCCATTCACTAGTTGTCAAAAAATTAAAGGAAATACAAATTTGTATATCTGAGAGTAAGACGACTTCTCGAATAATAAGCTTGTGCAGAGATCTGCAGAGCTCTGATTGGCTGCCAACACTTCAACCAGGAAGTGCTGGCAGCCATCTTGGGTCTCGGCTTCAGCCGAGTCCCAAAAAAATCATTAAAAAAAAGAAAAGGGGGCGGGGTACGAATACCCTGACCCTCTAGCTCTGGTGGTGGGGTCCCAGAGGCAGCACGCCAGGAGGGCAAAAAAGTATTTAAAAAAAACATTTTGGTGGGAAATCGCAAAATTCGCAAATTTGTGGCAAAAAAGGCGCCCGGGTGAGCCAGGTCCCTGGGGCATTTTTTTTAAAAAGGAGAGGGGCACATGGGACCCCCCTCCTAAGTTTCTTAGAGCCCTGGCGACCACCACCTCCCAGGGCTTTATTTACATAATAGAAGGGGGCTGCGCGGACCGCCTCCTGGGCTTCCTCAATGCCCCAGGGACCACCACCCCTACAGGACTTTCATTTTAATGATAGTGGGGGCCGCGCTGACCCCCCCTCCTGGGCTTACTGCAAGCCCCTGGGACCACCACCTCCCTGGGACAATAAATGTAACAAATTTTAGGGGGCCGCACAGACCCCCCAGGCCCCGGGGGCCTACACAATATATAATACTGGGAGGGAAGTTGCGCAGCCCCCATCTCGGGCCATCTCCCCGGGGCCAGCCTGTTCAAACAGAAGGAGGGGGGCCACCCGGCCCCCCTCCTGGAGCCATACATGACCCTGGTTACTGCCACACCCTAGTACTGGCTCCTGTTATCTCCCGGGGTGCTCACCCCCAGGACCTAACTGTTTGCTGTGACTTGGCAGGAGCTTTGACAGCTCCCACCAAGTCAGAGCAAACACTCTGGTTCCAGCGGGCTGGGGCTGTCAAAGTGCTCCGACCCACTGGAGGCGGAGGTTTCATCTCTTTCCTGCCCGCAGACATACGGGCAGGGAAAGAGTTGAAACTGTTGCTCAAGAACAACGAAACAGCACAGAAATTCCTAACCTGGCTTAACTATCAAAATGATTTCTTGAAATTCACCAACACTGTATCTAATCAGGAACTGGTGTTCTTAGACCTCAACATCTTTTGCCATGGAGGGGAACTAAAAACAACTAAACACATTAAGCCAACTGCGAAGAATTGCCTCTTGGTCTATGATAGTTTTCACCCAAGACATCTAAGGGATAAACCCCCCTTTTGGCCAATTCCTTCGGTTAAGAAGGAACTGCACGGACATCAGAGATTTCAAAGAACAAGCAACAGATTTCCAACAGAAATTAGTGAGGAGAAATTACCCTTCACATGTCCTAAACAAAGCAATGAAACGGGCCCGAAACAACAACAGGGAAGCCCGGCTAGAGAAGAAAACTCAGAAACTAAAAGAAGACAGACCAATCTGTATAACCACATATAATGCGGCCAGCAACCAGGTGAACAAGATAATTAACAAGCACTGGCGTCTGTTGAATTGTGGAGAACTAAACTTCCCAAAACCTATGTTCTCACACAAAAGAGGAAGGAGTCTGAGAGATTTACTGGTACACACCAGACCACACAATACCAGAGAAGAAGAAACAACCCAAACTTTTCTATCCCCCCTATCTGGCCATCATCCGTGTGGGACACGTAGAGTTTGCAACTTAACCACCAGGAGCAAGAGGTTAACATTCAACAACACCATCTAGGAACAACGCTGTTTCACAAACTGCAACACCAAAAGTGTCATATATCTCATTACGTGCCCTTGCCAATTACACTATATTGGCATGAAAAGGGTATGGTCAAAACACGCATTTATGAACACCGAAGCAACCTACATTGTGAAAGGGCCACTACCAAAATGTCTGTACATTATATGGAGAAAAAACATACAGTGCAGGACCTACAGTGGACCGTCATCGAACACATTCCCAATGAATCACAGCTGTTTGAAATGGAACAGCGGTGGGTTTTCTGATTGAGCACCCACACCAAAGGGCTTAATGATGGTATTCCTTGGAGCCAGTTTGAACAAACAACGAACAAAAAGTCACTTTTTTAAAAACGTGTCTACAAGAAATTAAGACTCTTTTGCACAAGGACTAAGACTGAACCTATTTCTTTCCTTAAACTATGCTGAAACACTTCCTAAGCATTAATATACACTAGATTACGGATTACCGCTAACCACATCCCTACAATCAGGTGATAAGGGAGAATTTCTTTTCCCAGTCTGGTCGCCATGATGATATTATATATAAAATAGACAATATACAGTTATATTTGACCTAAAATTAAGTACAGGGTTATTTATGAATACTAGGCTGCAACATGTGCACCTCGAGTTTCATGGGTAGTCATCTCAATGGCAATCCAATCGAGTACTTCTCTTAAGAACACATTGAGTAATTACTCAGGGCAAAAACACCTATTCAAAAAATGCTTCGTGTTTTTTAGAAACACAACGACCAGTGTAGCACCCCATTAAGTGGAGATACTGCATTATTCTGAATAAAATAGTCTACTCGCGTTCTGAGTCTGTACCCCATCTAGTGATATAACTAAACCATCCATTTATGCCAATACGCATAGTACCACAGCACTCTGGAAAGTCTATGACTTTCCCAGAATGCAGGAGAGACGGCCGTTACGCGACAGCTATTGTTGTCGGTTAGCGGTCTACACACTGCTGACACGAGGTAGTGCACGTGAGCCGTCCTGCCATTTAACCAGGACGGTCTCAGCACTCACGTTGGCCTACAGAGCCACGGGAGGGCACAATGCGCTAGGCGAGGGAGTAGCTTTGGAATAGTGAGTAAGGCATAGCCGCACGCTGGATCTTTGCGTATAGCTTCTCCACATTTACCCGACACCTATTCAAGACAATAGCGTATCACGATGGATAACCATGCTTTTCCATACTCTTAATTATCTTTTCAGAGTGGGACTACAAGCGCCCCTCCCCTCTCGTGTAGAGCTCATGGGGCAAGTTTAGATCGGAAAAATGTAAGTTTTTCTTTGGGGATAAGTACTGCACGGACAAAGTGTTTTTTTTTTTTTAAATAAACGGAGCACCTCAATTATGTATAATACAGGGCGAACTCACATACCATTAATCCTACAAAGAGTGTGTGTTTTCTGTTAATTGTTGTGTATAGTCTTGTTCGTCTTTTTTTACACAGGATGAAGGGCACCATGACCATGTCACAACTAGAATAATATATCGCGCATTTTCCACATTACGGTGATGTTGTTTTACAGTATTCAAAGATGTTGAGAAGCTAATTGCATTTACATACTTTTATCTTTCCAGATTGCTTTTGAGGCATCATACCAAATAGGTTGTATTGAAGCGACATACATATTAGGTATTGTATAAATGCATATCATATCTTGACTAGACACGGCGTAATACACCCGGCACTAATCAGGAGTGGTATTAGGGATCAATTGTACTTGGTCCTGACGAAAAGCCATAGGGGAAGGTTTGAAACATGTAGACCGTGAGTAACACACTCATTACATTGTGTCACTCAAAAAAACCCTTTTTTAACAATACCAGCCACAGGGTTTAATAAAGTTTAGGTTCCTAGTGGTCCGGTATTTTTTAGATTTTTTCTATTACTGTCTGACCCTTCCACTCCTACTCTAGTAATATAGCCCACACCTCCAAAAATAAGTACTCCCACGTCTCCGACTGTCGCAGCATGCCCCATCCCGCAGCGGGGCGAGAAGACCCCGACGATGAAGCATGCCACCAAGGAGCCTTTTGGTGGGTGAGGGTTATTTTAAGAAAATTATTTCTTTCCCTCAGTGATCACCAGAGTAACTGGAAAGATATCATTTGGAATAGGTTTTCTCTAGTGGACATCTTTTGATTAAATATAGGAATGAATCAAGTCAAGGCATCCAGCAATAATCAGCAAGGACACGTGTAGTCCAAGGCGCACGCAGGGAATGCGTGTGTTGAGGACAAGTCTCCCGATGTTTTAGGGGCAAAGCAGAATTGAAGTTGTCACCGGGGAGGATCCGCGACGTGCGTGGAGGGACGTAAACTATAACAGAACAAATCTGTCGGTGTAGCAGAGGCGACGTGTTCTCACGGCACTCGGCACACTTCACTCGCCCTCTGGACCCAAATGCTTGCTGGGCTCCACCCTGCGATTCAATCCCAGAGACCCGACCCATCTAGTCGTCTCTGCTACACCGACGGATTTGTTAAGTTATAGTTGATGTCCCTCCATGCACGTCGCGGATCTTCCCCGTGGACTACTTCAATTCTGCTTTGCCCCTAAAACACCGGGAGACTGGTCCTCAACACACGCATTCCCTGCATGCGCCTTGGACTATACGTGTCCTTGCTGATTATTGATGGATGCCTTGAATTGATTCATTCCTATCCCCCTAGCTCTTCGCATCCTTCCCAGCCCGGATTCACCTTAGTTGATTCGCTCTTCTCTGACGGGCTCTACGCAACCTTCCCAGCACTTACCTTATTCACGTAACCCGGTCCTGATGATGACCTGAAATTGTATAGGTTGAAACGCCGTTGACCCTTCAGCGCAATTGTCGTCAGTGTGGTCTCCTTAAACAGTTGAATCCCTTTCTGTAAAATTATCTGCTAACTGTTTTCGTGACCTTCAACTTATTTGTATTTTTGCACCATTTACGCTGTTTCTTCACCTTGCCTTATGTCACTGTGCCGTTCACCTTCACGAGCACGTATCTGCACACCTACAATTTGGTTACCTATGCATATATTGTAATGTAGTACTGATATAACTACTTGCATTCCAAATAAGATTTACCTCTTCTTTACATTTTCTTTTGTGGTCTGCCTTTTTCACCCTCTCCCTTATATTGATCTGTTTCTCTTATTTGCATCTGCCTTACTTAAATGATTACCGGTTGAGACATTGTTTCTTGTTAATACACTTTCTAAAAGTGGCATTTTCAAACATACAATTTAAAAACCACCTTCATAGAAAGATGTTTTTTAATTCTGAGTTCAGGGAACTCAAACTCCAAATCTCTATCTCTTCCCAATTGAAAGTTACACTTGTAAGATGTTACAAGACCGCTTCAATGATAACCTGGGAGAGAGAGTCCTTGCAATAGTAAAAAACAAATTTAGCAGTATTTCTCTTATCAGGACATGTAAAACACACCAGTACATGTCCTACCTTTCACATACATTGCACCCTGCCCATGGGGCTACCTGGGCCTACCTTAGGGATGCATTACATGTAATAAAAGGGAAGGTTTGGGCCTGGCAAGTGGTGCACTTGCTAGGTCCACATGGCAGTTAAAAACTGCCCTTGCAGACACTGCAGTGGCAGACATGAGACCTGTATGCAGGGCTACTTATTTGGGTGTCCCAATCAGTGCTGCAGACCAACTAGTAGCATTTGATTTACCAGCCCTGGGCACACACAGTGCACTTTACCAGGGACTTACCAGTAAATCAAATATGCCAATCATGGATAACCAAAAATAATCACAATTTACACAGGGAGCTCTTGCACTTTAGCACTGAACAGCAGTGGTAAAGTGCCCATAGTTCAAAAACCAGCAAAAACAAAGTCCAGCATGCAGTCAAGAATACAGGAGGTAGAAGCAAAAAGACAGGGGAAACTACGACAAGGATGCCAGGTCTAACTCATATGCACTCACTCACTCACACACACCCACTGCGATACTCATGCACTCACTCACTCACACACACACTCTCAAAGGTTACAGATTACAGTTGGGAATTAGAATTTAAAAAACCTTAAAAATTCACTTAAAAAACCAAAGGGTACAGGGATGTTATAGTTAGGAAACAACATTAAAAATAAAGGTAGAAATTCACTGGAAAAAAACAAAGGTTACAGGAACATTATAGTTAGGTTCACATTTCACTTGTACAAAACCAATGAAATTCAGCAGTTATAGTTAGCTGAGTTAACTATAACTTACGCCCTGCAATGCACTGCTTATGACCTCACATATTGCATCACTCATAACATGGTCTGTGACATCACTCATGACATCTCTGATGACATTATACAGTGAGTGTGACTATTTTCTAAAAGTTTATTTTTTTCAGTGAATTTGGAAGTTTTTTTAAATTCTATTTCCCAACTAAAACGTCCCTGTCACCTTTGTTTTTTTTTCAGTGAAAATATAAAGTATGTCACAGAAAAGAGGTAAAATTAGAAAAAAAAATTGAAATTTCAAATGCTTTTTTTTTTGTGTAACAGTTTTCTTGCAGGCTCATGGCCAGAGCTATAAAAGGCCAGGTACTGTCAGCTACAGAGTACCAGCACTTTTTTAACTTGAAAGAAAGAGTACCAGCACTGGTGCAATACTTTTAATTGGGGGTGACGGGCACTTCTTGGTAGCTAAGCTAACCGGTTCGCTGGATAGTAAGTACTGAACTTGCATCTTTCCATTTGACGAACTGACCATGTCATTCTCCTTTCTCCATCCACTCATCTTTTGGGAGTACAGGTATGAATGCTGAATAATCTATAAATTTAAGGTACATCATTTTATGAAGCATCTCTGCGTAGAAAAATCTTCAGATCCTATCTTTGTGATGGGTCAAAATTTTGCATGCAGATGTTCTATTTGCGAACGTCTGGCGTAAAGCAAATTCTGAAAATCGAGCACTGTAATTTTGGTGTTTTGCTGAGTACAATTATATTTGTTTGAGTCACAAACACTGAAAAAACGAAAAGCATTGTTCGAATGCATTTCGCTGTTGTTTTTTATTTCAGTGCAATTTTGGTGAGATTTTCAGAGCAGACTCAATCAGATATTGTATTTTGAATAAATATTTCATTTCTATAGCGCAAAACTTGACCTTGGGGAGAGGTATCCTGGCGCTTTGAATTCTGTTTCGTTGGCACTGCGACTTTTCATGTAAACAATTTTTGATGACACTATGTATAACAGAAGGTAAATTGTGAAATTTAAAGAAAATTAAAAATGCACTGTGATGGAACACTTATGAGTTAAATACTATGTACCGGCGGGGAGCCTCAGCCTCCATCTAAAGTACTTTTTTGTGCTGTGCTTTTTAATTCGATCTAAAGCACTGTCTTCGTGCTTTGTATAAAACGAACCGCGCGAATTAAAAGAAACATTTAAGAAGAGTGTCTGATAAACACCGAGAGCTATTTGTTATTCACATAATGTAAAATGGAGCAGACAAAGCGGTACAATCATTTCTCCTTGGATTCGTAGACTTCTTGCGGGGGACCTTCATACACGCCAGAATCTGGGTCACGCTGCGGCTCTGTATTTTCTGTTTCTTGCCTCTGCTTTGCGTAGCCATAGTGCACGAGGCCGACTGCAGTGCCATTACGGAAGTAGCTGCTAAGGAGCCTGTCCCATTTATGGGTCATATCTGTGAGCTCTGAAGCATTTTTGCGACTGGCAATTACGTGAGCGCTACATTTGCCTCTTTTGGAATATGTTGAAAGAGCTGCTTTCCTGACTCGTGGTCTTGGGCTCAGCCGAAGCTTCCTTTGTTCACCACACATCCGTGTTCGAGAAGTAAATAAGTGTATTTATATATCATTACAATATTTTTGTTTTTTCATATTTACAGAAGTCTGTTACAGCTTGTTTCTTGGTGCAGAGGCAGAAATAAGAGATGACTGCATTGGCCTGCATGGAATAATTCGTGGATGGATGGACAGAGGGACGGACGGATGGATGGGTGGGTGGTCATGGGGCAAAAAAGGAAGGACATGAAAAAAAGGCATTCCTCATTTTAACTTCCTTAGGATTCTCTGCTCGCTGACACAAACAAATGGCTAAATATAATTACACCAAACGTGCTTGTTTTGGTGCAAATCCATTCAGTAGTTTTTTGGGGGGAGAAATTTGCATTAGAAAAGTATCTCTGGAGGGCTTGAAATTCATGAGCTCTATCAATCAAGTTAGATGTATCTAAACTGTTAGCCCATGGATGACCAAAGGGACCCAGATTTAAATATACTCAAATCTGACAGAATTAAAGAGTTTTTCTCCTGTTCTTTGTTTCAGATTCACAAACCAAAACTGGGGTCTGCACGTCTGGAATAATTTGATTGGCTAGTTACAACTTGAAGAAAATATTGTAGCCACCACTACAGGACGTGATGTTTCAGTTGAGAAAAATTAAAATGTAGGTGATATAATGGGGAAGGGGTTGCATCCTCTAAACCCTGTTTGGGTGGAGGGAGCCAAAAAGGACCCCACTGGGTTTTATATTAAAAGAATCGTATCTTGCCATGGGGTTTACTGCCCCAAGGAACTGAAGCCATGGTCAAAGGCCCATGTACCCATAGCAAGTGGTTTTGGACTCTTGGTGGACCCGGCAGAAAATTCAGGGAGCAGTGTGAAGTTGAGGTTGGCCACCTGAGGGCTGATTGAACACAGGGCCTGGCTACTTGACAGGCACTGAGGTCAACTCAGTTGTGCACAGCAGAAGGCCATGTCCAATGGAGGTAGGCTGCCGATGGTGGGTTGGGTACAGGGATCTTTTAGACATGGTATATGATTAGGCTCCAATAATTGACTGAAAAAAACTAGGGTGAATTGAACGTGTGATCTGCTTTATTTATGACACATTTAAAGTATTTAATTTGATGTGTGAGTTATGGTTTGCATAGCTGTTTGGACTAGATATTGATTTAGTTTTAATTCCTAAACAAAGCTGCAGTTTAGCTGTGATGCATAGGTTATGGAACAAATAGCCAATGCCCTTATTAGAAGGAGTACCTAGCATTTTCCCGTTAAAGAAAACACAGTTATAGTGCTGCTTTGATTAGGAATTAAAACTGAAAAACCACTGAAATTTGCAAGATTTGGTTAGAGGCTAGGCGTCTCCTTTAGGTATGGGCCACAGAGAAAAATGCATTGAAAAATCATTACAATAAAGGTAGTACAGGATTGGACAGGGGTTGGACACACAAGCAGTTAGATTCAGGGTCTTGCCAGAACACGTGTCCCACCCCGCTTTGCAGGGCTGAAGGTTGTGTGTGTTGAGGGCTGGATGCACTGGACATGTTCCTGAGTGCAATCATCAGTGTTCCTTTTTAAAAAACTGAGTAATTTATTGAAAAGAACCACAGCTAAACTAAAGTTATGGTACAGGTAGTGTAAGCACTTGACAGAGAGGGTTTTTCTATAGCTTAATCTTTGGATATAAACATTAAATAACACCCGTCACTAATCGTTCGTCGACAAGAAGAAGTATAAAGGAGCAATCGTCTTCATTAAGCTCATAGCAATAAAATCATTAAAGGCTTTTAGTACAGTCAATAAAGAGAACCTATGTGAGTTAAAGGGTTATATTTTCAATTCTTTAGTTTTTCATTATTTATTCAATAAGTATTAATCTTCTAAGTATCAGCATTAAAAGTTGATATAGATATAATCCAGTAATCGATATTTCAATATAAAGAATACATTAGTCAAAATAACAGTTAATATTGTAACAAAGCAACAAGCGTGTTCCCTAAAGGAATTCCCTAGTCTAAATTAAGTTAGAAGGAAATAGAACAAGCATTTGCCATGCAATCGGTCTCGCCTTTGGGACCTTATATGTATTTAGCTATGCAGCACATTAGCCTGGGTGCTGAAACATCTACTGTTCTTTAACATGGAGGGAAAGTAAGCACCAAACTGCGTGACACGCCAGGTATGGGAACACATGGAGAGAAATATTGCCTTTCAGCTGGAAATGGTATAGTCCAAAGCTCTGTTTTTAATATAAAATCAGGGCCTTTGGTGGTCATATCACTGTAAATACAAGATTTGAAAAAAATATTATTGTCTACGGGTGCTCGTGGAAGACAATTTCTATGGACTGGAATCTAGAGAATGCTAAAGTGATTCTGGTATTTTACTGACCTCTGCTGGTCATTTTCTATCAAGAAAGTTAAATAGAGGCAGTTGCCAGAAAAATTTAAAAAAGAAAGTCCCTCACCAGAAAGCAATTCTGGTATTTTACTGACCTCTACTGGTCGTTTTCTATCAAGACAGTTAAATAGAGGCAGTTGAACAGAAAAAAAAGTCCCTAAGCGGAAGGAGACAAGTCCTAGGGCTGATCTCCAGAGCCCACAAAGTACATACACATATAAGTATATACAAGAGGTCTCGAATGCTTGACCTAAAAAGGTGTCAGTTCAGATACCCAATATAGAGTTCTGATGAGAGAATAAGTGCATAGGCATGAAGCCTTTACATATTAATTGACGGAAAAATCAAGCTGGAAAGTATTCTCAGCTGTAAATCAGCAGGCATTAATGGATTCAGAAAATAGGTTAAGTATTCTCCCATGAAGAGAGATATACTGTCAAGAAACTCAGAGATGTGTCTCCAGCAATTACGAGAGAGAGTAGCCCCCTTCTATTCTAGGAAAATGCACTAATATAAATACACAAAAATCTAGATGTTAACAAGTGTCTTTTTCTCTGTCTACAACGTCCAATACTTTTTTAGCAAGCTCTTGGGAATAGGTAAACTCCTCATCTTCTCACATCTGCACAATGGGCAACAGACACTAGTCAATGAAAAGATGCGTCTTCCACATTTTGTGGGTCAGACAGTTCTTCTCATGAATCATCCATCCTGTTTCTCCTCTCCTCCCGGTGAGAACCTCACTATCAACTGTCTAATACAAAACAAACACATATTCACTAATTAACGAAAGACTACTAGAACATTATAGCATCTGCAGCAAAAAGAGAATAACAATTTGTGCATAACAGCTCAACGTGGAAAACAGGTGTTTCAATGTTAACGTGAAGCTTCCGTTAATATGGCATCAGAAGTTAGGCTAAGTTAAATCAGCACTTTAATTCACCTATAGGTATGATTACCTACCACAAGATTTGTGTTTATTATATGTATAAGATAAGACACATTTTTATTGTTTCCAGTCATTTAAAACCATCTTAATATAAAAAAAATGGCAATAGTAAAACAGTTAAAAATGCGAGAAGACATAAAATGGCATACTCGGTTCCATCCAGCTTACTTCTATACATTTAGCACCTCGTAAGTCTTTAAAGTTCAAATTTAAACAAAGAAAGAAAAAATCTTACTTATTCAAGAGGGTTTCCTTTGGCCGGAGTGACCTGGAAATCAGGCAAAAGCCGAAGGTAGCTCCATCCAGGCAGATAGGGACAGAGGCACTGATATAAGGCAGCGGCTACAATCGAAAAGGTGAGTTCAATGAAGTTCCTGTTGTAGTGTCTAATATCCTGTAGAATTTAACTTGCTCAAATCGGATGACTCAAATTACATCTGGTGTAGTGATTTCAGCAAGGTCTATTGAGGCAGAACCAGTGATTAAAGTGCAAATGCAACGGCATGAGACAAGTAGAATTTGGCTTTGCTCTAATAGTCGAATTATTTTGAAATGAAGGGAAGACGATTGCAAATTGGCCCAGATAGAATAGGCCTGCAATAGCCCTGCTGCTGCAAACCAAATCTGTCGCTGCCTCACTGGATTGATATGAATGGAGCTACTTCAAGATGACGGAACTACTGGAATTTATTTATTTATTTAGGCGTTTTATATAGCGCTAGCCAGACCCAAAGGTATTGGAGCGCTTTACAACATAGGTGGTGGGGAAATCACAAAAGAAATAACAGTAGTATACATATCGACTCGTGGCGAGTCAAAAGTCTCGGCTCAGAATACACATTGCATAGCAGGAGATCATCACAAACAAAAAAACAGTAGTATGCATGTTGAATTGTGGCGAGTCAAACGACTCAGATCAGATATACATTGAATGGCAGGAGATCACAGAGTCTAGGGGTGATATATACATAGACTCGAGGGGAGACCGTTTCAGGGAGGGGGGGCAAAGGGACGAGTCAGAAGGTGGGTGAGGTAGAAGTCTTAATATTAAGGTGGCTGAGTGCTTCAATGGACAAGAGTCTGCATTCTATCCATTTGGAAGGGAACGGTTGAGGAAGAGGTATTTGAGCTGCCTTTTGAATTGTACAAAGGAGGGGTTAGTCCTGATATGGACTGGGATGGAGTTCCAGATTTTCGGCACATTTCCAGAGAAGGATCGAGATGAGGTTTTTTGTTTGCGGGTTTTCGGGGGAATGAGGAGTAGAGTGTTGATGCTCCTGAGGCTCCTTGTTTGGGCGGCTTTCTTGAGTTTGGCGGCTAGATAGGTGGGTTTCCCGGTGTGCAGAGCTTTGTGCGTGAGACAAGCAGTTCTGAAATTGGCACGCATTTCGATTGGGAGCCACTTTAGCTCCCTGAGTGCCGGTGAAATGTGCTCAAATTTCTTCACTCCGGTGACCATTCTGGCTGCTGCATTGAGAGTTGATCTAAGGGGAGCTAAGCGAGATTTTGCTGTTCCTGTGAGGGTTGCATTCCTATAGTCCAGTCTGGACAACACCATGGATTGAGTGGCTTGTTTGAGATCGCTGGGAGGGATGAAGGGTTTTATTTTGTTGAGCAGTTTAAGGTTGAGGAAGGCGCTCTTAGCGGAGTTCTTGATGTGTTTGGCCATTTCTAATTTTGGTTCAAGAGTGATCCCTAGTGATTTTATGGAGTCGGTCAGGGTGAGATTGCAGTTGAGCGCATCTATGGCTTTTAGCCATTCTGTGACTTGGGGGTTCTGCTCCTTGTTGGAGATGAGCAGGATTTCCGACTTGTCTTGGTTGAGTTTCAGGTGGTTGAGTGTTAGCCAGTGTTGGACTTCACTTAGAGTGTCATTTAGTCTGTGAATGTCATCAATGGAGGAGGTTTCGAGATGGATCTGGGTGTCGTCCGCATAAAGGTGGAAGGGGATGTTTTTTTTGAGAATGGGGGTGAGGGGTTCCATGTAGATGTTGAAAAGTTGCGGAGAGAGAACTGATCCTTGGCGTACCCCCCTGCTGACGGGGTGTAGGTCCGACAAGAAGTTATTGATTTTTAGGTCTCGCCTAGCGACGCAGCGCAAAGCGTTGCTCGCTATGCGAGATCTATTGTTGCCGACTTGGGTCGGAAGCGGGACAGGAGATGTGCACGCGTATGGCAAGACAGGAGATGTGCACGCGTATGGCTCGCGGCGTTCTCACAACTCCTGCACCATACGCGTGCACATCTCACGGCACCCGGACAGGCCATGTGCACTCTCACGGCGTCTCTTTCAGACAGCCGATGTGTACGCTCATGGCGTGTCCTTCAGCCGGCAATGCGCCAAGCCCTCACTCACCGGCTGGTTCAGGACTCCGGCGTCTCTCCTCGGCGCCGCGGGGCTCTCCTCACCACTCGGGAGCCCCGTCTTGCCTCTGGTGCCATGCAGTCTGCCTCGCTCTTCGCCCTGTCCCTCTGATGGGGCCGGGACTTCAGCATGGAGCCTGCAGGGTTCCGGACGTCCTCTCCGGTGAATCCTTCCTGTTTCTCTGGCAGGCCCAGCCCACGTCCCAACGTAGGCTGCCTGACTTCCGGTTTCGCCGCCATCTGCATCGGAGGCAGGGAGTGCGCCCCGCGATGTCGCCTCCGTTGTTCAGCTTGTTTTTTTATGTCTGCACCGCAGAGCACCCACCGTTGTGTGCACCTGGCATAAACCAGGATAGCACACCCAGTCATGGAAGAAAATGCAAACAACACTGACTTTCCTGAGCGCGCTGCAGGACTGTGGCAACACTCTGCAGGTGAGTGTCTGGCCTCTGGCCGCTATCGGTACTCTTGGGGTTTATCAGGTCTAGAGGTGTGTGTGTTTGTGGGCGAACGATGGCTTTGACACATGTTCCTGCTTCTCCTTCCTCGGGCGATGTTGGGGTTCACTAGCTCCCCACCCTGGACTAGAGTAGGCTGGTCATTTAAAGTTTTAGAATCGGTTTATCCTCTTCTGTGTAAAATGACCCGGTAAGCCTCAAATTACGACGCGCCAGTGCAAACGCTTGTCTTCGCTCAGTAGGTAATGCACCTGCAGCCGCAAGCTGTTTAAAATTTAAGGCGCCTTTCACGCGCAGAAAGCTGTGGCTCGGTGGGTTAGTGGCTTCCGCTGAGAACCGCCCTCAGCTTTTTTTCACCCTTTCGAGGATAGTGAGTGAGCGGCAATCACTGAGTTGGCCGAAAACCTCTCACTTAAAGCGCTGCGATGCTGGACTGCTACACAAGCACCTTATTTATCAATTCCTAACTTGCCCAAATAAAGTAAAATAGAACCCCTCACCCAATCTCTGGGCTGTTAAGTTTTTATATCGCGCTTACGAGAAAGGGTGTTAGCAGGGCTTTAACTGGGACGAAAAAAGCAGGGGAGGTGGGGGTCTCTAAAAGGGGATTGGCCAAACAAACAAGTGTCACGTGACGATGTGATCTTTCAGCTAGTGCACCCGTTAGTACAATAACTGGCAGGGCCTGCCCATAGGTGCTGGAAGTGGGGGCGGGGGCTGCACCCCATAATAACCATACTAAAGTTCAGAAGGTGAACGCGCCTCTACTTTTTATCTTGTCACTTTTGCTGTGCTTTGAAGGACAGAGGTCAAATGTCGGCCTGTCTTCTGACACGTTGCTGCTTCATCTTCATCTTTGAACCTTGGGACAGTGCTCGCTTTTCTTTCCGGCTGTAAAGTGAGGGAGTTTTTAAAGTGAAGGGTGACAATCTAGCTGGGTACCGGGAGTGTGAAAGGAAAGGCTGTAGGATGTAGTGGTTTGTTCTAGTGCACAACATTTGACTACCTGCAAAATATATCTGCAGAAATGAAACGCATATCTTTGGAGTTCTGATGAGGGATGTAAAAGATTGTGATCTGATCATGACACATTGTGGTGTGTAAATGATGAATATTCACTGAAACTAGTTTCCCACACCGTTTGTGCGATACGTAGTTTGTATGATTAAAACTGTACGCCTGTGTAAACTTGGTGCCCATTTAAACAAGCATTTGCAATGCAATAGGTCTCGCATTTGCAAGAGTTTGAGCTATTGTTTTGAAAACCTGCAAACGGTGTGTAAACACGCACTTTAGACAGATAGTCCTTGCTTACGAGAAGCAAGGCTGGCAGTAAACGAGGCGCAGTTATTGCCAGCCTTGGTTCTCGTAAGCAAAGGCTAGAAGTACACAGTGCATGTTTACGCACCTCTTGCAAGTTTTCAAAACAGATAAATAAAAGGCATTGTCATTTATAATGCGAATAGCTCAAACTCTCGCAAAAGCGAGACCTATTGCATTGCAAATGCTTGTTATTCTTTGTGTGCGGTTCTGTAGAAAGGAGGTGAACCACTGTAGGACCACCTCATCCGCTCCTACCCTTTCTTGTAGTACCAAAATGAGTAATTTGTGGTCAACCGTGTCGAAGGCTGCTGATAGGTCTAAGAGAATGAGCAGACAGCATTGGTCTTTGTCTAGTGACTTGTGGATGTTGTCTATGACATTCAGGATCGCTGTCTCTGTGCTGCAACCTTTTCTGAAGCCAGATTGGTGAGGGTCTAGAAGGTTGTTGGAGTCCATGTGTTGGGTGAGTTGGAGAACACATCTTTCCAAGATTTTAGCTAGGAGAGGGAGATTGGAGACGGGCCTGAAGTTGTTAAGATCGTTTGTGTCAGAGCCCGGTTTTTTTAATAGTGGTGTGACTTGGCCGATTTTGAGACAGTCCGGCATGACTCCGGTTTTCAGGGAGCTATTTATAATCTTGGTCCAGATCGGGGCTAGGGTGAGTTTGAGCTTTTTGACCAGTTGAGCAGGAATTGGGTCCGATACGTGAGATGAGGGAGTGGAGCTGGAAATCATTCTTGCGATCTCCGCTACGGAGATGGGATTGAAGGATTTCCAGTTGTTTGGGTGGTGCATGGGTGTGATAGCTTCTGTGTCAGCGAGCGAGCTATTGCCGGGGGGGCAGCAGTGAGTGTCCAGGGAGAGCTCAATCTTTGTGATTTTGTCATTGAAGAAATTGGCAAAGTTATCACATAAGTCTTTGGAGGCCTGCGCTGAGGATGTGGGCGGTTTGGAGGTTTGTTGTCTGATGAGATTGAAGAGTTCTTTCGGTCTGTTCTTTGCGTTGTTCAGAGCACTACAAAAGAAAGACTTTTTTTCATTCTTGATGTGTTTTTTGTATTTCCTGCGTACTGATTTGAGTCGATTAGGGAGGATTGTGGACGGGTTGTTCCGCCAGAGTCTTTCTGCAGCTCTTAGCTGTCTTCTTTCGGAGTTTATGTCCGTGTTGAACCATGATCTGGATGGGGTGTTCCTGACTCTTTTTTTGTTTCCAGGGGGCTAATTGGTCCATGATGGAAGTCATAGTAGTGTTGTAGTGGGAGGTGAGTTCTGTTGTGGAGAGGTTGTCAGTAGAGGAGGGGAGGAGTGAGCTTACCCTTTCCTCCAAGTCAGTAAGGTGGATTTGACTTAGATTCCTCGCCCAGTGACAGGTTTCCTGCATGCGGGGCATAGTTTTATGTGGAATAAAATGATGTGATGGTCGGACCAGTCAACAGGTAGGATGTGGTCGATAGTGACTGTGTCTGCTTGAGCAATAATGGCATCTAGGATTGATCCTCTGTTGTGGGTTTGTTCTGTGCAGTGTTGGGTGAGGTTATTGTTGTGTAAAAGTTCGTTTGAGGTTTGGATCAGCAAGTTGTTTTCCTCGTTCCAGTGTAAGTTGAGGTCTCCTAGCATTATGTTGTTGGAGTCATGTAGTGCGCAGTGAGTTATCAGGTCAGAGAGGTGTTCGCTGAATGCGGTGGTGTTGCCAGGGGGATGGTAGAGGAGATGGCATATTAGTGTTTATTGGCACTCGACTTAATGGTGGCAGTTAGGCATTCAAAAGAGTTATATGTGAATGAGTCAATTTCTGATACGGAGATGTTGTTCTTGTGCATGATTGCAATACCCCCTCCTCGTTGGTTTTTTCTGTCTTTATTGATGAGTATGAAGCCCGGAGGCACAAGCATGTCAATGGATGGGGAAGAGAATAGTTCAACCATGTTTCGGTGATGAACGCGATGTCTATCTCGTGGGCAAGGATAGTTTCTGCCAGATCGGTTGCATGTTTTGTGGCCGATCTGCAGTTTATAAGCATGCAATTGGTGGTGTTCCCCTCGTTATTGAGTTTCTTCGTTAGGTGGGCCCTTGGAATAGTGGAGAGGAAGCCGGGGGGCCTCGTCGCTCTGGGTGGTAATCGGTCTCTACCGAATCCAATGATAACCTGGATCTTGGAGTTTGGGGTGACAGTAGGGTATATGTCATAAGAGGTGGCCAGTTCCATCGCCTCACTCAAGGACATTGCGGCTTTTGTTCTTTTGGGTCTCTGCCTTTGGTTCGAGAGGGGGGTTGTGTTCCAACTGTGCCATTGAGTCATGAGAGGTCTTGACTGTTTGGAGTTGCTAATTATGGGTGTAGGGTGTGGGCGTAGGTGACATTTCCGGCGTGAGGTGAGGTTAAGTAGGATTTCCTTAAGGCCCACTATTACAGTTTCTAGTTGACTTTCCAAAAGAGCGAGTCTCTGAGTCATCTCCCAGGAGGAGGGGGTGGGGGTGCCAGGATTTCGATTGTCCTTGGCGAGGTTGTTAAGGGAAGGGGAGGGCTTGGAATTGAGAGAGTGGCTATTGGTGATAGTGCTGCCTCTGTTATGCCGGTGGTTAGTCATGGACATGGTGTGTGGAGAGTAACGTCTCTGGCGCACAGGTAGAGGGCGAGAGTTAGGAGTCGTTGACTGAGTGTTCAGTTCGCTAGATGTTTGTAGGGAATAGTAGTTTGGGGAGGGAAGGGGTGGGTGTCGGTCAGGGGATTGTCATGTCCCCACTGAGACGTGCCTTCGATTTGTTTTGGAAGGTAGGTCAGTATTGTGCGTTTCCGGGGAGTGATGGTGGGGGGAGAGGTTGATGACAGGGGGGGGAGAGGATGGCGCTGTTGGCGTGGTTTTTGGGTATAGTTTGTGGTATCTCTAGGAGGGTCCATCTGTCGGGGGATAGGGAGTTGTTCAGATGGGAGTGGCGTGGATGATTGAGGGCATTACGTAGCGAGGGGAAGAGGTGGTCGAATGCATCTAGGTTGTCGTTGTTGGCTTGGATCATGACTGTACCATTAGTGTAGATGGTCACAGAGGTATTGCCCCTACGCGTGTGGTGTTTAGGGATTGAGATCGTCAGTTTGCAGCTGAAGGGAGTGTTAGTTGTTTTGGATATGTGGAGATGTGCTCTGAGAATGTTGTTCCAGATCGCAGGGCTTTCGGTATGGAAAATGAGATCCATTTTCCGCTGGCCTTTGGAGGTGCAGTGGTATATGTTAGCGAATAGTGTATCTGGGTGTTGTCTGATCAGTCTGTGTTTGAAGTTTCTTTTCGCTTTTAGTGAGAGGTTGGGGGGGGATGATAGAGAAGGAGTTGGGGCCATGTGGTTTCAGGCAATTTGGCATGGAGGGGCCGATAGAGGTTGCGGTGGCTGGTGCCATTTATTATGAGTTGGAGAGGTGAGTAGCAATCCGGGGCTTTGCTCAGTCTGTTGGTCTGAGGAGGCTCGGGTTGGGCTGTCATTGATGGGTCAGGTATCACACGTACACGACACACGTATCTGAGGTAGCGCAACTATATAGCTCGTTTTCTAGTTCCAGGAGCGCGGCAGTAAGACTGTTTTGGTTTCCAAGGGTCTGTTGCAATGATCTTAAGATCCGGGGTTCATATGATTAGATCTTTTCAGTACTTTGCACGGGAATTCACCATGTTAGTGTTACCATTATAGAGTCAGGCATCAGGTATCGTGACCTTCGACACCAGCTGCTGGTACAGCGTGGCTGTAAAGTTGTTTCAGTTCCCAGGGTCTGTTACCATGGTTTTACGATCGGGTATTATGGTGCTTAGATCATTTCAGTTCTTTTCACGGTGACTCACCCGGAGGGAGGATGTTAGGGCGGCCATTTTAGAGTCAGGCGTCAAGTGCCGAGATCTTCGTCTCCCGTTGTTGGGGCAGCTCGGTGTGAAGCTGTTTAAGTTTCAAGGGGTTGTTACACTGTCCTAAAAATCCGGTGTTCCGGTGGTTAGATCATTTCAGTTAATTTCACGGAGATTCAGCCGATGAAAGGATGATGGTGCCACCATTTTGGAGTCAGGCACCAGGTGCCGTGACCCGCGATTCCTTTTGTTGGGGCAGCGCGGCTGAGAGGTTGTTTCTGTTTCCAGGGGGCTGTAGTAAAGACTTTAATCCGTTGTTCAGGTGGGTGGGTTTATTACAGTTGATTTTCACGGGTATTCACCCGTTGAGAGGCTGGTTCGCGCGGGTCAGTCTGACATTTTGGAGTCAGGAGTCTGGAATTATGAGCATTCCTCCCCCATTACTGAGGCCGCGCGACATTTAAATTTATTTTTAGGCTCCATGAGGCTTTTTCAAGGTTCCGGTGCACCGTTGAGTAAACCCTTTCTTTCCGTTGCGCGGGTACTCACCGGTGTTGCTTTGGTGCTCTCTATGGGAGTGGTGGGCTGGCGCCTCTGATGGGAGGGGGCTTCTCACTCCTCAAGGTTTCACTCAGTGTCGTTCGCTTGAGCAGTCGGAGGATGCCTCCTCGTGACTGCCTGGTGTCCGATGTGGCTGCGGACTTCTGGGACTCAAGCGGGTCCAAGCGTATAAATCCTAGATCTTCCGATGTGGGGTCCGTCGGCCGCTCTCTCCAGATCTCTCTCCCTTCCGCAGGCGGAGGCAGCGAGGCACGGATTAGCGGACCCGGCAGAGGGTTCACAGCGTGAATTTGGGATGTCTTCTTGGCCGTTTTGCACCGGTGAGTCCCAGTCGTCATAGGGGTCGTGGGGGCAGCGGCTGGGATTTGCACGAAAGAGTGATCCCTTGCCCCCGGAGCTCGTATTCAGACCTCTACCCCAGCGGCCATCTTAGCCCAAGAATTTCCCCTTTTAGCAGCCCGCAGGGGGCAAATTCAGTAGCTGGAGTGCTTCTCTAAAGAATTTCACACATCTAACTGATACCTGCACGTCCGCTCCACTCAAACATGTGGAAATGGCTGTGTTGCATTGTGTTATTCCCAGGTTGTGGTAAACACGGGTTCAGCCAATAGCACCTTAGGCTCTTTCAGGTAGGACAAACGCATACCACAGGGGTCAGCCTTTCAATCTTATAGTTGCACAAACAGTAGTATTGTTCCGTGGATCCAGTTTGTTATATGCATGCTATTTAAACATAAACTGTTACACATTTAAAATAAAAAAGTGTTTACCACTGGCATTAAAGATGACATCACTCATTGAACCTACAATTCTATGAACCACTTTGCTTTCATAGAGCACATAGACTGAGATCACAAGGCCCCCAGAAATCTGAACCATCCAAGGTCTGTCATAGTATGCCTCATCATCACATCTGTGTCACATTGCAAGCTGGTATCATGGTCAGCCTATCCATATCATTGCAGACTACTCGTATTATATTCTGTAAAGAGGAAAATGTTCCATGCGATGATACCCAGATCCATCAAGGAATATTACATTTGGCTTGCTTGAACTTGCCATTATGATCATGTCAATCAAGGCAAGGCTTCGGAGTTCACCGAAACTGATAACCTGGCCAGATTTCAAGACTCAATGGACTTGGTGGCCCTGTACTGTGACAATGCGTCTGCCACAAATCGTGAAGTAGCGAATGGATAGAGTTAACTATAAAATCAACACATTATTGTATATACAGAAATTGGTGTCTGAACACTGGAAATCCACAGACCTAAGCTACTCTGGGCATATAATTATTGTTTCGAGAGTAAAAATGCTTACCAGATAGAATTTATGGAGTAAAAGTCAATATTAAAGAAGCAAAGAAATAATATGTTTCTATTTTAACAAATGTCAGTTGAAAATACCTCCAAACAACTTTTAAGAATTAGTTGAACATGCCAATATATATGAAGTACATTATCTTTACTTTGATGTAGGAGGCAAGAGGGAAAGGGGTGTGTTATATTAACCATTTGGAATTGGACAGAAATTGATCTGTTCATTTGGCTGTCTTAGCTCTCATTGGAGTAGGGCCATGTCATTCACTATTAATAAGGAGTGTAGTCCAGATTGGAAAACAATAGGATTGGCATCTTAAAAGCGTGAACCAGACAACAGTAGTAAAGATTTTCTATTAGAAAATGCCAAAATGAATCCACAATGATTACAGTACCGTTCTTGGATTGAGAATGCATTCCTGACTCCCCTCCAAGGCTAAGAGCTCGGCGAAAATCTGTAGGACATTCATCTTTTAAACTGAAATTTTACCCTAGAGCTAGGAAAGTCAGGATTATTGTTCCAGAGAGATGTTGGTATACTCGGTCTGATTCTTGCATCCTGCCCATAGTAGAACCAAATAGAAATCTCATGCTCTGGTAGCCGTGGACCATCGGTTGAAGGGCAGATCTGAAGAACTGCAGAGGACCCCTCTGTGGCTAAGAACCTAACTTTTCTACAATCTATCACAGAAACAATATAAAACATCTATCAGTCTGCTGCCAAGAGGTGTGCTGAAGCTTTGTCATGTGACCAGTTAGAAATGTCTGTAATGTTTCTGTGATTGTTATCTGAAAACCCACCTAGCAGCACAAGCAGTATAGCAATATCACACAGTAAGAAAAAGAGAACCATTGGAAGAATTCCATAAAGCTCCAGCACCGGTCAGTAAATGATGCAACCTCTCCAGTCTTCATAAGGTCACAGCTGCTTTATTTCTTCAAACAATACCGGTGTTAGACCCGTCAACGTTAGGGTAGTCTTCCCCCAAACCTTTTGCCTTACTCCTCTCCACCCCCCATTGGTTAGGTAGTGATATGGCATGGAGAACTTGTAAGTTACTCCACACTCATCCCACATGGACTTCATGTACGTTGACATGACGTTAGTGCCTGTCACACACTAGTTCTTTGGGGAACCCTACTCAGGTAAAAATCCCCTCCTGGGCCCTGCCACCGCAGTTGAAGTCACCGACCTCAGAGGTAGTGGATTGGGGGGTCCACTAAGACCAGGATGAACCTGTTGCCTAAAGCCATCTTGTTGTCCAGTGGAACAACAATCTTGATGCCCACCCTCTCAAAGGGAGTGCCAGCGACAGGTAGTGGGGTTAGGGGAGCCTTGGGCTTTTCTCCTGATTATCCAGATACCTGGCAAGTGGGACAGGACCTACAGAATGCATCTAAGACCATCCTCTTCTGGGTCCAATAGAAGTGCCGGACAAGCCTGGTAAAGCTCTTGTTCTGCCCCAGATGTCCTGCCAGGGGGATATCATGAACCAACCCCAGTAGGAAGGTCCTGTAACACTGGGAGACCACCAGCACATGGTCTGCCCTAGATCCAGGACCCTTAGTCTCACTGTAACGTAGGTCATTCTCCCAATAGTTATGGTGATCTCCAGAGGTATCACCTGCTGCCTGGGCCTCAGCTTGCTAGCCCTCTAGAGTGTGGCCCTCTTTCTGCACTTTGCAGAAGTCCTCCCTGGTGAGCCTACACTGGTGGCCCCACCCTGGGTCACATGCCATCCAGCAAGCACAGGCAGGTCACCTAGGGTGGCAATGTCCTCCCTGGGAGGCTCAGGAGCATCCTTCTCAGGTGCCCTGTCAACCTGGATTGCTGGAACTTCAGGTCTTGTTTTCCGCACCCTTAGCCCATACTCTTTCTGACTCCCTTCCCAGGCAGCCATAGACTGTGTGGTCATGCAGACCAATTCAGGCAGAGCTAACATCTCCAAGTGTGACATAAGCTCCATCTCTTTCCAGATAGTGTGCTCTAGGTCATTGCCCAACAGATAATCTACAGGCATGACAGGGCTCAGAGCTACTTTGAGAGCACCTGAGAACCCCCCCCCTCCCTCAGGAGTCATGCTGGCTCCTGTGTCCCTCAGAGCCTCCAACCGTTGCCCATTGATGCTGACCCACTGCCTATACTTAGAAGAATTTACAGGCTTAAAAGCCTTTTGCACCATTGCCTTATCTCCCAGGGACATTGGTGTAACCTGTGTCTGCTTCCCAAAGCTAACTGGGACCATCTCCCCCCCCCCCCAAGCACTTCTCTTGCCAACCCAGGTGGATACCCACCGGTGGGGGACTGTACCCTCTTGAGACATTTGGTATCTCTCTTGGAGTGCCCATACTTGTAGCACTCAGTACACTGGGTAGCAAAGCTCCCTGTCTGTTTATCAAATAACCCTTTCTACTTTGGCTCAGATTGGGACTGGTTACTGCTGTTCCCTTGGGAATTATTTTGGGGGCCTTTTGAGAACTACTTATTTTCATGTTTTTCTCCCCCCTCGTCTGGTGGGACCACTGACCACCCTTTTGGGAGTCCCCCCAGATGTCTTTTTGTACACTCTGATGCTGGCCCAGAGGTCCGCTTCAGAAAGCTTCCTGGGGTCAGTCAGCTTGCTGTCCACTAGCTGCTTGCGCATCTCTGTAAAACAAGTACATATCATGCACTCCCTGAGAATCAAGTTGTAAAACCCATTGTAATCATTAACCTTTTTCCCCTCTCCCAGCCATTCAGTACCTTGCTGGAGTAGTCCAAGAAATCCACCCAAGATTGATTTGGGAGTTTGTGGTTGTCCCTGAACCTCTGGTGGTACTTCTCTGCGGTCAGTCTAAATTTAGTGAAAAGTATGGCTTTCATGGGGGGAGTACCTGGTTTGGTCCTCTACTTCTAGTGTAAGAAATGTTTCCCTCCCACTGGAGGCATATGTTTTAACAAGCCCCCTCCAGTTCACCTCTGGCATCTTGTGTACCCTTAGGGCTACCTCATAAGCAGAAAACCATTTATCTATGTCCTCTCCGACCACATAATTGGGCACCAGATCTTTAGGTATGCTGCTGGACTCTGCTTATTTAGCTTTAAGGTCCAGCTCTCTGAGGCTCCTCTCATGAGCCAATATTTTCTCCTTCTGGGCCAGCTTCTCCTCCATTTTAAGCTTGGCCATCTGCAACCTGAACTCCCTCTCTGCCTTCCTCTCCGCTAGCTCCCCTGGGGTCAGGCCATGCAAGGATACACTGCTTCCTGCTCTGGCAAGGAGTTCCAGCTCAGGAGATGGGTCATCCTCCTCCCATCAAGGCTACGTTTCAGGGCTTATATCCAGGTCCTGATCCTGTTCATCCATATCATCCTCTTCATTTCCATCTTCTGTTGCTGTTGTTAACTGGTGGACCTCTGTCTAGGCCCTCAGAGATTTCTGAAGCTCCAGCCTCTTGGTGCCCTTCTTCATTTGCAGTCCCCTTTCCTTACAAAACTGTTTGAGCTCATCCACATTGCACCTTCACAGATTAGCCAGCTCAAACTCTATTACTTGCAGGTATGGTCTTAGAGAGTCCAGTGAGAATGAGAGTTGGTTTGGAAAAAGCAAAAGAAGTCAATAAAGGAGAATTTTAAAACACAAAAAATGGTCTCAAATTATTTATATGGGATGGTAGTCTGACACAAAATTACTGAATGCATTACACAAACACAAGTCCAAATCCTCACCGCTGATCACCAGTGTAAGAAATTGGGTTACTTGGTGGGGGGGGGAAACCTTCTCAAGTAGCAACAGCCATTCTTGTCTGGGTGAAGTCACCAGCAACCCTAAATTAATCTGTGTTCAGCCCTCTGGTAGCTTGACACAGAGCATTCAGGCTTAACTTAGGTGCAAGGTGTAAAGTATTTGTGAAACACTTCAAATAGTAACAAAGTAAAAACACCACACGAAAAGGATCTCACACCAGATTGCAAAACTAGAGTAGCTTTTAATACATAAAACTAGACCAGTATGACAAAAATCCAATCAGTAGAACTGCAGATATGCAATTCTAAAGATTTAAGTGAAAATAGCGGCAAAAAGCACAAAGCGCCAACTCTGGTCGCACCGCACAGGGACAAAGTCACAAGGTCAGGCCAATCACGATGGAGCATGGGCCGGCTACAGGGGCGTTCTTGAGCCTGCAGAGCAAGATTACCTTAAATTCTGGTAGCGAAGCATTGTGAGGTCCTGCGTCGAGGATGCATCAAGCAGTCGTGGCAATGTGAGGTCGAGGTCGGTGATGCATCACGCAGTCGTGGCAAGGTCCTCTGTAATCATCGAGGATGCTGTCTCTGAGGGAGCTTGCAATGTGAAGGCCTGTGTCAAGGATGCATTGCGTAGTGGCAGGTCTGATGAGGCTGCTTCGGCGATGTGGAGTCCTTGCGACTGGAAAGTCAACACTGTAGAGGCAATAAGTCGGTTCTCCTCGGGGTTGCACCACGCAGCAGAGATGTGTTGGTTCTGCTGGGTCAACAGATGAACTGGCAGAGCACCTTCAGGCCCACTCCCAAGGGTCCAGGACTGAGGTGGCAACACTTGACAGGGTAGAAATCACAGTTGCAGAGTCCAAGTGCAGGTTACAAGAGACTAGCCCTTGGAGTCACTCTGGTGGTCCTGGGTACAGGTTGCACATCCAGTCCTTCTCACCCAGGCAAGAGGGCAGTAGGCTGCAGGTCAGCAATGCAGCAGCAGTCTTTCAGGGCAGCAGTCCAGCAGAGTGCATCTCTTTCAGATGCACAGCAGTCCGTCTTCCACAGGTCAAGAAGTGTACTGAAAAGTTGGTGCCTGAGGTCCAATATTTATACCTGGTGCCTCCTTTAAAGTGGGAGACATTTCCCTGTGAAATGCACAGTCTTCATGCCTCTCCTGCCCTGGTTCCAGACTAACTTCAGGGATCATGAAATCCTCTGTGTGAAGGCAGGACACAGCCTATTCAGGTGTAAGTAGAGTTGTGCCCAACTCCGCCCTCCTATCCTGACAGAGATGGCCCATCCATGCATACCTAAGCTGTCTAGGAGGAATACACAAAGACCAACTGCCAGCTACACCCCGTCATGTGACCCAGAGACAGGCTGAAAGCACTGAATGGCTAAGGCAGAAAAATGCCAATTTTCTTAAAGTGGCTATTTCAAAATTGTAATTTAAAATCCAACCTTACCATAAAAGAGGATTTTTCATTACGATTCTAAAGACACCAAGCATGAACTGTTTACCTGTTTCCATTTGGAAGTTACAGCTTAACAAATATAATAAGGTAACTCCAATGTTATCCTATGGGGGAAGCAGCCCTTGCAGTGGTGTAAAATGTTTTTCACTACCAGGACATACAACACATAGAATTACATGTCCTACTGTTTAAATACAGTGCACCCTTCCCTGAGGGCTGTTAGAACCTACCATAGGGGTGCCGTATATGTATTAAAAAGGAAGGTTTGTGCTTGGCAAAGGTTTATTATACTAGGTTGAAATGGCAGTTCAAAACTTCACCGAAAGGCTGCAATTCAGGCCTGAGATCAGTTTAAAGGGCTACTTAAGTTGGTGTCACAATGTGTGCTGCAGGCCCACTAGTAGCATTTAATTTAGAGGCCCTGGGTACATGTAGGACCACGTTACTAGGGACTTATAAGTAAAGTTAATATGCCAATTGGGGACAAGCTAATATTACCCTATTTTAAGGAGTGAGCACACGCACTTTAGCACTGGTTAGCAGTGGTAAAGTGCACAGAGTCCTAAGGCCAACAAGGAGATCAGAAAAATATGGAGGAGAAAGGTAAAATGTTTGGGAGAAGACCAGTGGGAAGAACTGCCCTACCCTGTGGGAGTTTTCATCACTAAAGCAGAAGAACCTTGCCAAGTGGTGCCACCCCAGTCCTGGGGCTTTGGAAGTGAGCCTGAAGGTGCTCTGCCAGTCCATCTGTGGACCAGTAGAACTGATGCATCTCCTCTGCTGCGCGGCACAACCCTAAGCATGATGAATGCATCGCCTCTTCTGCGTGGACTTTCCTGTCGCAAGGACTCCGCCTTGCTGCCACAGTACACAGCATCATTAGAACTGATGCTGCACAATGCATCCTCGATGCAGGCACTCACATCACAAGCCTCTCATAGACTGCATCCTGGACGACCATGCAGGACACCGCATCGCTAGCCCAGCAGTTTCTTTGGAACCAGCCGGTGCACGAGGTATTCTTGATGCAAGAGTTCGCATTGCAAGTCCTTTGTCGATAGAATCCTAGACGCGGGATCTTGCCATTGCAAGCATGCAGCTCACCAGAACTGGCACTATGCGACACATCTCTAACCCGAACCTTGCATCTCCTCGGCTGCGGGATGCCTTCTCAACACAGGATTTCGCAAGGCTCCACACCCAGGATTTAATGTACTTTAGTGGCCCAAGGAAAGTACAGTGGCATAGAGTGCAGAGGCATACAGTAATGCACTCTTTTTCAAGGGGCCCGTGGAGAGGCGTAGAGTGCAGAGGCATACAGTAGAGCAGAGTGTTCTAGATTCGAGTGGCATTTAGTGTTGTAGAGTTGAGTGTAGAGTCCTATAGTGGACTGTTATAGAGTGGTGTGACGTGTCGTACAGTGGAGTGTTGTGGAGTGGTGTTTCATAGAGTGGAGTAGAGTGGCATAAAGCGGAGGGACATATAGTGGAATAGAGTGTTCTAGAGTGGAGTGGCATAGACTGGAGTGTCATGTTGTAGTGTAGAGTGCAGTAGTTTAGAGTGGAGTGCTGTAGAGTGGAGTGGAGTAGAGTGTTGTGGTGTAGAGTGGAGTACAGTGTCGTACAGTGGACTTGAGTGCCATCGAGTGGAGTAGAGTGTCATAGAGTGGAGGGGCATACAATGTTATAGATTGTCGTAGAGTGTGGTAGAGTGGAGTGTTATAGATTGGAGTGCTGTACAGTGGCTTGTTGTACAGTGTCTTGTTGTCCAGTGTCATTGCATAGAATGTTGTAGTGTGGAGTGGTGTGGAGTACCAATCATAAATCAGAATAATTCCTACCTCTCAGAATTCTAACTATATCTACAAAGTGGCTACTGCCATTCTGTAATATATGTATTCATATGGTATGAGAAATACACACTCACTCACATTGCATCAGTAATTCCCGGCACTCGATAGACTAATTTGTTGTGCGGATGTGTACATTGTGCAATAGCAGAATTCTGTAACTCACAATCTGGTAAACCAGTGACTGAAATGGACTTCCCTTGAGCCTCACACTCCATGCTGTGGGGGAAGGCCACTGCAGTAGACAAATGGATGAAGAGGGCTGACTGAAAGCCTTTGTAAGGTTGTATACAATATATATTATTATTAAAAACAAAAGGTCTTAGCTAACACCAAACCTAAAGAAAGATATTTTAGAGAAAGGATGAAGGTAGGATGTGTCTTGCATTGACTGTTAGGGCGACCTCCGATCTGCTGGAATGAATCCAGTTCCTGCTTTCAATTTTGAAACACTTGATGCTGCCACCCTGCCATACTCCTACACAAGGAAACTTCTGAGTCCAGAAATACCTCACAAGTTCCTGGCCAGGACTACATTTTTGGAATGAGGGCATCCTTCTGGATTTCGCTGTTTGCATTCAAAGGACTCCCGGAATACTGCTCATAAAACAGTGTTTATTTACTCCGGGTGCATTCAACTGTATGTCTTGGGCACCATCCCACTGAGTAGAATAGAAAGAAAGACCACACCGAAGGAAGCATGGCTGTCGGTTAAACACAGTATAATGACAGTGTGTGGAAACCACTACAGAAAGCAGCGCCTCCAAGACCGGGAGGGAGGATGCAGTATTTTGTGCTGCGGTCGGGCGTCTGGTACACATATTGTACAGTGCTCCTAAAGTGTGCAAGCCAAGACCGCTTTGATGGAAATTAAAGTAGAAAGCCCATAACCATATACCACAGAAAATAAGCAACTTAGGGATGACTCTGAACTACCAAATGTGTATCTTGGCACTTCTAGAAAAATGGTGGAAGCCACAGAAAAAAAATTACATTCTACAGAAATCTTGTGTTCATTTTCCGAGTTTTTCTAAAACATTAGATAGAATCTAGAACACATTGCTGGTAAATAAACTGCTACAATAATTTGTTCTTCTGAGCTATGAGGTGGGCTAAAAATATCCTTCGAGAAATGGAGTATTTGCTTAGCGGAAAATAGCGAATTCTAATGGATTTCAAAGTGCATCCATTCATACCAGTTTACTGATTGTTATTTTGCCCGATTCACAAATCTATATGCACGTGTAATTTGGGCTTAAATGCAAAATTGCGTTTTTGCTAGCATAAAATGCTTTTTGAATTCACAAAATTTGGGTTTAAGAGGATTTAAAAAGATGGTCTTGTGAGTAAATCTACTCACATGAGCGAAGGGTGGAGGTTGTAAGGCTAGAATGCATTGTTTGTGTATACCGATAAACTTACACGTTCATCGAGTTTTTTCTCAACCCTTCCCATCCTCGAAAAAGCCAGAAATGTAATTGTGACAAAGGCAGTGGTAAGTCTGAAACTCCTAAATTGGTGGAGGTGTACAGGGAAAGGATTCTCACATGGGAAAGATGACTTCCTCTTGAAGAAAAAATAAGGAAAGCAAGTTAAGAAGTGTACTTGGACTTGTTTGGCAGATTTCGCAGAGCAAATATACACTGGTTTATTTACGCATGCGTAAACATAGTTCACATACGTTTCATAGGACAATGCTTGTAACCCTGCAATTATATCAAGCTGCAAGGCTTTAGCTGCAAAACTTTTGTAAATTCCTGAAAGTCATAAACCTGCAACCATGGCACTTCGTAGACTTGCAAATGCACATTTATGGCTTACTTAAAATATCTGGTCTTATGAATTGTTTCCCCCTACAGATTTAATGATGGTTCCAATATCTCCAGGCATGAAGAAATACGCAACAGTAACACTGTTACACAACTCTCATACCAAAGGTGTGTTTTAGGTAAATAATCAAAGGTTTTTTTATTTTTATTTTTATATTTTACTACTTTGTTAGTGTTGACCTGACTACGTGGAACAGTCGAGCACTGTAAGTAGTAACAGAAACATCAGACCCACATGTGGGGTTTCAGTAGCATGAGCAAATGTTTACAAAGCAAGGAGTGAGTTGGATTCACGAGACTAAAGGTGGAACTGAGAGAGTTGCAGTGTGGAAAGGGCAATCTTTGTGTGGTTGGGAGATGGCCAGGAGAGGAGTCATCAGTGATTTCCTTCAACATCATAGGGAAGGAAGAAATCTTAGTTTTAAGGCTAGCTTTTTTTTTCAGTCTGGGAGTATGACAAAACCCATTTTTGAGTGCATTCCTTGTTTTTTTTTCATCTCAAACCTAGCCAGAGAGTTATTGCATGTTCTGCAGGTGCTGCTTGAGATATCATTATGCTGACTAGGTAGAGGGAGTTAAAACAGTTGCCTTAATGTAGGTGTGTTATGGACAGATTTTCATTGATTGTCGATCTGACTTTAATGGAGGAGTGTGGGGAAATTTAGCAGGGCATTGCTCACCTTAATGTGTGATAGGAAAAAGACCAGCAATCCAGAAAGGAGGTTGATGGTTGGGTGGAATAATGGACTGGGCTGAACCAAAGGCATATGCTTTTTTTCTTCATATGGCCTTTGAGGACAGGCTAGAGTCAATGCATAAACCTAGTGTCTGGTTCTCCAATGTTTTCGATTAGGTACAATGAACCAAGGAAAAACACAATGTAAAATTACAACCCTTATTTCCAGACTCAGACTCATAGAAATGCTGACACTTTTCATAGACATGTGGAACATGTGTGGCAGATTGGCTGTATCCAAAATTTCAGGGTTAGGAAAGTGAACACTACCCCTCACCCAATAGTATATCCTTAACCTACTCGCAATAATTGTATAATCTAGGGTGCCATGCCCCCAGTTCAGTGCTCTGATAGTCTCTAAAGCTAGGTTTGTGCTGTTTAAATACCAACACATTCATACATGCATATATGCATGCATGCATGCAAAGAACATCTTGTGACAGGAGGGAGGATAAATCAAACAGTAAATTTGTAGAGCTCTTCTTGTCACCCGTGAGGGTATCCAGGCTCTGTGGAGGATCCATTGCCCAACTGAGTGACTAGCCACAAACCCTCAAATTGGTGGATATTTTCATTCATTTCGCAAGTTATTTTCCATCTTGTGTAAGCATGAAAAACTACTCCATGTCAAGAAAGCCCTTTTAATGGTGGGAAGGGCCTTTGAATACCCCTCTCATGCCCTAAGGTAACTATAACTCGCACCCCCGCCATGCACAATGATTTTATCAATGATGTCAAAGAAGATGTTATGAGTGATGTAATATGTAGGGTAATTTACTAGTAAATACAGGGACCCCCTCTATATAAATAATACTCAAAGGTCAGGGAGAAAGAGGGAAAATAAACAACTAAGGCAAAAACTCTCTAATATAATACCAAATTAATTTTGTATTATATTATTATATGAAATGTGTTTTTAACAAATGAGCTTAGTAGACGATTGATGTGTACTGTTTATAACAAATGAGAAAATTATAAATATGCAAATAAATGGAATTTTGATATAAAAAGATGATTAAGTTCAACTGAGTATTAGACTTTTGTAGTTTTTGTACCTGAACCTTAACCCATATAAGATTGAATCTTTTGTAAAGAAATATAGGTCTTAGGGGAGAGTTTTTGCCTTGTATGTAGGGTAATTTGCAGTGCATGGCAAGGGCACAAGTTGTAGTTAGGGCATGAGTTATAATTACTTGAGAACTCCAACTATAACTAGTGAATTTCAGTGTTTTTTTAGAATTTAAAACTGAACAATTCACCTAATTAAAACGTTACTTTAGACTTTGTTTTTTTCAGTGAATTTCTAGGGTTTTATTTAAATGTAAAGTAATATTTAACTACCATACATTAATCCTACCCTCAACATGCTACACCACCCTGTGCATGGCCTTTGTCCATACACAATGGGGGTTAGCCACAAGGCCTGGCCTGTGGCCAGGTCCTGTGGCCAACCTCCCTAAAGGCTGCCAAATCCCACATCACACATGCAGCAGGTGGTTGCCCACAGGGCCTGGCCCTGGGGACCCCAGGGCCTTTTTTTTTTTTTTTTAAAGAGGAGGGGGCCAGCGTGGCCCACCTCCCCGGTCCTATTATGGCCTGGAGACTCCATCCCAGTGAGCCACTAATTAAAATTAAGGGGAAGAGAACATCCAGCCCCACCTCCCTGGCCGTTTTTGACCCCTGGGACCTCATCCCCATGGGTCCGGCAACATATTTAAGGGGGAGGGGGGCCGTGTGCCCCTCGTTCCCGGGCTGATTTTAGCTACGGGGACCTCATCTCACGGTGTCCCAGTGCATCTTTTAGGAAGATGGGGCATGGGGTCCCCCTCCCCAAGACTCTTTTGGCACCAGGTATCTATCCCCGGGGCCTGCCAACATAATTATGGGGAAGGGGGGAGTGTAGCTCCCTTCCCCGGGCCGATATTGGCCCCAGGCAACCCATCCCCCAGGATCTGGCTGCATCTGCAAAGAGGGAGGGGGGCACACAGCCCCCTTCCCTGGGCCGATTTTGGCCCTGGGAACCCCATCTCCTGGGGCCCGGCTAACAAAGTGCAGGTGCCCTGGTGCCCATCCAGGGCACCCACCACAGTGTCGTTTTGGCTGCAGGGGGAGCCCCTAGGCCCAGCGGCCCCAGCTGGCTTCCCGCATCCAGGGGAGCAGGTATTGCTCCCACCCGCAGGGAGCAGCTGATAATATTGCTCCCTGCAAGCGGGAGCAATCTTTTCATCTGTTTCCTTGCCCGCTTCACTGCAGGCAGGGAAACAGATGAAAAATCAACTCCCAGTGGGCGGGAGCATTTTTCAAGCTCCCGCCCGCTGAGAGTGGACTTGGTGTTTGCTCCCACTTGGTGGGAAAATTGAAATTGCTCTCGCAAAGCAAGAGCACACACAGGTTTCGGAAACCACTATGTTCCAGGGGTGGGCTCCACAGGACATAGCCTGAGCCAGCCCAGGGGGATGGGGTCCCCAGAGCCATTATTTGCTCAGGGAGGGGGACCACGCGACCCCTTCCCATTTACAAATGCAGTTGGGCCTGTGGGAATGGGGTCGGGGAGGGGGCCTTCTCAAAAATGGCCGGGCCACAGGGGACAGGGCCACATGCCCCCTCTACCTTAACAATACGGCCTGGCCCCTGGGGATGAGGTCCCTGGGGCCGAGAACAGCCCAGGGTGGGGGCCGGGTGCCTCCCTCTCCCTTAACAACATGACCCGACCCTGGGGGAAGGGGTCCCCAGGGCCAAAATTGACCAGGGGGTCACACACATCCCCCTACCCCAAAAGTGAAATATTTGTTTCCCCCGACCTGGCTTACCCAGGGGGTATTAAAAACAAACCATATATCTGTATGTCCACTGAAAAAAACCAAAGGTTAAAGTATCGTTATAGTTAGGTGTAATGAAAAGATCTGTTTTTGTTGTTTTTAAAAACATAGAAATTCACTGAAAAAAACAAAGTTTAAAGTAATGTTATAGTTGGGTGAATATGTCAGTGACAACATTAACCTTTTGAACTTAAAAAAAAATACAGAAATTCACCAGTTACAGTTAGCAGAGCTTGGATGATGTCATCAGTGATGTCATCAATGGTGTAATTTGAGATGTCATCAGTGATGTCATAAATGATGTCATAAAACATGCATTGAGTGATGTAATATGTGAAGTCATAAGCAATGCATGGCAAGGGTGCAAGTTATAGTTAGCTCTGCTGCCCTTCTCCCAAGCCTTATTAGACCCAGGGGATCCCATCCTCGGGGCAATACCAATGAAAAAGGGGAGAGGGCAGTGTAATCCGCCCTCTCCAAGCCTCATTAGGCCCTGGGAACCCCATCCCTTAGGGCCTTATGTATTTTAAAGGAAAGGGAGGGCATCTGCCCCCTTTCTTGAGCCTAATTAAGCCCTGGGGACCCCCATCCCCCAGGGTCATATTTTTTTTTAAAGGAGAGCTGCGTGCCCCCCCCCCCCTCCTTTAGCCTTTAAAAGGCCCTGCGACTCCATCCCTCAGGGGCGAGTATTTTTAAAGGGGAGGGGTGCCACGCTGTCCCCCTTCCTGTGCCTCTTTAGGCCCTGGGGACCCCATCCCCCAGAGCTGTTCTTTTATTTTAAAGGGCCACCCTCCCTGAGCCTTCTATGGCCCTACAGATCTTATCCCCCAGGGCTATATATGTATATATATCTATAAATATAAATATATATATTAATATATATGTATAGATAAATATTATATGTATATATATATATATATCTATATAGATATATATTAAAAGGGGTAGCTGCGCGGCCACCTCTTCAAGCCGATTATGGCCCTGGGGACCCCATCCACCAGGGCCATATATATTTTTAAAGGAAGGGTGGCCGCATGGGTCCCCTCCCAGAGCTCCTTTACGCTCTGGGGACCCCATCCCCCCAGGGCCTTTTTTTTAAGGGGGAGAGGAGCCCTGTGGCACCCTCCCTCAAGCCATTAGAGGCCCCAGGGAGCCCACCCCTGCGGCCCGGCTCCCGAGCCGTTTTTGGCCTAGGGGACCCCATCCCCTGGGGTCCGCTTTAACTAAAGGTGGGTGCCCAATTAGGGCACCCACCATACATTTGTTGGGGGCTGTGATGTGTGCCCCAGGGCCTCTGCAGCCCCAGCCAGCTCCCCACATGCTGGGAGAGCTGGCATTGCTCCCGTCCCCAGAGACCATCTACTTGTGCTGCTCCCTCAAAGCAGGAGAAATCTCTTGATCTGTTTCCCTGCCCGCATCAGT
Source organism: Calotriton arnoldi (assembly GCA_963921515.1). Lineage (NCBI taxonomy): Eukaryota > Metazoa > Chordata > Amphibia > Caudata > Salamandridae > Calotriton > Calotriton arnoldi. Next base: position 1,283,811 of record CAWUFW010003435.1, on the reverse strand, counting down.
GCAGGCAGGGAAACAGATCAAAAGTTTGTTTCCAGCCGGTTGCAGCATTTTTAAATCTCACACCCAGTGGGAGCAGATTTTGTGTTTCCTCTTTGCGTGGCGGGAGATTAAAAAATGCTCCTGCCAGGTGGGAACCAACACAAGTTTCCCTTCCCACACTGGTGTTGGCAGGAAAACTGCAGTGTCCCGGGGGTGAGCTCCCCGGCACACAGTATTTGAGCCGGCCCCAGGGGTGGTGTCCCCGTGGCCTTGAAAGGCTGAGGGAGGGGGACTGCAAAGTGTCAAATTGCATAATTTGTCCACTGTGGCGCTATGTTTAGCAGTTCAATTTAGAAGCCATTGATATTTAAGGACAGGTAGGTTCCCTGTTAAGAATTATTGCACTGGAGTACATTTTCTTGAATTATACAGATCGCAATTCTAATCCACAAAATTCTACAATGCCTTTAACAAGACAATTCCACATGAGTCTGTAACATAAACACTTTTAATGGAAGAAAACTTCACGAGGGAGAGTACCGAAGAAGGGTTGCATTTATTTCTCATGTAGTATCAGTATAACCCATGTTACTGCTTATACGTCGGACATCGGAAGTTTATTTTCATTTACATTAAGAAGAACATTATGTAATATTTAAGAACCAAAAGATGAAGTAGGATATAACATCTCATGAAGTAATTAAATATTAATTTCGCTTTCTCCTGCGCCTCATAAACAACATAAGTACAAGCATTCGAAGTTGCTAGGGGACTTAGAAGTTAAACATTATTTTGATACTCGAATCATTTTAGCTGGAATGTCACTTTGTGTAGTCTTTTGTTTACAGATTTTCTGGTTTATACTTAATGCATCTAGTTCTTCTGATCCACGAGGATAAAAGAATAGGGATAGCTACAAATTGTAAAATGTGATTACTTCATAATGGGCCTATTGTGTCACCGTTACAATAATACTTCAGCACTTATGATGGATGCAATGAGTATTTCCAAGGATCAGCTTTTTGTGCACTAAAACCTAGAAAGATACAGCTGTTTTTAATTAACTGATTAGCAACCCATTAACAAAGAGTGCTACAGAAGGTTGCTGGGCTTGTCACTGTAATTTTCCATTTTGTGGATTATCCCTAGAGATGTTTCCGCAGCAGAGTCGATATGTTGAAAGTAGTTTTGAGAATATATATTTTTTTTGAGAAACAGAGCATTATGTGAGAGGATTTATTGTATGTCGCTGGATTCTGTGTGACTTGACATATTGTTCTAGTGTCCTCGGTTGCCCGCTGTATTATATGCCTCTGCCATATTGCCGCTTCGGCATTGTGCCTGCTGAATGAAACAGTATTGGGTCACAGTGCCAGCCTTGTTGGTTTTCCTGATGGCTCCATGATAATCCCCCCATTGTTTTTCTGAAAGTCATTCACAGGCTTAATGTAAATGACAAATGAGTGAGTCCCAATCGATGGACGAATTTGGGGTTTGTAATCAGTGCTTGTGAAAGGTATAATATTTTTTTTTGGGGGGGGGGGGTTATATAGCACGAACTCGACCCGAAGGTATCAGAGCGCTTTACATGAGCACCAGTTGCGTTAGAGTCCGACACATTCATTTTGCTAGGCACGGGGAGGTTAAGTGATTTACCCAGAATCACAGGATGTTGAGCGTCCCTGCCAAGGCTCGAACCTGGTTTCCCAGCTTCGAGGTCGACCGCTCTAGGCGTTAGGCCACATCCTCTCCCCATGATGCCTCAGATCTGAAGCCCTACACAGTATTGATAGCTTCAGCTTCTCAGGATGAGGAACACCGAACAGGCAGCATGAAGTACCAGATGGGAGAGAACATTAATTCAGAAAACATTTACAGGTACACGTCAGAACAAACCTTTTTTGGGGGGTAAGTTTGAAAAGTTAATGCGTTGAGTTGCATGGAGAACAACAAATAAAGCGTTTTAGTAATAAGTGGCTGAGTATAGTAATGCGGAGTGTCCAGAAAAAAGCAAGCATTGTCGAAGCCAATAGGAATTGGAAGTGTAATTAACTGGCTTTGCCAATGGTGTTTTTTGGGGTTAGATATGAAATGAATTTAGAACATTATTAAATTAATTTAAAGACGGTTGGTACATATCCACACACATCATCGGCAACCAACTCTGAATTCATTTGTAATGTTTTATCAATTGAAAATCAAAGGTGGCTCTGGGGGACGCGTGCATATCCACAGTGACTATCTTTTTTATTAATATCTCTTATTAGATTTTTATTATTGATCAACAATACAAAAAGTATGACATGAAGCATCTTAAACAATGCAGCCAAACCACTTTATATTTATATACATCTTCATCGTTGCTTGCAATAAAACTGTCCAACAACATTCGTGACTGGTGAGCTCTCTTTGTGACCATCATTAAGGCTGATCCTAGCATAGTCTTCCCACCATGATTCCCATATTTTGATACATTTCCCTGGACAGCTGTTTGCCTTGTATATTCAATCAATCAAATTACTTTATTTGATCCAAGTTAAAATAGATCATATAAGTACAACATAGTAAAAAATATATTAAATAAGATTTCAGAATTAAAAGCAATTAATAGCGAGGGAACATATTCAAATTTAGCATTCATTTCGGTCTATTGGTACAATCTTCTAGTCTTTAGAGAAATGCATAAAAAAGATGCAACACAATAACAGACAAAATGATCAGATAACATTTGAAGGAAAAACAAGCCTGGGTGGCATTGTCTAAATTTATGTTTAACCATAATCGGAAATATGAACTGTTTATGGTGCTCCAAATAAAATTTGCAAAAGAAAAAGATGTGAAGATTTGATTGAGAGGACACACCATCACACGGGCATGATGGCAAAATTTGAGGGGAAAAGATGCCTGAGGGATGGCCCAGCATACAGGGGATAAGGTTTAGGCGAAACCTTAGACGTACAAATCTGTGACGATGGTTTGTTACATACTTATATATATATATATGAAGCCAGCCCCTTAGTTAAAACTGGCCCCTCTAAATAAGATATTGCCATATATTTATTGCTATTGATTTTGTGTCTTTTATTTGGCCCTTAAGTTTAGAAAACGGATTTTAATTAAATTTTTTGAAATATTTAAATAATTGGCTGGAGTTTCAAATATGGATTCCTAACCTATGGAGGTTAAGGTACTTTTGACATAGGAGATCCACGGGATCCTATGTGCATATTCCAAAGAAAGACAATCTTTGATAATCTGTTGAGTAAGATTGACAGATTCCCTTCTCCATATGGAATACCATTGGAGAATTGATTGGAGCTAAGCCAACCTGGTCGTATATATAGGGGATGTCCCATTCAAGATTGAAATTAAAGTTGGAGCAGCTTTTGGGGAGGGCTACTAGTTTTTTTACAGAAAGTATCTTCTATGATTTGTAGAGGGGTGGAATTAGTGTGCCCCCAGCCCCATAAGTAGCTACAGAGAGGGATTTCGCCGTATATACTTTTTTTAATAACCCCCAGAGGTTTGGAGCACAATATATTAATAAAGGTCTACAAGGCAGTGATGCTTTTTTCCAGCATCAAACTCCTGTCAGTCACCATGTGCGTCCATGTAGCCAATCTATCAAATGTGACCCCTAGGTATGAAAATGTGTCCGTCTGTGCCACTTTTTGACCTGCTATATGAAAAGATGGAGATTTCTTACTCCTGTATCCGGTCACTAAAATAAAAGATTTTGCCTCATTTACTTGTAAGCTAAGAGTTTGCATGAACTTCACATACTCCTCTATGAGTCGCTGGAGTGCCACGCCAGTGCGGGCGATAAGAACTGCGTCATCTGCATAGAGGAGTATGGGAATACAAACCTGGTTTACCAATGGGACTTCCAAAGTAGGGTCTAACAGTGGTGCCTCTACGCCATTTGTATAAATGTAAAAGAGAAATGGGACAAGGACGCACCCCTGTCTAACACCCCCAAGTAATAGGGAACCACCTGGTACACTTTCCCTGTTTCCCGTATCGGACACAAGCCGAAGCCCTCAAATATAGCTGTCTGATGACAGCAATAATTGCCTTGTCGATGTCCATCTCCTCAGTGATTCTCCATTGATGGTGATGGGCAATGCAATCAAAGGCTGCTGCGGATAGGTCCATAAAAGCCAAGTAAACCTTGCCTTGTTTTGGCTTGGGTATACTTAGCGATAAGCATACTCCAGTTGAGACACTGGTCCAATGTTCCTTTCCCCTTTTTAAAGCCATATTGGGCCGGGATCAAGATTTTGTTTTGGGTGGCCCATTCCTCTAATCTGTTCAATAAGACTTGCCCCATAAGTTTAGCAGTGCTATCCAGTAATGAAATTGGCCTGTACTTTTTAGCCTCTGATTTATCCCCCTTTTTATATATAGGGATTATGATGGATTTTGACCATGAATCTGGTGGGCCCACACTTGCAGTTGCAATAAAAACATTAGTTAAAACTGATCCCCAAAGACCCGGATGCTCAAAAAATAAATCTAACGGGGCGCCATCCGGGCCAGTGGCCTTACTCCTGGAGCACTGCAATAGAGCTTCCCCAACTTCCAGGTGATTAAAAATGAGAATGGGCTTTGTAATCAGAGTAGTGCTTTCCAATGAAAATGGACTACCTTCACTTGTATGGCCAAATATTTTGGAAAAGTATGATACCCAGGTATCTTCGTCCACATAGGTGTCTAGGTTAGGGTCTGCAGCTCTTTTCAGAAAAGGGGCATTAATTACTGTCTAGAAGTCCTTAGAAATATATGTAATGGACGCCTGGTAGAGTTGTTCACAAGCCTCCTCCTTCATAGTTTAATCTAGCCTTCCTAGCTTCTTTATATAGCTGATTAGAGAGCTTAACTTGTTTCATGTCTCTTGGAACTATTCTAAGGGCCTTATATAAATTTGATAACGATTTGGAGCAGGGATGATAAAACCACCTCGGAGCTGGAAAATTGTCAGGTGGGACTTGTTTTGTTAGATTATCATTCACATCTACCAAAATTCTCTCAAAGGCAGTCACTAACTTGGCTTCTCGAAGGGAGTCACTAACCTTGTAGATTCTTTCTTCCACTGCTGCACAGAAGTCCATGGCCCTGAACCAGCCTCCATGGCAGGGGCAGCCATTTCCCACCATGTATGGGCAATTTTCCTTTTTAGCAATCATTAACCCCACTGCAACCAATTTCTATCTTGCCCAGCCTCCATCCTACCCAAACATTATCCCCAGCAGTGCCATCTAAGGTTCCCTCAGAAAGTGGTCCCCGGCCACTTGAGTGAGAATATTGTGAACTTTGAGCTAGTATGCATGAAGCACCAGGCAGTCCCACACCATGGGCCCAATTACGATGGTGGTCGGACCGCAACCGATGACTTGTCGGTTGCGGTCTGACCGCCATCTGCTGCTGGGGTCCGACTGACACATTACAATGCGTGCGGGCAGAGGCAGCAGGCAAAGGGACCGTCCGGCGCTTTCCTACGGGCTCCTTGAGCCCGTCGGTGCATCGGAAACCCTCCATAATCCCTTAATGACGACGGCTCCGCCGTCGGGATTATGATGTCGGTTTCCGACAGCCATTCCATGTCAGCCTTTCTGACAAGAAAAGGCTGTCGGAAAGTGACATTGGGGGCCCCTAGCTGGGCTCCCTTACCACCTGGCTCTGTGGTCTGGGGACACCTATGGTGCCTCCCTAAACATCCCTGCACCATGTGGCAGTCACCGTGAGGTGCCTGTCACACGGTGCAGAAATGTTAGAAAACGTCCATTTTTCAATGGAAGCTTGTGCTGTGGATCTTTTCTGCCTGCCGTACAAGCTTCTATTGAAAAATGAATGTTTCCAACCGCCCTTTGGGTGGTCGCATCCAAATATTGCTGTCGGAACCGTTGACCTAAGGTCGGAGGGTTCCCAATCCGCAAAGGTGTCACGTCCGCCCGAAATCATAATAAGGCCCAATGTTAAAAAAAGATACCCTGTTCTCTTTTGCATCAAACACATGTAGGGATTTGGCTTCTAGCTATTTTATGTAAATGTTCTGGTGTGAGATAGACTCCATGAAAATATTTGAACTACATGAGATGGAGCCCAGCAGGCATCACCAGCTCGACCCATTGCTCTTCCTCCAAGGGGCCCAGGTATATTTTCTATTTTTCCCTCGGGTTTGGAAGCGGGTCTGGCATGTTCACCACGAGGGCTTTGTATATTCTACACATGGCTTTTTTCCCAGCCCGCTCGAGGACTAGCTTCAACTCAAGTTGATTGAACTCATGGACATCAATGAGGTGTATTTTAAAATTTTCTGAAAGTGTCTGATGTGTAGATATCTAAAACCTAAAGAATTGCAACTTCTGTAACTCAAATTACTCCTGTAATTGGCTGAATGTTTTAATACAGAATGTCTTTCATACAAGTCCCATCCTAAATATACCAATGGTATCCAATTTGGAGAAACCTGTCAGCTGCGGCACCACCAGGAGCCACCTATTATGCCACAGGAGGGTTTCTTTAGTTATCTTACAATGCCATTTTATGTCTCTCAAGGCATATAGCCAGCATTCAATGGTTATCTTGGTGACCGAGGGCAATTCCCTGGAAGCCATATAGCCCTATAGCTGAGGCAGGAGGCACGGTAGCCCTGTTGCATTGATCTCAAATTTTACTGTGGGATTCATCTATCCAAAAACAACCAGTCATATACTGGGAATGCTTGAGTGGCCTCATATTATCATCTGAGATCTGCGAATCCTAACCCATGGTATGTTAATTGTTTGTATCTGTTGACAGACGCCCCTGCTTCTTATTCACCCCCAAGTAGCTTGTGAACAGCTTTTGCACGGAATTGAAGAAGCCCACAGGAAGTACATCAGGGTAGTTATAGAAGATGTACAGTATTTGGTGTAAAGCGAATATTTTGAATAGGGCCCCTCTACCCATCATCGAGATCAGAAAATGGCTCCATCTTTCCAACTGTAATTTCAGTTGGTGGAGTAGGAGGGTGATATTTATCTCCCAACACCTCTTTGGTTCCAGAGATAGCTGAACACCCAGGAATTTAAAGGCAGAGATGATTTTGAATGTATGTCTTCCTATAGTTGCAGAAGACACCATTATCTATCACTGGCATTAATAGGGATTTCACCCAATTAACCCTCATCATAGTTTTTTTGAGGGATCGAAAGTTCAGGGCATTGCAAAAATAACAAGACTTCATCAGCGTATAATGCAATATGATCTTCGTATTCTCTGGTCCCATGCATACCCCAAATCTGAGCATCAGCCTTCAAACATTTAGCCCATGGTTCTATTATTAAGGCGAACAGAAGAGGCAGAGGGGGGCAGCCATGCCTTGTGCCCCACTGTATTTGGAAGGGGTCGATGTGGCTCCGTTCACCCATACCACAGTACAAGGAGAATTGTCTACCAGTTGTACATGCACTTTGAATAGTGGGTTAAAATTCATCTTTTCAAGTAACCCATGCAGCAAAGACTATTCAGCTGGATCATTGCTTTCTCAAAATGGATCGAGAGTAGCGCCCTCGGATCTGCCGATTGCTCTGCGAAGGTCAACACGAACTGGAAGCATCTGATACAATGTCTTGTTCCCTTGCTGGGCATCACTGTGGCCATCTTTGAATGTATTTTGTTTATTTAATTTGAAAGGGTTTGTGAAAATAATACAGAACCACTCAAAAGTGACCAGCATGCATGTACGCATGTGGGCCGTCATATTGAAATGGTCCAAAAAAATGTAAGATGGCCACCGTCCAATAGCATGCTGAATGGTAAACATTGTTAAAAGAAGGGGGGCTGGGGGGCATGAAGACACTGGGCTGCATAGGGAGAAGGAGGAACATCTTTAAAGAGGAGGTAGGGGGAGGGAGGGAGAGAGAGAAACAGTAGACACCCCCCAACTCACTGCAAAGCAAGGTTTGATATCAGCAGTTAAATGATACCTCATTAAAGCACAACATCATGAGACCTAAATGCTCCTGGATTAGACAAACTAGAATATTGAAGAAAGCCATTGAATCAGTGACAGAGACAAATGAGCCATCCAATCAGGAGCAAGAGGCTGACCAGACCCCCACTCTAAGTACATATAATGTATTGGAAACAATAGGTCTAGCAAGCAGATAGTTAATGCTATTAGTAGCCAAGGCATAAAAACTGTGATAGGAACATTTTATCCCACCCCACAAATGCATCCTTCTTTTGCCCCTGCAAATAAGTCACACATTTTAGCTCTGCGCCAGTCTGTATTAATTTGAAATGGTGTATCTGTGCTATGAAGGTGTTAGTGAAAAACCAGAACAAGGCAGCATCCACTGCACTCTCCAAGCTTTTAGGAGAGCTAAGCAGCCACATTCCTCAGTAGAGTTAAGAAAATAAATGCATGGAATCAAGGCTTAATGAAGACTGGCAGCCAGGCCAGTAAGGTGAGGTGTGAGTTCCACTTCATTTAGGGAAAATGCATTAACTATAAAGCCATTATGTATTAAGGCATTTCCCCATAGAGACAGAATGGACAAAACCCTTTCATATATCACGTTTTGACAAGCATGTGACCAACTATGCATGTTTATGTACACCCTATCAAGATACAGCTCCTGTCACAGTAAAATATGTGTGACCCGCATCACTAATTTAATATCTACCCCAACCTTGAAGGGTGTTTGGTATTAAAAAAGCAATGCCACCATCTCCTCTCCAGAGACCGCTACTGTTGAACTTAGAGTGTACACACACTTGACCGGCTGACTTGGGCTCGTGGTTACCTTTCATAGTCCTTCAAACAGCAAGGCTCGCAGCTTGCACCTTCGCGTGAATCGCTCCCTTGTACCAAGCGAGCACGTACCAGGAAATGTTAGTCAGATGTTTGCAGACCACTCGGTATGTTGAACTGCACAGACGATAATGCAAAGACTGGACCTCGTTTATCAAACGGCTCAGCTGCAAACAGCCACAAACTCACCACAAACGTGAAAATCCTGCTAATGAGGGCTTTGCGGGAGCTCAAGCAGAACAGCACATTTATCAAGTTAGGGGTTCATAGGAGCTTTGTTGAAAAAGGTTGGCACTCACCAGAAGCTGTTCGTTGCCACGCTTCATGCATTTCCCTCGACTGATTCCCACCCAAAACATTGAGTAAAGGTGGCTTGATCCCAAGTATGTCTCCCCAGACAATCACATAAACAATAGACTACATTTGAAGAAAGAAATGAAGCTGAAATTTCTCTATATCCCCTCCTTATATTCATTCTTCTGGAATATTAAATTCATCAGTTCCTACTGTTACATATCACAAACAAGATCCTTAAAACAGTGCTATTCTTCCCAGCATCAGACTTCAAGGCGCATAGTCAGTCCTGGTAGGTCTTAAAGGAAACCGCATTTGCCTCCCACAGAACTGATTCACAATGGTGTGGTCTTGTATGTGTATATTAAAAAATACGTGCATTGTACTTACTCCCGTGTAGTTTGTCTTTTAGGGAATTCATACAATTTTCCTATGATTAAGAAGTTAGGTACGCTTGTCATAATGTACGCTTTTCTACGTAAATGACAGAGAAAATCACGGTAAATGTTCCTTTTTACTAGGCATATGAGGGCTTAATGTAGGCAATGTGTACATTTTGCATGGATAGGGAGAGAAAAAGTGTAGAATTAGATTTTTCTTATTCCTAATCCCTTTTCATTTTAACTTACGAATATCATATATGGCACACTTTTACAAACAACCTGAACCAACTTAAGTGAATGACGCGTTTCACCTCACATTTTGTACTACTTGCTTGCTGCCGGTCTATTTCGGTTTAGGTGCATTGATAAATATGAGAAGTGCACTCAAAAATTATCGTGAATGCCCCTAAAGTGATTAAATTGTAAGTGGTAACCGGTTGTATTGCGTTTCTCTGTTCACTCCTCTAAAACGCCTTTAAAATTACCCACTTGTGCACACCTTGACAGAAGTCACACTTACATTACATATACATATGTGATATTTTTTAACATAAGGGCGTGATGGCCGGTGGAATATTGCATCTAGTGTAAAGTCCTGAGTTTCACCTGTTGTATCCCCCTTTTTGGATGCAAGGCCCATTGTATTTTAAGCAGCTCACTGGAAAATGGCTGTACACTCCCCTCCTATTGAGTTCAGCTCGTTCAGTGCTGGCACCACCTCTTGTTGGTCTCAATCCATCGCCACTTACTTCTCACCCCTGAACTGCAATGAAGGCATCTCAGAGATTTAAACTAGGGGCCTTAGTTGGAGTTAAGTGCCATGTCCCATCTGCCATATGTAGGGTGTCATTGATATCAATGCATTCTTAATATGATGAACTTGACCTCAGACACTTTTTCTCGGATGCCCCACTTCCACCAACTCTAAGGCCATAAGTCTCTAACACCAAATCAAAAATCAAACTCAGACATTATTACTATAGGCTTAATGGAATGATTGGCAACTATTTCCTCCAATAACCGAATATGGTTCTAGTTTGCCTGCTAACTAAAAATGAACTTCATGTTCCCCTATGGGTTTCCTATGACCTTAACCCTCATGTTTATTTTGGTCTCTCAAAATCGTCTTCATTTCCAGTATCTGTTCTCTTCTCTCTGCCCATCTTTTCTGTCCCTCTTTTTCTCTTCCCTAAGAACCCTCTCCTGAGACATATTTAATATTTATTTTATGAGCTTTTTGACACATTATAGTGCAAGGGTCTGAGTTCGGCTGATTCATCTTCTCCTAATTGTCTGCGTAGAGTTGGATGGGTTCCACTTTGGGTGACCTGTGCTGTAGAAAACAAAAACATATCTAATATTTGGTCGAAGGTGGTACTGGTGCCAGCAGAATTAGGTTTCTTGAATTTGGCATAAAAGTCAAGGTGTTGCAACAACAAAGGATCCAATCAATCAATCAATCAATCAAGCAATCAGGATTCTTATAAAGCGTGACTACTCACCTGTGAGGGTCTCAAGGCGCTGGGGGGGGGAGGGGGAGATCTGCGGTCAGTTGAAGAGCCAGGTCTTGAGGTCGTTCCTGAATTGAGGCAGCGATGGTGATTGCCTGAGGTGCAGGTCCAGGTCTTTTCATCGAGGTAGGGGAAGGATCTTCCTCCGGCCGTAGTCTTGTGGATCCGTGGGACGGTGGGACGGTGGCCAGGGCCAGTTGAGCAGAGCGGAGATGTCTGGTGTGAGTGTAAAAGGAAAGGTGGTGGTTGAGGTATGCAGGTCCGGTGTTGTGAAGGGCTTTGCAGGTGTGTGTGAGGAGCGTTAAGGTAATTCTCTTGTTGATAGGTTGCCAGTGAAGGTGTCTCAGGTGGCCGGTGATGTGGCTGTGGCGTGGGATATTCAGGATGAGTCTGGCGGAGGCGTTCTGCAGTTTCTTTTGAAGTTTCTGGGTGGTGCTGGCGTAGAGTACGTTGGCATAGTCGAGTCTGCTGCTAAGCGCATGGGTGACCATTTTCCTGGACTTGGTGGGGATCCACTTAAAGATCTTAAGAAGCAGCCAGAGCGTGTGGAAGTAGGAGGATGAAACGGCATTGACTTGGTTAATTGAGAGCGACGAGTCCAGGATGAGCCGAGGATTCGTGCGTTGTCCGTGGGTGTGGGGGGGTTACGAGCGCTGCGGGCCACCAGTAGTCGTCCCAGGTGGAGGGGATGGAGCCCAGGATGAGGACTTTGGTCTTGTCTGAGTTAAGCTTGAGGCAGCTGTCCTTCATCCAGGTGGCAACTGCCTTCATACGGTTGTGGAAGTTGCTCTTGGTGGCTGTGGGCTCCTCTGTGAAGAAGAGAATCAGCTGGGTGTCATCAGCGTAGGAGATGATGTTGAGTCCGTGGGTTCTGGCGATGTCTGCAAGCGGGGCCATGTAGATATTGAAGAGGATGGGGCTCAGAGAGGATTTCTGAGGCACTCCGCAGCTGATCTCTGTGGGTTCTGAGTAGAATGGTGGAAGTCTGACTCTCTGTGTTTGGCCGGTGAGGAAGGAGCGGATCCATTCTAGGACTTTGTCGTGGATGGGAGCGTCATGGAGTCTTGCGTAGAGGGTGTGGTGAGAGAAGGTGTTGAAGGCAGCTGAGAGGTCCAGGAGGATGAGGGCAGCAGTTTTGCCTCAGTTGAGGAGTGTGAAGATGTTGTCTGTAGCGGCGAGGAGAGTGGTCTTGGTGCTATGGTTGCTTCTGAAACCCGATTGGGAGAGGTCCATGATGTGGAACTTTTCAAGGTTGTGAATCCGCCGTAAACAGCCATGGCTGGTAGATAGAAAGAACACTGCATCTGAGATGTCAATGAAACATAAGTATTGCAAGTCATGTTCCTGTGTTCTTGGCTAGAATGAAATTATTATGAGCCAGTTGAACAAGAAGGACCTGACTCTCAAAGCTTTTTTCTATAAGTAGTTTTACCATACTCCTGTCTTAGATGCAAGTTACCCTAAGGGAATTTACTCGCTTCCCAAGGTCACACCATCCACAGGACCATATATGTTCCTACCCTTATCCTAACAATGGTTGCTGACAGTCCTTTATACTCCCAGAGTAATAAGGGTCGTTGGTAACTATAAAGGTCTAAATTAGACTCCGAGTTTGCACTTGGAGGTGATCAAAAGTGTTGTACCTCCGGCCCTAAAATGCTTCAAAGCTTTGATCACGAGATTAGACATGAAAACAGAGTTCAGCTGCATTCAGGCGGCACAAACAAAAGTTATATTTTCAAAATACTGCACAGATGTTTGTGATAAACAGTTCTAATGCATTTGCCCAAAATCTATAATCCTTACATTATGGGAAATATTCCTGACTGTTTGGCAAAATGTAGCTTTTTGTGCACTTATTTGAACTGAGATGGTGATTGTTAATCAAAAACTTACACTAGAATGTCGTTTTTCTTTGACAGCAAATGTTTTAATCCTGCTAATGTGATGGTTTTTTAATATCACTTTTATGAAATGTGATGTTTAGCATCATGTTTTACGTTCTAAAGAATTTGACCCACGATCTTAACGTATGGGTCATCTCTAGCCAATGTATTTTCATTTTTTGCATGCACATAACACCGAACTTTAAAATGATATGTAATCTTTTAAACAAAATGTGCTAGCTAGGCAGAGGAGATAATCCAGAATCTCTACGTTTAAATACAATATCGTGATAAAATTAAAGTGGTGGATTGAGTTATTTCATAGCTTTGGCGACTTTAACTAAGCAATGTATTTGAGATTTTTTTTGTGTTATAAATGTAATAGTTTAAAAGTATTAGCGGTCCAAAAAAGTTGCAATTCCAAGGTCGTATTTCATGAAAGAGTATTACAGTGAGGCTGATGTCTGCCAAAACCTCAAACAGTGACAACATCCACAATGTCCTGAAACGGGTGCCTTTGGAAAATCATTTTCTACCAGATGGTCTGGATTAGAAGTGCCGCAGAACACATGTACGAATTCAGTGCAGCATTCAGAGGAAACTCGTCAAATGAGAATGTGTTAATTTGTAAAACTATCTTTTTCAAATCAGAAAAAACCTTTGAATCCAGTACTCCGGAAGTGCTGCTTGTGTTCAGCTCTGCTGTTACAGATTTTGACACAAACAAGCACCATCAGCTTCCTGTGTTTTTTCAAGAATGTGGTTGCTGCGATCCGTTTTGGACAAGAAAACAGAAACTCCAATATCAGAGAAATGTATGAATTCTGGAACGCTGGAGCAATGCTCTCTTAACAGTGGTGCTGAAAAAATATTGATCATATTTTAATGGCATGTTAAAAATAGTAGGGGCATATTTACAAGAAACTGTCGGAGCGCAGTGTCACTCCAAAATTGGTAACGCCACGCTCCGACAGTTTCAAATTGCAGGGATGCGCCGTATTCACAAGAATGTGGTGCACCACTTTGTTACCCCTAGCGCTGGCACTAAAAAAGCGCCTAGAGCCAGCAAGGGCACCCTAGCGTCATATTGTTAGGGTGCCTGCGCCGCAGGGGCGATTGTTTATGTGCCGGAAGGGACATCTTCCTGTACATAAGGAATCTTTACTGGTGATTTGCTCTAGCTATGTGTGCTGCAGAATGCAGCAACGTGGAAAGAGCTAAATATGAGGAGAAAAAAAACTTTTCTGGTCATATCGCCTGCTTAAGACCAGCTATTCCCTGGCAGTATTTTTGGCACTGCCCCATACCTTGTATATATGGGGTAGCATCTAAAAGCAATGGGTGTTGCGGCGGAACGCCCACTGCAACACCCATTGCACGCCCTTTTCACGCTAAGTGCTGTGTGAATAGAGGCATTATTTACAAGGCTTAACGTGGCTTAACGCCGCCTTGTAAATAAGGCGAAGGAGTTAACGCCACCAGAACATCAGAAAAAGTGATGCTCTCTTTTGGCGTTAACTCCTTGTAAATGTGCCCCCTAGTCTATCAGCCCCAAAAAATTACCCAAATCAATGATGCAGAGTTTATCAACTTTACAAAGAGGATAGGATGAGCCAGCCAATGCGAGCCTTAAACTTATTTTGTACCAAGTGACACTATATCTCTCAGACAAACACCTATCAATGTGTGTGCTTGGTGGGTTATATCTTTATTATAAATGCAGTGAAAGCATTGGTGAAGGTATGTATTTTGCCACTTGCAAATTGCAATGAAAGAAAAGGAGAGCAACTTTCCCAGTTCTGGCCGCTGAGCTTACTGCACGCTAGCAACCGACTGCTGCACCTTGTCCTCTCTCAAGAAGGTGACTGTGTGAGTAGGAGAGGGAGGCAGTGTGAATAGCAGAGGGAAGCAGTGTTGGTGGGTGGTTTGCCTGCATATTGGGTGGCGAAAACAATCCGAAAAAGGCTCTGAGCGTTGAAGAGGCTGGACCTGGGGGCCATACCACATCATGTCAGCACTTGAAGTGCTAATTTAAGACAGGTCTCTACCAACATTTTGAGCTGACTGGTGTCTTTAATAGTGAAAGAGAAGGAAAAGCAGCATTTTACCACCATAGACAGTGGTAAATGGTTCTTTGTGACTAGAACATTAAACGAATGTACTACTTTTGGCTGGAAATGTAGTCGCATCTGTTGACATCTCTAAAGTACACAACAGAATAAAACAAAATACATAACTCAAAGCAACATAACAGTACTACTAATATAGAACTAGGCACAACATAATGAAACAGTCAAAAAAGAATCCAGCAACCATTGTTCAACACAAAATCTCAATGCAATAATGCCACACCAAAACACATCAAAATACTTCACTACAATAACAAAGTGCAACACAACAAATATTCAAAAACAATCTTGTCACACATTCCTACTTCCAGAAATCTCCTTTCATACTATGATAGTAAAACGTGCTTGCACCAAGCACTGCATTACATGCCACCAAGGACATGTAACAGTACAAGCAAAAATGTTTTGACAACCAGCCTGTTACAAAGCATGCAGCACACCTGGGATGTAAAACACTTGAAGTTTATTCAAGAAAGTTCACAGCATCCAACCCTGGCAATGGCCCAAATGCAGTGGCGGCTGGCAGTGAGAGTTCTGCGGGCGGTCTGGCGGGGCAGGGGAGGGGCAGGGTGGGGGGTAGTATAGTCCGACATACGACGTCCACGAGTAAAGTAGAAGTAGAAGTAGAATAAAGAAATACAACTATTTACCTTGCGTGCACTGCATCGCCGAGTTGGCGATGTTGCGCGCGCAAGGTAAATAGTTGTATTTCTTTATTTACCTACTTTACTCGTGGACGTCGTATGTCCGACTCCACTACCCCCCCTACCCTGCCCCTCCCCTGCCCCGCCCCACCGCCCCACAGCACTCCCACTGCAAGCCGCAAATGACCACTGTCACAACCCTATCTAGGGAACGGAGTTCCAGGAATCATAAAAGTACACATTGTTAGTAGAATAAAAACTCACTCTAGAATTAGAAAAATCCCCTAATGTCATCACACATATAGATGATATTCTGTGCGCCAATTTGGCTACATGTTTTCTACAACTAAAATTGAAACTGTGTCCAAATGTGTCAGTATTTTTATTCCACTGAGTTCCCTGACCTCTCCTTGCTTAGCTGTTTTGCTGGTGGTTTCAAGCGCTATTTTCCATGCCCAAGAGGAATCCTAGTGTATGTAAAAAAAAGTGATGGATGTAATGTTTGAATTAATCTCAGCCACTGGTAATTACTGGGGCCGCATCCCGGTTTGACATTTTGTACACCATGCCACCTCAGTTTAGACCCAGCTGTATGCAAATCTGTCTTGACCATGCTCCAATGGGAACAGTCCAGCATGAACTGCCAAGCTAGGTCCTCCCTGAACAGAACACAAACAACCCAGGACCAGTGTCTCCCTTGTTATGAGCTCATCAGCCAAGTATAACTTGTTTCCAGTGACACAGTGTGCAGGGGACCCATGTCTGAGCATAACTGTCCCACGTAGGGCTAAAGTATACAAAAAAAGTGATCAATGTAATGCTTGAATTAATCTCAGCCACTGGTAATTACCTGAGGCCGCATCCCAGTCCATCGTTATTTTGCACACCATGTCACTTCAATTTGGACCCATCTATATGCAAATCAGTCTTGACCTTTGTCCAATGGGAACAGTCTAGCACGAACTTGCAAGCCAGGTCCTCAAGGAATTCTAGGCCAGAACGGGCAGGAAGCCTTCATTTTACACCCGGCTCATCCAACCTGTGTTTTTTGAAGCAGTGCCAAGTAGTGGAGAGACAAGGTGCCTTGCCAAATTATTAGTTAATCAAGGAAACCTGAAGATTGTTCTTCGGTAACACCTGTTGGCACCTAGTAATTCTTGGAAATGCCCAATGGAAGAACATGGTGTGCAGGCCACTGTCTGGAGTTGCACATGAAATCAGCTGCTCTTGTTTATTAGAGATTATATTGGGGATTCACAAGTGTTATCTCCATCGCTAAAATTATGCACACTTTCAACTCAGTGCCTACATCAAAGACCCCATGAAAAGCCCGATCGAAAGCCTTTTGTGACATACTCGCCCTATTTCAATGCCACATCTCTTAATGTTTCGTGGAGTTTCAGTCTGCGAGTTCATTAGCCATGCGAAAAGAGGAAACCCAGAGTCCCGTGAGTTCAAATTAGCATTTAAAAAAAAAAAAAGGGGGAGGGGGATTATGTTGCTGTTGGAGAGGTTCAGCCCTCCACAGGGTGTTGGCTGCAGGGCCTGGCCGTCAGCAGGAGCCTGAGTCCAACCGCATGCCTACGGCCATGCCTACAGGGGGATTGGCAGCCTGTGGAGTAGGGGGCAAGACCTGGCCACAGGCCAGGCTAGGTATGTTGATAATATATTTCTTTACATTAAAAAACAACCTCAGAAATTCATAGAAAAATCAAATGTTAAAGTGATGTTATAGTTAGATGAAAATGTGAATTAACATTTTAAACTCAAAACACCATTGAAATTCACCAGTTATAGTTAACTCAATTAACTATAACTTGCACCCTCACCATGCACTGCTTAATACATCACATATTACAACACTCATGGCATGTTCCATGACATCATTGACAACATCTCTGGTGACAACTGAACTTACATTAATGGCATCTCTTTGCATGCAAGGACGCAAGTTCTAGATACATGACTTAACTATAACTTGTGAATTTCAGTGGGTTTTTGATTTTAAAATGTTACATCTTAACGTTCTTGCAAACCCATCTTATCTTACAGCAGGATGTTTTGCAATCTATAAAATGTTGATTTTTTTTTATAGGCGTTATAGTTTTCAAATGCAGCCTTTTTGTCTAAAAACAAATTAGCAACGTATGCCATGTCTCCATTTGAGGCACCAGTTTCATATTGCAAGTAATCATTTTTTTGTATATGTAGAAATTCCATATGAGATCATATCACTTTTATTTGGAACATTCTTGAGAGTGTTGTCAAGCTTTAAAATATTCCAATATATATTCTAGTCCCAGGCTACCTAAAGTGACTCCAAGAGTCAGCTGACTGACCTCCTGTTCAGAGCTACAGAGATATAACAAGCTCCAGAGGCCTCCCTGCAACTGCCCAGCTGACCTGCTGCAACTGGACCTGCCTGATCCCTGCTGGCCTCTGCAAGCGTGAGTCCCGGATCCAAAAGAGGCGCCTTCTCAGGTCCTGGGTTGGCATCAGGGTGCACTCCTCTGAATGCAAAGAAGAAAGCTTGAAGTTTTGCACTGAGATCTTGACACTCGAGCCGACCGCCAATGCAAAGTTCCAGTGAACCAGACTATTCTTGCTACAGCAATGGCCACCCAAGACCGTCAACGTGAGATATGCACTTCATGCTACAGCATCAACAGCCTGCGGTGACAGCCAACACGAAGCTCCAGCTGCAACCGCCCGCGATGCCCGGCTGGATCTTCGTGTTATCCCAGCGACCATGCGCAACGCTCTTCCTGCTACTCGTGGCCTCCTCCACTGCAAACTGGACTCTTTGTGGCTGATTTTGAGAAGGTAACTCATTCAGTGGGACTAATCTGGTCTCTGTATCCAGCCTGTGTTCCATTGCAGTCAGCCTGAACTTATGGCTTTCACCCTGTCTCACACAGCCAGATAACCATGAGTGGGGCTTTGTGCTTATAGGTGCTGGACTTACCTACAATCTTTAAAATTGCTCATCTCCGTTTCTACTGATAAGATTTTTGCCATTTTGGTGTCAAAATATTTCTTATAGTTTACTCAATTTTTTCTAAATTAGTGTGGAATTTTACTTGTGTTGCGTTTTCATTTTATTTCTGTCTTCTGTCTTAACTTGCATATGTTGAAGTGTTTCATCATATACATTGTTCTCACAGGTTGTAAGCCTGTTCTTAGATAACTTTGAGGGTTATAAAAGACAAAGGAACGATTCACAAAAAAGTAAAACTATATGCAGAGATTCACATCTCCCTTTAAACATACTTTAAAAACTTTTCTTCCAAATTACAAACATTCTCATTTGTATGCCTGAAAAGCTACCCCAGGAACAGGTTGCCAGGCGTACTGGTGGGAACATAGGCTTCTGTTTCCCCTGTGTGGAAATCTACACAGTGAAGATTTAAGCACAGGAAAATGAAGCCTATGTGCATTGTTTTATTTTTTTTCTCCATGAGGGAAGCCTTTCCCCTACACTCCCTCCAAGTCCCCTGTTCATCTGTTCCCCATCCCTTGGAAGGTTAGTTATGTCATCCCTTGCTGGAGTAAATTTCCAACCATTTCTAAGGTAACAAGGAGCTGGATCAGAGTTTATGAATGCTCATAAACATATTTTGTGGGAGTTTACAACTAGCTCACAGATTTATTTAGAATTCACAGGAACACCATATAACATACATCCAGTTTTTGCAGAAAATGCTTTCATAAGCAGCATTGAGGAACATCCTCCAAAATTGTTCTAGAAACATCATACACCAAATCATACTTGAAAATGTTTGTTGTCCACTGCAGCTACATGATGTTTTCAGGGCATTGAAGAGCTGGAAGATAGTCTCATGTAAACATATTGGGAAAGCTGAGCACTACAGAGAGACCGAAATTCCAAATCCTTGTCACACAAGATCAGCATCCCTGCAGCAACCAAATGATAGAACACATAGACAGGCTCTAGCGACTGACAGCTCAGGCTGGCAGGCAGTGCTCAATTAGGTGCATTTGCCAAATCAGACATTGGTGTGAAATGAGTTCTGCACCACTGCAGAACTTTTATTCAGTTTGACATAGTTGGGTCCTGCCAGCTCTGATGCACTTATTTACAGATTATGTCCATCACTTTTAAAACAGACCCAATAGATTATCTATTCAAGAATATCGTCTGACCATACTATCATGGTCTCAATATGGTGACTACAAAAATATCACAGGTAAGTATGTTTGAATTTGTAACAATAATATCAAAGTTTAAGATGTAATTTCCAATAATAACGTGTTATTCTGTTTTGTAATGTACTGGTTTATGTTTTCATTTTTTCTTAATTTTTTTGTTACAATTATGAATTAATTTGTATTACAATTATAGTAATGCATTATTTTTCAGGTTGTTGGGTTTTGTTTGAGGTTTTAGTGGGTAGTATTTTTGAAGAATATATTTATTAATGTTAATTGATTAATGCGTTAATTATGCGTTTCTAAATTGTTAATTTTTTGTTTAGTGTTTACTTCTTAATTCTTTTAGTGTATTAAATGTTGGTCTTTGAGATGAACTGGGGACTGAGTGGGTACTTTTTTAGTTACATTGTGTATTCATCCTAAATCATTATTATATCAATTTTGTTATAACAGATAATTATTTAATTACATGTTTATTTTTATTTATTTAGTTTTTTTAGATGAGGCTTATGAATTGTGTGGATTGATAGTGTTAAAAGGAAAAAATATTAATTGTTAATTCTTTTGAAGATATTTAGTTTAATTTTGAAAAATAAATATTTTTTCTCGTTTGATATTTTAAATAGTTTATTCAATCTTTCTATTTTTTATTTTGGATTTGAAGGGTTTAAGGGCTTATTGGATGATTGGGTGTGTAGTTTTCTTAATGACTACAAATGAATTCTCAGCAATGTAAGGACTTTAAAAAAAAATTGGATTAATGTTAGGAATGTGTGTTATTGGGCTTCTGTGTTTGTAAACAATTTCAATAATTCATTATAAATTAATTTTAGCAGTAAATATATTACTTAATTGATGTACTGGCATTATAATGTATTATTTTATTAATTGTAATTTACGTTTTCCAGAAATATTGGCATATTTATTTTTATTTTTTGGATGAATATATTTTAATACTAACTATTAAAATAAATATTATTGTTCATGCTGGAGTTACTATATTAAAACTGCCCTCTTAAATATATGCACTTTCCACAATGTTTCTTGACTGGAGTTAGAATAGTAAGCGGACCCTTTCATCATAATGAATGCATTTTCATATTCGTTTGCTGGTTTCGACTTGCAACAATGCAATATATATATTTTTTAACTTATGCAATTTTTTATAAATATATTTTGGTTTGGAGTTAGGTTAGTAAATATTACATCCTCCTGGGAAAACATTTGAGATATTTGATCATATAAAAGTTTGGCTTATATTTTCATATATAAGGTTAATTTGATTACAATATTTTTCTGCCTCACTTTTTAAATTCTTATCTATTTTATAAAATGTCTAAGTTTTTCAAAAATGTTCTTAATTATAATGACGTAATAGGATAATATGTGTTTTAAACACTTTGTGAAAAATCCCATGTATATATTGTTTTATCTTGTAGTTTGTATAAATACATTTTAATGTTGCATATATATATATATTTTTTAAAGGATTACTTTTGTCAAAGAAATTATTAAATTAAAAATGTTATTTTTAATAATGTTATTTAGTTATAAATGTATATTTGTAGTTAAATAAACTAAATATTTTGGACCACATATATGTCGATATTTTTGAGGTTGACAAATCTACATTGATATTATGGTTCCATGACAGTTTGGTGGTAGAAATTCTAGCGTACAACCTTCATAGTCTAACAGTCCTCTCTGGCAAAGGATAGGTTGCTTCAGACAGCTGCACAAAGCCAGCCATGTGTAGGGGGATGCAGTATCAGTTGCCAAAGTCTAACATTGGTTTGAATGGAACTCTGCGGCTGCGAGGTGATTCCTTCAGCATAGTGTTGCTGAATCCTGCATATTCTGGTGTATCTGGTTCCAGGAAAGATTAAGAACTTCTGAGAGAGCAAGATTCAAAGGCTTGTGTTCCAAAATTATCTGGCCCATGGTAGCAGAAGGATGGGCTCCGGCTCCATCTTTTGATAGAACAGGGCAGCTGCAGGTTGGCTGGAGTATACAGCTTCAATTTGCTACATCAAGCAGTGACACTAACGGGTTCTGCTCTAATGTTGTAATAGTGTTCTATGAGTTGAGTTTTTCATACTGGAATTGGCAGTCGCATGGTGTTTAGACACTACTGAAACTAGCCCATCATCTTGAATATTCAAAATATTAATGAATATTTACGTGGCCCATGGGCATGATCACTCAAAAATCTTAAAACGTGTACGGATCTCATGCCACAAATGAAATGATATTGGCACTTAAAAAACATTTACCCAACTCAACGGTTCACATGTTGACCTATGAAAAGTTTTAGAATTGCACCATTGGGTGGGCTATCTCCAAAAGCTGCTCTCCAGAGCGAGAATCACAAGACTCTGCTGTGGGATATCTCTGCCTTAAGGTGATGGATGCTGCTCTGTTAGTGCACGGTTGCATTAGCCGTTCAATAACATGTATCCATTGCTCTTCCATTAAACTGGTACATCACAAAAATGTGCACTATAGAGTTAAAATTGCAGTGGTGTGAAATTACAAAGCACACCATTGCTGACATCACTATATGTAGGCCTCAGTAAGGGCCTGATTACGTGTTTGGTGGTGCGGGAGCGGAGCAGCATGCCACCGCCCCGCTCCCCCACTGTCAAACTCGACCGCTGCCCTCCCACCAGCTTAGGAGTTTTCTCCTGGTCTGGCGGTGGGTCCTTTGGCTTTCAGTGTTCCCTTTGCAAAAGGCACTGCAATGGGAACACCAAAGCCCTTTCCTGCACTGCATGGACTGTTAAGTCCATGCAGTGCAGGAAAGGGGGTACATGCATACAGGGGCCTTTGTTTCCTCACCGCCAGAATTTCATGGTGTGAACACTGCCATGAGATCCTGGTGGTGAGGGAAACTCATAATATGCTTGGCGCAAGCATATTGAAGCCTCACACTGCCAGACCACCACCAGGGATCGGGAATCTCTGGCAGTTGCAGTGGTGCCATGGAGGTTCGATCGTCGTAGCTGTAATATGGCGGTCAGATCACTGATGCGGCAGTCCCCAACCACCACCGCACCTCCACGATGGGTTCGGACCGCCGAACTCGTAATCCGGCCCTAAGTATTTTGAAAGATAAAATCAGTACCATTACCTACTGATACCGCAGGATGTGGTATTTAACAGATGCATTGTTACTCCCCTTTCGAATCCACGAAGCGAAATGGGAAAGAACTCAGTAATGTTGCATGTAGTCCCAGCAAATCCTGGAATATGTAGGCTTTTCTCCATGCAAATTCTGCAACATAAGACATGCCGTTGTGATCCTGATTCGTGTTCACATTTCCTTTCTACTCAAATTAGGACACCGTACTCAGATTGAAGCCATGTAGATTTGTAGTGGATATGCATTTTCTCAGCATGTGACCTATCATACCATCCGATGAGAACAGTTTTCTTTTTATGCCCTAAAATGTATTCTGTGTTTGTGCACACTACTTTTAACCAGGAAATCTATCCTGCTGAGATATCTATGTCCCAATGGTTTAACCAGTATAAATGCTTTAAAATAAATTGAATATTATTGGTATGTATTAAACATGTCACACCAGTACAGTGGCGAGGCCGCAATTATTTATTTTTTAATTAATGGCAGCACGTGGAGACCACTCCTGCACTGTCTTGATTTTTTTCATTTTTTTTCTGGGTGATTCGGTCCCACCTGGGGCACCCACCGATTTTCTTTTTTTTATTTGTTAACTCATGGCAGCATGGGGAGCCATGCTGCCTTTCTTTTTTTCATCTTGGGTAAGCAGGTTGACACAATGTAATGGGGGCTGTATGTTGGCGCCCTCCCCATCTTTTTTCATCTGGGTCCTGGGGATGAGGTTTCAGGACCCTTGGATATAACCGCGCCCCTGACGACATGGCGGCTTCCTGGGGCTGCATTCATACCCTTCACCAAACAGATATCATATGTGCCTCGAGCTCCCAGGGAGTCCCCGTGGTGATGGGAGTCCCCGGGGGCTTTTCAAAGATCAGAGAGAGGGCCCTACACATGCCCCCTCCTGAAATTGCTTTTTAAAATAAAAAAACATCAGCGTTGACCCCACCCCCCCCAGGGCTTTTAATTCAAAAAGGCAGGAGCCCACCCTTTCTTTAAAACAAATAATTTACAGCTGATCTGCAGTAACATTTTAAAAAAACAACAGTAGTCACTCCGAATCCTAAAATTGCTGCCACCACATCTTTGTTGATGTGGTGGCAGTCAATTAGATCTTATCCTAAGATCTGTCAGCTCTGCGTATACTTAGCGGCATGAAATATCCATTTTTTTAACTTTACTATCTCTAAAACTACTGAACAGAATTCACAAAAATCATACTTTCTGGATTAAGCTCCAGCTTTCTGTCAAATTTGGTGTAGTACCGTTAAGCCATTTTGGCTGTAGCTGTATCAAATTTTCCTATGGAAAAATAAATGGGAGAAACACGTTTTGTAATCCCCCCTTTTACTCTGCCCCGCATGACAGATTACCTTGAAATTTTTCAGGAAGGAGCTGAGGTAGATTAACTTTTTTGGGGGGGGAATTTTGTGAGGATTCAGCTAGCCGGTCCACAACACTATGTAAGCAAATTTTAACTTTAAGTTATAACTATAACTTTTGAATTGCTAATGTTTGCGTAGTTTAAGTTGTTTCGTAATCATATAATGTTGGTTATTATGGTTTTTTTGGTACCACGGTACTATCGAGGTAGTTCAAAGTTCTTTTGGAATGTCAGCATCATCTGCGTGATCATTCTGTGTTCAGTAACAGTTCTTCTATATTACTGCAGTACTTCTGCAAAATTTTAAACATATAATCATACTATAGAAATATTTTCTGTTCAAAAATGATTCCAGGGTTTGATGGCTAGTTGTGTTTTGTAATGGTATATGTGTTAGTATTGTACCTGCAGGTTGTGTTCGTGAACTTTAATGGGTACAACAAAAGTATGGAGATACTACCACACTACTTTCGCTTTTATAAAACAGCATTTCATTGGCTAAGAACTTTGTCCATTGTAGGAAAAATTAATTGTATACCCCTTATCCCCATTCCATTTGATTTCTTCCAAGGAGAATTTTGTGCTGCTTGGAAGAGCAAATATATTTTTTTGCAAAAACCACCTTGCAGCTGTTTAAGACCTGCAATGTCTGTAGAACAAGATCCTGGGGTTTGTAGCAGGAGGAAAGGTGGAAGAAGATGTGCAGTTGCAGCAGGAGGAAGAAGAGGTCCAGCAGAAGAAGAAGCTGAAGAAGTTAAATGTGTGGGAGCTTTTCTCACTGCCTCCTGGAAGTCAAAAGGTCAGTGCTAAACTGGTAAACTGCAACCTCTGCAACAAAGTGATTTCCCGTGGCAACATAAAGTAATAATCATTTGGGACCATGGGAATGAGGAAACACCAGCAGGCAATAAATTCAACCAGGTTGGCGCCTGCCGAAAGAAGGCGTCAAAAGGAAATTGAGGAGGCTGAAGCACAAAGATCAGCTGCGGGCACTTCTTTGGCTACTACGAGACTAGCAGCTTCTTCTGCATCTTTGACACCTCCACCAACACCTGCAGCATTTGTCCCTCCAGTAATACCTTCGACTTCTTCAGCTATACCTGCCCCTCCACCACCAGCTGGTGCATCTGGCCCTGCATCAGTACCTTCTCCTGGTACCACAGTGCAAATCCAATTGCTGAGGCAGAATATTGTAGTTGCCTACAGTGGAGTAGCGTAGAGTGGAGCGGCGTACACTGGAGTGGCGTAGACTGGAGTGTCATAGCATGGAGTGGCATAGAATGTAATAGCATACAGTGGAACAGTGTAGATTGGAGTGACATAGAGTGGAGTGGCGTATAGTGGAGTGACATAGACTGGAATGGCGTTAAGTGTATTGGCGTAAAGTGGAGTAGCATAGAGTGGACTGTGGTAATTGAAACAGACATTACATGAAAGTTTGTGAACGGATGTAGATATATTGTCTCAGGACTATACATTATGAGGTGTAAATGGTAATTTTTGGTAGCATGTGTGAATAGTGTAAGTAGTGTTAAAGTTATAATTTTAAAAAAATAGGCCCTCATTACGATCGCAGACGGACCGCCACCAACACTCCTTTTAAGTATCACGGTACTCCCCGAGGCAGTATCGCGGTACTCAGTACATTTTTTAAAAATATATAGAAACATAAATATTTTTCCCTACCTATTACCACTTTACTGAAGTGGTAATAGGTTGGGAAGAATACAAAATCAAATACTTACCTTCATTCAATAGCGTAACGCAGAACACAGCGAAAGTGTACCTAAAAACAACATGGCTGGTGCAATGTAATCAAGATGTTGCTATTACCAAAGATTCTCTATTTTTTTTAAGGCCACTGCTCTGGAAATTGTGCAACATTGGTTTTAGAGAATGGAAGAGATTCCCAGTAGTGTTATTTTGGAGTATAAGAGAGCGAGCAGGGCTCTAAAACCCTTGATGCTGCCTAGGGCTGGGGTGGTTGGGCGATGCCGAATTCAAGGAATTATTATTGGGGGGAGGCTGTGTTACAGCATATGGGGATCCTGATCATGTGTAGGCAGAGCAGGGATCTGGGGCTTGAGGAACTGCCCCCTATATATGGACTGATATTGGGAGTGGAAGCTAGATCTTACTTTTTAAGAAAGGTTGAACTAGGCTACTTCAAGAAAATTAAGTTTAAGGTATTGAGGGCTGCATATTAGATCTGGGTGAGGGTCAAAAAGAAGTTGGGGATAGGGCGGTATAGCTATTATACTTCTCTCTAGCGCTCTTTAATCTTTCCAGCCGTATTTCATTATAACTATTGTCTTACGTTGGAAGCGGTAGGAGTGGAGATCTGTTTATGCAGAACCAGATTAAATCATTTGCGGAACCACAAGCTGAGTTTAAGTTGGTAGAAAGGGATTTCTTCAAGTATCTCCAGATAAGGGACTTTGGGCTGAAAATGGACAGGGGCGCTATGCAATGGAGAGGGTACCATTATTGGACCATGATTGGGGTAGCTAGATAAGGCAAATGTATAAAGGGCTAAGTAATTTAATGCCAGATTATTTGGATAAGCACATAGAAAACTGGGAAAGGAGGTTGGGGTCTAATAGGACAAGTTTTCTGGAATCACTGGAGATGGGGCATGAGATATTGTTATCAGCGGGCCTGAAGGCCCAGCACTATAAGACCCTGTTTAACTTCTATTATACCCTGGCTAAAATAGCCAGCTAAGGGAAAAGACCTGAGGTGAGCTATCCTCGCTCTGGCAGTTATGAGGCAGATCTACGACATATGTTTTGTAATCTGTAAAGCTGGAACCTTTTAAGGAAGGGATCGCCCGATACTTAGGTCATCTCTGCAGATACGCCTCAGCTTATGCTATTTGGTATAGACAAGAGGGCAGTGAAGAGCAAGGGAAAACAAGACTTCAATTGTGTGGCTATGTCAGCTTCACACATATGTATCGCCTGAGCTTGGCTTAACTCAGACCCCCCCCCCACTTATAATCAGTGGTTAGCTACACTACTTTCTATGTATCATCTGGAGAGTAACCTGTATCAGTGCAAGGGACGGAAGGCAAGGAAGAGAGGAGCACAGGTATGACTGTTGAATGGATGGCAAGAATGGGTCTCTGTGACAGTAACTGTCTTAAGGATGTGTGCAATAGGGGATTAATAATACTCACATTTGAAAGGGGATTGGTTGTTAAATATTTATTCAGGATCCCATCAGCTAATGAGATTAGAATTGGTAACTTATTTAATAAGCAGTGCTTTGGGGTAACAAGATACGAATTTTGAGAGTTTTATGAGAATGTCATGATCAATTAATTATCATGTTTGTAATCTGTATTGGCTGTATGATCCTCTTTGAAAATGAATACCAAAAAAAATGGAAACACTTTAGTACACTATATTTGTAAAATATAGTGTATTACAATGTATTTTAAATTTTTTAACATTTATTTATTTTTTAATTTATTTTAAGTACAGTGGACCTTCCAAGGTAGAAGTGCGGTGCTCCTTACATTTAAAAAAATATATATACAAACTTATAAATATTTTTCCCTACGTATTACCACCTTAATAAAGTAGTACTATGTAGGGAAAAAATATCAGACCTAATAATTACCCATATCTGAAGGCGTGACGCAGAACACAGGCAAAGTGTTTCTAAAAACAACATGGATGCCTTTAACTTTTGTAATTAGCAAATCACATAATGCCATTGCTATGTACAGAGGTACTTTCGCGAAATGCCTCAACTACAGTAAGTTAAAATGCCTCATAACTTAAGAAATACTTACCCTACTACCTGTACTATCCAAAAGCATCATCTTTACACCATAATGTAACATCCTGCAAAATTTCATGGAAATCCGTTCATCCTTTTTCAGACTAGGTCTGTCTAAGAAGTTCAAAAAAGTCCATCGAAAATGCATTGGGGGAAAACCCCTTTTTGGACCGCCTGTTTTTCTTTAGTCCCCCTTGACAAATCACTGCAAAACTTTGCATCGCCAATCAATGTAGAAAAAG
This sequence comes from Calotriton arnoldi, assembly GCA_963921515.1. Classification (NCBI taxonomy): domain Eukaryota; kingdom Metazoa; phylum Chordata; class Amphibia; order Caudata; family Salamandridae; genus Calotriton; species Calotriton arnoldi. Next base: position 1,255,461 of record CAWUFW010003435.1, on the reverse strand, counting down.
CATTAGGTCTGCAAAGTTTCATGGTGATTCCTCAAGCAGGGGGCAAAGTTATTAGTGAGCAAAAAATGCGAGGAATGCTTATCTCTGGCAACCCTAACCAGAACTACTGCCACTCTGATATATTAGTTTCCAAAAAGTCCCACAGCGCTGCACTCAGGACAGGTGCATATGTTAGCGAAGTGGGAACTCGCATGCTACACAGCAAAACGTTTAACAGAATACGGAGCACACACGGGGCATTTATCCCGGCATGACACGCTTCGGCGTTTAGACTTTTTCAAATGCCATAGACTGCTTTCGATATCGTGCACAACACATGATTGGCTGAAATACCATATCCACCATTCTCATTGGTTGACCCTTGGCCAATGAGAGGACTAGTTCTCACAATGTCTTTTTGCGGTTACCTTGCCCTTCTGACATCCAACTCCATCCACGATCTCATGATTCTGTAAGAGGGGTCCAATGCCCCATTCACATTTTACTCCGGTGGGCTAACTTGGATGTGAGTGACGTCACACAGGCAAGACTACCCATTGATTTTTATTCTTGAAGTGCCCCTCAAACATGTTTTACATGAATTGTCTTTTCACCTCTAAAAAGGGTAGGCCAGATAACAGTGCATGCATTCAACCCCTCACCTCAGCTGCTGGATGTGAAAGCTGGAAACACCTGTAGGTGTTGGTCAAATGGCTCGGCATCCTCAAGTTTGTATAACTTACATCCTTGGTTCCGGTCGACAGAGAATACAGTCAGCGGCGTTGCAAGCGATATGTAATTATCTTAGTTTCCAAAATGTCCTACACAGCTGCTGCACTCAGGACAGGTGCATCCGTTTGCGAGGTGGGAACTTGCGTGCCACACAGCAAAAAATGTAACAGAATATGGAGAACTCACTTTATATATATATACATATATATATATATATATATATATATATATATATATATATATATAACAGAGTAGCATTGCATTTTATACCCATTTTCGGACCCCCTGATTTCTTTGCACCCCTTAACGAAACGCCGTGAAACTTTCAGGACTTTAAGGATAACGCAGGGACACTAGGCCTGGAAATTTGTGTAGACATTCGTCAAACAGGTGCAAAGATATGAAGGGACAGAAATCCCAAAAATCCCTATTTCTGGTCACCCTAACTATAACTACAGAGTGGCCCCAGGGCCTTTAATTTTAATTTGGCCCTGATGGTTGGTGACCTCATGGTCAATTAAGGCTCAGGGAGGAGGGCTACATGCCCCTCCCCTTAATATATATGTTCTGGCTCCAGAGGATGGGGTCCCTGGGCCCTGAAGGCCAACCCTCTACAGCGCACTGCAAAGGGTATGTGCATTGTGGGGTTAGCAGTCTGCTGGGGGATTTGGCCACAGCGTGGGTTTGGCTGCCTGCACGGGGTTAGCCATAGCTCTGTGGCTTCGGCTGTGCTTGGTGGCACATTGGCTTTATGTATGGTAATTAGTATAGTTACTGTAAGTAACGTGTTATTGGGACACATTTATTTTCACTGCCATGGCATAAATATATTTATTGCCAAAATGTGCCCTGTTTTTTGCGTTTGAGGTATCTAAAGTTCATACATATAACTAGGAAATTCTCTGAGTTAATACATGAACTATAGACAGCATGAGTTGGAAACAGAAAGACGCAATCTCGGCTTACTGTTTTCAACTTGTGTTGTCCTGCATCTCATGCTTTAAATCATAGAACTTCTGAGGTATATGGTTGAATTTCAAACTCTTAAAACACAAAACAGCAGGTGCTCAGGTCAGAGCTAAACTAGTGCAGCTCTTCATAATATGGGCCCAGATCTTGAAAGATTTAAGATACCAGTCAAACCAAATCTGTAGCAGAGACTGTGGGGCTAATTACGATGTCCCGCCCGACACCGTCTCTGTCCTGGGACCGACCGATCTCTGGTTGGATTAGGATGTGACCAAGCACTGTTCGGTCGCATTCCTACATTTCTCTATGGGACCATCCATTACGGCCGTAAACCAGCCGTAATACATGCTCCCATAGGGAAATGGGAGGTGCTGTTCATCTCTCCACCCCGTGGCAGACACCTCAAGGTGCTTGCCACCGGGTGCAGGGATCAACATGGGGGGGCACCATGGGTGCCCCCTCGGCCCCCAACTGGAGGTCGTGCACCCAAGGGGGCCCTGCTGGGGGCCCCCAACAGGCTTTCTGACATGGTTTCCATGTCGGACAGGCTGGCATGGAAACCATGCCGGAAACCGTGCATCGTAATCCCAAGGGCAGAAAGGCCCACCCTTAGGGATTACGAGCAGGTTCCAACTGGCCGACGGGCTCCTTGAGCCCTTCGGGAGCCAGTCGGAATGACCGGCTGCTTTAGTTTCCGACCTCCAGCATTGTAATGAGGCAGCCGGAAAGCAAACCAAGGGGCCGATTATGATGCGGTCGGAGCCTTTACGGGCTGCATCGTAATCGGCCCCTGTGTGTTAACCTAGCACTCACCTTATGTGATACGGCCTATGAAGAGGGTTTACCACAGCAATGGGTTATCCAGGTCAGGGCCATTGTCACCCTCCTGGCCAGTTTCAGAGGGGGGGCTTAAATGAGTGTTACAGTATCCAGCCTACCATTAGGCAAGGTTAACTATTGAGCCTTGCACAAAAAACTGGCATTGGGATCCATAGGTAAATTCCCCCAGTGTGAAAGAGGTCACCATCTGCACGTTTATTGCACGTTTATTGCTCAGTCTAGATGTCCATAAAACTGATTCTGAAGTATCAGAGAATGCTAAAACTCAAGATTCTTTCATGCAGTCCTTTTTAACTTTTCAGAAATACTTAACTTTTTGATTTTGTAACACTCATTAAGGAGTTCCCCACGTGGACAAAATTGAGAAGTAGCTTGCCTCCCTGGAAGGAACCCAGCACTTTTTCAATAAAAGTAAATTTCATTTGTGGCTGCCTATCAAAAGCCTGCTGGCTTGACTGTATCAGTGGAGTAAGATCATCGTTACATTTAAGAGCAGTCGTGTGGCTGCTTCTCCTGCCTGTGCTTTTATGTGGTTGGCTGAGACATTCTCAGAAACCCAAAACATTTCAGAAGATCCTGAACTGGAGACTTTCAGGAGTCCCGCTCCCTTTCCAACCATTAATCTAGCCACTGAGGTTAACACAGGCTGCACCCTTTCCTTGGAGCCGCAAACCTTTTAAATGCAACTTCCTCTGCCCCACCGTGGGTGTACTATTGTGAATTAAAACAAGAGACAGACATAAACAGGTTGTGGGTCCCGAAGTACTTCTCACTCGTAATTTGTATTTACAATGTTTTGATTTAGTTTGTCCATTATAGTGAAAATGTACTGTGTCGATTTTGTAAAACAATGTTTATAAATAAATGTCACAAATGCAGTAGATTTACCCCACCCCAGTATTGTAGATGTGACGTTCCATAGTTCCTTATTATGCTATAATAATTATTGACATTTATAGACAGCTCATGTGCCCGAGTAAACATCACTCGCACACAGAAACCAAACCAACACGATAGACCATGCAGAGGCCACAACTCCTCACTGCAGCCCCTATCTGACATTCTCAATAAACCCTTCCTAGCCCCCAAAAAGTACCGCACACAAATCTGATTGTTAGATTCACTTAGTTCCATGGCTTCAGCTGTATTAACTTACACGAGCTCGCCAGGAATGGCTTGAGCATATTACATTTGCCTTAAAGGAACTCTGGCGTTGGCAGGGCCAGGCTCTCTCTGGAAAGCACTCCTTCAAAGCACTTTAACCACCACTGATCTCAAACCCACCACATTAGCGGGCTGTCCATGGACAGCGCTGAGCCGCCTTGATCAAAGCCGCGCTTTAGGGAATGCCGCAAAAGGAAGACAAGCAGGGCAGTGGGTTGCATCTCAGAAGGCTGCATTTGTGATCCGAATGCAAACTCTGTTTATAACACAGAGATAAGTAAAGGAATGTGTGGCTCAATCTATTCCTAGTCTTTCCGCAGCAGGCATTGCTTATGCGCTGTGAAGCCCTACGCTCCCTTCCTCCAAACCTCAGGCGCTGCATGCAACTTTCACACATTGGCCAAACTACAACCAGCATCAGTTCAGCCATGTACCAAAAGGGAGCCAAAGCCCGGATGAAAAGAGCAGAGATCCGTGGCGTTGTCAGTGCTACGTAGCACTGTTTCTATGATACAGACTAGTAGCTTTCTTAACATTCAGGAAACGCTTAATGCCTCCCGTGGGGTATAGAAAGTTGGATGTAAACACAATACAAAATGACTGTAAAGTAAAGTTGTTTAAGAGAAGTACGTGTTAGAGAAAGTATTTCATAAGGAGACTTAAGTGGCTAAATTACTAGCAAAGAGAAGTTGCGATATATATATAGACTATCAAAATAGTAAAAGTAGATTACCAAGAAAAGCTATCAGTAAATAATAGAAAGCATTATATAATGTATCATTGTATGTTGTTTTAATATATATATATAATAAAAATAATTAACAAAAATGCAAAGAAAACTTCTTTCCTGACAGAAGTAGGATATAAAAATTAGGAATCCGATGAAGATGGATCAGTTGAAGAGGGATCTGATAAACAGGAATGATATAAATGCACTGATCCCTAATCACCAAGGTAACTTCATGTTTAGATCTCCTCGTGTGTAGATCTACAATTACCACTATATCTAGATATACATCTTCTAATCGATAGAATTTACCATTTCGATGCATACACTTATGAATCCCCACCCCCTCAAATGGAGAGAGATAATCTTGCGACTGGAATTACCAGTATAAAGTTATCATTTTGCTTTAATAGTTCACTCCAGCCTGTAGCCGTGTACTTAACCGCAGTCTCTCATTTACCCTACATCCAGTGCAGTGACGTAAAATTCCTCCAAGCACCAATATTGCCCTTTGCAGCCCTCAGCCTATGACAATCCTTCCAGAAAGTGAAATGCAGTCAATTGTTTCTCTCTGAACAAATATTAGCAGCTAGGGAACCTGGTCACTGCACCAGCCAAAGTAATAACAAGTTCACTATGCAAAATTTGTTGCCCACCTCAAGTGACCAGCTACCAGTCAGTCACGTTTTGAACATTATATAACATGAAACTGAGAGACAACCAAAGTTTTCAATTGTTAACAGCTAACACTTTTGCTAGAATATGAAGAGAGAAGACAGACTAGTTGGTTTTGAAAGTCTTGCTTTCTTTTATTATTTTCTTCCCCAAACAAAAAAATGCATGCAGCCAATGCGTTTCACCTAAACATAGGCTTCTTCAGGGCAGTGTTTATATGTTCAATTCAGTCACTTGTTGAGTAAGTAACCGCGTCAGGCTGAAATCGCGACCATCGGTGTCATACTGACATGTCTTTATATAATGATAAAACACTGAAGCAGAAGTGTCAACGTCGGATTACAATCCAAGGGTATATGAATTGCTCAGAAATCCTTAGTCCTTATAAATGAAACGCCGTGTTAATTACGGATGGCATTCGTAAAAACCACTGCGTATGAGTTCACCCTCTCTCACTCTCTTTCCCTGTTATCCCCAATTCTTACCGCAGGTGTTTCCTTAATTTTTCCACATTCATAGGTGTTAAGCGGGTCTGATCAGCAGGAATCTATGCTTTCTTCATCTGATGAAGGCTTATGTGGGCAGGACCTGCTATCTATGACAGGTTAAAATAGCTGGTTCCGGGGTCACAAATCCTAGCTTGAGTACAAATGGGGGTCAGAAGGAGTTGACAGTGGAACCCCCAGAACATGTTTGCAAAATATTGGGAGCTTTGAAAATCTTGTAACATTCCACGGCAGGAAAAAACAATATGGAGGATGAATAAAACAAAACTGATTGCAAGTATATGCGGATGTGCTAGGTGGGCTTAATGGGGACTCACATTTCTCCAAACACCTTTTGAATCAGACAGGTTAGGTGTTAATTGTACATTCTTGTTTAATGCCCCCTGAAAATGCAAGAATACAATACAAAAAATCAAGGTGATGAAGGCTAGTTCACCTGACACTTGTATGTACTGTGAGGTCTGAGAGATGAGTATTATGAGTGCACTTCTCCACACGATGGACTCCCTCATGCTGAGGCATGCCTTTACCACACTGCACAGTCCTCACTATGCTCTGCAGCACCCTGTAGGAATTCCATCCTCTCTTGCTCTTTTTCTGCTGCAGACATCCTGCTGGAAGTCTTTTCATTGTGTGACATGGGTGGCTAAGGCCTAGCAGTTACAAGTTATTAAGCAGCTTGCTTAGCCTTCTGCTATGTATCATCTTCTCTGAATTCCAGGGAAAGCACTAGGGGTGGGCAGAACTCACAGAGTTTTACTCTCCGAACTTGTGAAGAGTTACCTTAAAATTTTGCGAGATTCAGCGGAGTTCCACGAACAGCAGAATTCCAGTTCATTGCGCTGCTCGTGCTGAATTTTAGCACTGGGAGCTTGTCCCCACTGTAAAATCAGAGTGAACGCCACCATGCGGTATGCCAGAAGGTGCTGCTTCTTTCTGCCACTTGAGTAGATTTTTCACTCAAGTGGCAGCTCTAGCAATGCGAGCAGCAACTTTCTCAACGCAAGCGGTTTCTTCCTGATGCGACCACCCATGTTGAGAAATCTCACCGGGAGGTGGTCTAGTGCTAAACTTTTCCCACTCGTGCTTGCCAACTTAACGTTGGCGAGCCACGTATAAGAAAAACTCTGCCACTCTGCCACGCCAGGACGCCTTCGGGCAACAGTTGCGCTCTATAAGCTTCATTAACATAACATAACGTGACTGTTGGCAGAGTTTTTGCCAATCTGCGCACTCCAAGCGGAGCATGGAATGGGCAAAACTCTGCGAACTCCAAAGGCAGAGTGGAGTTTACCTCCCACCCCTAGAAAGCACCTTTTCTCTCATTATGTAGCTCAGGAAGCTGGTATATTCTTACAGCTAGCTCTCCAAGCATACATAGGGCAACTGCAGCTTCAAGGTTTTCTCCAGGGAAGCCCAGAAATCGAGAGAGTGCTGCAAGCCAAGCTGTTGATGGTGCTTTCAAGCCTACACCCCTCCCCAAGTATTAGATGTCTGAAAACTATCGCTGGATTCCCCTCTAATTTCCAGGTTATGTGAGCAGTCTCTAGAGTAACAGATAGCTGGATTTGATTCCTTGAAGGTGTGAAAGGTCAAAATCAGAAATGTCTATTCTTATGGAATGCATTTAGATGAGCTCAGGCTGAATATATTTGAAATTCACTAAATTTTAGAAGGATTATAGGTAACAGAAGTCTAACTCTGGCAATGATTTTCTCATCACAGATTAACTAAACACTTCAAATTTGGGTGCTTTCTATCAAATGTTAGTCAGGTTGACATTTTTGCAATTTGTAGGTAAAACATGTGTCCATTTAAAAATACCACATGTGGCAGAAACCACAGCTACTGCATAGGATAAATTTACAAATTTCCCATCATATAAAAACGGGGTAAGCCTTGCAAAAAGATTGGTTTCCTTACAATCCTCACACTTCAATCATTGTATGAGATGAGAAATGCCTCCCAAGAATCAATCACAACAAGCAAGATGGCACACAGAAAGCTGCTTGTTTCCATAACCAGGGGGCTAAATGTTGGGTCGGATCTGCTGTGTGCTACTGAGTGTTCACCCTCTGAATTCTTTTAAGACTTGTGTGTGAACTATCTGTTCAGCAGGGGCACAAAATGAGACATGAATATGTAAAAGAGAGATAGAAAAGGATGCATGTTTACATCTTTTATTTTATTTTTTACCACCGCTTAAGGCAATCTTCTCAAAACTATGTGTATTTTGTTTTTCTTTGGTATGTCAATGTGTTTACCCATTCTGTGGACCAGGAAGTTTGATATCATGTAAAAAGGCAAATTGTCCTGCAGCAGCCTTGTATTTTGTCTTAAGGGCTGTGTGACACATAAAAAACTCTTTGGCTATATTAGGCAAATCCTATAATACAATAAGTCATATTGGGCCAACCCGTCAAAAACATTCTAAGAAGCCCTTTATAAAACACCTCTCTAACAGTGGTTGTTTAAGGGCCTACATGAAGGAAATGACTGGTGCCAGAATGAAAAATGTTCACATTCTATTTCTAAGTGGGGAAACAAAAGCTGGACATGCTCCAAAATGTGTAAGACTGCTTCTACTTGATGTACCTACTGTAGTTGTCAATCTCATGTTTTTCATAGTTCCCTGATGTTCATAATTTTGTTACACAATATTCCTGCTTTTGTTACATGAGGAAAGATTATAATGAAATAATAAAAAAGACCCTCTCAAACACTTCAACTTGTCTATAAACAATGATTATTATTTACAGCTTCATAATCTGTCTTGTACCACTTAAGTTGAAAATATTAATATTGTATTCCATTTATGAAAACTGAGGTTTTAGGAGCATCATAAGAATGCCAATATATTGTACAGTAGTGGTATTAGTCCCAGCGGGCAATGTCTATTTGTGAGAGTTAGCTGTGTTCTCGTCACTCCTGTATGCTTGTCACATACCATGACCCAAAAGCCTCTGAGTCTGGGCAGCTCCAGGTCATATGGAGAAAAGTAACCGGCCTTGTACCACAGTGTAGGCATACTCAGTTTCACAAGAAATATTCTGTGGTGCAGTTCGTAAATGTTATCGCGTCTCAGAGTCCCTGTAGCACTTTACCCATGCTCTACTTATATTGGTCCTCAGGAGCATGTGCTATGTGTATGACAAGGTAACAAAACATCTGTGTCTTCCAGGTAAATTTCACATCAAATGGGGCCTCTCATTCCCTGCCAACCAGCACGGCAAATGGGAATAGTAGTCTTATGTTTATTAACCTATAGGCCTGAGGCTGATCCAAAGGTTGCCATCACCTGTATGAGGATAGGGATAGTTCTCTTAAGTAAATAAACGTGTTGTCTGCATACATCAAGACGATATGCATGGTATGTCCCATTTGTATGCCCCAATCTGCAGTTGTAGTTCACAAGGTTATTTCCAGCGGCTCCATTGCCAAGGGGAGGAGCATTAGGATAGAGGGCATCTCTGCCTTGTTCCTCTCGTGATGTCAATCCTGTCGTACACAATGCCCCCAGTGCAGACACATGTCACGGGTAGTATGTATAATAATTTTACCCACTGTATAAACTGTCAGCCAAAACCCATTTGATGCAGGTTCATCCATAAATATTCCTGATTCAGGGTATAAATTGCTTTCTCAATATCCAGTGCTATTAAGGCACCATCCAGCTCTTCCCCCTGTGTCATGTGTATGACATGGGATAATCTACCCAGGTTTATATGTGTTGCCTGCCTGGAATAAAACTACACTGGTTCTCACTAATCAGATGGCTCACCATCCGACTGAAACAAGTTGCCAGGGCCTTGGAGAATACTTTAGTGTCCAGATTGGTCATAGATAGCAGGCGGTATGATCCTGGCTTCCTTGGGTCTTTGGCGGGTTTAGGAATCATAATTTTTGCAAATTCTCTCATGGAGGGTGGTAGTATATCTGCACTTCTGGCTTCTAGCAATGCCTCCAGGAGCTTTGGAAGCAGTTGTGCCATGTATAATTGGTAAACCTATGCTGGCAATCCATTCACACCAGGGGCCTTACACCTAGACAGTTCTTTGATGGCTTCTGTTAATTTATCTCCCCCATAGGTCAGCCTCTAGGGCCTCAGACTGCTCCTCCGTTACTCTGGAAAGAGTCACCAAATCCAAGAAATTAGTCACTAAGCAGCGAGTGAAGCGCCGTTTTCTGGTACAATGTCTGCAAGTGAACCTGAAGCAACTCATTGATTCACAGTTGTGTAGAGACAATTGTGCCATCTGGCTAGGTCAGGGCTACTATCGTAGGGGAAGGATGTTCCCTTTTAAGTAGCCAGGCCAACAACTGCCCCGTCTTATCTCCTTCAGTGTGGAGCTTTTGCCTATACTCTCACTGCATGAAGCAGTCTAACCTATCCCAGATGTCACCTATTCAGTGTTTATTTGCTAACAGTTGGGCTGGATCCTTGCCCAAGGCAGATATTTTGTTCTACAGTTGTGCTTAGAGCCCCCCACTTTGTGTCCCGCTCTGTCATAGTGGTCCAATTACCCTTCAAATAGCCTGTCAGAGCATTCCCTAGCTCTGTTCTATAGACTTCATCTTGGAGCACCAGAGCGTGCGGCCTCCAGTGAGGGATGAGAGGCCTTATCCTTCCTACATTATATACTCCAGTAGGAATTTTGCATGGTTAAAATTAAATCTCACCAAGCACCTCAACTCTCCAACCGTATGAGCAATCGTCTTGTGAGTAAAAATCTGTCCAGTTTGCTGTAAGCGTCATCACGAGAATTCCCTACTGTTTGGGTGGCAGTCCTTCCAAATGTGATTTGCCCAGAATCACAGAATTTTAACGTCCCTGCCGAGACTTGAACTTGGTTCCCCAGCTTCGAGTTCAGCCACTCAAGCCATTAGTTTGTCATTGTTTCCTGTAAGGCAGAGACCATATTAGGTTTTGCCTCCTGTTTTGGGAGGGTGTCTGTCTAATTGCCCATCTTGGATGCAGTAAAATTCTCCTGCCCAAATAATTGGGATGTCTACCTAGGGGAGCAGTTCCTGACTACTTTTTATGAACGATTCCTTATCATCATTGTTGGCGGCATACACTTTTAGGGGACACAATTCACTGCCACTTACTATTCCATAAAGCAGAACATACCTACCCTATTTGCCTTAAGATATCGCATCTGGAAGGGTACATTAGGAGCACTCCAGATCAACACCCCACTCTCATAGTCGGAGTAGGTCGAGGAGTACAGTTGACCCACTACACTTTTTTTTCAATTTCTGCTCCTTCCTTTCAAGTAGTGTGTTCCTTGATTAAATGCTATACAGGCGCCCAGGTGCAGCAGGAATGATTGTGCATTATATTGTTTGACAAAACGTGCTCAGGCCACAAACCTTCCAAGTGACCATATTAAGAGTGTCATCCTATCTCACTGTACCACCTACAGCTGTAATTCCATCCTGCCAGAACAGTCCGCCCCAGCCTGCACCAATTGACCTGTTCATCACTTTTCATGTCATGCAATAGTATCCATACCATGGATGACTGTAGTATCCCTGAGCAACGCAAAAACTCCCAGGCACTCCCACCACCCTGAGTAAACATATAACTAAAACATCTGTGTCTCCCCAGTCATAGTGAAGTGTATCCTGTCCCATCCTCCTACTTCAATCCACGCAGTGGATGTTTTTATTTTCTTCCCTTATCAACCCCTATCTATCACAGGGGCTACTGCCAACTTCCTGACACCTGCAGGTTGTACTGACCACCAGCGCCCGAGATTGGTGTCACCCGGGATCTTACTACCCCCGATCTGTTTTCACATGCTGCAACATCAAAAACTCCCAAACATCAACAGTCAACCCAGGACGCCGGAATAGGTGTTGGTGGTCACTATAGCGCTCCATTATTTCCCCGAGGACCATCTTTTGCTTTCACTTTTCCTCCCCCCAGAGACATTTTGCAACAGCATCTCTCAGCACTGTCTGCGGTTTGCAACCTATAAAGATCCTCAGTCAATGTGATTCATTAAATATGTTCCTGAGCTTTGTCAAGTATATCTCCTATACTACCTGTAACTCATTTTATATGTCATTGAACCTCTGCTTCGTGACTCATAAAAGCAAAATGGCAGCCACAACTAAGTACTGAAGAAAATTGTATTCTCTATTTATGTGACTGAAAGGCATCATTTGCTATACGCATTTACTGCTTCCTAATGCAGACAACCACATTCCATGTCTGCCATACCACCTCCCTCGATTCATTAAAAGCACACATCACATTTCAGGATGAGGAAATGGACAAGCTTGCATGAGAAGCAGCATAATGGTGAGCTAAAGAGTACTTCGATATATAAAAACTCCCCTCTCCACCACCTATGTTTGTAGTCTGTATTCCAAATAAAGAGTAGGAACCACCACTATCTCCCATGTCTACTCTGGGGGATCAGAAGCAGCAACAGAAGGCACCAATTTTACACATTAGTGTGCAAGGTTTACCAAGATGGTTATGGGATGTATTGCTTGCTTTGATATACTAAACAGAATTCAATGGTACATTCCATTGAAGCATCCCCTTTATATTCTGCCACAATATATTTTTTAATAAGGCTTCCATTACTTCAGTAGGGTTTAAGCTGCTTTTGCAGTGTTCTGGGACACCTAAAATCTGAAGATTAAGTCTACAGGACCAGTTCTTCAAGTCTGCTTGTTAGCATTTAATTGACACCATCTCTTTACTCATTTTATTCACTTTTCCTTGGTTGGCTGTTTGCTGATCTTCCCAAACAGAAACTATTTTCTCGAGTGTTATCACTGTTGCAGTGAACCTCTCCAATTTTGGGTACAGCGTCTTAATTTTCAAATTCAGAGGTGAGGCTGTCACTTTGTGCAACTTTAATTTAATTTACATCTTTTAAGATGTTTCCTAACATTTGGAGCAGTGGCTTCTGTTGATCTTGGCTATTCTGATCTTCTAAAGGTTTATGAGTATATACCATGAGTACTCACAAAGATATTCCCAGAGTCCAAAATGGATGGTCTGTGGTGTGACCAAGGGCCACATTGATGCCAGCAGGGAGACAGTCGGCTGCAGTGGGTGGTGTAAGGTGGGAGTAGGGGAAGTGGCGCATGTACATTTAGTGGCTCAATTGCACAATGTGAAACCAGAACACCTGACATCAATCCCAGCTTCCCCACTTGTCCAAATTGTGTGATCCTAAGCAAGCGTTTTATTTCACACTGCCTCCTTTTTCTTCATTATCACATATAAGAGGATATCGAAATACATGACTTCAAGACTTGTGCTGTACAAAACCTTCTCTTGTGTTTCATTATTAAACTATAATGTCCATGTATAACAGCAACCCAAGCCAGCCAGAGGGTGAACATAACTGACTTGACTCTTATCTCACTATTGGCATTGTTGTCAGGGTGTGGGGAGGCATGAATATTTCTAAATTCATGTTTGACAACTGTCACTTTTATAAAAACTAATCAATGCACTGATAGAATCTGATGTATTGAGGTGAAACGCTTCTGCATGTTAATGAAATACACTTTTTTGAGTTTTGAAGGGACTTTATCATATTTTTACTTGTTTGTTGCAAGAGGTCTTTAAAATTTAAGGTGTTCTTAAAGTTGTGCAGGACACCTGTGCTTCTTTTCTTTTACTTCAGTGTGCCTGTAAATACAAGCTTGCCGTTTATTTAACATCTTTAGCGTTATCTTATGTTAGTGCTCTGTAAACAGTAGCCCAGTGCTGTTCTTCACCGGCGCCTGGATGTAAAGGTCAGACTGGCAGCAAGTGGCCCCCGGGCTGTACTTTGAGTATCACTGATAGTTACAGTATATCTTTCTAAAATTTCATCTGGCAGGGCAATAGAATGTGGCCACGCTTGTGTGTGAATTACCTGAACATTGCTATGCATTCTGGTGATCCTGCAGGCCATACCATGATTCTGTATCCTTTTAAGCTATTTCAAGGACTGCTGCATAATTAACATTTAGCATTTGACTTGTATCTAGAGTTTTGTTTCTGATGATGAGTCTTTATGTGAGTAACGGAGTTTGTCTCCCTGGAAATTCCTATTTTCCATTTTTCGGCTTTGATAACTATCTCTCAAAATCTTTGTGTCATCCTGGACCGTTACAATTCCTGCCTTGCTTTCAAGTTTTAATTGATTTTCTTTTCTTCAGCTTTTGTCTCTCTTGGTATTGCTCCAAGTGGAATGCCCTGCATTTAATTCCCGCACACAGTATAGGGGTGACAAAACCCATATTGTCTGCTTCACATTGCAATATTGCAAATCCTTGTCTCTGGAATAACTTTTTTGCTGAATTTAGCTCCTATATTACTGAAAATGACAGCTGTGTTTCATAGGTATTCCACCTAAATATCAACTTAAAAATATTGTCTGACGACAACAGCATGGTCAAAATTTTGACTCCAAAAATATTGTTGACCAAAATATCTATGGTAAGTGTATAATTTTTTCAACTAGATCACTATTATATCAAAGTTTAAATTATTGTCTACTTGAATATAGTGCGGTGTTTTACTGTATTTTTAAGTTTTTTTTCATTATATATGTAATTGTAACATTTATATATAATGTGTATTTTTATCGGGTTCTTGGGTTTTTGCAGGATTGGTTGGGTAGCATATTTTCTAGTTATAGATTTGTACTAATTCATTTGTTAAATAATTAATGTAGTTTTAATACTTATGTAAAAGTTTAATATTATTTTTAATTCAGTTTCACCTTGGGTTGTTGGTATTAACGTGGGATTACATGGGTAAAGTTTTTTTCTTGCTAATTAAAAATTGATTGATGTTAATTCATACATTTTTTATTTATTAAATAATTTAAGTCTTATTCAATTGTTGTTTCATTTTTAAATTGTTTATTTAATTTTTTATTGGCGTATTTACTTTTATTAATTGCTAGGCTTGTGCTGCAGGGAAAACTGGGCAAACACAATAAGATGATATACGCAGTGCTGAAACTTTTCAGACACTCACCCCCAGTCACTATTAGATCTGGGTTGAATCCATCATCATCCTTTTGCTCACTTCGTCACCCCAGTTCAGATCCAGCCAAATGCAAATCAGTCTTGACCCTGTTCCTTATGTGAACAGTCCAGCCCGAACTGCCAAGCCAGATCTTCGCTGGACTGGAAACAAGCATCCTGGGTTCGGTTTCGGGGTAACACCCCTCATCAGCCAGGCTAGCTTGAATCCAGCGGCAAAGTGAGCAAGGGACCCACGTCTCGGCTTACCCTGCCAACTTAGGATAAACAAAGCAAGCACAATAAGATGATGGATGGAGCGCTGAAACGTTTCAGACACTTACCCCCAGTCACTTGGCTTTGTTCTTACCGGTAACCTGACGAAACTCTTTTTTGAGAACAATTCGCACAACAGTGCTCTCACAGGCACTCTAAATTTGGGCAGGTGATATATAAAGTTAACTACATAAGAATGCAAGGGGTGTGCACTGAACACAGTTCTCCAGTTCTCCTGTACAAAAATGTTGGTATATTTAGAACTAGCACTAGAGTTTAAACTACTTTGACAGCACTTACCCTACTTGCACAACGAGAGGGGGATTATCATGAAGGCAGAGCAATGAGCCTTGTGGGGAAAAGTGGCGAGGGATGTGTTTACTAACAAAACTGCCAAAAACCATGAACAACAAATAACTGGCATGAGTTCTAGAACTGCAATTCAGATGATTAAAAAAAAGCTAGAAAAAGCCCGCATCTCGGAATCAAAAAAATGGTGGGAGATTACCTCACTCACCAAATGTATTGAATGTGGAAAAGTACCCAAATGGGCTGAGGATTTTTGTAATGTCAATGTTTGAGGATATGGATCCTCATTTGTTTGAAGAATGGAGGTCACACACAGAAGGATGTTCCTTTAAGCTTATGGGAACCCTCCTCGCACACGCCAAGCATTGTATGGAAGAGCAAACAGCAAAAATAGAAGAATTAAAAAAAGAGATCAAGGCAATCAAAGATCAGGAGGATTTCAAAACCTTATTGAGCAAAATGGAGTAACGCATTGCGAAACACAAAGAGGACACCAGGATGCGTAAAACCCACAAATTCAACTGTGATAAAATGGACTATCAGAATGGCAGAATTTCCACCTTTGCCAAAAAAGTTGAACCTCTGAGAGCTAAGGAGAAGTTGAATGCGATTGGGCAGGCCCCAAGAGTTCCAAGTAACATAGATGTCAGTTCCGATCCATGTTCCTTGGCAGATGAAGGTCCAAAGGAGACATTGGATTTTCATAAGGAAATGCATCTACTTAGAATGGCCACGGCACAACATGGCAGAGGAAGGTGCCATGGACGCGGAGGTACAAGACAAGAAGGGGCTAAAGGAAGAAACACGAAGGTATAGACAACATTGAAATTACTGACGCACAACTAAATATGAGTCCTAGAGTCATCAACATTTCAAGAATACCTCTCACTGAAATGCAAGAACGGGTTTTGAATTATGGAGTTTTTGCCCCTCATCTGGTCCGTACTAAATCAACCTTCACATTGAATCTTATACATTTATCAGGAAATTGAAGTTACGCAAATATCAAGCTATGAATAAACAAAGACACAAGACCTGCAGTAGTGATTTCACTGCAATTGAAACAGACTTCACCATTGGGGACATTCCAGAGCTTCTGGCTTTAAATGATTTAGATACTGAGGGAACTGGTTTCAAGCCACCTGCATCACATGAAAATATGGACATTGTGCAGTTGGAACACATGCGGTTTTCCACAGACTCCACCAGTGAGAGGGGCTTGAGGCATCGGAGTAAATTCATCCTTCAACTAGCAAGTGGGAATCTCATAGATGTGTTTCATAAATTAGCTGTTGACGATATCAACAAACGCAGAAGAACATCGAGACACAAAAGTCATACCAACTTCGCACCAAAGGAGTAGCTAACAATTACATCATTATTACGCCCTCAAACAAGGGTGGCAATATCATTATCATGGATAAGGCCCAATACACCAAAGAAGCTAATAAGCAATTGAATGTTAAAGATCACTATGAGGTTTTGAAAAATAACCTGTTAAATGAACATCAAACTGAATGTCATGGTATGTTGAAAACTCTTATCATTTGACGAATATGCATATCTCAAGGTTGACCATCCGAGGAACCCGGTCATTTATTTTCTTCCTAAAATACATAAGGATAAACAAAATCTGCCAGGTAGATCTATAGTGAGCATGGTTGGCTCACTCCTTGAGAATATGTCTAGGTTCTTGGATCTCTTTTTGTGTGAATATGTGACTAGTCTGCCCTCCTATATTCAAGATACCAATGATTTTTTATGTAAGATCAACAATATTCCTTGGCGTAGCAAGTACCTTCTGCTGACAATGGATGTCAGTTCACTTTATACATCCATCAAGCATGAATATGGCATAGAAGCCTGTCAATATTTCTTGAGAGCCCGTTTACTGACTTACGCACAACACACTATAATGCTCATGACCATGTGGAGATTCTGCCTCAGCCACAATACCTTCCTGTTTGATAAAAAGATCTTTCTTCAAAAACAAGGGTCGGCTATGGGGGACTCCTTTGCCCCAATTTATGCAAATCTATATATGGGATGGTGGGAGAAGGAGGTGGCCTGGTCTGATACCAATGTGCAATATATGAACAAAATTGTGTTGTGGGTCCGTTTCATCGATGGCCTTTTTCTCATATGGGATGGAGAAGAAAATCCTTTGTGTGAATATATTAACATCTTGAATTGTAACATCTTCAATATCAAATTAACTGCCAAGTGGAGTGGCAGCAATATTGATTTTTTTTTTTAGATGTCAAACTGGTAGTCCAGGATGAGACTGTCCACACCAGCATATTTAATAAAGAAACAGCATGTAACTTGATCTTACATGGCAACAGTGGGCACCCCAAGGGTCTAAAATGGAGCATTCCATACAGTCAGTTACAGAGGGCATGGAGGATCTGCTCCACTGATACCTTATACCAAACAGAAGCCAAGGCCATGATGAAACGGTCTCTAGAAAGAGGATATCCCTGAAAAATTCTGAATGAGGCGCTTCAGAGAGTGATGTTAAAAAACAGAGACGAATACTGTTTGGCAATAAACAGAGAATAGCGATTGGTCACACTGATGCAACAGCTGAAGCTGGAACTGATAATACTGTCACTCGATTCTTTTTGGAATTTAACAATGAACATCATCTTATTAGATCCTTATTGGCACATAATTGGCATGTGCTACAGCATGATGAATATCTTGAGGTTGCAGGCCTTCAGCCTAACATCACATATCAAAAAGCTAAATCATTGGGCGATATCGTCACCAAATCTGTTTGTTGATGATGATGGATCAGAGTGGTTGACTAAAAAGAGTCTGGGCTTCAAAAAATTTAACAGCTGCAAGGCATGCAACTATAGCATCAGCAAAGCAACATCTTGCCCCATAAAGGAGAGAATCCCATGCGTCACGGAATTTGTTTTTTATGTTCTTGAATGCAGCTGTAAGATGCAATACGTGGGTAGCACAGTCAACAAAAAGATCATTTGCATCCTACAACATCTTAGGGCCATACATAATCAAGACAGGAACTATCCTATGGCCAAACATTTCTGGGGAGGTACATCAGGGGAATCTTAGCAGCTTATGCTACTATGGAATTAAACATATTAAGACTCATCCAGGTAGAGGAGACAGAGTCTAAGATGACTATCGTTCTGGGAACTGAAAAGACCTGGGGACATAACTTGGATGCCAAACTGCATGTGCACATTTAAGAGAGACAATATCACATGTCAGCCTTTATGATTACTAGAAGTAAATGATTTGGTCTCAACAGAATGCATATTGAACCACATTATTTAGCATCTGATGTATTCTAACTTGGTATTGAACTGATGTCCCCTGGTTATGTTATTGAAGTTCATCTTTGAGGCTTTGTATAAGGGGCTAGTGCTGGGTTTTTAGATAATCTTTGTTCAATATCTTTCTCCTTGGAATTGAACTTTCATGAATTTTTTCCTTTGTTGCACTAATTCTGATTAGTCATTTATGGTGGTTTTTCATTTGACCCATGGGGATTTTCGATGCCGCATGATAACTATCAATCAGTTATGAATGTTGAATGATGATACTGCTTGATTACTATGAAGAGCAGATATTTATATTCATATATTTGTGCTTTAAGCATCTTTGCATATCATATCATGAACGGTGTGAACTCTTGCTCAGGATATTGACTGATTACAGTGAAAAATAGATTTTCATTCACCTGTTTGCACTTTAAGCGTCTTTGCACATCTCATCATGAATAGCATGTTTGCATGCTCAGGATATTGACTGACTATTGTGACAAATAGATTTACATTTAACTGTTTGCACCTTAAGCGACTTTGCACACCGTATATAAGAATTGTGTTCCGCATTAATATGGTTGTAATATCTTTTCTCACCCTTGCATTTTACAGTTGATTAGACCTGATTTACAGGGGTATGCAAGTACTGTCTCACTATGAGTGTATGCTATAGAAGGTAAAATATAAATATATCCTTCCAAGTTATCCCAAGTAAGCCGCTTGCCACATTGCAATGCTGGTGCCTCAGACACCTCGGGTTCAATCAATAATATCAAAAAAGCCTTTAATCCACCAAATCCACATGCAGTGGATTTCTTCCTTGTCTGTTTTTTATACGCGGTCTAGTTTACTGCACTTGCATAGTATTTCTTTCCTTCTGTCATACAGCCACATTTTTTTTACTATGATCATTATTGTAAATTACTTATGTATATTCTGCAATGTATCTAATTTCAGGTTGACATCGAAAAAAATATTTTGTCGTCAGTACATCTTGTATGTCTATAAACTGAAAAACATAATTTTTTTGTGTGTGGGACTTGTAACGTTACTTGACAAAGGCTACAGGATAGCCGAAATGTGTTGTGGTTTCTTCAGATGAATAAACCTAAGTACGAGAATTGGTGTGCTACTGCTTTCATTCCTTTGTGTGTGTATGTGTATATGTATATATATATATATATATATCCAACAAACAGAGGTGTCCCCTCGAAGAAGCCACACACAGAAGGGTAAAATTCAGCGCTTTATTTGTGAAAGCGACAGCCTGGAAATCAGCACACTTCACCTGAAGTTAAGAGCCCGACGCGTTTCGTGCAAACCATGCACTTCTTCATGGGCTAAGTTCTGTAACACTCGCACAACGAACAGAGCACCTGTTGTAGTTTGTGGACCCGCCCCAGTGGGCGTAGACAGCACTGCTGCCTGCCGGTCCTCGTAGTGCTAATCCTCCTCAAGTGAGTCGTCTGTGCGGTGCCGAATAAAACAAAGTTCATCCCCAGTGGGTCGATGAAATGTCCTGTTAGAACCACTCTGCCCTGTAAACCTTTCACAGCGCCCCTCATGTCCGTACATGTACTGTCCGCCTCCTGGCGTCAGTATCGGTCCGCTACAACGCGGCTTCCTTCACGGCAGGACTGGCCGTATTTAATCCAACAAACAGAGGTGTCCCCTCGAAGAAGCCACACACAGAAGGGTAAAATTCAGTGCTTTATTTGTGAAAGCGACAGCCTGGAAATCAGCACACTTCACCTGAAGTTAAGAGCCCGACGCGTTTCGTGCAAACCATGCACTTCTTCATGCACGAAATAAAGCGCTGAATTTTACCCTTCTGTGTGTGGCGTCTTTGAGGGGACACCTCTGTTTGTTGGATTAAATACGGCCAGTCCTGCCGTGAAGGAAGCCCCGCCGCGTTGTAGTGGACCGATACTGACGCCAGGAGGCGGACAGTACATGTACGGACATGAGGGGCGCTGTGAAAGGTTTACAGGGCAGAGTGGTTCTAACAGGACATTTCATCGACCCACTAGGGATGAACTTTGTTTTATTCGGCACCGCACAGACGACTCACTTGAGGAGGATTAGCACTACGAGGACCGGCAGGCAGCAGTGCTGTCTACGCCCACTGGGGCGGGTCCACAAACTACAACAGGTGCTCTGTTCATGCGTAGTGTTACAGAACTTAGCCCATGAAGAAGTGCATGGTTTGCACGAAACGCGTCGGGCTCTTAACTTCAGGTGAAGTGTGCTGATTTCCAGGCTGTCGCTTTCACAAATAAAGCGCTGAATTTTACCCTTATGTGTGTGGCTTCTTCGAGGGGACACCTCTGTTTGTTGGATATATATATATATATATATATATATATATACACACACACACACAAAGAAGCAGAGAACTATGGTGTTGTAGGGTGCTCTATACAGGAGTTGCTCTCCACCTAAACGTAGGACCTACCCAGAGTTCTCACCTTTTTTGCATAATTTATGTGGCACTCTATGCCACATAAATATGTGGTGTGTGTGTATATATATATATATATATATATATATATATATATATATATATATGCAAAAGAAGGAACGGGGAACTCTGGGTAGTTTGCAAGTTCAGCAGGAGAGCAGCTCCTTTGTATGGAGCACCCTACAACACCCCCAACACTCCGAATCTGCTCATCTCAAATGTCTGTTTTTCTAGCAGACTTTCTAAGCATATGATTAGCACTGTGCCATCCACACTGAGCTAGAAAGTTACAAAGCCTTTTGGCATTTTTACAGCAAAGTCTTTAAGTATAGGATTAGCAACTGCCATCCATGCTGAGCTGAAAAATGACCAAAACCTTTTACCACTCCAGGCACAGTACTACATTTTTGAATTTCTAAAATGCCACCCAAGCCAACCTGAAATGAATAAAAGCAAATCCTAACGTGTTTTAGAGTTAGAGCTCATCAGAGAGATATAACTGTGTCAAGACACAAGGGAGCACACAGTATAAGTAAAGACAATACCCTTTCAGGCTTAGAGTGCTGCATACATGATGCAAAAAAGGAAGTAGGGAGCTCTGGGTAGTGCCCAAGTTTAGGTGGAGAGCAGCTCCTTTATATGGAGCACCATACCACTGTCACTCTGATCTACTCACCTCAATGTCTGTACAAAGCTATACCTCTCTGATGAGCTCTTGTTAGATTGCAGTTAGAATAGTAAATATGATTTCAAAATGTATGCACTTTTCCCAATGTTTGTTAGCATGGAGTAAGAATAATAAATGTGGTGACCTCCCCCCCCCAATGCATGCACTTGAATGAATGTTTGTTAGGTTGGAGGTAGAATAGCAAACCTGACCCCTGCATCCCTTATATATGCGCTTTCTACACTGTTTGTTAGACTGGAGTTAGAATTGCAAATTTGCCTCGCCTCCAATGTCTGCACCTTCCCCAATGTTTGTTAGACTGCAGTTAGAATAGTAATTTTGATCCTCCAATTTGTGCTTTTTCATTACTGTTTATTACTGGGTTTTTTCTTTCAAGTTTTATTTTATGTTTTGAGGGCATTTAATTTAAAAGTATATATTTTAAAATTATTATTTTACTTTTTCTTAAATTGTGTTTAATTTTATATATTTTATGTTTTAATCTTTGACTTATAGTAGTTTTAGTAATTTTTTTAAAAAATATCTTAATAGTTTCATACGGAGAGTTATGTTTTAAAAAGTGCACACTTATTTTTTGTTTTATGATATAATCTACTTTATTACTTGTATCTCTTTTTATTTAAAAAATGTGTTTATTTAATAAATGTACTTGCATTTATAATTTAATTTAATATTGATGTATATCATATTTAAAGTTATTTTAAGGTTACATGTATTTGTATGAAGTTAAATTTTTACAGGGATTAAATTGCTATCAGCATTTTCATTTTATATATAGTTTTCATGAATGATGTTTTTTTAAAAAAATAATTGAACTTTTTTACAGCTATCATGTTAAATGCATTTAAATATATATACAGTTATCCATGCAATATTAATATTTGGGTCAACAATAATGTATTCAATATTCTTGTATTTTACGTTACAAGTTTGTAAAGTTGATGTTTTTGTCCTTGATATTTTTACTTGTAAAGAGACAAGGGAACCATGTAAGTCAAAAGGGACCTAGGGTATGCATAGAAATTTTAAGGAACATCGGTCCCTCCAGGAAGGGTATAAGAACAATGGCACACAGAACCACAATCAGCCCTGGGGGTCATCCCAGGGTCATCTTTCTGTGATTTGAAGTCTGCAGGTTCTGCAGTTCTTTCAATATTGATGTAAAGAGGCCTCAAGTTTTCCGTGGACACCAAGACGCTCAGTTTGGCTACAAAGTCCTCCAGCATGAGGCGGAAGGGCAGAAATGGATGCTTGTTGGTGCCCCCTGGGATGGAACAGCAGAAAACAGGAAAGGTGACGTGTACAAATGCACTGTGGGAGCAGAAAAGAACTCTCCATGTACCAAAGTCAATTTAGGCACCAGTGCCCTCCAAATGTTTCAAAAGAAATTAAGAACATGCACTTTGGCATGATGCAAATGGACAAAAAACAAGACGGGTTTGTGGCTATCACTTGGGCATAATAATTTGTGTCCTGATGATGATCTCCCATTTCTAGTGGGAATCGAAATGTCGTCGACCTTTACATATTGACTCCAAAATTGTTTCATTTTGATTTTCTGATGGAGCATAAGATGTTTGTGTAATAGTGACTGCTTGAATTTGTATTTCCTCACAAAGTCACCTTGTACTTAAATGCCTGAGGTCTGGAAATCGGCTGACTTCCAACCTTTTTACCCACTTAATTTTGTATATATTTTCCTTCTGTTCGTTCAATTGTTTTATATCTAATAAATGTACTGGACTCCACTGAGGAGAATACCACCACAGGGCTTGTTGTGCTTCTGTGTGCCACTGTCCTTGATATTATTACTGCAATATTTTTGTGTCACAATATTTTTGCAGTTGAAATGTATCAACTGTCTCCTGATGGCTTGTTAATAGCACACCAGTAGATACTAGCGACTGCGGAGTATTTTGAGCACCTATCTCCCTCATTTCTTTTGTTTCCTGAGAGTCTTGGTTTGAGTCAACTAGTTTCAAATTCACTAATATTCCCTAGTGGGGTGTATGATCCTATTGAATTTTATCTGCCCACATCTACAGCCTTTTTCCACTCCTGTTTCCTCTGGGTGATTTTTGATGTCACTTGAATGCGGCAGGAGAAATAAAGTAATTTCAATATCTACTTCAAAGGTTGTCCCAACTGGGGGAGCAAGGCTTCCGCTTTTCCCCGCTGTTTTTCAGGTATCACCAAGCCAAACTCATTGGTATATTGAGGGGTGAATGTATTAGCCCGTTCTTAAATTGCTATCCTTTTATTTAGTCCTCGCTGTCCTAGCTGAACCTTTCACAGTATGCCTGTCTTTAAAGCTGATACAAGATTTTTGTTTTTTTGTTCATGCAATGATGAGTCTGCTCCACCAGTTTATTGGGTGGGGTGTGCGGGAGGGAGTTTTTCCTTTTTGCTCAGGACCTCATTTATGTTCTGCACGTTTTTAAATTTAAGAAAGTACTTATGTTATTGCTTTGTTTTTATGCCTCCTACTTGCATTAGTTAACATATATTTCCTTCATTTCTTTCTGATATATAAGCCAGCAATAATCCCAAAATGTTGCTAAGACTCTACTCAGGAAAACACACAGGGCACCCCCTGACAAGGAGACAGTTGAGTTCACCTCTTTAGCCCCACACAACCACTAATTCGGCTTCCCAAGGGTGCAGCTGGGCTGAGGACATGAAAGCTTTGACTCCTTTAGCACAAGGTCGTCCCATCCGTCTACGCTGAATAGGTAGCTCCGGCTGCCACTGCTGTTTCTTTTTCTCAGTAGGTCAGCCCAAATATTCATCCTAAGTATGCTGTTATGAGGACAGTCAAGTACATTTTGGATCATGGCAGCACTCTGCTCCATTCGTAACTGTAGCCACCATTAAAGGAGACAGTGTGGCCTACGACTCCACAGGAATGATGCACAAAATCAGAGGAAATACATTCCGAGCAGCCACCTCATCTCACCTCACAGTCCTGAGGTTTTATCAAGGTGCTGTTTTTCAAAACATGTTTCCATTTTGGAAGACATTGGGTGGAGGGTACTTGATTTACACCTTCCCCTTTGCAAATTGGTTACCATCCCAACTTGGGGAATCAAGTAACTTAGCAATGGCTTGCGAATACAGTTGCAGTCACAATTGATTCATATTTTCCTTTCCAAATTGCCAATACGAGTGAAACGCCCCTCCTATTATCAATTTGGAAAGGATGCTAAAAGAATTTTACGACTCATAAAAAGGGCCTTTGTACCCTTAAAAAACTGTTTGCGGGTACATACCCGGTGATTTTGTGAAGACAGATATTGCCTTTGTTCCCATCTAGAGGAGTCAACATTTTTAGAACCATGCCAAGCCGGTTTCTGTCCCGTGCACGCCACTGAATCAGTAATCCTATCAGTGGTTGATGGCATGCGCCTGGAATGTGATGAAGACACTACACTGTCTCTGGTTCTGCTGGACTTATCAGCGGCCTTTGACACGGTTGACCATAATCTTCTGGTGGACCGTGTCGAGGCCACAGGGCTTAACTATAGTGCTTTAGACTGTATCAAATTGTTATTGAATGAACGCTCCCAGTTACTTTTGAAGCTTTAGTTCAAGTAGTCATAGCGCTGGTCATATCCCACCTTCGCCACGTTAATTCTTTCTGCATCGGACTTTAAAAGACCTCTCTTTCTAGGATTCAAATTGTTCAAAACCAAGCAGCTTGTCTGATATACAAACAGCCAAAACACTGCCATGTTATGCCCCTTCTGACAGACCTCCATTGGCTTCCTGTTGAGCAAAGGATTGATTTTAAAATAAGATGTATCACTTTTAAAGCTCTTGCTGAGATTGGCCCTGCCTTCATAAATTCTAAAGTAATTAAATACACCCTGAGCAGGACACTTTGTTCCTCCTCTTAGAATCTCCTTCCTATCCTCAAGTTCAAAAAGAAAAGGATGGGCGGTACCAGATTCTCTGTCGTGGCCCCCCAAACATGGAATTTACTTCCTCTTAGTATACAGATGACTCTTAACTACAATAACTTTAGGCAGGAACTCAAGACCTGGTTTTTCCGGCTATCCTACATTTAGAGCACCTTTTTGTGCAGCAATTTTTCTTGTAATATTTTCTCAGGCTATTCAGCACCATGAAACCTTATGGTGTACATGCGCTTTACTAATACTTTTAACATAACGTAACAGCCATCCTAGTGATGGTCATTTAGGGGCTTGCTCTTGACAGCTTGCCAGTGTATGGACTTTAACACTTTCCTTGAGTTTGGGAGGGCTGGTATTTTATCCATGTAAGAACCTTGGGTCGCATGTATCAACAGTGGAAATAGCGATTACCTATTTGCTATTTTCTGCAAATCGCAATTAGGTAATCGATATTCCTATTGTATGAAACTATGAGTTTCATTGAGCGATTCCTAGTTGGTCGCAAATCAACCTACCTCATGAATAGTAATGAGGAAGGTCGCAATTTGCGACCCATTGGGAATCGCTAAAATCATGGGGATGAATAAATAAAGCAATAATTTTTTTTTTTAATGCAGCCGTTTTCCTTAAAGGAAAATGGGTTGCATTTAAAAAAGAAAAATTATAAGTTTCATTTTTTTAGGAGCAGGCAGTAGTCCATTGGGCCACTGCCTGCTCTAAAAAAACGTTTTTGTTACCATTCCCAAAGGGAAAGGGGTCCCTTGGGGACCCTTTCCCATTTGCGAATGGGTACCACCTACTTGAAGTAGGTGGTAAAATGCAAATGTTTTGCGACCTCATTTTGGTAGCGAAACATTCTTACATACTGCTGCGATTCAGTATTAGGAAGGGACGCCCTAAACTCATCCTTTCCTAATACCGAATCAGTATGTATTCGCGATTCCAAATTGCGATTCGGTAGCATGTTACTGAATCCCAAATTAGAATTCATACATACCAAAATGCATTTTATTTGACGCAAACAGCCCGATTCTGTGAATCGGGCCATTTGCGACCTGTAAAATGTGTGATAATTTATCCTTAAAATTTAACTGAAAGAGCCAGCTCTACGGAGCTTTTGCTAAAATATGAAACTTCTAATAGATGTTGCCCATATTTCTGTTTACCTGTCCTCTTAAATCATTCCTGTCCCATGCATTGCTTTAAATTGCATCTCTTTTTTGTTTTAAATGTAATACACCCTGATACGGCATGGTTAAAAGTGTATGTGTTTTTCCTTAAAATAAAAAGCAGTCTAATACTATATATAGGGCAGCAGCTGTATAGAAAACTAATATTAATTAATAAATAAACAAGTATGATTTCAGAAAGATTTAGAAATCCACATGGGTCTTATCATTGCTCTTTTCCACGTGATCAGTGCGTGTATGCTTTATCAGAATGATGTGCATCTCTGGTGAGGGTCTGGAGAGTAAACGTGATCTTATATTCTTATTTTAAAGTATACAGAGCTATGTTTAGAGAATGTCAAAACATAGTGGTCGGGCCTCATGAATATATTCATGTGCTTCTGGCAGCAGACCTCACAAGTTGGAACTGTTATAGAGCAACCTTTGCTTATGTTGTTGTGTGTGAGGAGATCTCACTAGACCACCATAAAACAGTTTTAAGTGTACAGAAGTGCTGAGTGTAAATAAAAATGGGCCTTTCCCTCGATTTACTTTTTAGTGTGCCAAGTTAAGAATACAGGGGTCAGTTCACGAGATTAGAATATCCTGCCTCTGATTTGTGCAGGAATATTTTTTTTTAATTCACAGACTTTCTTGGAGACAGGAAGATGCCTGTTATGTTAAGCCTATGGCTTTGGATCCTTCATGGTGTGAAAAATCCTCAGTCGGACTATTAGGAAAAATATGATGAGGCACATTTTTTCACCATGTAGAAAATACATTACATTGTGAATAAATCCCTCCTTCCTCCATACTCGCACAGAAAATGGCCGTGTTCCATGACCTTTCCTGGCCTCAAGGCAGTTTATTTAGGCATAAACACACCTGTGTAATAAGGGTCGTAAGGTCATTGAAAATCTTAGTGCTTTCCCAAAGGTCACGATCAGTCAGTGTTCCCATAATTTACAATGGACACTTCACTGGGAGCACCAATGTTTCAGCAGATCATTCGGATCGGCCAATTCTAGAACAATCAGTGTTCAGAGATTCAGAAGATCCAACTGGGGGAGAAGGGGGTGTCAGACGCTTCATTCACACCAGAGCTCGTCTCTGGAATAACCAGTGGCGGCTCGCATAGGGCCTGCTGCGGGGCGGTGAGGCGAGGGAGGGGCAGGGTGGGGGTGTAGTAAACTCAGACATACGACGGAACGGAGGAACGTAATAATTACTTTCCTCCGTTCCGTCGTATGTCCGAGTTTACTACCCCCCGCCCCGCCCCACCGCCCACAGCACACCCTAAGCGAGCCGCCACTGCGAATAACCTACCAGAACATCTGAGAAGTCAATCTAAGTTTCTGACCTTTAGAAAAAGTCTGAAAACCTGGCTGTTTTCTGATTCTTAATATCGAGATGTAATGCTTGTCAGCAAAGATCATTTGCCATCAGGTCACATCATCGCCAAGACGCCATTGGCATTCGCATGCTTTATAAAACATATCAATAAGTAAACCACACTTAGGTTGGTGAAAATCTCGGCCAGAGGCTGATTTTTCTTTTTTTCAGGATCTGTCGTACACAGCCACAGATTTAATGTTTCACTCAACAAAGTGTCATTTAAGGGAGCATAAAGTTTCAATCATCAAAGGGTATTGCTTGATGGTCAGAAGGCAGGATGTAAAATTACACGCAGAACAGAATTTGGAACTTTCTGGCCTGTCAGTGATTTTATAATTTTCAGGTTGTGCAAAGGGGCATGAGATTTCTGTATGTGATAGCCAACCTGAATGAAACAAACTGTATCCCCCTTCCTGGTAGATTGTCTCATAAAGTATCATAAAAGTCCCAGCTCAATTGCCTTTCATGCTTTAACCCATTGGGAAAACTCACATAGGCTCTTAATCTTCATAATGTTTTTGAACTGCCTACTTGCAATCCACCACATAGGCGTCCTCAAGCATATTATTCGGAAAGCTGATGGGCCCTCAGCAATCTAAAAACAAAACATTGGCTAAAAGAAAAAAGTTTTTGGGGTCTCAAAATGCACACATTGCCTTGGGTAGTCCCTTGTCACTTAAGGGAACTATTTTGTGTGTGGATGTGCATCTTGTGAAAGGGCAGCATGCTGTCACTCATAATGAAGGTAGCCAATGGCTGAAATGAGCTTACCCATTATCCTATTCTGTATGCTGTAGTGGACAGAAGAAAAATGTGAATGACAGAATAAGAGACCAATGGATGAAGAGGACTGGCTGAATTCCACAATAAGTAAGCATAAAAGCAAAAAGTCTTTGCTAACGCCCGATTTAAAAAGGATGATGGAACAGAGTTTTAAGAGCTCCACAGACCAAGTGTGACACAGGAGAATGCATAAATCTCCTTCCTCAAAATGCAAGGAGGAATCTCAAACCCATTAGCATCTTCCAATAATATTGATAACAATAAGTCCTATAAAGTATATCATAATATACATAAACTAGGAGCACTGACGAGAAACAAATTGAACTCTTGTTTTGAAGACTCTTATGACTACATCTTTTGATGATCCCACATCATTAGACAATTAACTCTACTCTTGGCAACTGTTAATTCCAATTGAGTACTAAAGCCTTCACCATTTGCACTGGCAAATTAATGTACTCTTTCAATATTAGTGCTAATAATGTACCAAGTCCAGTGTGGCATGGTGAAAAACAAACACACAATGAGAACATGAGCAAGATTTTAGGCCCAGCTCTAATCTCAAAATCCACAAATCCAAATCAACAACATTTGTACGGCACATAAACCAACAGGTATAAAACTTGTGCATGAAATATATAAGGGTACTGTATGGAACCAAATAGATTAGTCTTAAACCTTTTTTGATAGGTGATTGTGAAAAATGCTCTTTTTGTGTGGTCAGCCCCATTTATGCTGAATTTTATTGTTGTTTTTAGACTCTGCATACTGGGCCACTGCTGTCCAGTACCCAGTGTGTGTGCTCTGGCCCCTAAAACATGCTGAAATTTAATTAAGACCTGGTTGGCACATTTAATTTTCCTATAGGCCCATAGTATATGGTGCAGAAATACATTCATGACACAGTAAGATAAGTGTTACTTGGGGACTGCGGCACCTATTGTGCTATCCACTACAGTGGCACTCAAAACATGTCTCCAGGCCTACCCTGCATAGCCTGGCTACTGCAGTGTAAAACCTGTGAAAATAATCCTTTATGACTGGTAAATACCTCCATTTTAGGTCGAGCCTAGGCAGCGCATGCTCTGTCTCTCCGAGACATGCAGTAATCAGTATATATGTTGACACTCCGCCTATTGGCTTTTTATTGGTCTGTTCACTTGTCTTGTAAAATCTTTGTCCCTAGTGGTTATTCTGTGTTTTAGTTCCTCCTTTTAGTCCTTTGGTAACGCCTACGCAGCACAGCCTAACTACTGTAAACTTGCTACCGGTGGGATGTAGTATTTGCTTTGGAACTCTTTTTTTGGTTGCTCAAGTTGAACGTGAATGCGGTTTATTTTTTGGACTGGGGGGATGAAGTCTGTGCTTTTTTGGTTTGGAACTGTTTTGCTTGTGGTTGCTTATGCTGAATGTGCATGCAGTTAACTTTTTAAACCAGTGGTATGAAGTTTTTATAATTTGTTAAACGTAAATGCATTGTTTCTTGCTTATGTACTTTGTAGTTTTTTGTATTTAATTGTTGAAATTGTAAAACACGCCGTAATTGTATATGCAATGTGGAGTGGATGGACATTTGCTACTTTAAAGATTTGTGTTTTTTTTTATATATTTACTACGTGGTTCTGTTTTATAATATTAATTCATTGTGGGAATTATAAACAATGCCGTATTATATGGTTATTTAGTCAACTTTTCGTAACTTTTTTTTAACGTTCACTGTTGTATCTGTACTCTTCTCTCTAATGGCAGCTTCAGCAGAGATCTACAGTTTGTTTGTGAACTTTGACATCCTGCTGTTTTTGGCAATTTAGTTTGTGTGTATCCCACAGATGCTGCAGACAGAAAGACGGAAATATAAGCATCTTTACTACAAGCGTCATCTGCGCTTTATTGTCCCTTCCCTGTTTTCTTTCACAAAACATCTACAAAACATGCTGATGTGTCACACTACTGCAGACTTTAAGGCGCGTTTTTACCTTGCTTTTAAGAAAGTGTGAATACCTTTAAATTCACTTACACTAAAAGAGCAGCCTAAAGGCAACTTTTTTATTTATTTTATAAGTAAAAGCTTATTTAATTAAACACAGTGCTGTTGATCTTATATTTTGGGGGAATATGCGTTTGTGCATAGCCGCAAACACGTAGCTTTAATATTCCCGCACACGTTTGTGCAGCACGCACATGCACTTTACATTAGTAAAATGTATAACTTTCACTTACACCCAGTATATATATTGAAACGCTTACCTCCATATAGCCGGCCACTACCCCCAAATGCAGCTGGCGCTTCATACCTACATAACTGCCATTTACATTTTTTCCTGCCATAGGTTTATCACACCCCTCTTTCTTACTCACACACAGCCGCGGTCCGTGCAGGTAACAGCGGTGGGGCCGTGTAAGGGGAGATTTCGAGGGACGATGCTGAGGGAAAATTAATTATTTATTTAATTTTCCCTCTGCATCGTCCCTCGAAATCCCCCCTTACCCGGCCCCACCGCTGTTACCTGCACGGACCGCGGCTGCTCACACACCCTGCAAATTCCACTTTTATTTAAAATTAAACATTTACACTATAGCTCGTAACCTCAAGGACACAGTCCCAAACAGGGGGAACACACCTTATTTCGGCCCCAAAAACATTTAATGCGTCACCTTTCACTAGGCCTCAAATGTAAAAGCTGCTTTCACCTGCAGCAAGTGCAACCACTTCCAAAGTATTACTTAAGCACCTTCAAAACAGACCCAATAGCTAAAATTAGGCAACAACATATTAAAAACTATTCTGTTTCATACACATACATGCACGCAGCTGCTGTCTTTTTCACACTTGACTCTTTCAAATGTATCTCTCTTCTCTCTGTTGTACCTCCCTCTCTTTCTCTTTCTCTCCCTCTCTCTCTCACACAGACCTGCACAGGGCTGCCTCTTTCTCACTTGTCTCTTTACAATTTATCTCACTTCTCTCCATTCTAGCGTTCTCTCTCACACATACATGCACACAGCTGTCTCTCTCTCACTTCTCTCTTTACAATTTATCTCTCTTCTCTCTGTTCTAGCTATTGCGCCTTCTCTCACTCTCTCTCACACATACCTGCACCCAGCTGTCTTTCTCACTTGTCTCTTTACAGTTTATCTCTCTTCTCTCCGTTCTAGCTCCCTCTCCTTCTCTCACTCTTACTCTCTCTTTCTCACACATACATGCACGCAGCTGTCTTTCTCACTTCTCTTTACAATGTATCTCTCTTCTCACTGTTCTAGCTCCCTCTCCTTTCTCACTTTCTCTCTGACATATACATGCACACAACTGTCTCTTTCTCACTTGTCTCTTTACAATTTAGCTCTCTTCTCTCCATTCTAGCTCCCTCTCCTTCTCTCTCTCTCTCACACACACATTCACACGTGTCTCTTTTGCACTTTCTTTAAAATGTATCTCTTTTCTAGCTTCTTCTCCTTCTCTCACTCTCTCACACACATGCACGCAGCTGTCTCTTTCTCATTTGTCTCTTTACAATTTAAACAATGCTGTATTAGTAATTGTATAACCAAACTGGAGAGGATATGCATGTACCTACTTTAAAGGGAATTTTTAACAAAAAAGTTGTTGTATTGTAGCCCATTTATAATAATTTATTAAGCGTGCTCCCATATACCCCTTCAAACTATCCCCTATCTCTCTCTTCTACTAAATATCACTGATCTATCTTCCATTCTTATACACTATTCCCACATCACTAACATAATTAATTTCAAATATTCACACATAATTTCTATTGCATCTATTTTCAAAACTTCATCAACTAGAAAAACACATGCTATCTTTCTCTTCTAAACTATTCTCCTACATACACAAAACACGTTTTAAACAACTATAACATCCCCTCCTCTTTTTTCTCTTTCTCACACGCTATTTATACTCCTCTTTCTCAATATCAATAACAACTACATCAAAAAATAACTAACCCTCGCATTCTTCCTTTATGTCTAAACTAAACAGCTATCACCACTATCTATTCACAAAACACACAATTCTACTACACTAATACGATAAACAGCACACAATTCAACTACACACATAAACAACTAACAATTTCAATAATATACACATAAATACATTACACACCACATACATATACTACACTACAAAACAAAACACATAAATAAACAACATTATCAGTCAGTCAGTAGTAACTTTATTTCGGCCACTTGGGCCATAAAAGTGCATCAAGAAAACAAACAATCAATACATCTATCTTTAAAAACAATCGATAAATACTCGCATAAAAATTCATATACATTAATCAACCCTCAATAAAAAAATGGGAACACAAACACATAACACATGCCTAATAGGGGCGGCAGGAATGGAGATTATCTATATAAAACATAAACAATTGTGATACAACCAACCGGATAAAAAACACTAAAAAAATCACATCAATATACATAAAAATATCCAAGCGATAAAATCTTGTACAACATTATCATTTACAACACAAATAGCTCCAACTCACACATATGCAATACCTATTGCATTGCAAATGCTTGTTAAATATTAGTGAACCACCCCTATGTAGGATTTATAGCCCACAAGGCAAAATAATTAAACCACTATTTTTAAGAGTTATTAAAAATTCAATTCAATTGGAAAGTCGAAATTTTGGTAAATGTTTAGGAAAAGTAACTTTTAAAAAGTTACCTTTCCCCTGGTTGGGCCTTTTGGGGCCTAATTAGCATTAGCATCTACATCTGGTCAGCCTGTACTAGGCCTGAATGAGTTGAAACTGAGGTGTGAAATTTCTATCTTCATTGGCATATCGGCCTGAATGGGCAAGGATTATTCATCTGACCTCAGCAGAATATTGAAGGTGGGGCCTGTGCATATTTTATTGGCAGAACAGTCTCAAATTCTTCCTGACGGGTCTGTATAAGGCACATGTAGATCTTTTGAATCCTTGAAACGTTTCAACCTTGTTTATACGCAATTCTTGTGTGTTTTGTCTGGTTTCTGAATTGCCCTGATTTTCACCTACCAGACTTCTGTCTCCTATTGTGGGTCCAGGGCCTGCTTCAAACCGGAATTTAGTTTCAGATGAAGGAAGGCACTGGTGATTTCCATAGAAACGTCTGGTTATGCACCCCAGTTCAGTGTGGCTGAAGACTTCAGCCATCTTGGCACTGCCCTGGCACATGATACTTTGGGCCTCCTTGTAGTAAGGCAAACAAGAACTACTGAAACTGTATGTAAGCCAGGAGGATTTTAAGGAGTCCCCTACTTACAGGCTGGTGAATCTTACAAAGCTGGACCCTCACCCAGCCTTCCTCACTTTCTGGACCTGCGGAAATTTAGAAAAGGACTAAACCTGCTGTTTATGACCTCAAGGAACACTAAAGGGCAGGACCTGACCCCACTTGTACCCAGGACAAAGAAGTGGATTCCAAGAGTCAGTTGACAGACCTCTTATGTGGCCACAGGCACACAACAAGCTGCAAGTGGCCTTTTTCTCAGAAGTACCCAGCTGGCCAATGGCAACTGGACCTGTACTGGACTTAGCTATTGGCCGCTCCTGGATTCCCAGTGAGTCTCTAAGTACCTCCCCTGAGATCTGGGGCTACTTCTGTTGTTATTTGGGCACCAGAAGATAGGTGGGTAACTTCTGAAAACGTTTCCCCCAGAGTTCCAGTGGGAAAAAGTATCTAACCAGCAGTTTCACAGCATCAGATGGAATTTCAGCTTTATCCACCCCATGGCTCACAACACCTCAACAAAAAAAAGTAAGTCTCATTTCTGCATTGAGACTTAGATAATTATTAGCGAGAAATTTCAAAAGTTCCAGAGCTTCAATCTGTTTCATGTATCTGGGCTGCTTTGGGACTTGGAAGAAATTTTAAGGCTTTTCTTAAAAAAAAGTGACAAAGTCCCTTTCTGAAATGGGACTTATAAAACCTTTTGGAATTTTGACTTCCAGATTTATCACGGGGATCAATCCATTTTTTGTACACATTCATGGCCCCAAGACGGTCGGCCTCATGTCACGCGTAGGTCCCAGTCCACTGCTTCCATAGACAATCTTTGGCCCTTTGTGCTTTTTGGCACTATTTCTTCTTAAGATGTTAAAAATTGATATCTCTGGCACCCATTATTGGATTTTTGCCGTTTTGGTGTCATTTTGCTAATTAGCTTTTTCTCTATAAATTGGAGTGGAATATTTATTGTATTTTGTCTTTGATCTTTTAACTCTTTTGGTATTTCTATATCTTTACACATTTTCCCTCTAAGTTAAGTCTGCCTATTCTGTGCAATAGTTACCAGCGATTGATTTTAAGTTTAAATTATTGAAACTTTTTCCTGGAACTAACAGCATAACTGACCTTATTACTTGTGGTGGACTACCATCCACCCCAATTAATAATTCACTTTCTTGATTGACTGCTTTACTGTGCAGTGTGTTCTAAAGTTGTGCCTTCTCCACCTAAAATCTCATTTATCCCAAGGACTGTTGCTTCCCCAGAGAATAGGCTCTCATAGTCTTCCTCTTACTGTACCAGTTATTTGTGCCTTTCCAATGTGTCAATTAGGTGAATTGTAATTAGGCACCAGGAGCATGTTTTTAATTCGATTGGGACTCACTCTAATCTAATTAGGATGGTTAAAGTGTGGTTGTTTAGTTGTTTCTGACCACCTCTGCCAAAGCCTTACCTGCAATGTTCTCTAACTTTTGGAAATGTATAATACTGTTCTTTGCTGCCCTGATAAGGTGTTGTAATGCTTGATATGGGACACTGTGGTTGCTCTTCCAATATTTGCTTGATCCTGAAAGTGGCTAAGATTCTCATGCAAACCTCACAATATTTTTTAACAGATTAACCTTCTCTTCCATAGTAAACTACAGGTCTTGAATAAAGTCAAGAGAATTTGCCATCCTTAATAGGGTGACAGGCCATCATCGATAAAAAGCTGAACAAAAGCTGGACCGAGCTTGGTGATAGTTCAATGGGACCAAATTAAAATAGGTTCAGTATTATTGCAATTTCAATAAAGCCAGTTTTTGTCCATCCAACTCTTGCCTGAAAACACTTGATAAATTCCTCTGTGTCTTTTTCAATGTCACTCGGGGTGGGAAGAAGCCGTTGAATATCACTGGTATAAACAAAGCCTTTTACCACGAGGTGCCAAAAGTCTCTAGAGGGGCTGATGGTAAATGCTGAAAAATAATGTGTAGAGACCTGTAGCACGCAATAACTTGCATTTAATTGGAGTGTGATGAATCCAATACATTAGATTGTTCAATTCTATTTGATAAAAATTATCTCAACCAGCGAACAGAGCCATAGGCATGACACCTACTTTTTGCATACCATGTAACAAGATGTCATGCTCAACTGTCTTGGTAGAAAGAACCAGCAGCACTATCAGAGCTACCAAACCCTCGCATACTGACTACAACTACTCTTTCACATCAAGGAGAGCAGACTGTCACCATGTCAGGTGTAAACCCAAACTGCCATTCACCCAATAGACCACTGAGCTCCAAATGTCATGAGAGCTTCTTCGGAACTCTTAGCTGAAAAGTGGCATAAACTCTAGGATGGTAGCTAGCTAAGGCTGCAGGGTCAGACTAAGGGCCTAAATACGAGTTTGGCGGTCCAAAGAACAGCCAAACTCGCAGTGGTGGTGCGGTGGCTGTTGGGGACCACCGCAATAGCCGTCCTACCACCGTATTTTAAGTACGGCGGTCAGACCTCCATGGGACCGCCGCAACAGCCTTGGATCTACAATCCCTGACGTTGGTGTGGTGGTCTTGAGGACACAATATGCTTGGTGGTGCTGCTGCGGCATCGCCAAGCATATTACGACTTTCCTCACCACCAGCGGTCTCATGGCAGTTCTCATGCCATGAAACTGCCGGCAGTGAGGAAACAAAGGGTATAGGGCCCCCTCTTGCCCCCATCAATGGGGATGCATGCAGAGGGGCACATGTTTTGCCCCCATGTGTGCATGCATCCCTGTTCCTGCACAGCATGGACTGTGCAATCCATGCCGGGCAAGAACGTGCATTGGCGGTCCCGTGGCGGTGCAGTTCTAAGGCTCACATATGAGTCTTTGTACTGCACCACCACGGGACCCCCACACCTCCCGCTGCCAGACCACGAAATGACTTGTAATCTGGCGGGTGGCAGTGAGGTTTGGCGGTGTGGGAGCGGGACGGTGGCGTAGCGGCCCATTCCCACACCGCCAAACTCATAAAAAGGGTTAAGCTTTTGGTCAAAAGCATGAGCCACATCTGTCAAAAACAGAGAATGTTGTTGGCATTCAATTAATGGAAATCAAGTGAGTGTATCTGTTGACCATATAAGGAGGCTGCCTAGTCTTTATTTCCAATTCATGCTTCCTTCTTCTACAATATGATGCTTCCTGTCTATCTCATTATTGCAGGTCTCTTTATACTTCTTCTTTTTTCCTCTGTCACTGTTTTCCCATCTTGATATTCATCCTTCCTTCTTGCTTTTCTGTCTTCCTCTTGCCCGGGTTTTAGACCTTTGATTAAAAAAACACAAGTCTTGTTCTCCAATACACACCATCTGCGATCACCGGCTCAAATTAAGCTTTGAAGAAAGGAAATCAGAGAGAGTGAATTCAGAGAGGTGCGGGCCAAAAGGAGCATGTATTACGATAGATGAACTCTCGCAACTTGACAGCAGAAACAAAGTTGGACTATTATTTCCAGCTAAAGGCAGAAAGACATCTAGGGCATCAAAATCTTTAATATGAACGCATTAACAAAAATTTCCTTCAACAATGAAAAAGGTCAAATGTGGAGGTGGTCACTGGGTTTTCCTTCTTGTAAAGAAGGAGTTGGCCTAACGGCTAGGGCGGTCGACCTCGAATCTGGGGAACTGGGTTCGAGTCTCGGCAATGACGCTGAACATCCTGTGATTCTGGGCAAATCACTTAATCGCCCCGTGCCTAACAAAAATGAATATGTCCTCATGTAATGCAACTGGTGCTATGTAAAGCGCTCTGATACCCGATTCGGGTCAAGTTCGCGCTATATAAAACTCTGTTAAATAAATAAAAAATAAATATTAGTCGGAGAGGAATCTTCACTGCATTGAGCAGTATCCATGTCATTGATTAAAGATTTTATGAACTATAGAAAAGCAAGTATTAGAGACAATTCTGGTGTCCAAAGGGGCCTCTTGTAGAGTGGATAGACTTAAACCAGAAGTCCCTTCCCCACCATGGGACCTCAATGATTATCTATGCTTTCTTTACAATGTGGGAACAATACCGGAGATCCATAAACCAGCATTGGGAGAATTGTTGCCACTGCATGCGTTTCTAAGTGAATTTGGGAGAGAAATTCTGTATCTTTTGTTGAATCTAAAGAAGGCTTTACTCAGGAAGTCAGCCGACCTTATCTTGGATTCATAAAGATGAAACCCAGAAAATGTGTCACTAACATAATTAATTTATATTTTTGCTCTCACTGTGCTCGGATGTACATTTTTAAATGCAGGGGTGAATACAATGTGCACTTAAATTTGGTTCAAGCGCAAGGGTAATAGTCCTATTTGCAGGGATATATGGATCAATTATATTGGTGATTGCTGTTAATTGATCTATATTCTAGATGTAGGATTTAGCTTTATTTTCGATGTTTGCACTGGATCTTGGTATACATGGACCTGTTGCAAGGGTGAACACACTGTGTGCACGACCTTGACACTGTTTCAAACCCTTGAATACATTATACAAATGCATGGGTGCATGTATATTTGTCCTGAGTTTCATGGTTCATTCATGTCTTCAGACGATTTCTCCAGGTTCTATGTGAATTAGTGAGTGAGAATTTGAACCTATCAGTTTAGGCCCTTTGTAGTGATTGCTCAGATATAGCTGGTATAAGTGTTCGTGTGAATACAGGGTGTCCTGGCATGCATGGGTTTCATGTTTCAATCGGTAATCGTGCTGCATCAAAAGCCATAGATTCAATGCCCAGCAGATTGCAATGTGTCCTCAAATGCACAAGTCATGTGTACCCTACCGATGATTGCATGCTTCATGGGTCGTGTGATCGAGTCCCCGAATCGATGGCTCAGGCACATGGATGACTGCTGTGCCTTGAGTTATATGGTTTAAATGCATAGTGAAGATAGTGCTGGACATTACCTGAGTGTTAGCATTGCTGCTGATGTTTTTCAGGCAACTATTTCCATCATTCAGGTTAATAACGTTTGCACGTGTTTATGACGTGCATGTTTCTGTGTGTGTGTGTGTGTGTGTTGGTGTGGGTGTATAAACTCATGTGTGCATGTATGTGTTGCCATAAGGTCCGAGTAGGTATGACATTGTCTGGTATCTTTAATAGCAGTTCTCCTTAGTCAAACATTTAGCATAATTGTCAAGCGATGGCTCCTTTTGCTCTGCATGGCTAACCCCCACATCACAGGCGGACACACACTGTTATAGTGGTTCGCAATACATGATCCTACATGCTAATGTTTTGCAATTGTGTAAGCGAACACAGAAATGTTGTATTGTTACCAGAATTTAATGTTAAATGGATTGCAATGAAACTCAAGTATTCATGTAATATTTGTGTTGAAACAGTTGCATCATTCGTTTACTCAGAAAGCCACAGTCCAAAGCTCAAGGTAGCACCTACCATTTCAGGCTATAATAGTAGGTCAATAAAATAAAACTTTATTGGAAACGTGATAATTTATTCTAAACCTGTGATTTGGCGTGCATGAAATACTTTCGGCGGTTTATTCTGGACAGCAGCATGGTTTCCAAGTTGTATACAATACTCAAAAATAGGCACTGGCAAATATTATTTGATCCAATGGCTTGTTAAGGAAAGTATTTTCACATTTGCGTGTGTGGCAACATTCCTTAGTCAATAGTGGCCTAACCCGTCTGTGTGCAATGAAACACTTCAATCTAAAATCTACATTTACAGAGTAAACTTTGGCAAATTAATATAGTGGATAAAGGTGTGTTTTTCTTCTGTCAGAATCCCTTTGTGGCTTCCAAAAAAGCTACAGTATTCAGGCTATGCAAATATTGTCAGAGGCGGAGTGTACACTGGGTTTTTTTTCCAAGCAGCACACATTTCCATGCTTTATAAACACGTGCTAGATAACTCCTATCACCCACCTGTATTAGCCATATCCAGGCATGGACAGTTTTTTAAAGGTTGTACAGGATAGGTCAGGATTCGCATCCAGGGTATCAATATGTAGCAACTGTTACTGCTATCGCTGATTGTGGGATCTCTGGACTAGTTTGCTACACCTGTTATTTCACAAACTTAACTACTAAGCTTTTGAAAGTAAGTGTGTCATTCAGTGGCATTATTTAGAGGTAACCAGTGGTCGTACTTGTGTGACTTATAGTAAACCTTTGATACAACAGGACAACCTTTTTAGAGCTGCTGTGTTATCTATCTCTGGCTTCTGTTCTATTTAACCCCCCCAAGGACACTCACCAGGCTTCTGTTGGCAGCTGAAAAGACCAGGCACAGATAGTAAGGGGTAAATTTTCTTCCCGCCAACACTGGGGCATATTTACAAGCCCCTAGCGCCACCGGAGAGTCACTTTTTTCGATGCTCCGGTAGTGCTGTGTGCTGGCCCATATTTACAAGGCCACGCAAAGTCACTTTGCGTGGCTATACACAGCCTTGTAAATATGGCCCTCTTTCATGCAGTATTCTGCGTTAATGGGATGTGTCATGGGTGTTGCTGTGGGTGTTTCCATGCAACACTCATGGCTTTTTGACACTGCCCCAGATTTACAAGAATTGGAAATCTGAGGCAGTGCCAAAAACTAACGCCTTTCAAGGGGAGGTGTTAAAGTGGCGCAATAAGGAGAAATACTTTTATTTTTCCTCATTTTTTGCTCTTGGAGCAAAATGCCATTAATGATTGTTTTTGAGCAGGAAGATGTCCCTTCCTGCACAAACAAACTCTTCCCTGCAACGCAGGGACCCTTGCACCATTGTGCAAGGGTGCCTGCGTTGGCGTACGATTGCTGTTTTAGTGCCAGCACAGGGGAGAGCACTGGGGTGCGCTGTGTTCCTGTAAATACGGCTCATCCCTGCATTTTTGAAAGGACGCAGCTTGGCACAGCAAAATTGCTTGCAGAGCCATCCGTGCCATTTCATTGTAAATATCCCCCACTATGTCTTGAGAAAGTGCTGGACATGGTATGGAAGGAAAGCTGCTCTGCTCTGTCTTCCTAACCCAGACGGTTGTCTCCAGCAGAACTAGTGTGTTTGATGCTCTTCCTAGATATGAGGATATGCCCAGGAATTACTGCAGGACTATGTATGTTGGACAGTGCCTGGACACATTGGCTGTAGCAAAATTGAAGGCAAGGATATGGAAAAGGAGATTTAATAAAGATTGTGTCAAGACAGTGTAGAAAATATGGTAGTTTTTTCTCTTGGTTGCCCATATAGAAGTTTTGCATCATACAAATGCCCCACCAGGGTATCCCACTCCCACATTTAGTCTGAAACTATCAACACCAACAGGTCAGAAAGAACATTCTTAATCTCCACATTCCCCATCATAGTTTTCATTCACTCAAACAGACATATTATCACAAATGTACGAGAATGTAACACAAGTCTGTAGTCTTGACTTGAGTTGTGATTCAGCTCTCATACTGCTCAAACAGAAGAATCCAGTCATACATGTTTTAATAAAGGTCATGTTTGGTAGCTTGGCCTCGACAACAAGGAAATCCTCAGAGAAAATGTATAAGCTGTTGGGTAAAACAAACCAATTGAACAGCAATACCATTAAAGAGATAAACTAGTAAAATTAATATTAAAGGTAAAATAAAAATGGAGTAAATCTGCAGGTTACTCAATTGTTAAGTACAAAGAAGCATGTTCAAATATGTTAATATAGAAATCGATGCGTTCATTAATAGAATCGCCAGTTCTGAACTCCACATCAACCTCGTCTCGCAAATATGTAGTCAAGAAGGCCCAGAAACCTAGGCCCAGGATTACTGATGGATAGGTCACAGGTGGGGGGTGGTGCATAGCTGGCAGGCAAACACTCATGCAGGAAACTCTTCATCAGTCCCATAGAAAGGTGCAGCGACATTACAATGATCACGGGTGCTCCTAAAAACACCATAAAAAGTCAGATGCCACATGAGCTAGGAAAACATAGCAAATAAGGAACTAGCACACGTAGTGATCACGCGCTCCCCATGATGGCTATCTGGACACGTTATCCACTGTCCACATCGTGTCCATGCAAGGTCGAGACCCACCTGTAGTAACTATTAGACCATTAATTTATTACTCTGAAGGCAGCAACCAACATTCCTCACTATATATGGTACGCCGGAAACCTTTATTACCTATTGTGCTTTTGTATAAGAGAATTACCTATACTGATTGTAAATTGACACAGTCCTCAGATGTAGTGCCTGTAGCTGTTCTCCTGGCCAAACTGTTTAATTAAACAAACTGTTTCTGTTTTGCCAAACGCCTCTTGTCTTCTGTTTTTCAAAGGATTTCGCTCTCCTGCAACAAATCCAAATGCTACGCCTTGAAAATGAAAGAAAAACAAAATAATAAACATGTTGTTGTAAGCTAAATGTGTAGTCTCTTCAGCATCAAATTTATTTGAAGTATTTCCTTTTATAGTTTCATGCCTCTGTTTGGAATTGTGTATGTGTTCTACAGTGGGCAGCTAGGGTTTGTTAGACTGCCGAGGACGGTGACTCTGCTGTTTACTCTTAATGTTGTTAAATCTGTTCAATCCACCTACCTAGCTCTGTTGATGTTGACTCTCGCTTTAACATAATTTTGCTGATGAGCTCTGTATCACCACTTCATGTTACAAAGCTGTGCAGACCGCGATCCAGCCTTCAAGCACTGTGTGTTTTTGAAACATCAGCTGAGAATTGGGTTTAATGGGCATCGTTAATACGCTTATCTGTCTAGTGGAATTTCTCCATTCTTTTGTGCAGAGTCTGAGACCCATTTGTACTGTAACAAGACAGTTAAGCAGAGCAGCGCGTGCATATCGTCTGCTTACAAATTTGATCCCAGCTGTCAGAGGACAAGTGCCACCACCTATAAAAATTACATAGCACCTTGTGGTGGCAATCTTTAGTTGTTGGAGCCCTACTTATCGTGCCCTATTTTCTTAAGAAAAGCTCGCATACATCTAGTGGTCATCTTCACACACTGGGACTATGGATGGAGAATACTTGCCCTATTGCCTACCGAAAGCTTGCACAGCACCAAGGGTGATGGCCATCTTTAAATATTGGACTACCTTGTACATTATATGTAGAACATCTCAGCTGCCAGAATACACCACTCACAAAACATATTATTTGGTGTTTGTTTCAAGCTGCAGCTGCCTGTCATCAGTGATAGGCACACCTAATTGCCAAATACAATGTTTTACTTAAACAAACGGTCGCAGATTGAACCTAATTTTTAGCAAGCACTTTCCATGGAATATTATAG
Organism: Calotriton arnoldi; assembly: GCA_963921515.1. Classification (NCBI taxonomy): domain Eukaryota; kingdom Metazoa; phylum Chordata; class Amphibia; order Caudata; family Salamandridae; genus Calotriton; species Calotriton arnoldi. The sequence continues at coordinate 1,212,073 of CAWUFW010003435.1, read as the reverse complement.
GTTAGCCTCCGTGGATGTGGATGAGTTTATTTCTCTAGTTAGTTTTCAGTGCAGTTTATATGGTTTCTCATTTTTAAATGTTGACAAGTCCTGTTGTGGATGAAGTTTTGACAACTCACTAATTATTATACATTCCTGCATTGAAGTACAGTGAACCACAGTGACACACACCTTCACAGTGATCTCAGTATTTTCTTGTTTGTCAACAAAAATGGTGATAGAAGCACTTTTATTCACATCAATGTCATAACAGACTGTAACTTGGTTTATTACTCAGTGTGTAATTTTTGTGTCTACATTCCTCTTAATATTTAGAATGCGCTCTCTAAACCCACAGCCACCATTCTTAGAAACCACAGGTATACCATCAATTGAATGGGAACAGTGGGGTGATGCCTTTTAAATGTATTTGGGAACTATTGGTGCAGCTCGCTTTAGACTAGAAAGAAACAAAATTACTTATTCCTTCCTTCGGTTTTGAGGGTAGGTAAATGTTTAAACATCTCCCTGAGCTTGTGGCATTGGAAAGGTAAGAGTTGGAGGAATACCAAAAAGTGGTAAAGAAATTAGAACGAAGGTTTAACATTCAAGCCAGTTTACTTGTCTTGCGCCACAAATTCTGAAGAGGTTTGGATTAAAGCTATTAAAAATGATGAGATTCGCAAAAGTGTAAAGACCTATGTTTATGAAGGCTGGCCTAATGAGAAAATTGTACATTCCAGTCTTCAACTTTTTATCAAGATAGTACATAAGTTATCAGTGGAAGATGATATTGTATTGAGAGGTGATAAACGAATAAGTCCTTCTAGTATTGACAAAGATTTGATGCTCAATGCCCATGAGGGTCCCTTAGGGTGTACTGTGACCAAGAAGGGGTTAGAGGTGTTATTGGTGGCCTTCCATGGGTAAGAAAATTGACTCGTCAGTCAGAGATTGAATAAAATTGGGATAGACCTAATTGACCCATTTCATTTTCTGTCACCACAATACCACTATAATTTTGTACTAATGGAGTATTATGGTAAATGGCCAGAAGAACATTTCGTATCCGAGCCAAGTGCAAAAAAAAGCTGCTGATTTGTTTAAGAGATGTGTTTTCAAGAGAAGCATTCTCAGAATTCTTAGTTCCCGAAGATGGTGTTCAATTTGTGGGTTCAGATATGAATAGGTTTTTGGCAGAGTCTAGCATGAAACATATTAGGTGCTCTCTCTCTCCCATCCACAAACCAATGGCCTTGTTGTGTGAATGAACAGGGTGTTTAATGACTCTATTATGTGGGCCAAAAAGAATGATTGCTCTATTGAAGAATCAGTCAGCTCATTGTTCTGGTTTTACTGCACCACTACATGGGCCAGATCTACGAAGCATTTTACCGGTCGCCGTTTGCGACCGGTAAAGTGCATTTTGCCATGTACAGAAGGCAAAATGCGACTCGATAACTTGTTACCGAATCGCATTTTGCTTTTGCAATTCGGTATTAGGAAGGGGCGTGTTTAGGTCGTCCCTTCCTAATAGCGAATAGCACTGGATTGTATGAATGTATTGTGTCGCAAAACATTTGCAGTTACCACCAACTTCAAGCTGATGGTAACCCATTCGCAAACGGGAAGTAGTTCCCAAAGGACCCCTTCCCCTTTGTGAATCTGGGCGCCAACATTTTTTTGGAGCAGGCAGTGGTGCCAAGGACCACAGCCTACTCTTAAAAAATGAAAAGGTAGCTTTTCATTTTCTATTTTTGAAATGCATCCCGTTTTCCTTTAAAGATCACTCCCTTCCCCTCCCTGGGTTCTCCCAGGAGACCACACCTTAACCTACTTTTTGGAGGCATTCCCTGATCTGGTATATCGTCTTTTCAGCTAGCATACACCAGTCCATGTCATTTTGCCAATCAATGCTTGCATTTTTTTTTCATTCTCATACTGGCGATACTAAAACTTTTCGACTAATTGGTCTACTCTTATTCACTCGATTAATGTAATCTGCTGTTCACCAGAAGCTACAGTCCTGTTTTGAAAAGGGGAATCTTTGTTGACTTTCCTAGAGTTTTCAAAGGACTCGGAAATAATGTGGATTTTGTCACCAAATTTGAAAATGATTATTCAGCATTTAGATTCCACATCACAACCATTCAGTCTCAAACATTTTCTCTTGTTCCTGATAAATTCTGCTTAAAGCTTATTTTTAGAAATTTAGCAATTTAGAGGGGGTGAACACAAATTTTTGTTTTCAGATAGTTGTCTTCTATTGTGATTCATAAAACAAAATAGCGGGATGAGTTTGATATGAGAGCATGAGGTTACCCTAGATTGTCTTTTAACATATTGATCCATCTGCTCAATCATGTGCATCTCTGAGACTTAATACATATTCAGTTCCTCCAGTGCAACATTTCTTGCTACAGTTTTTCCCAGTGATCCAAAGTCAGGCTGATTTAGGATTGTGGCAGTGCCATAGACTCACACTCAGTCCTGATGATCAAGCAAATAATTGTTATGCGACAATATGAATTTCACCTTATTTGCCAAGACCACTGCATGCTCCCTGGATGATCAGATAGAGCACCTAAAAAGTTCTTGATAGCTCCAGGAATATCCTCCAGATTGATGCTACTATTAGGGATGTCCTATCCATTGTAATAAAGAAAGAAGACAAGGTTTCTACACATGGGTAAAGGAATGATTTGATGTAGGTTGATTGATCCTAATATTAGGGATGTCCTATCCATTATAATAAAGAAAGACAAGGTTTTTACACATGGGTAAAGGAATGATTTGATGTAAGTCGACATATTGTCAGTGAATTTAACCTTAGCTACACGTATGCACCTTCATGAGAAATATACTAGTGGTATCATTCAAAACGTATCTATAAGCCCCCTCTTCTTGCCTGATGAGATCCCAACCCTTTGGATAATTATGCGTACGAGACTCGTAGTCAGATGCACGTACGTTCACTGTATAGCTCGCAGTAATAGGCCATATAAGACAATCATCGTTCACATTCATGCACATATGCTATAGCATCCTATATCACAATATTTCCCCTTTTGTCAGACGGTTTGGTGGTGATGGGCTCAAATGCTGCCAAACTCTTCAATGGCAATCTCTGTTCCCTCATTAGATATCACTTTACTAGGGAAATGCTATTTTTGTGTCTGTGATAAATCCCTCTAAGCTGCATTTCAATGAAATATTACTTAGTTGTAATGGTTAGCTATTTTGCTCAATTTACTTTTGATGCAGTCAGTGCTGTTTTGCAGAAACAATAATCTATATCTGCATTTTGTCTACAAAACCCATAGTTCGTCTCTTGATGTAGCTGCCACACTCTACACTGATCGCTCCAAAATAAAATGGAACAAAATGGAAAACCACTTACAAATATGTAACACGGTGCTAAGCTAAATGCATCAATGCAAATTAAGGCAGACAAAAGAGAACATTTCTCCAGGATATGTTTTTATTCTGTCTAGTGGAAGCATGCATCGTGTGTTATTTATTGGTATGCAAAATGTTAGTATTTATAGTTTTAAGTGCTGCAGCTAGGGCCAGATGTACTAAGGCTTTTCGAAAGTCACAAAGGGTGCGATTCACAAACTTTGACGGTTTGCAATCACAAAATTGCCTTTTGGTGTGTACCAAACACAAGCTACGATGTATTTACACGTTACAGAATCACGATTTGGGCTTGCCACTACATACCAAATGGGTGTTTGGAAGGGGTGTGTTTAGGATGCCCCTTCCAAAATGTGTTTCGGAATAGGATGTATTAAAGTTGTGCAGCAGAAATCTAGTCTCAAAACATTAATAGTTTACTGACTACAAAAAAGTAGTGGAAATTCATTTGCAAAACAGTAAGTGGTCCCTAAGGGATCCCTTCCCATTTGCGAATGATGCCCAAAATTTCTTTTAATAGTAGGCAGTGGTCCTGTAGACCACTGCTGTGTCTTAAAAAAATGCTGTAAAACATTTCATTTTTTTAAAAATGCATCCTGTTTTACTTTAAGGAAAATGGGCTTCAATTAAAAATAAAAATGTGCTTTATTCAAAAGCAATGAGAGACATAACCCCAGCAGGCCATCACTGTGATGGTATTGAATCGCAGTGTGCCTCTATTTGTGATCTACCTCATTAATATTCATGAGGTAGGTTGAATTACGACCTACTACAATTCGTTATTTTGCGAACTGACCTATTAGTAGACAGGTTGGTTCACAAAATTCCACACTGGTGACAAATTGAAACCAGTATTTTGCAACCAGAGTTTAGTACATCTGGCCCCTAATGTGTTACCTTGTGCGCTTATCAGTATGCAGCTGTACAAGTTTTGTTTGTGTTAGGTATTTTGCTACAAAACGTGTGCTTAAGTTCAGAAGTAGCACTATTTGAGCAGAGAGTTTGTCCTTCTCACTTCATTCCCTCCATTCATAACCGTGCTGAATAGATTTTATTTGCGGACCCTTTTTATCATAGACAACTTTGAGAAAATTCATAATAAACAAAGATACACTAGGCTTCTATTTAATCCAAATACCATGTTTTCATTTTATTGCATGCCATGTAAGAAAATAGCAATATTTTTGTAAACAATCGCAATGTATTTCTATTATTAGCACAGAGGCCCTTTGATAATGCAACCTCATATAAATGACACCCTAACATTGAACATCACATTAACAGCAGGTATTCCCTTTCTCGAATTCTGTCAATATATTACTTTTGTATTTAAAAAATGTTCAGAAAACAATAATTTGAAAACTGAACTATACTTTAAACTCTGTAGTACATTGGTTGGTTATATCTTTGCTAATAAAATGTGTGTGCAGATCTGTGTTTAAATGTATTTGTGTTTTTATCTACATCAGACATTAAATGTACGAACGTCAAGCAGTAGCGTAGTAATGATGCCATGGGCCTGTGCAATAAAGAAAGATGGCCCTTTTGACTGCTGTTGGGGTAGTAAAATATAGCAAATATCAGGGTTCAATGGGCTCCTCAGGGCTCTGGGCCCTGGTGCCACTGCACTTGCAGCACCAATGGAAGCTACGCCTCAGACCCCAAGGGGACCCTGATAGGGTGTGCCATGGGTGTGATTCATAAAGATCTTAAGGGGCCATAAACCTCAGTTTATAACTGAAAATGGCTCCATTTACACCTGCCAGGTTTCCAGTAAAGGATAGCTGGCAGGTGTAAATGGTTTTAACACTGCGTGATTGAGGCCATATTGTATGTAATTATATAGTAATAAACTCCCTGCAGGAGGTGGGGAGTTGGTAAATCAAAACAGTGTTTGCCTTAAGAGTTTGTGAATGCCCACAAACGAATGTTTATGGGTCTTTACATCTCTCCACTGTGGAATTGGTAGGAAGTGTAGGGAAAGGGTTTCTACCTGGCAGTGGCGTAAAAGAAAATTATGCCCCCCCATGCAGAATGTTTAGAGGGGGCCCCTGAGTCTCCAATATCGCACGGCTATTCACTGGATGTGGGATGAACATGGCCCCCTGAAGCCTTGGGGGACCCTGAAGGGTTGAGGCCTTCCTGCACTGCCGAGTCTGCAGGAGCCGGTGTTATATGCCTGCTACCAGGGTAAAGTGGTTTGCCCTTGTAGAAAAGCCAAAAACATTTGCCTTTCCCGAATATACATTTACATTGTAGTTCTACATCCAAATTGGCTGGTTTAGGTTTCCAGACATGCAGCTGGGAATGTTTGTGAGTTCCCAAAAGTCACACTTACAAACGAGTTAACAGGAATATATGTATGGGTAAATGAGACAAGAACGACAACCCCTCCCACATGACCTGTATTCCTTCTATATTAACTTTTTAACTACTCGTATCTATGGTCCAACAATAACCTATAGTCTCATTTTTATTTTGTTTAAAAGAGCATTATTTATTGGAAAACGTACAAATGTATTTTGCAAACATTTCTATTTCGTAATCATACATTAACCACCCCCTGAACTTTCACCAACCGTCGAGAAGACTACACTCCGCCTCCCTTTCATTTGCCCATAGTCCCTGCATCTACCGAAGCAGAAGTGGAGGACGCTACTCCTCCCACATCGCAGCAAAGATCTGGAACAGCTACCCCATGCAACTCCAGAGCATCACCTCACTTCCTGAAATCCAAATGCCCCTTAAGACCTGGCTGTTCGAATAAGCATCCGGGACCTGCAAGCACCTAGATATCCTATCGGGTGATTAGCCTCGCTTTATAAATCCTGAGTGATTGATCATCAATAATACAAAGTTATCTAACTTGACATAACTCAAGATTATTATATAGTACATAAAATTTTGAATGTAGTTGAGCACAGTTAATTAATCACATCCAATATAAAATAGGAGTGACCCCCGCTCCACTTCACTCATCCAACCATACATACCTGCCCACTCATTTGCCCATTAAAAAACAAATTACCCCAAACTTTCAGACTACTCCAAAATAAAATCTTAGTGCATGTTTCCTTCAACCTCTTGTTTTGCACTTTTGTTTAGTGTTTGATAGGTGTGAAAACTGGTTGACACACGTTTCAGTGGTTCTTTTATTTTTATCTTCACCTTCCTGAAGACCAAACTGGTGTAAGGATCAAAAGCTGAGGGCATAGAGCCAACCATTTCATCTCAAACTATAAAGGGAGCCGATTGATCAAAGCCAGTGCTTAATTTGAGCCGGTGGTTTCCGTGCTCAGCACCCGCAGTTAATTGTCAACACCGGCGCTTGCGACAGTCTGCCACAAGGTGGCACTTGTTGGCTAATTTAGAGATGACCACAAAAACAGTAAATTATTAATTAAATATACATTAAAAATCATTAAAATCTACTATTACCTGCAGCCCGAGCAGGCCCGGTTCTAGGAATCTTCATTTGGATGGGCTAAGTGAACGTTCGGGTGGGCCAATGTGGACCCAATTTTTGTCAGTTCTTAAGGTAGCTTATAAGTCCAAGATTTACATATCTTCTTCCAGTTCCAAAAAGGCATACAGTGCATCTAGAGAGTTATTTGAGAGTGAGAGCAGATGTCTATGCTGGTTTTTCTTCATATTTGCACATGAAAGCACATTCAAATACATGAATCAAAAACCAACTATGCAAAAACCTACTGTGTTTTATTTAATAGACTAATGTTGCTCTATAATAATCTGGGCCACATACTGCCTTGCCTGTTGGTTCACTGACGGCACTGTCACCAGTGTGAGGAGGGGGTCAGGAATGACTCCAAAATCATGTTTTAAAACTATAAGTACTTCTCAGTGAAGCACTTTATTGTGACAAGTTAATGTCAAAGCGTCCATGTGTTAAAGAAATACACTTTTTTGAATTTTGAAGAGACTGTCATATTTTACGTTATGTTTGTTGTATGTTTTACAGAGCGAAAATTTCAGGGCTCGGTTCGTGCATGAACTCTAAGAGTCAAGTCAGACCCATAATCTCTGGCTCAGCTCTCTGTTAATTTGTTGGCTCGCCCATCACTACCCCAAACACACTGCCCAATGTCAGTTTTAAAGACAGTGAAAAAATCATGACAGCATTCCCACGTTGATATTAAGGAAGTACTTAACAGGTGCCTTCTTCATGGCCCCTTCTGCGTGTACTGGGTAGGCCAAAGGTCATGTGTGGGTGGGCCTGGCCCACCCGGCCCCCCTGCTAGAACAGGGCCTGAGCCCGAGCCATTCTTATAGCTTTAGGGACCTGGAATAGTCTTAATTGTCACACTTGTAGGAGTTGATGGTTAGTAGTTATGTTCTTTCTGTCATTGGGAGAATGGCAGGGGCAATGTGTGGTGCAAGCTGCAGTGGCCTCCTGGTGAGAGCCCTGGCACTTATTTTTCTACAAATTAAGCACTGATCAAAACTAAGGGAAAACTTCATGCAGCTGTGAAGCTTTGTGAGTTACCAAAAGTCACACGAGTGAACAGGAGTATGTGTATAGGTATGTGTACACCTTTTTTGTGACTTGAACCCTATGTAATACTTTGAAGGGTAATTTCGTCTGTTGAACTCCTTTATAATTGTAATTTTACTAAAACCTTGGAACGACTTTTAACAGCTGCATAATAACGCCACTTATTTAGTACCAAGTCCCATCCTTTAGATGAAGAAAAATGGGTTTCTCTACAGCTAGATCTCACATTAAGAATTAAACTGTTTAAAAACTTTCTGGCAAAAATAAGAGCATGAATGAAGAACTTTCAATGTAGATGTAGAATTCCTGCATGAATATTGTCCTTTCACAGCGTATTCCAAGTTTTCCAAACCCACACTCGGAGCTTACAATTCAAGGATGAATTCACGAAATGTCACTATTACTTCTCTCAGTCTCAAATAATATTAAGCCACAAGTACTTCCATTCCTAAGGGATATCAGGCTGTTTTAATAGTGGGAGCAGTAAGTATATAGGGGTAAACTACCACAACAGTACTTTCTAAGAAAGTCATACGATACCAGTCAATTCTGTGACCTTATAGCGTATAGAGAAATGCTGCTTCAAGCCGAGTGCCCTTATAAGGTCCAGGATCTCCAAAGTAACATGTAATATCCTTTTCATGAATCATTCTTGGTACGGGGTTTCATACACTATATGGGCGTGCAGCCTCAACAGCTTTCCCAAAAGACTTGCATCAAAAGCTACAAATAATCTGTAAAAAATGCCAATTACATTTTTCAGATCCTGTCTTTTGCTAAGGGCCACAGTGCTGTTTTTCTTTTTTTGTTATGTTATGCCTTGGTGACTTCACCCTGTATGGAAATATATCGTTTTTGATAAAGGAATCTCTTCCTCATTTAAAGAAGAGGTTTCTGCACATTTGAAGTTGTTGTTTCCTACTTCCAATTATTATTTATTTGGAGTGTAAGTCTTGACACAGTATTTTCCATAAGGAGGGTGGACTGAAATAGAATGCTGCATGATGAGCTAATTGTGTATTGTTGGAAAATGCCCTTTCTGCCTGGTCACCCCAATTTATGTTAAATTTGATTGCTGGTTTTCGGACTCTGCCCACCGAGACACTGCTGTCCAGTGTATGCGCTCTGACCTCTAAAAGCATGTCAAATTGGTATACACATAATTGGCATATTTAACTTATCTATATGTTTTAGCATATTGTACAAAAGCCATCTGGGGCTTGTAAGTTGAATGTGACTAGTGGACTGCATCAACCATTGTGACACCCACTGCTAGGACAGTGCAACCATGACTGCAGGGCTAACATTGAAGCCTAGCTGTGCAATGTTAAAACTGCAAACTCAACCTGTCAAAATAACCCCTTTCAATAAGCCTAAACTCTGCTTTTAAAACTACTGCCCATACGGAAAGGAGCATGATATTTAAAAAGTAGGACATGTTAAACGTTTAAGGTTAAACATGTCCTTACATTGAAAAGACCCCAAAAGGTATTGTCACTGTAGCAGGGTTAGCTGTTCAATAGGAAAGCATTGGGATACGGTATTCCATTGAAAAATGCTATTTCTGGCTAGGAACAGCTATAAAATTAACGTTTGGACTTTTCAAAATATTTAATGAAAGCCTATTTCACTGGTGAATTCAGATTTGTAATAATTATTTTGGAAAATATAGTTTTAGAAAGTTACCTATTCCATGCCTAAAGCCTATAGAAGCCCATTTACATGAGCTTTAACGGTCACAGGGCAGGTGAATAGCCCCCTTGATGAAGTGTGAGCTTGCTCCTAGAGCTATGACAAAGGTCTTGGGTGTAACAGATGACCATCTCGGCAGTGCCCAGTAATTTGATTAACTTCAAAGAGGCCTACCCTGTCACAGGCAAATGTTAGCTGACATCTGAGAAGGGACCTCTTTGTACTCATCTTCAGACAGGCACCAATCCCAGTGGGAAAGGAGCTGTCCTGAGAACTTGTTTGGAGTGACTACAGGAGAGGGGTTGCTCATTTCCATGGCCACGCCTCTGAGATGGGCACAGTAGCTCTGCACAGGGGAAGAAATGTCTGCCATCTTGGTTATATCTAGAATGGGGCACTGTGGGATTGTCTGCAGTAGGACATACATGAACTGCAGCAAACGTAGGTAGGGTTATCCCTGGGATCCTTTTTCCGATTGGTTAGGGAGAGGCCAGGAGTCACCCCATCCTCAGACTAGTGCCAGGCATAGATGTGGTACCCCTGGGCACCCTCTTCAGAAGTCTGTGGAAGACAGAAGAACTGCACCTGGTGTTCAGACCTGTGGGGAGACCTGATAGACAGGACCAGTTCTCATGTATACCCAGGGCAAAGAAGTGGATTCCAAGGGTCAGTTGGCTGACTCCTGCTAAGCTACAGGGACAGAACAAGCTGCTAGAAGCATTTTTCCTGCAAAGCCCAGCTACCCAGTTTCAACTGGATCTTCCCTGGACCCTACTGTTAGCTTCTGCTGGAGTGAATCTTGATGCCCTCCACCTCCTCCAAGTGCTGTTTCTGAGGTCTTGTGACATGTGGCTATGTCAAAGTGTACTCCTCCTAACATCCTGAGAAACTTGGGACATAGAAACATTTTGACTCCCGAGGATTAGGACAACCCTGCCATGTCAATCTAATTAAGGTGTGTTGCCGATTGGCCAAAGATTCAGGTTGCTCCTGGTCAGAGGTTTTCTGCAGCAGCAAATCCATTTCAACAGAATATCCCGCAGAGAGTATCCAGCCTCATGGTGTCCTGTTTAGCTACAGCTTGCCGTCTTGCCCCGATGAAAAAATTCGGGCTCCAGAAAAGTATAAGCCCAAATGAAGAACTCTTCACCGGACAAAGGTGCCAACATTATCTGGGTGGCGAGGTACTTTCCTTGGGCATGAATTTTGAATTTCTCCTACTCAAACATTTCCTGACAAAAGTCAATGGCTTCACCAGGACCTTGTCTGACAGCTGTCTGACCTTGTGGAGTCTCAACTACAGCCTGCTGCCTTACCCCGCTGAGGATTTTCTGACTTCTATTTCAAAGACTAAGTGAGAAGGTAAAACTTCTAACCTGAACAAACCTGGTTTCTGTATCTGACCTGTGCTCATTCGTGGTTACCCCTCAATCACACCTAGGAACCAGTCAAGAGCAATCAGATGACCGTGGTTGGTGCTTTATGCTTTTTGGCGCTATTTTTCTTTAACACTTTAGAAAATCATGTCTGCGGTCCCCCATATGGCACTTTTTGTCATTTTGGTGTCATTTTGTTCATTAAATTATTCTCTAGTATAAGCAATTGGAGAGGGATTTTAATTGTGTTGTGTTTTTGCCTTTTGAAAAGTTTTGGCACTTCTAAATGCTTTTTACAGTTAAGTCTGCTCTGTGCCATGGATACCAAGGTTTGAACTCCAGTTTAAATTACTGAAACCTTTACTTGACCTATGAAGATAGTGCCATTACTTCTTGTGGTGGACTCCCATCCACCCCAACTAATAATCCATTTTCTCACCTGTATGAAGAGGGAGGACTACCGAAAAGCTTAAACAGTTGTCGTGTGCCCAGAATTTGTCAGGTGCTCAGATACCATCAGACTGTCTTTGTGCTCATACAGGGGTAGGAGTTGGTGACTAAGGTACAAAATGGAAATGAAAAAACCTCCAAGAGAGAAAAGGCAACTTCTAAACAAAAATTAGCAGACATGTCTATGCAGGTGCTACGGTTTCGCATCGAGAGCCAATTACAGTATTCAAAAAATATCAGGAGTTATTCCTTAAGGGATAAACCATATGTATTTCTACCCACATTGATCAGACATTAAAATCAATTCCAGCATCAACAAAGGGAGTGTGCTGTGATCTCCTACACTGTAAGTTAAAACCAGACCACTGACAATACTCTTAACACTGAATGTCAATGCCATGGGCATCAAACTGTAATAAAGGTGCCCTGCTGACAAATAAAAATAACATTGATAACATTGTGATTATGAATATGCCTGGAGTGACTAGTAAGGAACCTTGGAAGACCCCTGGAATAAACCATTAGCCTGGCTCACGGACAATGTTAGCCTGACAGTGGTACAGCAGCATGCCCCAAAGAGTTTGGAAAGATTCCACATACCAGATAATCATTGCATTGCATTATCATTGGGTGCTGATCAGGCTAT